>CM040176.1:3270833-4489166 GCA_022606695.1 Vaccinium macrocarpon | reverse complement strand
GTTTATGCGTTCTTTGATAAATTCATCTCCTGATTCGGTCAAAGGCAAACCATCTACGTCGTGACTTGGAGTTCAATAGAAAATTACTTTCTTGCAGCCTAATCGCAATTATGAGGGTGTTTGGCAGCTGAATTTTTGCATTTTCAACTTCTATTTTTGAGCTTTTAGGTGTTTAGGAGCCAAATGCAAAAACATGTTATGGCATAATGACTTATCAAATTTCTACATTGCAGGCCAAAAGTGAAAAAGAGCTCCTTTGGAGCTCTTCACTTCTTATTCTGCATTCTACTTTTTTCCTCAAATGCTAGATTACCTTATCCTCACATTCCCCTTCTGTTTTTCCACCGCCATAGAACACGTAGAGATTTTCCACTAGAGATGATTCATGAGATCTACACTTGCTTATCTTTTCTATTTTTTAGTTCGTGCATTATATTTTTTTTATTAATTATGGTTGAAATCTTTTTATATAAAAACGTGGAGACTTTCGATTATTAAAAATAATGGAAGAACAAAAAATATTTTTCAACAAAAAAAACATTAGTCAGTATTCCACATGGTTATTTTATACTGAATCAGTATTTCTTCCTAATCACCAAAAAAATATCAACATAGTTGGAGATTTTAAATTAATGTGTGCTTTGGGTCAAAAACCAAAAAGTGGTTTTAAAAAAAATCATTTTGTCCTTATTTAAAAAAGTAAATTCATCCACCAATCAGATTAACGCTGTAGAACGTGGAAAATTTTATTAATGGGAAGGTTTTGCGTTTGTGGGCCGGATTGATGTGGGCCTGTGGGGGCTGTAATATGTAGACTTGCAGTTTCACGTGCTTCCCACGTGATTAAAGAAAACGCAATCTCCTCTGTAGGGTCATGGAGATTGAGCTATAGATCATTGCGGGATTTCGGGAATCAAATCCTCTGCTCCTCTGTTTCGGGTTATTTTCGACTATTGAATTGCTTGAAAATTTAAAAACAAAAAACAAAATACATTTAATCTAACGATCCAAAACACTTTGACACAAAAAAATACTATTTTTCTTCAATAGGGGATCTCAAACTGGATTTCAGGGACTTACAGTGAGTTTTACCCATTATACACTCCTGTAGTGAGTAATTACGATCGTCTGTCCCGGTTAAATACAATTATTATACATATAATACAGGAGTACAATGAGCTTACTTTCAATAGGCTTCCCACTCCACTTTTTATTTTTCTTTTTTCCCCCGTGTCATAGCTTTCCAGGACTTTGGAACCGGAGCCTGTCAAGAACGAGAGAATGTTTGGATACAGAAAACTTGTGCATGAAACAGTTTAGGAAAACGGATAAACCTGTGGATACCGAAGGTGAGGTACAGAAATGGTATAGAGTGCATTTGGGGATCTATTTTTAGGTTCCACACGAGTGATTCGAACCGTTTATTATTCTTAAAACACTTTTTTGAGGGGGGCCACAAAAAATGGGTTCAATCGGACGGTCAGAAATGCTTGAACCAAAGTCCCACCGTGCCACAGCCAAAGTTTTGATTTGAAACGGTGGGACTTTGGTTCAAGCACTTCTAACTATCTAATTGAGCTGATTTTTTGGAGTCCTCCTTGAAAAAATGTTTTAAGAACAATAAACGGTTCGGATCACTCATGTGGAACCCAAAAGTGAGTCCCCAAACTAGGGGTGAAAGAAAAACCGAAAAAACCGAAAAAAACCGACCGATCGGTTCGGTCTCGGTTTCCTGGAAATTGGACCGGACCGAACCGAACCGAACCGAAACCAAACCGAAAAATTATCGGTTCGGTCTCGGTTTCCTGGAAATTGGACCGAACCGAACCGAACCGAAACCATGCCAAATTTGGACCGAAATACCCCGAAACCACCCCTATTTGCACCGAAAACCGAAAAAAATGATCTTAACCCCAAAAAAATAACAAATCCTAGCCGTCCATCTCAATTTTAACTCCGGACCGAAAAAACCAAAAAAATCGAAAAAAACCGAACCACCCCGAACCGATCGGTCCATTGTTTTTTTCGGTCGGGATCGGTTCCGGGCCAAACCACCCCGAACCAATCGGTTCGGTCCGGGACACCCCGAAAACCGAACCGAACCGACCGATTTTCACCCCTACCCCAAACACCCTCTATACCATTTTTGTACCTCACCTTCGGTACTCCCAGCAGCGTCCTAGGAAAACTAAGTCAACGGTTGTGATTCACTTCACTGTAAAATGTAAATCTCTACCATTGATTTAGTTGTTGGCTATTTTATGTACAATTTTTCTGGACCTATCAAACATCATATGAAAGTGGTTCCAATAATACACCCCTTTGGCAAAAATAATTGTCCATATTAAAATATATATTTAACTGAAACTCTTTTTCCTTCGTTAGGTTTGCTTCAATTTTATTTATTTTTTGCTCGATAGGTTTGCTTAAATTTTTTTTTTTGTTGTTGATAAAGTCAAAAAAATGATCTGACATGACCCAATTATGAAGCCAAAACACACTCCTAAGGCACGGTCAATCCTTCTCTTCCAATGTTCAAGGAATCTGAAAAATATTTTCAAAAAACTGATCATTAAATTAACACCAAACAGGCAGGATCTAGTTTTGCATTAGTAAAGACAAGTTCAAGAAATCCGATTTACTGACCCAAGGTGTCCGTGCGAATTTCAGCGCACCTCAAACAATCTCTGATGAACTTAATTTATCTCTCGTCCGTTAGGCTACACTAATTATCCACATTGCATCAAAGTCAAACTTCTGATCCAAATTAATTACTCCAATGGTAGCACTAAACCGGTCCCCAAGGTTGGTCCGTCATGCTGACACCATGAAATTCATTTCACCAACACACAACCGATAAAGCATAATATCTGAACCATTTCTCTGAACAATCAAACGAATGTGACATACAATTTACGAATCCTTGATAAAGCTTCAAACGACGTGAGCTCCACCTAAGGATCTCCACAACTCAGAACACTCTTGTTCTTCGTCCTCTCCCCGAGAATTTTCCCTCACGGACAAGAACCCAAATGCAGAACTAGGAGCCTGCATTAGGTCCAGTGTCACATGTCCACCTCCTTCGTTGAACCGGTCCCAATTGTGAGGATCGTGGAACATTTGGTTGTGGGAGGTTAGCAGAAAGTTGGACTCAGATTGGACAGAGTGATCGTGGACAAGCTGTCTGGCCAAGATGGCTGCCCGATTTTCAGCAATCAGCTCACGGAGTGCAGCGCTGCATCTTTTGGACAGATCAGGAGACGAAAACCAAGTATTGTTCTTTGATGACAGAAGAGAGAGAGCACGTCCTGTCCATAATTTCACGTCACCAAAATATCACAGCAATTAAGTTATTCTGTTACAGTATAATACACCTGTTTAGTTCCTGCAAGAACTTTTGAGTGACAGCCAATTTTTACTCACTAAAATACGGACCAAGTGTCCCAATGTCCGATACGTGGACACGATGACCTCTAGAAGTGTTGGTGCTTCATAGAATGCAGTTCTTTTTTTTTCGAGCATTCCCCTGTCGTTCAGTTTACCAGTTTTATTACCACAATGGGTACTGCTTTCTCAGGCAGACACCTATGAGCAACAAACTTATTTTTTTGGAAAGATTGTCCAAATACCAGACTATAAGTCACTGGGAAACAATTTCACCAAAATAAGTATTCCTTTTTTAACATAACCAAGCGAATACATGCGGTCTATCCGGCTATGTAGCAGATTTCCACGAGGATAAAAAATGAACTGAAAGTTATCTTCACAAGTATTATCCGGCTAAACCTCTCCTTGATGAATCTTTCTCTTGTACAATGTAATTTATTTCCATTTGTACGTTAAATACTACTTTCAAAAGTCCTAGCTATGCTTGAAATCATCAAGCAAACACATTTGAAAGGGAATTTGAGACAAGTTTCATGATTAAGTCTACATGGTACAGGCATGACACAAATCTGAGATACCCCAACTTGATAACAAAATCGTCAAACTAAGAACCTTTCATGCACAAGTCTTTGAGCAAAAGACTTATTTTTCAGTGTAGACTCTGTGGCGTAATGTAAATTATTGATCTAGTCTTTCAAATTCATACTCGAAGCCAAGTTCTAGTAGCAAAATTCCCTCTTCACATTTACAGAGAACAACTTCCGCAAAAGTTGAGGCCAAAGTCTTGCACTGTGTGCACAGACTAATATCCTGATTCTTTCTACTAGCAAAACCTGTCATAATTCCTCCTCATATATAACCTGAAATTCTGACTTGTTTTTAATAACTCAGGGTGTCTAGCTTAACTTCCACTCACCTCGAGCACTCCAGGGGGACCATTCCGGATGTCCACAAACGGGAGTCCTGATAGTAGCCGGGATAAAACCCCATACGAACTAGCCCGCCGCAATAGTTGATAGTACCTGGAAGGCTTTAACCTGAAACCTAGGTCTAGGTGAAACAAACCCTTAAAGTGGTATACCTTTACCGGAGGATGGGATATGAAATCTCTTGGGATATGAAATCCTTAGATATTGCTCAGGATATCAATGAATAAAGAAAATCCATGTCTAGTGTTTGTATTCAACAGGATATATAGCCATTAGAAAGCATTTTTTCTACTTTTGTTTTAGCCATTGAACATCCATATCCCATCCAAATCTCACACGGATTGGGATAAAAATTGGTGAGGGATTTCAAATCTCAACCGAAAAAAAGTTAACAAACATGGAATTTTGGGTCCCACTCCATCCCACCACCAAATCCCACCCCCAAGTCCCACCAAACAAACATGGCCTTAGTGTTCGCAATATTGTGATTTTGCCACCGGACAAATACCCGTACTCTATTTGTCTGTATAAATGTAAGTAGGGTTTGAGTTTTACACAATATGGTTGAAGTGATAGTCGTGTAACCCGTGACCCGGAAAACCTTGGGTCTGAAAAACCTCTTTGATCTGAGGTCAACACGCTATCCGTATCCAAACAAGCTTTCTGGTCTTGAATTCAACTCCCACCCACGTGTTATCAATTCTTGGGCTGGACTAGTTTGACTATTATATTCAAATCTTTGTTGCGACTTTAATTGGATCTCTGTTAATGGATGGTGGAATTGATCCGGATAACAATGCACTGGATACTGAGTTACCAAAGAAAAATTACCGAAAATACGGTAATGGAAACTCAACCTTAACTGAGTTGCATACTTCAAAAATCCCCAAATCAAAACCTTTTTATGCAACAGGCCCAATTAACATTCCTGATTATGTCAACTGCTAACAAATGTGATGCTACATAGCACGTTGTGAAAAGGAAACAAGGCCGGCCCCGACTTTTGGGGGCCTGAAACAAAAATTAAAGGTTAGGCCCTCTTATGAACAAAATATAAGTGGATAAATTATCTTTCCAAGGGGCACAAAAATAAGATGGCCCCCTCAGAATTTATCAACTTCTTGGTGCCTAACGCGGCCGCACCTTAAGTTTTAGCTAAAGGACCGGTTCTGTGGGGAATGAAACAGAAAAGAAACAAAGGGCAATTGTAGAAAGATCAAAGAAGTATTACCTTGCGGAGGGTTTCTAGGATTAGTGGTCGAATCATGAGTAGAGCCCTTCCTTCTGCGCTCGTTATGTCCTGCCAGACGCCTCCTGCAACTCCTTTTTGCATCGTCGAACTCTCCCACTGCATGAAACCTACCGAAAAAAAAACCCACACAAACCCTTAATTACAATTTCCACCCTTCAATTACGCATTGATTGTCACTAGTGGCAAGAAACACTTTACAGGATTACTAGTTTTTTCCCTCAAATAAATTCATTTTATATATATAAACTATTATGTGCTCGTGCTCGTGCTCGGCCTTGATTGGTCTGCTCGGCCTCCCAACCCCAAATACACCAGGTAACTATGGATCTCCGGATCCATATTCCAAACAAGACTTACAGGTAAGTTGGGACACTCTAACACTATCTAAAGCCCCACAGGAATTATTACCAAACAGTCCAACCCTAATCAGTACTCATTTTTTCTGTGAAATAGGAGGACTCTAGTCACTGGACTTTGGACTCTTTGAGTGCCATCCATATCAAAACCTAACAATCCTATGCTGTAGTCCTTAAAAGGGACTTTACCTCCTAGATTGCCTATATTCAATCTCTTGCAACAATGGTAGGTGAAGCGACTCTTGCGCCTCTACCTTCTTGAGCCTTACTTCACGGTCTCCGCAAATATATATTGAGGGGTGTTGGCCGGCACCACACCCACATCAAGTTCTCTCTTGCAGTTGATCGAGACCGAAAATGCTGGAAATCGACGCATCAGATGTACACCAAGTGATAAACCCATAGTTGGGCTCGGTAACGAAACGAAAAACGATTTTTTGAATAAATTGGTTTTTTCCGATTTTTTATATAATGTATTGTAAAAGGAGTCGATTTTTGAAAAAAAACAGTTTTTTGTCAGTATAGAACCAATAAATTGTCATAACTAGAATGTCAAAACTGGACAGGAAAGGACGGAAGCCATCAATAAAACACGGGTAGACCCAAGGAGCAAGGAGGGCCAGTTAATTGGAAACGAACGTACGAACGTAAGAGAACTACTCCCTAGATCGCAAGTACATGCACCTAAAATGTACATATAGATTTGAAGTATGTAAAATTATACAAGTACATTTTCAGGCCATTGGATCGCATAAAATTTTTAAAATAAAAAACAGAACTCAGACAATCTAACGATCCGAAACATCTTGGTACTCCGAAATTGGAGTATAATTGAGCATGTCAAGCCAAATTATACTCCAATTATTATCCCAAACAGAATATTGGTACCCTATTAATATTTTGTGCTTTGTGTAGGCTAAAATGTACACTGGATTTTGTGGGATTCTTATCGGAGATTCTGCACAAATGGCGTGTACCCCGTTCAATTTGTTTAAAATAATTTTTTAAATATTTCCATAAAAAAAAATTAACTTATTTAAATACCAGTAACTATATCGATAAGGAATTGATCAATTTTACGGGTGGGTGAGTGTAATTACCGGCTACACTGTTGACAGAATCGTTGGTCCACACCAAGCACCACCACTTTGGGCGCCTTGGCGTGCATTTCACACACCTTGTGCCTCCTGTGGTACTCCTTGGCTTCCACCAGAGCCACGTGGCACCCCTCCACCTGGCACCTCGGCACCGCCGCCGTTGACGCCACCGTCACAACCGACGTCGACGGCCCCACACTAATCTCCCCACCGCCGCCGCCGTAACCGTAATAAGGTGACCTGCCTCTCTTGGCAACCGAAAACCCGTCATCCACGTGGCGGTCACCGAGAGCGGTAGTATCCTCGAAATAGTGCCTCTTCCCCAGATTCAAACACATGAGGTGCGGTGGGTCCGGCTGGTGGTAGTGGGACCCACCCCCTCCGGCATACAGAGATGCCGCTGTCGTCGTTCCCGCCCGGTGGGGGTGGTTTAACATGAGCGCGTGTACTGCACTCTCTTCGGCGGAGTAAGCGATCGCGGTGGCGGTCGGCGCCGTTGGAGTAGTGGCGGAGGCGGGGACGTGGTGGTGGAAGGGGTGGTTGTGAGTGGTGGTCCAGTCAAAGCGAGCAGTAGTAGTAGTGGAGTCCCATATATCCCATGCAAGGTTCGTACCGCAATGACTGTTTTGCCCTCTCGTACCACCAGTACAACTGCTGCTACTGCTGCTGTTGTTGTTGCTGTTGAATAGGCTCCAACCATGTTCCATCTCTCTCTCTCTCTCTCTCTCTCTCTCTCTCTAGGGGGGTGGTGGTGGTGTTGTAGGTGGGTGGCTTTTGCTGTTTTGAGAATGGGGGGAAGAAGTACTGGCGTGTATGAATGAGAAAGGACGAGTTGTCTTCACAAAAGAAGAAAAGATTTTTGTGGAGCTTGAGAGAGAGAGAGAGAGAGAGAGAGGAGGGGAAAGTGAAGCTCTGCACCAATTGGATGTAGGTGTCTGATTAAAATGAGGAAAGGCTGCAAACAATAATGATGTATACATGTACAATAAAATTTTTCAATATAGGTGTAGACTTTAGAGCCTTTAGAGCCTACAGATACGTGTGAGTACGTTGGAGATTTATTGGAGCTTGTTATTATAAATTTATTCTTTTCGTTCTAATTTTTTGATTCTTCTTTTTATTTTGAAATGTCCCAAAATAATTTTCCCAGTTTTAAAAATATCCATTAAAATTGGGTCACTTTCTAATTTTATCCTCAAAAAGTATTTTTCCTATCTTAATTGGCTAGTCTGTTATCTTTTATTTTATAACGGTTTTATGATTTTGAAAATTTTGTATAATAAAAATAATTGATATCTATCAAACAAGATCTATATTGAATATGTTTTGACTTTCATATAATAAATTAGCCTCACTAATTTGATCACAGTAATATTGACTGATTTTATGGGCAAAGTTTTCTCTGCTCATTACCTTATCATTTCATTTTTCTCTCTATCTCTCTCTAATTATTACTTCATTATTCTCATTTTCAAAAATACAACCAAACACTATCTCATTAATTCTTCTCAAAAATTTCTTTCCAAAACTAAACCAAACACAGCCATTATTTTTGAGCTGCAAATTATTCACTTGCCATATTAATATGCGTGTGTGAGAGAGAGAGGAGGTGGGACCGAGGGAAACTCGATTGGCCAACTCGTTTTGAAGTGATAATGCTAGTTGGGCATTAATCCTTGCTGTGATAGAGAGACAGAGAGACAAAGAGGTGATAGATATATCTCCGGCCCAATCTGTGTAACTCCATCGACAGCCGTGTGGTGTTACGGATTATAGTAGTATTAACACTAACAATAAAGTCTACTCACACACCTTTTGCTCGCATCTTATTGTGTGGTTTAACACGAATGATTGGAGTTGCTCAAATTTTTATAATATTTTTTCAATGGTTTTTTTTAAAAAATAGCTCAACTAGATATCGGTAAAAGCTTAATAAGTTTGTTAAAGTTTGGTCCGTTCGATTCAAAAACGGAAACTTGAACAAATCAATCGAGTCTTCACATTTGACTGACCTGATTTTTCAATAAGACCCTTGAAAAAATAATCGGAACAAATTGAGCGGCTCCAATCATTTATGTGAAACCCTAAGGTAGCAGCGAAAGGGTGTGACCGTAGCAATGTTCATAACTTACGAGGCAAGTATTATACATAATTTATTTGTGCGACTTTTTAAACATTTTGCACTTTTATGATTTTATATTTGTTTGAGTTTCGGTCATAATTTTATATTTTTTTATTCCTTTTGTCGAGATAAATCACGAAACTTAAAAAGTTTAATGCAAAACTAATAAATGCAATTTTTTTAATTAAGACAAAAACAAAAAAATAATTGTAAAACGTTAAAGGTAACAAAGCCTTAAAATTTTGCGTCTGGTTCATATACCTTGTTATAAAATTCCCAAGAAAATGAAAACTTTCCAGTTTTGGAAGGCATCTGGAGCACCATGAAACAATGCCCTGAGAAGAATTGCATATATCAGATTGCAAATTGCGTGGGATGCCATGCAAATGATTTGAGCTATTGAATTTATTAAAAATATTTCATTAACTGTTCACATAAAATTAGTTCGATAAAATATCGATAAAAACTTGATCGAACCAATCAAACTTTTGTCCTTGAAAATTACTAAATTAACCAAAAATTTAAAGAATATATATCAAACTTTTCAAGCACAATTTATACTAGAGGGGCACAAGCAAACATTAGGGAGGTTTTTTTTTTAGAAAAATATAAACTGTTACTCACTTGCTTTTTATAAAAAATAAAAATAATAATTAATACTCTTGGGGCGCCATTAGTTGGTGTCATAATGTCATTTTTCTTCGCATATTTATATGTGACTCAAAATTAAATATGCATGAGTTTTACCTGAATATGTGATGAAGGCTGATAAAAAAATGGTAGAGGAGTGTTACAGAATCATGTGGCCATGCCCCAGAGGCACTAAATAACTAACTACTCATAAACAAACCTCAATTCAGTGAATTTTTGTCTCGAAACTATAACGTATTTACGGAACTCTAGACCTTCTCCTTGGAAGCCAAGGGGTATAACCAAATAAGCTAAAAGACACATCTGTTCATGAAATGTAAGTCAAATGAAACTTATTTCAAATAAAAATCAAGACATGTTAGATTTTTTAAGAAGAGATTTTTTTCCCACAAAAAAAAATATTGACATTTATGAATTGTGCCCTCACTGGCCTAATTTGCTAGCTATGCCACTAATTGTAACCTTGGTATATGGATTGTGACACGGGTGTTACTATGTGTTTTAAAGATTTGTGGCTTGCTTAAGGGGTATTTTGGCCTAAAAAGTTAGCTGACTTATTTTTTCGTCTTTATTTGATTTTTTTTTGCATTTTTTAGTTTTGCATCAACTTTTTGTGTATTATTGGTTCTTCTCAGTGAGAGGAATAAAAAAAGTATAAAATTATAGCCGAAACTTAATTTTATTTGAATAAAGACAAAAATAAGCCAAAAAATCAACTTTTTACATTTTTTTCAATCTTATTCAAAAAATTGAAAGTTCTAGTCATAATCTTTTACCTTTTTGGATTCGTCTCAGCTAAATGAACCAATAATACTCAAAAAAATCGATGCAAAACTAACAAATAAAAAAAATCAAATAAAGACAAAACAAAAAGTTACTAATTTAACTTTTTTAGCCAAACCTCACCTAAACCCTTCCAAATCTTGACATATAAGCCACCATTCAATAGAATGGAGAATCTAAAAATTACCCACGCAATAGCCACTGTATTTCGATGTCATTTTTTTTTGGCAAGTTACTGGCAGAGATAATGCAGGATTCACCTACCAATATTTACAGGATGATTGCAGCATGATGAATCTCTGATGAGTAGTGTTTCTTGTGCAAGTCATTCACTTTTAACTCAGCAACCGATTTGCAGCCTGGTTTTACCATCATGATATATACAGTATATCTCTATCGCCATTAATGCCCAAGGTTGAAGGAAGGTGCAATGTCTTCTGGAACTGGAACTATTTGCCCCAGAAGTACCAAACAAACATGAAATAGGAGTGGTAAATTGAATGCAAAGTGTAAAGGAGAGTTGAAAGGAGAGACTGTAGAGTTCGTTTTCTTCCACTTTCAAAAGCAACAAAAGTGTACCGACACAATTTTAAAACAAAAAGGCAGAGACCGTCCACATGCATCATCGAACGGTTCCTTTAGAGTTCTGTTGGTTGAATTGCCTAAAGAACAATTTGAAATGGAATTGATCGATCCTCTCCGGTTCTTAATTTGATAGGAAGGGACAGTTTAAATCTAAAACATTAATTGTATAATTAATTATTCTAGTTGTGCGTATTCAATGATTCGAATTGTCTCTTATTCCCTCTGACCCAATTTTATAGTCTCTTTTGGAAGTTCGTGCCATTTTTCAAAGTGTTATATTTTATAATTTACAATGTTTTAGTTGATTTTGAATACTTTGTTATTAGATTAAATCAACATCTATCAAACAAGATCTTTATTGCATATAAAATGTATTACCAATTGAAAGATATAATTATTTTTTTTATTCAATTAGAATAAAACGAGAGACCATAAAATTAGGACGAATGTAGTAATATTAAGAGTACTTGAAAAAATCCAAATCATAATTTATAGGAAATGCAGGAGTATTATCCTAAAATGGGTTTAGTGGGCTGCCGTTTAAAAAACATATACGTAAAAAATAAACTTAAGTGTGCATCTTTTTGTCTTTCAATATGATTATTGTCATTTTAGTACGTCGAGTCAGTTGACAATGAAAAGACCCATCCAAATTTAACCCTAATTTTTTAAAAAAATTTAGCACTCAGGTACTGAAATTATGTTATTTAAAATCAAAAAATAAAGTGATTTTGTGTATCATTTCTCTATTTTTTTGCACCAAATTAAATTACACCTCGAGTACTTTAATTTTGTGCAGAAAATCAAAAAATGGTTGAAAGAATCACTTCATTTTTAAATTTAAAATATTATAATTTTAACACATTTTTGTTAAAATCTTTTGAAAAATTAAACTGATCTTTTAAAAAATTGGAGAGAAAAGAAAGAGAACCAATTCCAAATCATAACCATTTAAAGCCACACAGTCTGTAAAGTGTTTTCACATAGGCATGGCCAGACACGTATCACTTAAAGGTCCCACCTCAAGATCTACCATTACAGTAAAGATTGAACCCAAAGATTGGCTGATTGTGACCACTCTCTGTGGCATTCTTTCCTTTGGCTGTCACAAGTTGAAACCAATAACACTTCCCGACAGAAATTAGATAATCCGAAAATGAAAAATAACAGTATACTAAATCTATAAAATTATTCATACAAGATAAGGAAATTAAGGTTGTGTTTAATTTGAGTTTTGAGTTTTGATTTTTGTAATGACTAGAGTGAGAAATATGAATAATAATTAAAAATTAGGTATTAATTATTGGAGAGAGATAGAAAGAAAAATAAAAATAAAAATAAGAGTAATAATTGAATAACAATTAAAAAAATCGATTCTTGAAAACTAAAACGAACAAGACTTAATCCAAACATATGGAGGACACGAAAATGGGTTCTTTTATTTTCCAGTCCTATATTTGAAAATAGTTATGATGCATTGTTTGGTTGCAGTTCACTGCATTGTCCATATGAGATAAGACAATTACACATAACATTAACGGGTAAAATTGTAAAGTTATCAAAAGTACAAGTTAATACTATTCTAAAATAATATTCACTACGAAAAGAAGTGTATTTTTCGGATCAAAAGACAAACTGCTTTCAAACATATATAGTTTTTTTAAAAAATTGGTTGGTTTCTAGTGGAATCCGGAGGAGGTGTTGTGCGGTACATGTTGTGTGACAAAATAATGTCATTTTGTTCATTTTCCTGGTACCCTTCAATAGGCCTTGTTTGAAGAGTTAATTTTGAGGTTCAATTTTAAGGTTCAATTTTGGGAGATTTAGTCTCTTCGGAGTAGGATATAGTGGTTTTAGGCACTTGGATTTAAGCATTTTGGGTTTAGGCGTTTTAGGTTTAGATTTAGGGTTTAGGCACTTTGTAGTGGTTTTTTTTTTCTTTCAAACAAGGTTTTTGGAAGCTTTAGAGATGTGTCAAAAACTACGTCGTTTTACAGCACAACATCCACCCCGGATCCTTTCTAGTGGGACCAACAAATTAGTGTAGAGGGAGTAATCAACAATTTTATTAGAATTTTTTTTTTGTCAGTTGGAGTAATGTTTCGTTTGCAAATGAACTGTTTTTTACTCTCGCTTCTTTCTTTTTGGGAAATGATTTTCACAAACCCTATTTTGCAATTCACTCTCCTTTTTTCACACCCCCCTTTTTTTGTCTTTATACACATGAATTTACAATGTTGTCCTTCTTCAATACACCTTTTTCACACATGCAAGGGTAATATTTTAAATTCATGTAGATAAAGAAAAAAAAAAGTGGATTATAAAATGAGGAGTGTAGAAATTATTTCCTTTGTTTTTCTTTAAAACAATATTTTAATGTGTTTTTGAAGGTTTAAAAAAAAATACGGGATTTATTTAAATCTCAATTGTGTTTTCTAAAAACAGCAAAGAATGATTGTGTGAGAAAATGGCATTTGGTGTACAATTCGAACGTGGGGCAGGTTGTACATTGAAGTTGCACCTATCTTTCGATGGCAAAAGTTTGGACATACAGCATTCATTTTCTCACGGGGGGAATCAGGCAGGAATAACAAAAAATAACTCCTGCCTACATCAATTTCTGTACTATTTTTATTTTATTTTATTTATAACCGGATGTCTGAATTTGCTTGCGTGTACTTTAATTAATTTTTTTTTCTCAATTGGAAGACCAAATTAACCCGTTCATTAATATCTGTCACACAACAACTATAGATAATCTAATAATAGAACAAACCATGCAACAACAACTAATAACCAACTAAAAACAGAGGTTTTGAAACCCGCTGGTCCAAAGTTGAGATGACTCCGTCGAACTCCAAAGCGTAATGGAATACTCCAATATGGAGCCATTACAGGAGCATTAGCTATGCTCTGCAAGGGCCACTACTCGTTCCACACCGAAATTAATACATGGATTGGCAAATGTGGAGCATGTATCGAAACAACAAACAAATCGGGATGGCGTGGCTCCACACCAAAGACAATAGAAAACCTATGGAATCAGTCAAACACGGGTAAGACTGGCCTGAGACAAGAAGACAGCTGGCTCGAGACAGGATGACGATCGGAATTGCAACGGCAGGGCCACCGAAGACCACCACCATCGAACCCTAGTCAAACCTTCAACCACCACTTGCAAAAAACACACAAAAAAAAAAAGAATCGACGCACATTACAAACAACTGCCACTAACCGCGCACCACCTCCATTGCCGGACAGATCCAAACCAATCCTACCAAAAATGCAGATCGAATGGATCCCGGATCATTGGCACACATTGCTTGCAACCTTAGATTGTATTGCAAATATTGTTTTCCCAAGTGTAGGTTAGGTCGGTGGTACCATGATATCCGGTAAGATCGGGTCGAATTCACATAGACCGAATGTGGCGCGTGTGGTGGTTGATTCGCAAATGAGGGTTTTTTAGCCTTAAAGTGGCAAACTGAAATTTTGTGGTTTGTTTGGTGGAATTCCCTTGACTTCAAAAACGACTCGGAAGATTTAAAAACGACTAATTTAAACTAAGACAAAGTCTAGGAGTATTTAACGACTATGACTCGGGTTTAATCCGTCCCCTCTTGATAAGCGGCTCGAGGCATCGTCAAATGTTCCCGAACGGAAGATTTGGAGTTTAAAACCTTTTATTAGAAAATTTGCTTAACAAAGATTAGGATTTTTCGGTTCATTTTGCAAACGATTGAATTGCCATCGCCCAAAGCATCCCACATGCCAAGTGGTGAAACCCTTGGCTACGTGGGATCAAAGAGGTTAACAAACCCAAACTTTGGAACATAAAAATTAAACCCTAAATCTTTGATAAACAAGAGATGTATGTCTTTTGAACGAGATGGACGGTTAAAACCTGAGTCATGATGTGTTAATCACCCAATGACTAAGCCTATTAAAACTACTCACATATTATACTAGAAAATAAGCCTAGAAATTGGAAGGAAACTAAAAACGCGATTAATAAACTTAAAAACTAATTTTTGTTGTTAATCCTAGGTTTGCCTACAACTTTAGTACCTGAGAAATCAACAAACAACAACTAACTACTAGGTTTTACTAAGGAAGTAGCTAGAAAATCACGAAAATAAAATACTTGATGAAAACGAAAATAAACTAGATATATAGAACGATTTAAACACGCGGAGCAAGTTTAATACACAAGAAATTAATGGGAGATTAGTGCTTACACGAGAAATCTAGAGAGAGTGAGCTTCACAACTCTCCAATGGAGGAGAGAGGGGAGAGCAAAAAAATTAAAAAGACTTAAAGTGAAGAGAGAGATAACGGAGAGAGAGAGAGGAGAGTTATATTCATTTTCTCTCTCCACTAAATATCCAAAAAGCTCTCACATCTGAGCCAAACTTGCCAGAAAAGGAATGTCCAAAAAGTGGCTTGAAATTTGTTGCCTGGACATAAGTGGATCGATCCACCCTAAGATTGGATCAATCCAGATTGCTCTAATGGTCAATTGTACTTAAGTGGATTGATCCACTCATAAGTCTAGATCGATTTAGATGTCTCTAATGCTTCCTTTGCAAAGTTTGATCAATCCAATCATTCTCTGGATCGATCTAGATGTCTCTAATGGCTTTCCAAATTGAAGTGGAACAATCCATGTGTAGGGTTGGATCGATCCAAAAGGCTCTGCTGAGATTTAAGCTTCATTGGATTGATCCATATTAAGGAGTGGATCGATCCACTCTTCAATTAACTAATTTTCACTTCTTTTGATCACTCCCATTGGATTGCGTGCCTCTAGACTTCCTCCAAAACACTTAAATTCATTGTGCGACACTTGGGGGAGGTGATCTTTGGTCTCATGCATGCTTGTTTACTCCCGGATTCCACCGGGAGTCTTTGTGAGCATGAGACACGACATTAGTCCACCAGCTTGACTTGTGACCTTTCTACTTCCTAGGCCTTAGCCGAATCATCATTTCTTAGCCTTTGAGGCCCGGTGTTGGCATGTCATGGGGCACTTTGCCCCTCGGCTACTTGGGATGGTTTCCAATGCGCTCCAAAATGTGCTTATTTGCTTTTTTCACTGTTAACTAACAAAAACCACACTATGCTCACATAAAAAATATAAGGTGCAAAAACGCGTGTGTTTGTGAGCAAAATGAGCTAGTAAGCCCCCGATATCTACAATATTGGGGGCTTATCACACATGTGGATAGCACACTTAACTGTTAGGCATAAAATCGGATACTCCTAGAAGTGATTCCTGGCGGCAATAAGCCTTGTGTCTTGCCACCATCACCCATTGCTGTGCCTAGCTGTTAAACACATAACCGGAATCCCCCAGATGTGGATCATGGCGGCCAAATGGTGGTGATGGAGGGCAGAGGCGAGAGGGGATGCACATATATAGATGAAAAGATTAGGGTTACATGAGGAAAGGGAGGAAAGAAAGAACAAGTAGGGGGGAGAAACTCGGGTGGCAAAATATTGTGTGTGTGTGTGTGTGAGAGAGAGAGAGAGAGAGAGCCATAGACATTCGACTAATCCCTGAACACTAAAGTTAAAGACCAGACAAACATCTAGTGGCCCAAGGTTTGTAATGGTTCCAGTTAAAAAAAAAATGGAATGGTTGACCTTTGCGGAAATGGAACATGTGAGAAAAACTTGGGTGCCGAGCAGGTAGGAGTACACGTCATGTCGAGCGCCATCTCGGGCATCCAAAAGTGTTTTGGAAGGCCTAGATTTCTCCCAACCCAATTTCTCTTAACCCTTTCCCTCCCTCTCCCTCTCCCCTATTTCTTTCTTTAAATTTTGGGCCATCCAAAAGAATATTCGGTGGCTGAAATGCGGGACGGGTACCGCCACGTGATATCTGCTCCAGCACCTAAGTTTTTGTTAGAACATATAACCTCATTAAGGAGCTTTTATTATTTTCTCATAGCCACATAACGAAACTCCTTTAGGGTTCGTTTAGATGAAGGTTTAAGAAAAATGATTAGACAATCGGGGGTGATAGAGGGATGATGTGATGTTTGGTCCATGGTTTGGGAACAAAAAACACACCTACAGGTAGTGAGAAGCTGCGCTAAATAAAAGTAGGGGGAAAGGGTGCTTATATTTAGTCAGGGGGGATATCTCTCCCCATTTTACCTCCCTACCCCCATGCAATTTCTTCAGATCAAAAACTAAATTGTTTTACCAAATTAAACTATTACTAGAGATCTTTAATTCGATACAAAAAATTTCAAATTTTTTTGCACTTTAGGATTTTACATTGTTTGCTTGTTGACTTGTTTAATTTTAATATTTAATATTCTTAATTTATATTATAAAAGAATATTGAAATGAATTATTTAATATAATTTATAACAAAACAATTAATTTTGATATTTGTACAATTATATTAATACATAATCTAATATATTCATTACCAAGGACAATAAAGTCATTTGACATGATTTTACATCATCTACCATTATTATCTCTCCTTTTTATTCCTCATCCAAACCATAGATTATTTAATCCTCCATTCTTGACTGTCACATCAATATGAGTCCACACTTCTTATTTAATTCCCCTGGCTATTTTATCCTCTCACTATTTAATTCCTCCAAAACTAATATGCCATCCAAACGGGCTGTTAGGAGGGTACCAAATTGATTTTACCGCAACAAAAGGTAGTATGCCCTGCTTTGCCTTGTACCGGCCGGGCCTCATCTTGGGCATAAAAGATTTGATTCACCACTTTATCACTTTGGCTAAAAAAAACCAATTTGGTTTATTTGTTCCACATTTGTTAGTTTTGTGTTGATTTTTTGTGGTTTATTGGATAGTTTCGATGAGAGATATAAAAAAATATAAAATTATTAACCAATTTTAAATTTTTTAAAATAAAGACAAAAAAAATCCAATAAACCACAATAATTTGGATTATTTTTATCTTTAATGAACTTTTTGAAAATTTTGATCATAATTTTATACTTTTTAGATTGTTGTCGTCAAGATGAACCAATAAACCATAAAAAATAAATATAAAACTAAAAAATGTAATTTTTAAAATAAAGAAAAAAAAATAAACCTGCTTTTTTATTTTATTTTAGCCAAAGCAATTGGAATACTGGTTGATCTCAACAGTAGGGTTTGAAAATAAATACTCGTATTACAAATTTGAGAGGAAGTAAAAGGGTACTGACATACAGAGGATTGATGCAAGTATAATGACAACCAGTCTTCAAATTGGGCGGGTGTTTGATGTCTAAGGTGTCCTTCTGCTTGACCGACCAGGTGACTAAAAATAAGACGAATAAAGACGCGTCCCAAGTGTAGGACTCTCGATCAGTGTAGCACAATAAATTCGAAAGTACCGGAGTTGAACCACAGAGACGACTTAAGTGCTTGACTCTAAAGTGTGGGAGTGTAGTTTTGACTGGCTCTTAGGCAGCCAGCCTTTGATTTGATGAAATTTATTAACTAATTACTAAGCTAATTTGATTGAATGCGAATTAATTATGAGAGCACAGCTGAGGGAACCCAGCATTCGCGACTAGCCTAACCGATATTTACTCGGACCACAATTTCTCTTTTCACTGATTTTAGAATAAAAGAAAAGCTTCCTAACAAATGCGCACGACCTGTCACCAGATTTCGTGTGCATTCGAATTCCAGTATGCCTGGATTTTGTTTGTTAGAAAAGCTTCTGTTTCCTAAAATTGCTTGAAAGTTGAGTTAATTCGGCCCCGAGGCGAAACATTGGTTAGTCTAGATGTGCGGCGCATTCGCCCCACAGCCACACTCGTAACGACTACTCACTCATGATTCTAATAACCGTAGAAATCAAATTCAACCTAGATCTAGGCAAGCTTAAAGAATATGATATGAAGATAGCAAACGATACCGTAGATTGCAATAAAGAACGAACTTGAATACCACTTGAAAATCACTAATCCAGTAGCTAGAAATCCGACAAAATAAACTTGAATTTAACTGCTGAATGTAAAAAAAGCTTTAAAAGCTGTAGCCGAAAATTTCGAAAAGTAAAAACCTAAGAAAAATTCATGGAACCCTAATCTGAGTTCTAATAAAAGTATTTATACTGAAATCCGTAACCATAATAAAAACCAACGAAAATCCCACGAGATAGCCAAAACGCTGCCGTTTGATGACATTACTAAGCTCTCGGTAGCGCTATTGCTTCGTTAAGTGACGCGTTGACCGGCTGCCTCCCCTTTTGACTGTTGACCCTCTTTAACAGACGTGTAGCGCTACACCACTTTTGGTGTAGCGGCTTAAGAACTTTCTGTTCATTTTTGAGCTTTTTGTGCCAAACTTGAGCGCTCCAGAGAATTGGGATAGCGCTCCCTACGAGTTTTGATCACTTCCATGCAAACTCCGTTCCATTCTAACTCTTGATCTACGTGAATGTACTCTTAATGTCATGAAATTGCACCCTCAACCCTGAATTACCTGCAAAATATGCTTAATACACAAAAACACACCGTGCATATATCAAGTGGAAAATAAAGTTTAAACCGCACGTCTAACATGCTAAACCACCCTACTTATGCGCTCAAAAACAAGCTTCTCACGCGCCTATCACCTTCCTCAATTGGATACAACGACAAATAATTTTAAGCCTAAGTGTTCCTAATTGGGACAACATGGATGTTGTCCCTTTAGAGACACCATCCCCCAATTGAATTGGGAAGGACAACATGAATATTGTCTCAATTTGGACCGTTCATGCTAGACAATGAACGGCTCAGATTTATTTAGTAATGGATGATTTAGATTTGTTTGGACAAGATGTGATATGAGCTGTCCATCGCCAAGCTTGAATGACTTAGATCGGACAACATGAATGTTGTCTTTTCAAGGAGAACACCCACCCAGGGTCACTCCCAATAACTTCAATGCTCCAAAAATAATTGGGATGTGCTCAAGTTAACTCAGTTTATCAACTATGACTTTGGAAAAACTATACGTACCTGTTTGGACACACACCTATATAAAATATTGATTAATTAATCTACTTCCTTTCATTTTTGTTTTTGCTTGTAAATCATTTACTCCTTCCGTCCTAATTCTATAGTTTTTTTTGAGAGTTTGTGTCACTTTTCAAAGTGTTATATCTTATAATTTATAATATTTTAGATGATTTTGAATACTTTATTTATTACTCTCTCCGTTCCTATTTGTTTGTCCTCTACGAAAAGTCATGCCACTTTTCAAATGAAAAAATAAAGTGTTTTCGTGTATCATTTTTCAAATTTTTTTACGCCAAATTAAAGTACTCATCGTGTACTTTAATTCGGTGTGAAAAATTTAAAAAATGATACACGAAAGTATTTAATTTTTTTATTTGAAAAAAGACAAGAAAGAAAAGATGGAACAAATAAATAAGAATAAAAAGAATAGATTAAATCAAGACCTAACAATTATTGTTGTTACTTGGTACAATCGATGAATTACTGAACACTCTGTATGTCTGGATTAGTACTTAACTGACCTTATATAATTTATTTTCCTGGCATAAACAAGGTATCTCAAGTTGTCGGACCACCTCAATCAATGAAGTTCTGAAGCCACGTGTACGGTCACTATACTCCAGGCCTTAGACACCTTTAACCAACAAATCATGCAAAAAAATTAAATACAAAACGATCCAAACCAG
The DNA here is from genome assembly GCA_022606695.1 of Vaccinium macrocarpon. Lineage (NCBI taxonomy): Eukaryota > Viridiplantae > Streptophyta > Magnoliopsida > Ericales > Ericaceae > Vaccinium > Vaccinium macrocarpon. The sequence goes on along the minus strand of CM040176.1, from coordinate 4,468,322 downwards.
GTCTCTCTACACTTTGTACTTGGTGAAATGGGTCATCGACACGTGGAATTCAACAGCCTAGCTCCCTCAACATTCTTCCCCGTACTAGAAGACGTGGGTGAAACAGAGAGAAGTTGGATTTTTGCTGGTAACATGGCACACATTTGTTCCTTTTAATGAAACACATAATAGAATACCAAACATAGCATGGAGAAAAGGGGACCATTTCATTTTTTGTACTGTTTTAGGAGTTTATTTATGTATATTTGTAGTGGTCCATTTTTATATTGCTTGATTTTGGAATCATATTCTTCCACCTTTCCCTCTCTCTTAGGGCTTGCTGTCGTGGAACATAATAGAAACACGAAAGCATCCCTCATGTCATTGTTGCACCGGTTGAGCATATCTCGAAACCTAAATCAACAACTTTGAAAATCCTGCAAAGTTACTCTGTAAGTTGGCGGCGAGTCATTAATCGCTCCATTGTTGGGATGGAGAGAGAGAGAGACACGATGAATGAAAACGAGTAGGGAAAGGGAGAGAAGGGTGTTCTGGTAATGTACATAGAAGGATATGTTTTCGAGACCTGTTGGGGAGATAGTATGTGTACAAATATACATTTCTCAGGTGAAAAGTGAAGGAAAAGATTTGGAATAAGGTATTCGGGCAACAAACACCAACTAATATATATGGTTGGTAGAGAAATGATAATGTCTCAAGTACTATAAGATTTTCACAAACCTTGTTCCACACCAAAGTACCCTTTCTTGCTATTATGTACGAGCTTTCACGTTAGACATACTTTTTGCACTTAAAGAATTGCGCCGTGGACTCTGTTTAGGTAGTTTCTATATCAACTACTCCCTCCGTTCCTATTTGTTTGTCCTCTACGAAAAGTCGTGTCACTTTTCAAATAGGAACGGAGGGAGTATAAAGTATTCTTAAAGAGATCTGAACTTTTTGACATTATATGATTTTTATTAGATTTTTGTTGAAATTATGAGATTAATCATTCGTTTTTATTAGAGATACAAATGAATCGAGCTGTTGGTGAACTGTTCGGCGCTCGATTCAGTAAATACTTGTTCAAGTTTGATTCGGGTACTAAACAAACCAAACTTGTGCCTCAATTGTAGGCTAGCTTAATGAATGAGTCAAATTTCAACTTGATAGTATTTGGCTCGATAAGGCTCACAAATTTTGAGTAAGTATGTATATTTCATAAGAATTTCACATATGACCTTGAATATGTATAAACTTTACATGTTCATAACGGAAATTTTTTAACTTGTATTTGAACTTGTTTGTATACAAAACAAAAAAATATTTGAAGTTTTAGACCTGTAAGTAGGGGTGCAAACAAGCTAAGCTTTATAGTATTCGAGCTCGGCTCGTTTAGTAAACTAGCCAAAAATTCAAGCTCGAGCTCATTCGTAAACGAGTCGAACCAGGATAATTTACTTAACAAACCTCTTTAAACGAGCCAAGATTTTGTAACCGAGTAGAGCTTCAGCAAGCTCATTTACAAAACAAGCCGAGCTGAGTCTTAACAAGTTGAGCCACGATGTGCTCGCGATCAGCTTGGTTCGTTTGTAGCCTTACCTGTATGAGAGGGTAAATATATACTGTAATATTTTTGACTTGTTAAGACTCGTGAACAAGTTCAAGTTCGACCCAAACCTAGGCAAGCTTGGCTTGTCAATTTTTCACTCACAGATCTTGGCTTATTTGGCCCTCTGATTCGATCATTCTTTACACCGGATCTGTGGGTTCTCCAATAGTAGCGTTGGTAGTGCCAAGCAGCAAAGATGCGGTGGGACAAAGAGACGTTGAGCTCCAGTTGCCAATGAGAATTCTCCATCTTCCTTTAGCTGCATTCACAAGCAGATTAGTGGTTTCCGTCAGCATATCTATTAATTTTGTGTGATTTTTGTTGTAGTTTTTTTTTTTTTTGTTCCGACCTTTTGTGTCCTTTGTACTGTTTTGTCATAATATATGTCTGTATTCCTAAAAAAAAGAAATTGTCTAAGATAAATCCACCAAAGAAGTTCCATCAAAGTATGAGTGAAAGATGGGCCCTTTTCTCTGCATTCGTAACAGTTGCTCTGAACTCTCCATTAATGGATCCTGCGGCCTACCTCAGTGGATGGGGCCCGGGATCTTATTTGGGTCCATCTAACAACTTTTTCTCACCTCGCTTGTGCAGTAGTAAATGCTCCAATAATTTCACAACTAATTGTTTCACGAGACTATCGGAACATCTATTCATTTTCAGGGTCTTCTATGGCACCATTAATGTATATAGGAAAATGTTAACGTGTGCTTAATAGGTACATGTTAAAGTTGAAAAAATATATTCAAATGTGTATAAGAATATGTATATAAACTACGTTGCAAATCATTTGTTTTTATGTAAAAATATTAGACATGTCTGTAAGCTATTGTGGGCAAGAGATTTTGCATAAAATGGCATCCACCCCTTCCCTGTATTTTGTGATGTAAATTGCAATCGTTCATCTTCCAGGAATCGCGGAGTATGCATGTAACTCTTTGTAAAAATCTGACAAACGAAAGAAACAGAAAAAGCCATATGATTGGAGTACACATACCACATCCCACATGTTACGTACCCTCAAAATTCTACTAACTAGCTAGGTTTTACAGAACTTTTTTGAGATAAATGGTCAGGCTCCGATCATGTGGTTAGATACGCGATCAACATGATTCTTTGCGTGGACAATTAACTCAAAATGTCATACAAAATGAACAGTAATATATATATCGTTGACAATGTATACTTTTAAATGAAATGAAACATAACACAAGTCTGTTTTGGCTAAAAAGCATAAGCGAAATTATTTGCATATCCAGCCAATAAGTAAAATTAAATTAGCATACTTTTTCAACTATTTTAAGCCAATGAACCCATATTAGTTTGATTATTGAACTTCAATAAACCATGATTAATTATTTTTCCAAAACAGGCTTCAATGAAATAGCTCAAGATTGTTGTGGTTCTGAATTTATTTCTGAAACTCAGCGCTAGGGGGTTTCCGGCTTCCTTTATTACCCCAACATGCAGTATCGTGACCTCATGGGCCCGTTGGGCCTAAGCCCAAAATTGATTTGCCCAGACCTGGAACACTTCGGTTAGGGCCCAGCGTATCTCTTTGAATATGGAACAGTATGAGGCAGTAGGATATTGATGGTTTACAGCATTGGGTCACAAATTAGATCCAAATTATTTTTTATTCTCCAATTGAAAAAACAACTAAATTAAGAGCTAAGTTGTAGGGTTGAGATACACTGATATATGTATTATTTTTCCCCTCTACAATTGGTCCAACCTAAGTCAACATAATCCTTGTGTATGTGCATGAGCGAGAGCGCGAATGTGAATGCGTTTGCGAATCACATCTCAAACCACTAAAATTGTTAGTCCAAAGATTGAGAGCGAGAACACATGACATTTTAAAGGAATACGTGACTAATATAAGGTCCCGATGACTTTTTCCAAACCAAACCAAACCAAGTCTTATGTCCCAATTAATTGGGGTCGGCTACATGAATCATTTTTCTCTATTAAGCTCTGTCAACTGCTACTTCATCTCCCGATGACTTTTTGTGGTTGGAAAATGATGAATGCCTTATTTGTAATATTACTACCAAGTAATAACTCTCAAATAGAACAAAATGTATAGGTTTCTATGCATTTGAAGGAAATTGAGTCAATGTATAGATTTTTATGGGATCAAAATAGCAAATGTTTGTTTGCAAATTATTACATGTCTTTGGGAAAAATCAAAGTGAGCGAGATCAATTGAAACCACTTGTATGCTACTCCCGCCGTCTTTGAAAAAAGGTACTTACATTTCATAAGTAAGAGATATACATGGACAGTAAGTTGGTGCTCCCTCAACAATTAATTCTCTTGTCCACAAATAAGTTGTGGGTACATTCAACCTCAAATATGTGAATTTATGACACGTGTCATGTGAGAGAGACAAACATTCTTCCTGAAACATTAAATTAAAAAAAACACTTTTAAACAAGTAACGAACTGATAATTAATCCTTGTTTATTTATTTATTAAAGAAAATGTACATCATATCACTAGAGAAAAATATTTCCCTTATTGCTCCAAGTTGAAGTTTGATGAATGTTGAGTCTTCTACACGTCCGAATCACACAATTGAGTCACACACACGTCTTAAAACTACATGAGAGAGAGAGAGAGAGAGAGAGAGAGAGAGGCCTGTAAACAACAATCATTCATAACAACCAGTAGGAGGCTTCCGTCAAACAGTTGGCCAAACCAACTCATAACTTGAAAACGAAACAAACGAAAACTACCTCTTCATTTTCTGTTAAGCCTGAAAATGACACTTCTCTTGAACCCAAGGCCGCAAGTGTGGAAACTTAAGAGTTTACTTCATCCTAAAATCTTACATTAAATTATCTTTTCACAGACGCTTCTCATGAAATAGCTGCGGTAGGGCAAGTAGCCAATAGGGATTTATTAGTTGTTCACGCATGCTTCCTCGGACAATCTACATTACAAAAAAAAAGACATTTCTCCCAAATTCCCCACCCCGTTACTTTATATGAATCCACGGACAATCTTGACTATTATTTATCCATCAAGACCCAAAGTTTCAATTATAGAACTACTCATGCAAAAATGATCTAGCTATATGAAGAGATATATATATATATATATATATATATATATATATATATATATATATATATATATATATATATATATATATAGGTAAACTTAGCTTCCTCCACGTCTACCACCACAACTCCCATGTTTCCATTCCACAAACACACCATTCTTCTCTTCTTCCTCATCTTGCCACCACAGACTCCGGCCCGACCACCCCCGAACCCCGGCCCGAACCCTATAACTGTACTAACTAAACAAAATCACAACCACACGTGGTATGAATTCGATAAATTCCTCGATTCACGGGGAGTCAGCCATGTCAGCGGCATCTCGGATATCAAGAAGTACTTTCACCGGTTTGGGTACCTACCCATGGAATACCCAAATTTCACCGATACGTTTGATATCACATTCAGACACGCCATTACCCGATACCAGACCCAAATGGGCCTACCTGTATCGGGTAATCTCGACACGGAAACACTTTCCCAAATCACGGCACCTAGGTGCGGCGTGAGTGACGCGTCACCTTTTTTGCAACACTACGCATATTTCATCGGCCGGCCGATGTGGACGAAGAATATTCTCACGTACGCGTTCTCGCCTGAGTATTCCACCACTTCATTGAATTCTTCTGCAATTAAAGGCGCGTTCGAACGCGCCTTCTCCCATTGGTCGTCGGTTATTCCGGTGAATTTCGCCTTAACCGACGACTACACATTCGCGGATATCAGAGTTGGGTTCTACAATGGGGACCACGGAGACGGAGAGCCGTTCGACGGGGTCCTAGGAGTATTAGCCCACTCGTTTTCGCCTGAGATCGGGCGGCTCCACCTTGACGCGGCGGAGACGTGGGCGGTGGATTTTGAGTCGGAGAAATCCGACGTGGCGGTGGATTTGGAGTCGGTGGCGATTCATGAGATTGGGCACGTAATGGGTTTGAAGCACAGTTCGGTTAGGGAAGCGGTCATGTACCCTAGCTTGAAACCTAGAGAGAGGAAGTTGGATTTGAAGGTTGATGATGTTAAGGGAATACAAGCTTTGTATGGATCCAACCCAAACTTCAAGTTTAGCTCTTCAAATATGGAGTCTTATGTTTCTTCAAATCAAACTGTGGATTTGAGTTATGGATCACAAATGTGGATCAAATTGGTGATAGTTTTGGTATGGTTTTCATGCATGTAATTCTGCATGGCCAATTATTTTGGGTGTCACTAGTTTATTGTTCGTTAGGAAAATGCTGAGTACTCATAAGAATTATTCAGAAAGTCACTGATTTTGAATTCTAGATAATTTTTCTGTATATTTAGTAGTTCTATTTTCGTTAACTTGAGAATAGTATTGATGGTGCCAACGTCTAGTGACTCTGGTCGATCGCTTTGAGTGATTCAAAGGGCTTCTGCAAAGCAAATTGAAGGACCGAGAGTGTTCCTGGCTACAGACCCTTCGACGATCTATTCAGTTGAGGAGAATTGATTATGTGATCGAGTTAGGATAGGAGAATCATTCCATATCGAGTGTAGCACGGCTTATCAATTTTGTGGCATGTACGGCTTAAGTACCAAATTATGACTCACCAAGTACATTATTTTGGGTTGATAACTTGTACTATGTTTATGCTCCTAATTTTGTCTTCTATGGTTTTTTTTTTCTTTTTTTTTCCTCGGTTTTTATTTACTTTCATGTAAACCAAAACTACAAGAATTGATATGATGCAGATGGAGTTGAATATCAGACCAAAGGTTTTGTGAGGAAAAATGACTATCACTGCAGCAAAAACACTTTTGTTTTTGTAGCAATGTATTTGGAAAAATACGAAACAATAATACATTGTACACAGCTCGTACGAGTTCGATTTGGTTCACTCACATTTAAAGAGGGTGAACGTTATATTCAATTTGATTGATGGGAATTGTGTAGGGTTAACATGATTAATACACTTTTTGGTAATAATATTGTTGGTTTGCCTTGGGACCCACACTTTTTCGGCAAATCAGAGTAAGAGTAATGTTTACCCTTATTTAATTAGGTGAACAAAATCATTTACATTTTTTTTAACTGGAGTAAGTAATTTTTGGCAGTCTTGATTTTCTTGGTGGCGGGAGAAGATTTGGGTATGTTAAAATCGTCCCTATGGATGACAGTTGTTTTGGACCAAAATTATGATTTTGTACATTGCATGATCCTTTTTAAACTTTAGGCCTGTTAATGTTGGGGCCAAATGGGCCCAACAGCGATATTTATCTGTACTATTTTTTTTTTTTGGGAGAGAGAGAGAGAGGCATAGCTAGGAAATAATAGAATAAAATTTCAAAGCCCATTTCAAATTTGAAGGGGATTTTTTTTTTTTTTGAACATCAGAAAATGCCCTAGAGGGCTACACCGAAATTCCAGTGTCCTCCTTTGGAAAAACATTCTCAAACTTTTGGATTATCAATTTTGAAGAGGTTGGTTTGCTTAATTGATTGGCTCAAAGAGCTCCATCGATTTTTGAAACACCTCAAAATGGGTAAGTTAAAAAATATAATTACAATAGTTATTAAATAAAAACTTATATAAAAGTGAAACGTCTCAAATTTCAACTGTAAACAAAAAGTTTATTAATTTATTACAATTGCGGAACATCAAACCCTAATATTATCTGAAATACTAAATTCTTTTAAATGTATGACTTAAAAGGGAAAAAAAAGCCGTCGAAATAAATTAAACTACTGCTTGAGCCACGGCTCTAATAGCTCAACTCCATCTGTCTACTCTGTTGCTTCGATATCCGCATCTGGCTCCCAGTATTTCTCATCGTTCTCCATTCTGGTGTAAAATGCCAAGGCTACCAAAATAGAAAGGTGATTGATATTGAAAAGACTCAAGGCAACAGATATTGAAGTAGAAATATTAAAGTGCGATACAACATAAGTAAATCATCATTTCTCAATGTAGTAGATTTATCCAGATACAGCTTAACACGGTGGATTTAGTAGATTCATCCTTGATTATCAAGGGATTCACAACCCTTTGTCGACTTCATGTGTTCAACACAACACCTAACCGTAACATCTCATGGTTTAAATTTCTCAACCAACCAACTTGTTATTTGGCATCGGCTCCCATCCACAAATATCCCAGTATGTTAGGTTTCATAAACAAGGTCTAACTCTCAGGACCATGGCACGACTCATGACCTCTTATGATATTTACAATGATTGGCTCATGACCCATGTCGGATAGTAAACACATTACCAGTTCCATAGGTTCAACAACCATAAACAATTCAACTTTTCAACCCAAACCAAAAAGCTATTTGGCATCAGTTCCCATCCACAAATAAATAATCTATTAGGTTTTCATCCACCATAACTAACTCTTAGGACCATGGCACGATTTAAGATCTTTGAGAGTATTTACGATTGGCTCCAGACCCATACCAGATAGGAACATCCCAAACCCACAATTTACATAAGATGAAACGATGACAGAAATTGAGAAGAACATACGTCAGAGATCTCTCCTCCTTAGCTTTATCAGGTTCAAGAAAGGATCTGTATAATTGGATTGTTTTCTTTTGGTTCTAATGGTTGAAGCGACTAATGGCTTTCCAAGAAAGTTGTTTCCAAACAAGCTTGAATTTGAGCCAAAAAGCACGACAATGGATTCTGCGAAGATGAAGAGGTTAAACCTTGCAAAATCCATACTTACCGCCTCTCCCTCTCCCTCTTAGAACCTCACCCTATCTATCTAAACTCATCTCTTTCCTATATGCGGTGTTTGGATGACCGGAATCTGGAGTAGGAATGGAAATATGATTACCGGAAATCAAATTCTTACGAATTTTCTTGGGTATGAATAGGAATATGATTACTAGCAATCAAGTTCCTAGGAATTTAATACTTGGAAGAATTGTATTTCGGTGTTTGGATTAATTCAGTAATTTTGCGCTAGAAATAATTATTTTGGAAATTTATTAAAGTCATTTCCTTTTTCTTAATGAATGAGCCAGAAATTTGGGATTCCCACGACGTGAGGGAGGGATCAGATTCCCACTCAGTCTGAGGATGTGATTCCTAGTTGAATATGTCATCAGGAATCACATTCTCATTCTTGTCTCTACCAAATGTTAGAATAAAAAAAGCTTGACATCTCATTCCTGTTCATGGGTAGAAGCCATCACATTCCCATTCTTCCTAGAGATTACTGTCATCCAAACTTAGCCGTAAGGTTTCTTCTTATCTCTTTCTCACGAAAAGTGATTCTGTGAAGATGAAGAGGTTAAAACTTGCAAAATCCATACTTACCGCCTCTCCCCTCTCTCTTCCCCTAGCTATCTAAACTTATCTATTTCTTGTAGGGTTTCTACGCGGGTGGGATCCTCCATCTGTGTGTGTGTTAGTTTAGGTTTTGGTTTGTTTTATTTGTTTTCCTGTATTTTCTTAGGCGTCTCAGCACGGTGGTTTGACGGGCTATGGGAGGCTTTTTGTGGGCTGCGTGAGGAGTGATTAGGCAGCTATGATTCTAGGGCGGAGACGATGGTTGTATGGAAGGCCGATTTAGGTTTTGGGATGCTAATCAGAGCTGTAGCAGCGGGAGTAGATGTGGTTCATGGGGTTAGTCGTTCATGGGCAGTGTTGAACGAGAAAGGTGTTTCTTGGATTGCTGCATTCGGGTGGTTTGTCTTGGGCAGCGCAAGCCACAACGTATTAAGGAGAGGTTTTGGGAACTTTGAGCAGCATTTATTCTGGGTGTTTGTGGTTAGGTGTATTGGTTTCTTGCCAACTTTTTTCTTTCCCTCCTTTCGATCTCTTGTAATATTTTGTCCTTATCAATGAAATGTCACTTTATTTTCTGATAAAAAAGAAGGGAAAAAAGAAGAGAGGTTAAACCTTGCTAAATATAAATATTGACAATGTCCATCTCTTCGTTTATGTTCTCCATAACGAGACCGAAATAGGGCTGTAAACGAACCGAGCTGCTCGCAAGCAGCTCATGGCTCGGCTCGGTTTGGTTCGATAAGTAAACGAGCCGAACTCGAGCTCGATTTTTAGGCTCGTTTAGTTAATGAGCTTTCTAAAGCTCGACTTGGCTCGATTATATAGACTCGGCTCGTTAAGTAAATTACCCTAACTCAGCTGAATAAGGGCTTGGCTCATTTATGATCCAACTAAGCTCGAGCTCGATTTTTTGGCTTGTTCACTTAACGAGCCGAGCTCGAATACTAGAAAACTCGGCTCGGCTCGTTTGTACCCCTAACTGAGACTACTTGTTGAGTTGGTTTTGATGGTGAACTTTATTTAGTTGTCGTGGTGGGCTCTTTGACATATTCGAGATAATATTTAATTTGTCTTTAATTCTCATTATATACGTAAATATTATCTTGTGCCCTGTTCCACTGGAAAAAGATTTCGAAGGATCGTATAATTGAATATTCGATTTGTATTATTTTTGCCACTAATCATCACGAGATTTTATGTGGGCTTCAATTAAAAAATACGTCACTTCCAGTACTGCAATATTATCTACTCCTATTTCCTATCCATGATCGTACCCTCCATAAACTCTAACATTGTCATATGTCATTTCTAATTGTCAACATGGATGAGTGCGTCTCCCACAAACGGATAGAGATCAATATTATGCAGCTCAAGTGAGAGCATGCCATTAAATGTCAAATTTATATATATGTGCCCTCGTTGACAAATGACAGGCGAGCTCAATAATTTTGGACAGTATGCAAGATACTCCATTCGTCTCAAATTACTGGCAATTTTAAATATTTTAATTTTTTAAATAGATATGCAATAACTGCATTCACATTAAATAGATTTAATAATTTCCAACAATACCTTGTTATTGGTAAATGGATTATTTGGAAGATTAAATAAATATTGTTTAGATTTTTCAAAGGGGATTAACAATTTGGAATATCCTAAAATAGTACTATAAGTGACAAGTAATTTGGAATGGAAGGAGTATTGTTTTACTCCTATTAAGAGGTTAAAAATTAAGCAAAAATCAACAGGTTAATAATAAGGTACGTATGCACTGATATTACACTTTGAAAAAGATGAATGATGGCATTATTCGTAATACTACCAAGTCTCGAAAAGAATGGAGTTTCTATGAAATTGAATCAAGTTGGAGTCAAAATGAAAAAACTTAGGCCTTGTTCGGATAACTTCTACAAAACTTTTCAAAAATAATCCCTTCAATCAAGCTTTAAAAATTGACTTTTTCAAGTCTGGCCTACTTTTCCAAGTTTAGACCTAATTAGTAAACAGAGAATCCCACCGAAAATTCCGTTCCTCTGAAAGCCAGCAGGAAACATACGTGTACATGGTGTGGCCAACTACTCTGAAAAAAGATAGAGATTCAGACAGATTCGCTGAGGAAAAGAGAAAAGTAAACATAAAAAATGAGACCCACAATAAGTATACTACTATATGTATCCGATCACAAATAAGTTTTTGAGAACAAAAAATATGCAGTCCAGTGCATATCCGAACAAGGCTTTAGACTGCAAACTATCAAAGACAGCCCTTCTCTCCATCTCTTGGGCCGGGGTGGGGCTTCTACCTCATCCAACTACAGCCTCCATGTCCAACCTCCATCAGTTTCGACAATGGAGGGTTAATTCACCTCTTGCGACTCCGATTCATGCCTGAAGAGGGTCAAATTTGTTGAGATCGCAAAGTTTTATGGCATTTCCTCATGCGAATAAGCGGCCAGATCCGAGGTGCCGATTTAGGCGACTTTTTTCGGTGACCAGAGTTTTATTTGATCGTTTGCTTTTCAATTTGTTCATGTTTATCTCCATTAATGGAGATTGTTGTACCATGTGTGAAACTTTTTCTACCCTTTGTTGGTCATGTTTACCTACACTCGATCGATGGGTTCCTACCCAATTCACATTGGTTGTGAAACAAGAATACTGTTTGGGAGATATGTACAGAATATATTCTATAGGTTTTTTTGTTAATCAAAATAGGAAAATTGGAAAATGAGAAATAAAAAAGCTTCTTTCAACCTATTTTTGACTTCTCTTCTCTAAACTAAAAAACCAAAAAGTCATTTTCGCTGAATGTGGTTTTCACTCTGGTGTGCCAAACATCCAGAAGTAGAAAATGTGAAAATCAAAATGAAAAAGTAGGTGGCCAAACACCCCCTAAATAATCACTCATTCCATACCCCATCAATGTGGGATTGTATTACTTGATATTTCCCCTCACGTGCAACCACATTTACACCATGTTCGATCAGGTTTTGGAAACCCAGTTTCCTCATTTTTCAGGTGGGGCCACTGATCGAAAGGAATCCCCTTTTGCTAGTTTCTCTCTCATCCTCCTTTTGAGATATTATCTTAGTGCACAAATCGTGCACAAATGAGTTGGTGGGGTCTACTTCAGAGTCTTATACAGATGATTTAAGCCGTTCATCAAGTTAAAAAAATTATTTTAGTCGCCTAGAAAAAAATTAACTCAATCAAATTATTATAACTACTTGATCCGATTAGTTAAACTTTTATTTAAAATTTCTACAGAATTTAGGATTCTAAATTTTGAATGAAAATTGAAATATTAGATCAAATATTTAAAGTTTTAAATTGAGCTAATTTTTTGGAAAATCAATCAAAAAATTATTTTAAAGTTGATGAACGACTTAGATCACTTATATGAGACTCTGAAGTGAACCCCATCGACTCATTTGTGCACAATTTGTGAACTAAGATAACATCCTCAAAAGGAGGATGAGAGAGGAACTGGCAAAAGGGGATTCCTTTCAGTCAGTGGCCCCACCCGAAAAATGAGGAAATCCATCGAACACGGCCTTAAGGTTTATCATGTGTAGCCTCTTTTGTTGGGTCTATCATGTTGCAACATTTTTTTGTTGAATCTATCATCGTCGGGTGTAGATTGAGATTTTTTTTTTAAATGTAGGATGTAATATGTTCCACTTTGATACCATGTGAAAACTTTATATCCAACTCAACCAATTGGCAATGGCCAATGAGTGGAGGGGTCCCTCATATTATTAAATGATCACTCATTTCATACCCAAGCAACATGAGATTATATTACTTAATTAATAGAAACAAAACAAAATCAATTTTTTTCGGTTTGGCTAAAATGTAAATCGAACCAAACCAATTACCTATAATTAGAAACCAAGTCACCAGTTTCGGTTTTCGGGCCGGTTTACCGATTTTACTTCTCCCTAGAGGTAGTAGAGATTTCTGAATACCCTTCTTAGAGTTTCTGGAGCCGCAACTAAAAGAATTTTGAGGTCTATCATGTGTACGTAGCCTCTTTTTTAGGTCTATCATCTTGTAACATTTTTGCTGAATCTATCATCATCGGGTGTGGATTGAGAATTTCTTTTTCTTTTTATTTTAAATGTAGAATGTAATGGGTTTTGCTTTGATATCATGTGAAAACTTTATATCCAACTCAATCAATTGGCAATTAGTGAATATGTCCCTCATATTATTAAGTGATCACTCATTCTATACCCAAGAAATGAGAGATTGTATTACTTACAAAAACCAAACAAAACCATTTTTTTTTTTCCAGTTTGGCTGAAATGCAAATCGAACCAAACCGATTTCCTATAATTAGAAACCAAGCCACCAATTTCGGTTTTCGGGCCGGTTTACCGATTTTACTTCTCCCTAGTACCTGGTAAATGGTTTAAAAAAATTCATTTTTTCTTAAAAATACTATATTATGGTTGTATACAATCACAACGTTGGTTTGGGTGAATTGGGAAAATTGGTTTTTTAATTGGTTATCCTTATTCAATTTTTTTTTTTGCACTTTTTGGCTTTTGGTCGATCTTTTTGTGGTTTCTTGGCTTGTCTCGACGAGAGGAATCTAAAAAGTATAAAATTATTAGGCAAACTTAAAATTTTGTGAATAAAGACGAAAAACAATCCAAGTTTTTTTTTAATAAGAACAAAACTCAAAAAACCAAAAAATTAATTTTTCCAATTTACCGAAACCAACCCCTAGTCCATTTCTTCAACATAGCAAGTCACAATACGTACATAAGTTCGGACCCTTGCTAGATATAAATTCTACGGCTGTCACCGGTCCCACGCTTAATAATTTCTCTCTTTCTCTTCCTCACCAAAATCAAGTTGATGTAGGCTTGAAATCTTTGACCTTCATTGATTAAATAAAAAATAAATAAACATTTTTGTCATCGAATTAAATAATCATCACTATCCCCACTACAATCATATATTAATGACGAAGTTAGAAAAATAAACATCAATCTTATCATGGCGTAAACACCAGAATTGAAATTGATGTGCTTTAAAGAGTTGACATTTTAGATACTAGTGCTATCCACGTGTCGAATAGGTAGATGGCCACGTGTGCTTCGGTTGTCAATCAGCATCCACGATTATCAACCGCAAATTTTATTTCCCCACCTCCAAAAAATTGTTACCCATGCAAATGGTGAATCAGACGGTACTCCCCACAGCCTACGTTGTCTGTCCAAATCTGTGAGTTTGTACTAAAAATTTGTTAAAGTTATGTACCGTAAACTCCTCTTGTGGAAAAACCTTGTCTACTTAAAAAATGAATCATCATTATCTTTGCTATTGGGAAAGTGTTTGATACAGAATTTCACCCGTCGGATACATTTTATTGTATGTTTTATGGGTTTGGTTTCCTATACTCTACTCTCTCTCGCTCTCTTTCTTATTTACTTTGCAGCTTTATTAGTTGCAAATTTGAGTAATTAGGGACGAAGTCAAGATTTTCTTTAGAAAAGGCCAAACTAAGCCGGTGACTTGTGTTGTCGGAGTGTGGGGTGCCAACATATATAGTTGAGATGCATGGTTGCGCTCCTTTGTGATGCTGTCTTGGTTGAGTTTGTTTAATCTTTGTAATTTGTTTTCAAATATTTTGTAAAAATTCTTCTTCTGCTGGTAAAAAAGAAAAAGAAAAGGCCAAACTCCGATGTATAACTGTTGTATATATTCTTTGCTCTGGCATTATGGTATGTTATTAGTTCTTTACTTTCCTTTAAAATTGAAATAAGAAGGGAGCACAAGTCCTTTGTGCCAAAATACCTATGTGTCTCTATGCCAAGGGGTTTTCCGGCTATTGAATTACCCAAAACTATTAAAACATAAAAACAAAAATCACAATTCAACACAAAGGCACAGGAGTATTGGACACAGAGCATCTGGGATTTGGGACGATAAGAAGGCACGTGAAGAATTCAAAACACAGCTTCTTCATATATCTTATGTAGGTTCTTGATACTCCAATAAGGAGGTACTTTGATGCAACCTAATGCATCATCCTCGTATTGTAAACTATAATCAACAAGCAGTCTGAAGCGGGCAGACACTGTGACATTTTGAAATATGAGTTATCGAAGATTTTGATGGCATGAATCAAAATTTCAAATTAATTTTGGTTGGCTCTCAGTAACTCAACTACAATCATAGTTCTAGTCCGGGTGTTACGTCGATCGGGTCGTTGTATAGACTTATACTTTTAAGCTAACGAGAATCCAACACGTTTTAAGTTATTTCAAAACCCTACGAACATATGCAGAAAGAAATGCTATCCCAACTGATAAAGACACAAAATATATTCATTAGATCATATCTTTGAATATAAAAGCTTTCTAATATTTACACACACACATATATCTATTATTAATAAATTTCTATGTAACTCAAAGTTTACTGTACAAACACATGTATTTGAATTAATCTAATTTTAGAAGTCATATCTTCTTGTCGTTTGAACTGGTAACTTGTACGCATGCACATACGAAAGAGAAATGTGTTGATGTTGTGGTCCTTGAGGATGAGGCTACAAATCACTAAAAAAATAATATAATAATTGAAAAGCACAGCAAATTTTATAAACAATTAATTTTAAAGTCATTCCTAGAGAAAGTTGACAGTTTACGTTGTTAAAGAGATGACCAAATTTTTAAACATATGATCCAACATTCTACGCCTCTATATAAAATTTCTTTTCCTGATCAAAAAAAAAAAAAAAAAATTCTACACTTCCATTCCACGAAATGTATTCAGGATTTCGCGTGAAGGATAGAATCACAAAACCCAGAATATTTGTTCACTAAAATGGGATAGTTCCGTAGTTGATCTATGAATTTTCGACCTACCAATTTTTTATTATTATAATGGAATAACCCCAAAAAGCATATAATGCTTAATAGACAGGATTTCCATGTTTCCAAATAATGAACACTGCATGTGTTAAGGAAGCAAACAATCATCGGTGTGGTTGCTTCTATGCGAAGAAAACGAGAAATAAAGGGATCAGTTGAGTTCCATCGATGCAGCTGCAAAGGTGTTTTAAGGATAAAATTACTAAGGTGGCCTCTTTTTTCTTTTTTCTTTTTTAAACGTAAAAGAGAGTATTTGGCCACACGTGAGTGAGATTGACGTTGATGACATAGTTTTCTCTCTCCGTAACGCAGACTCATGAATGTAAAAGAATTGGTGTGCATGTGTAATAGGAGTATTACTTTTGGCTGGCTATATTTTTGTATCTAAAGAAAGGAAACGTATTAATTCAACGAGTACATGCTTGCTTTTTCGTTTTTGATGTATCTTATCGAGCTTTAATAAAATCTTTTCTTTTTGTGCTGAGCGAAAAAATACATAAATTCAACCAGTAATGTGTGATAAAAGTTACTTGTAAGTTATGTACTACAACAAAAAAGAAAAAAAGAAAGAAAGAAAAGTTGGTTGTAAGTTCGAGGAAGCTGGTGGAAGGGAGAGAAACCAAGCAACCATGTGAGGGTGTTGATGATGAGATTTGGAAAAAAAGGAAAGGTTGGAAATTGATGGAAACTACCCCTAGTGGGTCATAACGTTTTCATTATTTTGTAGAGAGTTTCTTCATCTTCAAATCAGGTTCACATGAAGGTCACACAGAGAGAGAGAGAGAGAGAGAGAGAGAGAGAGAGAGAGAGAGAGAGAGAGAGAGAGAGAGAGAGAGAGAGATATGAATTTTTCAACAACCAAAATGGGGAAGAAAAAGTAAAAAGAAAAATGAAAGGAAAAAGGAATTCGTTAGTGGATGGAAGTCATAGCTAGCTTTACGGTCACTTCAATAAAATAATTTCAGTGCCGAACGGGTATTACATAGTGGTACTTAGTGCATATTTCGGCCATCGAAAAATGTGTTGGACGGTCCAAATTCTAAAGTTTAGACATTTATTATGATAGTCCAAAATACTTTTGAACAGTTAGGCTACACGCTTGGACACAATCACATAGTGCCCGCTATGCACTGAAAAATTTCCCACTTCAAGATCCCATGTATATAATGGAGACTTTAACACTATCAGAGATCCCATGTATATAATGGAGACTTTAACACTATCAGATTGTGTACTTTTATTAATTGTATATTTGTGTCACGAAGGATCACCATCACATAATAGTAAGCATGTAAAAAAATTAATTGCTACATCGATCGGGAAAAAAAAATGGAAATGTAAAGATTAGTGCATGAGTTATGGGTTGTTTGGCTATCGCATTTTATTGTTTTATTCGTATTAAAACCTTCTTTAATTTTGGTATGAATCAGAAAACAATTGTGTCCAAATTCAAATAAAAAATAAATAACAAGTAAATACAGCAATAAAACTCGCAAATGTAAAACTTCTTTATAGTTTAGATTTCACTAGGTGGAAATTTAAGATTTAGTAAAAGGGGACAAAATAATTCACAGAACCGTGTGCTCAACACGGCTCCGTGAAAATTTAAGATTTGAAGGCGTTCAAGTGATCCCTAAAAATCCAAAAAAACTTACTTGTTTTTTTTTGTCTTTTACCCAAAATTTGCAGAAACTATAACAATAATTGAGGAGGGTGTCATAAATATTACTGTCCATGAATCTGAAAATGGGCAGAACCAATAGGGCACTACGAACTCTTTTTTTGGAGAAAAAGGCATCCCAAACTGCATTAAATTCTCCTTAAGAGACTCAACAAAGAAGTGATACTGTGCAACTTCCACCTACAACCCTGTTGGCGACATAGACGAACCCTATTTAGAAACCCTAACCCTATCACCAAATATAGGTCAATGCAAGGAACCAAACATCTTGTTTATATCCTAGTGAATAAGCTTACTAAATTATGTCATTTTCTTATATTACTATCACTAATAAAACAATTTTCTTGGGGAGATTATAGTTATTTCATTTTTTTTGAACAACGCCGAATGAAATTTCATTATCGTAAAGATAAAAAATGAATTCAGTACAACAAGAATGATTGTTTCATTTTTTAGAAAAGATGTAACACTTCTTTAATGGCTTATTTTAAGAAAACTATTCCTGAAAGATTTTGGTTGTCCAAACAACCGTGGATGTTTAGTACCGATTTTCTTAATAGTACAAAATGAAAATGATGATCGATAATTTCATGTTTCTCAAAAACACGAAAACAAAGGCACAAATGGAAAATGAAGCTAAATCCCATTAACATATGTTTATGATTGCTTATATATATATATATATATATATATATATATATATATATATATATATATAAGTTTCATTATTTGATTACAACTTGTTGAAAACCCAAAAGAAAACTTAGAAACTTGAAAACAATCATTCTCTAGACGACCAACCACAGAACTAGTCACATAAATTGCATGGATGATTTAGAACTTTAGAACGGTTGATGTGATCGATTTCTAAAACATTCATGATACACAATGCACTTTCTGTGACCAGTTCTGTTGACCGGTTAAGAGAATTACTCACTCGAAAAAAACACACAAAAAACTACTAGTATGGACAAAACCCCTAGCTAGAACACAGAAATCTGCTTCCATATTCAACACATTACATCCTTGAGAAGCTTGTACCTGCGCGTGGTGGGCCTAGGTGACGGAGCGCCGCTTGGATTCTTCCCCTTCTCGGCACCACCCTCTTTCTCTTCACGGTCATGTTGCTTGATTTTGTCTCCGGAATATTCGGACCGGCTGCTGGTGGTGTTGGTGCTGCTGCCGCCGGAGTTGATTCCGGCGGTAGACTTTTTTGAAGAACTGCTGTGTCTAGAGTTTCTAATTTCTTCACTTTGGCACCAATCACACCGCTCTATTGGCTCTGATGACTCGCTGTAGTAGTTGCTGCAATACCTACCAATTTTTCCATTTTAAAATGACCCAAAAAATCAGGCATAATTCTATTGAAATAATATGGCTAGAAAATCACGTGGGTATTGTTGAAGTGATAAGACAAATAACAGGATCACAATAAAATAAATTCAAGCAATTAAATAGACAACCAAAAAAATAAATGTTGGATAAACTTCCACGATGTCATAACGGCAAGTACTGTTTCGATGACTGATTCATTACGTTTTACGAGACAACACATCAATTAAAAGGCCAACTTAAATCTGTTCTTAACTCGGTTTATGTAAATATGAGTCGTAGAAAAATTAAAGTCAAATTGCTATGCATCTTTTTTTTTTTTTTTTGAGAGGCAAACTGCTGCGTCGACATTCTATTTGTTTTGTCACTAGTCACAAATAATACTAAATAATGCTGCAAACTTCATGGTGATGGATTTGGGTGTACCAACCATCCTAGGATGTTCCCTTGAGCTACAGTGGAGGTTAATTTGAAAATTTTGACCCCAAATTCTCTGTACTAAAATTTGTCTGTACTTTCGAACCATTATATCACGTGAAAATTTAACTATATAAATTTCTCGTGATGTAATAATTCGAAATACATCGGAACACGAGTTAACCAAAGCCCAAAATTGGGTTTAAAAAAATTCTAACCTAAGACCCAACTAGATTAACTTGAACACCCGTCACGGTGGTGGTGGTTGGGGGTGGCGTTTCGTGAAGATGGGCATGTGATGACATGATATGGCACATGAAATTCCATGATGGGGTGTGGTGAGAGTGATGGTGATGATGATTATGGAACATGAATAAACATATATATATATATATATATATATATATTATGTATGTATGGAGATGTATCATGTGTATGGAAGAAGGATGATGGAAGATGCGTACGAGTGCTGGAAGCGGTTAAGGCACTTGCTGCAGCGGAAGAGCTTTTCTGAGAATCCGATGTCCCCACACATACAGCATACCGTTTGGTGATCCACCATTCTTCCGATTACCCCTCACAACTTCTTGATCATTTGACTCATCAGAGAGAAAAACCCAACCCAGACATATACACACAGAGAGAGAGAGAGAGAGAGAGGAGAGAGAGAGAGAGAGAATTTTGAAGAAGGGATTTTGAGTCGGTTTCATTACATGTCCCTTTATATATACACACATATGTGTATGTATATGTGTGTACAACTATATATACATATATGTTATATTATATATAGGTGAAGAATTTTATATGTAGAATGATGAATCATGAAAGTGATATGGCACAGGTAGACCACAGGTTGCTTGCAGTCGTTTTCAGTTAGGAGAGAGAGAGAGAGAGAGAGAGAGAGAATGAGGAAGTATTCGGTGCTTCTGGAAAAAGAAAAAAAAAATTGAATGGAAAGGTTATAAACGTGTAATGCGGGTCTCATGAGAAAGGTGTTGCAAATAATCGCTGCATTGAATTTTTTTATTTATTCTCGAAGCCCATGCTCCAATTTTATCTTTGATTCATAAGTTTGTATTGAGTTCTTAAATGTTAGTATAATACTCCATCTGTCCTATATTTCTAGTCAATTGAAATACGTTTCACACCAGATTAGTGAATATCTTATTTTTCAATCGTTTTTTGGGTACGTTTACAAAATATATACCATTATTTATTCGAGTTTCAAAACGGAACAGTAATTTTTAAAAATTTCGGAATAAAAAAATGTGGGAGGGGATTTTCTGTAGGACTCTTTCTTAGAGAACTTATGTTGTAAGAGCACGGAATAATTTTTTTAGAAACAAAGCAAAACGTTAAAGTTGAGGTGTCAAAATGACAGTTATAACCCCAGGAGAGTTTCCTTAATTGATTTTTACTGTCAGTAGTTACCTGTTCCTTTCCTTGTTTTGTCCATTTGTGTTTCTTTATTTACATTTTTCATAGTACAGTTCAACCCATCACTAATGCATGAACTTCATCCTCGGAACCATAAAAAACCTAAGATCTTGTTCTACTAACTTTAACATTTTGTTTTTTCGATTTTTTCGGGTTTATTTAGATGGTGTTTCACTCATCCAATTTTTTGAATAAACTAATTTTTTAGGATTTTTTTATGTGATGTGTTATGAAACAATAACCTGTCTCAATGTTAAAAAAATAGTGAAATACTAGGTGCTAACAAAAAGCTAATTTTTTTTTAAAAAAAGTAAAAATCCTAGAGTCGCCCTTAAACTCGGCGAATGGCTTGTCTTAAAAGTCATAAATTAGTGAAATAAGGACGAAATACAGTTCAATCATCGTTGGACCAACTATACTATCTTTATTAGCACCTAGTATATCACTATGCACGACGAATTCGTCCGTTTATTTTGTGATGGAAAATTGGAAACAACTTTTGCTGCGTAACTCCTCACACGTTAACACCTCAAAGTTGTACCAGTGTGTTTGTCACACGTTCACTTTAATGTTTAGATTATTTTTTTAGCCCAATGGTTGCATCAAAAATTATTTAAAATTTAGCTTACGATAAGCTTTTAAATTCTTTTTCTAAGAATCATCTATTGCCAATCACTAATTTTTTAACAAAAGCTGCCGATGGATCAAATTTTTTAACAAAAAACCCATTAAGGAAAAGAGCCCAAAATATATAAGAAATTTCAGAAAAAAAATAAATCAATGGTAAAGGTACGGAAATGAACATTAGACAATTGAGGGAGCTTCTTGGATTTTTCTGTTATCGGACGTACCTTGGTCAGATATATTAGTACACATCAAACACCTAAGATTTGTCGAAATGATTTCAAGGAATTACAACAGCTAAACAGCTACAGCTGTTCGGATGAAATTTGAGCAGTTGATTAAGCGACCAACGGTATTATAGGATCGCCAATTCCCTTCTTTGGTGGTTGGGTTTGAAAAATGAATTATTTTACTGTCCGCCCATAAGGTAATTTATGACTGGTCATGATGTCTTTTTACAAGTTATTGTAGCTTTAAAAGGGTATTATGACCGGTCATAAATACATTATTATTTTTATTGTCCGCCCAAGTAGAAAGATCCTTCAAAAATTGCATTCACATTTGAAAATGTTCTCTCAAATCTTGTAGTTGTGCTTTTTGGACCCAACTAGGGGTACAGAAATTTGGGATCGGAAAATGTACCAACCTGCTTGGGGGGGATCCACTTTTATGTCCCACACGAGCAATCCAAACCGTTCATTATTCTTAAAACATTTTTCCGAGCGCCCCAACAAAATTTCAGCTCAAGTAAACGGTTAAAAGTGCGTAAACCAAAGTCCCACCGTTTCAATAGAATTTTTTTTGATTGAAACGGTGAGACTTTGGTTTACGCATTTTTAACCGTCCGATTGAGCTAAAATTTTGTGAGGACCCTAGGAAAAATGTTTTAAAAATAATGAACGGTTCAGATCGCTTGTGTGGGACCAAAAAGTGAGTCCCAAAGCAGATTAGTACATTTTCTGGTCCCAATCTTCTATACACGTAGGATTTTCCGTGCTTTTTAGAGTCTGATCTGGTATATAACTCCAGAAGAAATAATTAAAAAAAAAAAAAACTACTTTTTGACTCAAAGTTAAGGTCTTTGATCCGATGAATAAAGTATTCTTCGGTAAACGTGATGTGTTTTTTTCGAGCATATCTTATCTACGTGATGTGTGTTCATCTGTAAAAGATCATGCATACATGAACTAGGAAAATTATTCAGTGAGTGATTTCGAGGAACCGCGATGTAATGTCTTAATATTTTTTTTCATATCATATTTTTGCGATATTTGGTACTAAGGCTTAGTTTGGATAAACCAAAAACCTTTTTTTGGTTTTTTGGGGTGCAAAAAACCGGGGTCGTTTGAATGAATGGAAAAAACCACTGATTCATCCAAATGAGTTTTTTGGTTTTTCAGTTTTTTACAGTTGGAGTCCAATTTGCATGAGTGGATTAATCCAAAAAATCAAAACACCAAAAAATCAAGTTTAAAAGGGATTAAACCAAAAAACCAAAAGGTTTTTTGGTTTACCCAAACTAAGCCTAAGTTTATGTTCCCCCAATAATATGTGGTAGAAAAGGGGCAGACACATGATTCTTAATACAAATGGATCAAATCACAAGTTTTTATAAATTAATTACTTCCTCCGTTCTAATTTCTTAGTCATTCTTTCAATTTTGGTATGCCTCAAAATATTTGTCCAATTTCTAAAAATATCCACCAAAACAGGGTCACTTTCCAGTTTTACCCTTAAAAAGTACTTTTTGCATCTTAATTAACTAATTTAATATCTTTTATTTTATAACGATTTTTATGATTTTGAAAATTTTGTATAATAAAACTAACTGATATCTATCAAATAGGATCCATATTGAATATGTTTTGACTTTCATATAATAAATTAGTCTTACAAATTTAGTCACAGTAATATTGACTAGATTTAAGGACAAAATAGAAAAGTCAATACAAAGTTTTCACACCCCTTAAAAACTCACTTTTCCAAAAGGGACAAATAAATTGGGACGGAGGGAGTACAAAGTATAATCTTATACACTGACAATACAATTGTGAGAGGGATTTTTCTTCAAAATTTTATAAAGAATAACTAAAGCATAGTAAAAATAACGGGATAATTAGAGTTGAGAATGACCCGAGCCGCAGCCACCAGTAGAGGTCCACCCCTAAAAAAGGGTGTTAGAGCTGATGACCAAGACTCTTGAGTGGAGGTTGTGGTACAATACAGTCAATACTCACTCTGCCGCTTTTCGTTTTGAGTTTCAAGACTTGATTTTTTTAATTATTATTCTTATATTCAAATATTATTCTTATTTCTCTCTCTCTCTCATTCTCTCTCTCAATAATCTTTAACCCTATGTTTAATTATTATCTCTATTTTTCCTTCAATCATTAACAAAAACCAAAGCCACAACTCAAATCAAACTCAATCTACGTTAATTCAACTTCTTGTCCTCGCTTTGTACATCTTCTATAATTAAAAAAGTAATTTAGAAAACGTTACCACCTGATTTTTATCTCTCTTCGATGAAATAGACAACAAGTGTGACTTGGCAAGTTGATCGTCTATAGTATTTATAAATGCACATGTAACGATATCTTCCGTCATCAAGCCAGCGTACACGAGGAATAGATCAATTTGATTTTTCCTCTAATATTTTAAGAGTACTTAGTATCTACAAAACTAGATGGAGTCAGAGGGGGATTAATAGGGACGGTTGCCCTTGTAAGAAAAAAAAAACTCTCTAATATTAGACAAATAACAAAAAGAAATTTCTTATAATTACGTAATGAAATTTCCAACTCCGTCTCTGTTCGAACCGATTCAAACGAATGACAATCATTAATGTGAATTCATGGTGACATACCCTTGAATAATCTATCAACTTTACTATTATCACGCACCAAACACAAATACTCACACACATTCCCCAAGGTTTTTCTTTTACTTTTCCCTATAAACCAAAGGAGGGGAAACGATTATTATGAGTTCGTGTTGTATTTTTTTGTCTTCTGCTTAATAAAAAAATACAACTCGTTTCTGTTGGAAAAATTACAGCGGCAATCGTGATTCCAGAAAAAACAAAATTTCTCATATATACATATACATGAACAGAATACAAAATGAACACGGAAACATAAACTGTAAAACAGAGATACAAACTGTCGAACATATGTCAAGTCGTGTGTAACCACACTCTCCTTAACAAAGATTCGCCGTCTACCGTGGGTGTTGTAGGATGAATCGCGTCTTCGGCCCCTGCGATACAACGGCTCAACCACAACCACCTAACACCACCATTTGGAAGCCTTGGCTAACTATTACTCGCCCCCGCCTTTCTCACAAAAACGAGTTGTGACTATACTGAAATGTGTTGCCCAATTGCTTGTGATCAAACCAATACGGGGCTGCCCTTATATAGCTGGAAAAGAGAGCTGAAACATGAATACGAGATTTATGGGGGAGCCTCCCCATTGAATAACGAAAATAAATTTCTGCCCATGAATTCTTGATCTTGTAACCGCAGCCATGAATATGAAATTGAATTGAAAATCAATACTGTCATTATCTCCATAATCATGAGGGAGTTACCCAGCGTGTATTGAATCCGTGGGGTGGTCTTGGTTGCCCCGGGAGACCCTTCGAGTGCCCCGGTTTCATTCACAAAAATTCTCCAACAGTTTCTATTATAAATATCATTGAGTTTGAGAAAAAAATTTTTTTTGGTGCATAGGAAAGCAAAGCAAAACAAAACGAAACTAATCCCTCTCAAAAGCTACACCCCTCATATCGGCTTCGAGGAGGAGAATGATATCTGCAGGCGGAGAGGTGTGCGAGACCCACTTGTGCTCTTGTTCAACTCCTATGTTGGCGAGTTTGTCGGCTACTTTGTTGCCCTCCCTGTATATATGCTTCAAGGAGCACCCCGTGCTAGCCATTAAAGCCTTGCATTCTTGAATCAAAACCAAGTAAGGTGAGTGCGCTGGGGCCTCCTCCATGATCAAAGCAAGAGTAAAATTTTATTTTTTTAACTAAATACTGAAAATACAATTTAGTCAATAGCATGAACTCACCTTTCATAGTTTTCAACTGATCAAGCTCCCAAAAAAAGTCTTGAAATGGCGAAATACACCCCACTCAATGAGGGGAAGGTGGGTGTTGGCAATCCCTCCATGGTGATCGCATCTGAATCATCCAAAAGTGTTTAAGACGGTTCAGATTTTTTCATGGAAGAGTTAACTCTTCCATGAAAAATTCAGACTGTCGCTTGCCGAGATAGACGGCTCGGATGCGATCAATAGGGGCATATCTTAGTTTATCCTCATTTTTTTAATGTTGCCCACTACAAAAAACCTTAACTAAAGGACAAAATTTTGACTAAAAACAGTAAAAAGTGGTGTGGTGTTATAACACCCCAAAAAGTTAGATTTTCTCACTCAAAATGATGACTTGCTACCGGATTGTCCAGTCGCCTTATTTTGGGGTAAGTATTTCCTTTTTGTGTGGTAAATGTTGCCTTATTTAGTGGTAATATTTAGCTTATTTGGTGGTATATATTTTCAGTTTTCATAGTAAGTAAATTGCGAGTTTTTTCACGGGAAAACCGCAAAACTACTTTGTTCACTTCATATTTCTAAAAACTTTTTCAAAAAGATTTTTTTTCCATCTCTCATCTCTCCAATCATTAATCATATTTATCTCTCTACTCATATCCCTTTATTTAATCATTATTCTCATTTCTCTTTCTATCTCTCTCTAATTATTACACCTCTATCTAATTATTACTTTTTCCAAAAATACATCCAAACACTATCTCAAAAATATTTCTAAAAATATTCTTCTCAACCAAACACAACGCTTGTTTTTTTTGGTGTCAAAACCACTTATTATTTGGAATCCAATAGCTGAGATTTGTTTATGACAGATCCAATGGTTCAAAATTAGCAGGGCACCGGTTCTCCAATATCACGTTGGGGCACCATAGAAAGATTCCTTTTTCCCTCGTTGGGGCACCATAGAAGATTCCTTTTTCCCTCGTCACTGAGTTGTCGCAGTACCAATAACCACTCTTTGGCAGCGGTTCTACAACAGGCTTTAGACAGAGACAGAGTAATTAATCAGTGGAGAAGAATTTGGGTGCTGGACGGATATGGGTGACGTGGAGCAGAACGCGCATTTCGACGGCTAAGATTTTAAAGAGAGAAATGGGGGGAGGGAGAGAGAGGGGGAGAGGGTTATGAGAAATTTGAGCTGTCCAAAACACTTTTGAATGGTCAAGATGCGCACTCGGCACTACACCATCCGTACCCGTCTGGCATGCAGATTAAGTACTAGATCCGTAGAATGTGTGGTGGAGAGGACTGATGGGACGCCACGTCATGGTGCCCCAACTCCCAAGAACATTGAGTAAATTTTCCTTTAAGACAAGCTTTGCGCAAGTGAGGTGTGAAAATTGTGAATCCTGTGAGAGGTGGAACCGTGGAAGACTTTGGAGGCCCTGTTTGAAACTTGAAAAAGAAACGAAAATGAAGGGAAAATAATTTAAAAAGGAAATGAGAGAGAAATTAGGGAAAATTTTGCAATTTTTTGGAAAACTTTCTTGGTTCTTTTAATTTGGCATCCTCTTTCAATATTTTCCTTAGAATGCCACCCTATGTCTTTTGAATCTTTATGATCTGTAATTTGAATTTGGATCATTAAGCTCCTATTATATATTTTATTAGTATATTATGTAATTGTAATTTATGATCCTGCAAATCGTCATGTCCTATTTTAGTGCTATTTATTGGGTAATCAAATCTCCTATAAATCCGGCCAAGCAATCAACAGGATTACATTCCATTATCATTCATTTTCTTCTTGTTTGAATATACGTTGTTCCCCTTTCCATAACTTGAAGAATTTTTTAATTTCAAAATATTTAGTCCTATTCAAGTGTACAACCAACGTCCTGCGGCTCATTTTCATTCCACCATCTATAATTCATTGATCCATAAGGCATTTTGTGGCCCAGCCTAGTTGTTGGTCTGCCTCAGGCAGGGGTGCCACTGTCTAGATTTTTATAGCTTTGGTTCATTCCTGTTTGTTTCTGATGAAATCTATACTGCTCTCAGGCATTTTCCATAATGGAATTGACTTGACATTTAAAAAAAAAAAACAGGTTGGAGGCAATAATTTCATCAAACAATTCTTCAAGCAACTTTGGGGTATCTAAATAATCAAATTTCCTAAGGTTGGATTTGTACTGCTTCAAAATTTGATAAACATAGTTCTAGCAGTACAATGGTGAGCCAATTGAACAAACATGTAGTAATAAACATAGTACGTTGGGTGTCCATAAACAACACAATACACATTTAGTAGTGGCAGACAAACAAACAAACAAAAATGTGCGCTCAGTAATGTTTTTAAAAAAATTAAGACATTTAGTACCTATTCAGTTATCCATGAAAATGGAAAACCAATAACCCATGTTTTGAACCTCTAGTTAACTTTAAGGAAATACAATAACCCATGTTTTGAATCTCTAGTTAAGTCTAGTAAAAATTGGAACATTGGTCTACCATTTTCCCATGGAGCGTCCGGCTCGTGTTGCACGGGGTATAAACTAGTAAAACATGCTAAAGTAATTTAGCACAATTACCACTGATGATATATTAATCATGGGGAAAAAACCATTAATTAGGGCTATTAACCCACAGTATTACTCTCTAAAATCCAGCATAAATGGGTACTAAAAAAATGTTTCAAGCTTTCACAAATCCATATTCTATTCTACCAAATCCTCAAAACCCACTAAATGGGTTTGTAAAAAATACTAGAGACATGCAAAACTCAAACACCATAAAACAACTTTGAATCTGAAATAGACTTGCGAGCCACGATTATGAACATCTATACTCTCTATAATTCATGTAAATCGCTGTTAAACACATGTATTGCACAAAACATAAAATCGATTCAATAATCCCCCCAAAAAATGGTGTACTGTAATACCGAGTAGACTACTTATGAGGCATGACTGTGCCTCATTCTCGTCAGCTGGTTGGGCTTCCTCACCATTTTTTTTTTCGACCAGAGTCGCCGCCTTAACCTCTTTTTGTGGGTTCTGTTCTCCGCGATATGGGGTTTCCGTAAAACTCTGGGAATGGGATGGTGGGATGTTGCAAATCTATGCTATTGGGGGTTTGGTAACATAAAATCCGGGATTGAGGAGGAGTGGGATGGGTGATGGGATGGAAACAGGATGAAATCAGTTTCAATTTGGGAAGGATGAGGAAGGGTTTTCTAACGACTGTAAAAAAGGAATTGTTTCACGGGATAATATGGGAATGGGTTTGAAGTTGGTAAAATTGTTTCACGGGTTAATAGGGAAATGGGTTAGGGCAGTTTAGGACAACCCGGGGTTTAGGACGTTACAAATTAGAAAGTCTTCAATTCCCGTTATTATAATATAGGAAAATCAAGAGCCAAAAATATGGTGAAGGGCTTTTTGGGGTTTTTTAAAATTACAGGATGAGACCATAAAGATTTAAAAGACATAGGGTGGCATCCTAAGTAAAATATTATTATGGGATGTCTAATTAAATACCCCAATTTTCTTCTCTTTTTCTAAGAATGAACAAAGGGAATAGAATCTTTTTTTTTTTAAATAACTTTTTCTTCCTTTATTTGTTAGTTTAGGGAAAAAAAAATCTAAAACCACACACAAACTTACAAAACACTCACACATTACAAACTTACTGAGTGGTTCTAAAACGGGCGAGATTTTAGTGCAAGCGCTCATAGAGTATGTGAGAGCATCTCCAACAACCTCAATGCATTCTCAACAAATCACACACCCCAAAATCGTCTTCAACCTCTATGGCGAATGCGTAACACGTGCGAGAGTGGATCTGACTTGTCGACATGCGCTTTCGTTGATCGGCGCATGCGGGCTCTAGCCAACTCCTCCTCTAACGAGTCTTACACCATTGAAATCACTTTGACGATACCTACAACCCTCTAGTCTCAAATCGATTTTAGGATTACTCATCCAATGAGATCATTTTTTTTTCCACAGAGAGAGAGAGAGAGAGAGAGAGAGTGGCAGCCGAGCTCACCACTCCTTGCCTAACCTTGCCTGTAGTGGTGAGGTACTGCAGATGTGGAGATATTGGCGAGGTGACCGGACGAGGTTGTTGGCGTCGTTTTATGGGTTTACCTCGCTAGTTTGTCAGAAATCTCTAGCTGCCGACACTGTTGGAGATGCTTTAATGGGCTATTCATTTGGCAAGGGTTCAAAACCCACCCCAATTCTCTTTCCCTTAGGACGGGATATATTAAAATTCAAATTTTCTTAGTTCAATTAAAAGCACAATTAATTTGTTTGGAAAACCCTAGCTCCCATTGAACCAATCAACAAGCGATATACGTGGAAAACCTTAAAAAGGGTAAAAATCACAGGAAGGAATCAAACACCAAAACATACCATTGTGCGATAACAATCAAACTTTACTTACAATTGAAACACCCTCTAGTGGATGCAAAATTGCAAATTTCGCCTAATTTGCAAAGACCACTCTTCAGTAATTTTACAAAGAAATTTAAAAGGGTGCTAAAAATAGGAAGAAAATTGAGTGATGGTGCAAGAACCAAACAACCTCCTTTCATCCCCTTATGTCTGCCCCTGGAAACACCTCTCAATTGACCTAAGAACCGATTGTCGACTCCTTGTTTATCGCACCAAGTGTTTGATTTCTGCACACTTTGAATACTTAATGTAGCAGTCGGGTTCGAGGTCCAAGGGACCTCCCGCACCAGAGTAGTTCAAAGAGGCCAGGACTTATCCCATGGGAGGGCCTTGTCCATCGAGGGAGATGTTCCTCGGTAAAGCTGACCGAGGCCGGGATACCTCGCCTCAGAGATGGCTCGTGAAGGTACCAACTCAAGTCTCGGAGATCCAAGGGCCTCAGATGTGCCCCTCAGGGAACTGCCGGGGAAAGCTCCACGGCCGCCTCGGAGACTTCGGGGTCCCCCCCCGAAGCCGAAGTCGATTGACCTCAATGCCCGGGGGATCGCGTCAAATGTCAGGGGCTCGATTGAGGCACCTCTGACAGTACGAGCAGCTCATTAATGGGCTTAACCATCTTACCTGTATCGCATTTATGGCGAGCCACCAACCCTGCAGCCTACGCCTGCAGGGGGAGGGTGGGGGATTTGATTGATGGGAATATCGGTGTCAGGTGACAACTCTGGGGAGCGGCTGAGGCGCCATTTGACAGACATACGTCAATTCATGCATTCAATGCAATGATAGAGACGGGGTGCGTAAGGCCCCCGAGAGGCTTGTGGGACACGCGCTCCCTCGCCTATAAGAATGCCCCTCACCACCCCCAATAGGAGGACCTGGACTCTTTCTCTCTCTCTCTCTCTCTCTCTCTCTCTTTACATTAAACATTCAGCTGCACTTTCTCTCTTTAGTTCCCCACTAAACTTCTCCCTCTGTTGCTGACTTAGCCATAGGAGTGCCTTCTTAGACCACCAGCGTTCAAGATAGGCACTAATGTGGATACTCCTTTGTGCAGGTCTCCTCCGGCTATCCCCAGAAGCTCAGGCCTTCCTCTTCGATGGGTCCCTAGAGTCCCAGTGAGGTCCATTCCAGCTCCTCTATCTCTGCACAGTACCAAGCGGCCAAAGAGGTCATTTGAGAAGCCCCCCTAACTCAATGTGAGCCCACATTGAGGGTATGAATCCCACATCGACAATTCAAGAGAAATTAAATTGGAATATAAGGGAACGTCCACTAGCTACTATTAACTTGAGGCTAACCTTTTGAGTCACGTGATTAGGCTAAAAGTTAGCAAGTTAGCTAACGCCGATTGTTACAAGTGGAATCAAAGCACAACCCCAATCTACATGGTAGGGGACACCTCTAAAATCTGCATGAGTTACCTCTTGAATCTCAGAGTTGGAGCAAAGTGCTATATTGAACTAAGTGGTACACCATGATCACCGGGGAAAGGTTGCTAGGCCAATGCAATGAGGACGTTACATCCTAAAGTGGGGAGATTGTGACAACCCATCACTTGGAGAAAAAGTCCCACATTGGGCAAATTTGTGAAAATGGTGTGGTATATAAGACGAAGGCCTCAACTACTGTATAACTTGAGGTTAACCTTTTGAGTCATGTAGTTAGGCTAAAAGTAAGCAGGTTGGTTGGGGAGAGTCGTTATAGTTGGTATCTGCGCAACAATCCGATCTACATGGTGGGGGCCACCTCTAAAGTCTGCACGAGTTACCTCTTGAATCCCGGTGTTGGAGCAAATCGCTATGTAGAACTAAATGCAACACCATGACCACCGGAAAAAGGTTGCTAGGCCAATGCAATGAGAACGTTGCATCCTAAGGTGAGGAGATTGTGAGAGCCCACATTGGGGGCATGAATCCCACATCGGCAGTTTAAGAGAAATTGAATTAGAATATAAGGGAACGCTCACCAGCTACTGTTAACTTGAAGTTAATCTTTTGAGTTACGTGGTTAGGCTAAAAGTTAACAGATTAGCTGAGGTGGGTCAGTTTATTTTTCAAGCCCTCCCAATACTCGCAACTCAACAACTTGAATTGAATGTTGAAGAACAATTCTTAGAATAGTTTATTTTACGGCTCAATAGTTCATGATGTGAGACCTCCAAGAAAAGGACCAAAGAAGCTGCTCTCTATTTTTTTTAATGTAGAAAATAAGGACTTCCGAAATTCTATATCCAAACCCTAGCTGAATGCTTTAAATAGGCAGCCATAAGTGACTCATACTTCGCTCAGCAGTGGCTGAGTCACTTGCTGGAACATAGCAAATCACGCCTTTAATCTCCACTTTTAATCCTTAATACTACCTCCGTCTCTTTTTAAATGTGTTGCTTCGTAAATTTAACTATTAAAAAAATATTAACATTTCACCTTTCACATCAACTTTTATACTCCCTCCGTTCTTTTTTATTTGTCCTCTACGAAAAGTCGCGCCACTTTTCAAATGAAAAAATAAAGCGTTTTCGTGTATCATTTTTGAAATTTTTTTACACCAAATTAAAGTACTCATCGTGTACTTTAATTTGGTACCAAAAATTTTAAAAAATGATACATGGAAGTACTTAATTTTTTGATTTGAAAAAAGGCAAGAGAGAGAGTGAGGGACAAATAAAAAGGAACGGAGGGAGTACTTTCAACATCAACTTGTACATCCACTTTCCAAAATTATCATACACCTTTATCAATTGACTTTTTACTCACTAACTTTTTAAAGGGGCAAAATGATAATTTTTCAAACTTTTACTCATTAACTTTTCAAAACACACACTTATTAAGAGGGACAATCCAAAATGGAAATGTTAATACTTAAAAAGGGACGGAGAGAGTGTTATTTAGTGGCCTAAGGATACCATCATGTAGTGCCCAACACCTCATTCATAACACATTTTTGTGAGGCTCAGTACTAAGGCCTCCTTTGGCTAAATACAAAAAACTCGTTTTTTGGTTTTTTTGATTTTGTCCTTAGTCAATTTTTTTCTACATTTGTTAGTTTTTAGTCGATTTTTTGTGGTTTCTTAGCTTGTCTCGACGAGAGGAATTTAAAAAATATAAAATTATTAACTAGACTTAAAGTTTTGTGAATAAAGACGAAAAATAATCCAAAAAACCGGTTTTTTGTAATAATTTTTCGTCTTTATTCACAAAACTTTAAGTTTGGCTAATAATTTTATATTTTTTAGATTCCTCTTATCGAGACAAGTTAAGAAGCCACAAAAAAATCGACCGAAAACCAACAAATGCAAAAAAAAGAAAAAAGAATAAGAACAAAACGAAAAAAACCAAAAAATCATTTTTTTGGATTTAGCCAAATCAAGCCTAAATATATGAATATCATAAAAATGTGTGGTGAATTAAGGTGTTGGAACACCAACACTGCTGAATAATTTTTCAACTTTGATGGCAGGTTATGAAAAGACTTGGACTTTGTACTTGGAAATTTGTGTAAAGGGATGAGAAAATGAAGGGAAAAAATTACAACCAATTAAAAAATTCCTAGCTTATTGTCAATTAGAAAAATATTGGAGACGGGAAGTACATGCCATAAAAATCCTACTCCCTCAGTCTCTTTTTTATGGTCCTGTAATCTATTTTGAACTCTCCTATAACAAAAACCCATTTCAAAAAGATAGTTGATAAAAAGTCAACGCATGAGAGAATTACATAAAAGTTGTAATGATGATGTTTTAATAAGACAGTTAATATAAAAAATTTAATGATGATGTCTCCATAAAAATAAGGGAAAAAATTACCACCAATTAAAGAACTCCAAGCTTATTGTCAATTAGAAAAATTATTGGAGACGGGAAGTACTGGCCATAAAAATCCTACTCCCTCCGTCCCTTTTTATGGTGCACTAATATAGTTTGGACTCTCCCTAAACAAAAACTCATTTCAAAAAGTCAGTGGATAAAAAATTGACGAATAAGAGAAATTTCATAAAAAGTATGATGATGACGATACAATAAAAAGTTTAACGATGGTGTCTCTATAAATTATTTAATTTTTTACGAATTTGAACACTTAAAAGGGACGGAGGGCATACTTGTTTTATAAATATGTAGAAGTAGTTTTATTTCTCCTTTAATATTTTTCCGATAAATCGAAAAATCTACAGCTTGAATATAACATTTTCAAAGTCCTAAAAAATGTGCTGGTCCTCACTAGGCATTTCATTTTTATTGAAACAAGTATGGCCTCTGTCCCCTTTCAAGAGTTCATTTTGTTTTATAATCACAAAAGAAGACCAATTTCGGTCAACTTTGGGTTCGAAGAAAGTCTTACTGTAAGGGATTTATATCTTTCTCTGATGCTGATATGATGCTAGCAGGATCCTAATATTTGGTACAAATGTGTACGCAATAACAAAAATGAATAATTAATCTGCGTAACAAGATAATAATTTCCACCAGCTTTTTCTTTTGAGCAAACGAAACACACACACATATATATAATTACAAAAATATAGATACATCACCACATGGCCCATGTGGGATCTTGTAAAATTTGTGAAACCTACTTCGGTTCGGTTTTGGTTTGCCACTTCGCTAATTATATCGAGATTCAATCAAGAATATATGATTTTACTCTACGTAAGCGAAAACTGTCCAAATACCTTGAATTATCAAAAAAAAATATTTTTCCTATACGTAGAAGCTAAGATCTATTCTCTTTTCATTCGATTTACACCGAAAATTGAAGTAAAGCTGTGAAAGTACTCAATTAGCAAACGGAGGAAATATTTTTCTTGTGCATTCTTTATTTTTTGCTTGATTTATTCTTGGTGTGATTGCGTTTATTTGTGTTGGATCAAATCCGACACATCTATTTACAAAAGTACACGTCATAAAAATCCTACTTTGATAGTAAAAATACGTGACAAAACCCAAATGAAGACCAATTTATTAAAAACAAATTGTCGAAATTCATCAGCTAACTGTTCGAGAAATTCTTATTGTAAAAGGATTTAGATCTTTCTCTGATGCTGATATGAATATATGATGCGAGCAGGATCCTAAAATGTGTAAAAATGTGTACACAATTAGAAACAAATTTATAATTTCCCAAGCTAAGACGTAAGATAAGAAATTCAACCAACTTTTTCTTTTGAGCAAACGAAACATATATCAAATTTCCACCACCTCGAACACAGTAATATAAAAATTTTACGTACACATTTCCAAAAATATGATAGAAAGTTATACATTTCCACGCGGGATCTTGTTAAATTTCTGAAACTTGTTCAAGTTTTGGTTTGCCACTTCACAAAATATGTTGCGATTTGACCAAGAATATCTAGTTATACTATACATAAGTATGCTAAAACTGGCCAGAACACCTTTGTTATTAAAAAAAAAATCGTCGTTACGCGTAACAACCAGATCTGTACCATTTTCATTCGATTTACATTGAAAAACTGATGCAAGCTGTGAAAATATACTCAGTTAACGAACCCCGTAAATCATTTTCCCCTGGTATCTTTATTTGTTGTTTGGTTTATTCTTTGTGTGTTTTTGTTTGGTCAAATCCGCTACATATCTATCTACAAGGGTCAACATCAACACTGTTTATAATTGAAAATTTGGAACACGCCAAGATAGTAAACTAGCATCACGACATGCTAAGCACGACAATAATTGAGAGACAAAATGATACAAACGTACTTTGTTAACGTAATACATGTTAATAGAGATAGGTAAAAGATTGAATTTATCCCTAATTAACCTCTTCTTTTTTTTTCACATTCGAGTTATCTTATTGTTTGGACCAATCAAATTTCAAAATAATTAAACCACAAATGTTTAAAAAAATTCTAACTATACACGAGTACTATAGATTTCAAAATCTTGGCAATGACTTCTACATTATCTCCGAACAAATTACAAGGTGTTTGGAAATTTCATTTTTATTTTTTAACCAGTTACAAAATCCCCATTGTGTTGTTTAACTAATTTAGTATAATCTTGACAAGTATTACAAAAAAAAAAAATTGCCGTGTAAGCCCCGTTGAGACTTCTAAATACTAAAGAAAAAGACGTCAACCCGTACAAAGTAAAATATAGAGTTAAACAAATGAACAATGATACGTCATTCATTCTCATCCATACTTTTCACTCTCCCTCTCACACGCCGTGACCTTCACTTGTAACCCTTGTGGGCCCCCCCACGGCATACATGTGTGAGAGGGAGATGAACTTTGGATATGAAATGAAATTGAGTGTACCATTTTTGTAAACAAAAACACATCAATCGATCAACAAAAAGGTTGATAAATGGTGAGCACTTTTACATTCACCAACCATTAAAGAGGTCAAATGGGACCCTCAAGAATTTCCCTTTACAAATTATGGTCACCTTTTGACCCTTGGAGTAGTCGTTTGAGAGTCTCATGTTTTTACATTTTACATTATTATTATTATTATTATTATTATTTTATAATTTTGGCTTTTTAGATTAAGACCAAAATATATTAAATAATTGTATAGTATATTTATATGTGCATAATGTATTTTAGAATAGATTTAGGATACGGTTGAATACGGGGAACCTACTTTTCAGTTTTACATTTTTAACTTTTTAATTTTTTGCCTTTCTAGATTATGATCATAATGTGTTTTAAAGTTGGGACAAGTGTTTAAAAAAATGTGCAAAATGCATTTTGCAAGTAGAGAATATGAGTGGAGAATGTGATAAATAGCTCAACACTTCTTTTTGACTTCTATTCTCGAAACTGAAAAACAAAGAACTCATTCTCCGGCAATGTGTTTTGGGGGGGACAACTCCCCAAACACCCAAACAATTTTGATAAATACAATTACAAGTTGAACCTCACAAGGTAGTGCATTCTCTTATCAGAAACTTATCCATATTATCTGAATTGGGCACAACAATAATTCTTGATAAATACAATTGTGGACGGCCCACTGAGATTGTGTCGCGTCGCGCACGAAAAAGTTTGTGATTTATTAGAGTCGCCACCCAGATTTGAGGTCCGAATCCGAGAAACCGATAAAAATATGACTCGTTTGCCAATTGAAAAGATTTTACTGATCACTACGAAACCAAAAATTTCTCGAATTCGGGGGTTTGGTTATGAGAGGGGAAGGGTTTTACGGCACCCCTTTCGCCCGGTCCATGAACCGGTCTCTACTCAATATTCCATGGGATTTTGAAAATGTTTGAAACTTGATTTAATCAAAAAATAGGGAATTGGGGATGGGAATCACATTAACAATAAGAAAATACAAACATGCAAATTTAATGTGGATGCTTGTGCGCGTGGTCTACATGGGGATGATAACAATAAAGAATTATTACAACGAATATTTACAAAGATGAACAACAATCAAAAATTGGGTAAATAATTCAAAGAACCGCTAGCCTGAAGTTTAATAATCTAGTATACAATCTGGATTCCAACATAAAGGTTGGAATTTCAGCGGATACCTTGAGCGCTTAACCTCTCAGAATTGGCTTGAGCGCTCAAAGATCATGGCTTGAGCGCTCAAGTCCATCTCCAGCTTCTGTGATTTTTAGCTTTTCCACCACTTCTTTAGTCATTATTTGTAATATCAAACATCAACAGAGTGTTTTTCATGGAAATCAGATGAGAATGAACTGATTGATCTCATAAATAGTGATAAAAGAGGAAAATTACGGTATTTTAACAAAGAAAATACTTTGAAAAGAAGGAATCCAGACCATAATCACAACAATAAAACCACACATACACTTATGCTTGAATAAACCATGATCCATTATCAAAATATCTAAGAACCAATAATTTGCTCAAGAACAGCTTGAGCGCTCAAGTGGATAGCATTGAGCGCTCAAGCCATTACATGACTTTCTGATTTTTGACTTGAAAGCAGAATCTGGATGATCCTCAGGATCAAGATAGAAGCATATGGAACCATTCAGCTACTGACTTATACTTGAATATAACATTTTCAAGGATTTTGAGACTTGATTATCATAAAATAATTAATTTGAGCTCATGCAAGAGGTTTTAAAGTAAAAAGAAACTATTTAAAGATTATATGAACATAAATTAACTGTTAAATGATGATCAAAATCTCAGATAAAGCTCAAAGTTCAGTAAAATAGAAACTGTCCAGAATTGGAATTGAGCGCTTAAGGCCTGAGGCTTGAGCGCTCAACCCCTGCTACAACTGCAAATTTTGACAATGTTTTAAAACAACTTTTAGACCTTTGTGAGTTCAATTCAAGTATAAAGAACTTGATTGAACTCACTGGTCACTCTCAGATGAACCAAAACAACAAAAATAGCTTGTTTAACTACCTTTTTACACTTGATTGAAAGCTTGAACTGGATTGTGGGTTTGGAAGTGAAAGATTTTTGAGATCTTGGTCAGTTTATGGACTGGATTGTGTAGAGTATGAGGTTGATTGTTGAACACAGGTTGAATTTGGTGCTTACAGGTGATTTTTCAGATGGTTTTCTATGGGAGGAGAATGGGTTTGTAGAGAGAGAGAGATTGGACGAAATTGGGGAGGGCTATGGAACTGAACTGATCACCCCTTATCAGGAGATAGTGGAGGGTATATATAGAGTGGGTGGAGGGAAGGCAGTAGAGAGAGAGGAAGTGGGTTTGTAGTCTAGGTGTAGCTTAGGTGTAGTTTAGGTGTAGTTTTAGGTGTAGTGGAGGGTATTATACGTGTATAGAGGTGGTTAGACGCTCCACTCTGCATGAAATCTCATGATGAGATACTGTAGATTCTGGCCGGATTGAGTTGGAGTTGAGGCCAAAGGTGGGCTTGGCTGAAGGGCCAAGGTGCTCATGTTGATCACCGGGTTTAACTTGGTTCAACAATGCTTGGGTTGGTTTAGGTTATTTGGTGATGTTTGGTTGATTTTGATCAAGTTCAAGTTGTTTCCACAAGTTTCGGGTAGCCCAGATTGGTCCGTTTCATCATTGGGAATACTCGAGCGCATCCCGGGTTCAAAATCGGGGTGTCTACAACAATGCACATCTCAAAATATAGGAGCTTTTAGCATGTAGTAATATTATTTCATCTATGAGAAAATAATGTCATTATTTCAAGTGAGGAAATAATGGGGGGTCATCAAATTGTAATAGGTGGTGTTTTGACTTTCAACTTTTAAGGAGGGTGAGTTTCAAGTGGGGAAATAATCTAGTGTGGTTTAGTAGTAGTTTTCTTCTTCTTCTTCTTTCCCATGTGATCGCCCGATCCCACAACTATCATTGTGGTATCACCACAGAGGTTCATATCTGGACTTCAACTCCTCCTAACTGGGGGGCTATGCTGTCCTTGAGGGATGGCAGACCTTGCCTACCTCCAATCTGAATCGTTCAAAGAGAACACACTATTCGCTAGATGAGTT
Source organism: Vaccinium macrocarpon (assembly GCA_022606695.1). NCBI lineage: Eukaryota > Viridiplantae > Streptophyta > Magnoliopsida > Ericales > Ericaceae > Vaccinium > Vaccinium macrocarpon. The sequence goes on along the minus strand of CM040176.1, from coordinate 4,429,097 downwards.
TTATTTAAATCCAAATCATTGATTATCGAGACGGACTGTCCAAATGTATTTGGCAAGGCCTACAGTCCCTCAAAGACAATAGAGTCTTGGGGTCCAGTCATATTGTGTGAAGTCTTGTCTTCTCTCAATTGAACTACTAGCAAATATGGTGATTTAAGGAATAATCCTAATATTCACGAGTATTTAACCACAACTTAAGGATGAGTTTCCCATTTTTAGAACCAATTGCTTAAAGCCAACTTTTCATAGTTTCTAAAAGCTAATTTGTTTCCCATTAGCTAAAAACTAAGTTGTTAAAAGCCAATTTTCTCTCACATGCTCCTCTCTCTCTTTTTTTTCTTTGGTACTTCAAAAATTATCGTTGTGTTTGGTTGAGAGCTTTGAGAAGAATATTTTAAGAAATATTTTCGAAATATTGTTTGAATGAGTTTTTAGAAACAGTAATAATTAGAGATGTATGTAATAATTAGAGAGAGATAGAGAAAGAAATGAGAATAATGATTAGAGAGAGGAGTATAGGTAAATAGAGAAATATGATTAATGATTGGAGAGATGAGAGATGGAGAAAAATCTTTTTGGAAATTTTTTTTGAAATGTGAAGTGAACAAAGTGAATCTTGTAACTAAGAGGCCTTGTTTGTTTGGGGGGATTTGGGGGTTGGAGTAGGCCCCATTTTCCAATGTTTGTGTTCTTTTTTTTGCATGGGATATAAAATCCCTGCCAAGTTTTTCTCCCCACCCGTACGGCCAATAGAATGCAAAAAACCGGATATCCTGAGCAATATTCCGTCGAACACAAACACCGAATATGAAATTTTTCCATCCATTGATATCCTGAGCAATATCCCAAAGATTTCATATTCCATCAATTTATCTCCGGCCAAACAAACGAGGCTAGAGGGAACCAACAAAGTCATGCCTACATAGAGGCTAGAAAGCACATACAGTAGCATACCAAAAGGAAAAACTAGTCTAAAAATTGCCCAAGATTCAGGTTGTCCCTAATGATGTCCCTAAGGAGAGAGCCCGGAGAGGGCTAGTACAGAGGAATTCAAGCTCTTCATCTTGTTCAGCCCCAACATGGGGTAGGTGGTCAGCACATTTGTTTGCTCCTTTTGTTAAAATCACCTCGGTATTTTTAACAAATGGAAATTGGGGGTGCTAAAAGCAAAACGGAAAATTCATTAGTTAATCTAACCCCGTAAAAGCCTTAACCCACTCTACAGTAAACTAGCTTCAATTGCAAGACTCCTTCACTAATTCCTAAATGGAATCTACTATTGCTAGACAATCAAAATATAATAACTCAAAGTAAGCAAAGGTGATAAGTAATAAAATCACCATCACTATTAGTAAGTCCTACAATATAGTCATTTAGTGTGGACGAACATATTCTCTGTCTGCCTTTCTCACCTTTTCATTCAAGAAGATTATAATGCTTGCAGGGTTCGCACTAGGGTTGGTAAAAGGGCACAACCCTATAAAGACAACCAATTGCCCACTAGTACAGTATTTTTAGTTGTAGAGCAGAATAGCAACCTAAAAATAAAGGTTGAGCTAACTGCAGCCACTGCAGCAGTGGTGGTTTGGCGAGCGGCATTAACATTGGCGGTGGAAGAAACGATGGTGATTCGTTGAGCGAGATTTAACGGGGTCGATCTTAGGTAAAGCTCAAGGTGACATAGTAACCCCAAAGGGTTGACTTGGTGGTCTGTCTAAGACTTAAAGTTTATTCTCTCTTAAAGTTGGAGCCACCTAACCTCATGTGCAAGCATGAAAAGAGTAGTGAGAGAAATTGCAGGGATTGGTCTAAGCCTCTAAGGTGCACGAAAGCTGATCTGAAATACCCTACATTAAAGTTTGAGGTTTGATTTTCCTTGCCAGTTATTGTTAATATCTCATCCTCTATGCTTTCTAGTCTCTCTTAAAGTTTGAGGTTTGATTTTCCTTGCTAGTTATTCTTGGAGCCACCTAACCTCACATGCAAGCATGAGAAGAGTTGTGAGAGAAATCGTAGGGATTAGTCTGAGGTGCACGGAAGCGGACCCGGAATAGCCCGGAATACCCTACATTACCAACAATAAGAGCTGGCGTACTAACATAGGTCAAATGCCCAATTAATTAGGTGGTTGTATATTTGATTACCAAAACCTAACCGGGTATTTTAACTCTTCGATTGTTGGAGTGGGCACCAATTTACATGAAAAGGACATCAATGTTGTCCCTACAAAGAGGGTTGGTTAATGCCTAGGTAAGCATCCACAACGGGGGATGAAAATTGCTCACAAGTCATGCCTCCAACTCTATGTCCACCTCTCAAAATTTATCAATTTGCGATGATAATCCTAACAGTATCATTAACACACACACAGAATAGAATCTTCTTACTTTATAATAGAACCTGAGGCCAACTTCAAGCGGTAAACAGCACAAGCGCGAGAGGAATTTTGTTCACCTACTTTTGAGAGTGAATATTACTCACTTTCTAAACATCAACATCACGCGTCACACTTCAACTATCAGAGTCGTACATTTGTGTGGGTTTTCCTTCAGAAACTCCACAAAACTGAATATTAGTATTCGAGCCTTCAAATCTAAAATACTAAGCTAAATATGGAAATAAGTGCTTTTACTTTAAATCTTGCCGATGCGATTGAGTTAGTTTTTAATAAAATAGGGTTAGAAATTAAACTGCACAAAGCAAACTACTTTGATCATTGAAGTGGAGCTTAAGGTGAGCCTACACAAATGGAATAATACTCCATTCACTTACTTTTTATGTGGGTGAACAAAATTGCACTTATTGAAAGCGTTCTCACTCATGCTCAATTGGTCTAGCTACTAACAGATGTAAAATGTCTCATGAATTGCCCATAACCCGATCACCTCAAACTCTTAGCACTACCAAGTGTTTTGCAGTTATGAAGTTGGATAACATGATAACAGCTTAATCCCTTTACCCGGGATTATTCTTCATAAAAGGTCTAAAAAGAGCAGGTTTTACAAAAATGCATGTTTAAGAACAACAAAAACTAGAACAGCACAGATCTAATTAGCAGCTAGGTACCATAAGAATTGCACAAAAACACATTTTCCGGTGAAACAAACTTTTGACATGTTGAGGACAAGAAAAACTTGGGTGCCGGCTAAGTATCACGTGGAGAAATTCAACGCGCATTTTGGCTGTCTAAAGTATTTTGGACGGACCTGATTTAAGAGAGAGAAAGAGAAGAGAGAAAGGTAGAAACTTAAGCCGTCCAAAATATTTTTGGAAGGCCGAAATTAGCCCCCGGGCACTACGTGTGTGCGATGTACCCTATTTGTACTCTAATAAATTTTCTCGTATAGGACAAGCATGTGGAGCAAGAAAAAGTGTCGCACGGACCAATGAAAGAGGTGAACAAGGCCCCACTTGCACACAGCCTTAGCCAAAAACTTACCAGGAATGTATTCCGTACAGCAATGTCTGTGGTACACAGCCACCGCAACATTTCTGGAAAAGCTAGTGGGTCCCCAACAATTGTGCAAGTAAAGTTAATAGTCCTATGAAGAGTGTGGCCCAATTGTATTGTGACTCCTACCCAATGTTTTCAATGCCGTTTCATGATCAACTGGGTGGGTCCCATAGCCTGCAAATCATGTGAATCACATACCAGCACTGCTGTTGGGGCCCACTAAAGATTTCGATGAGATGATCTCTGGGGTCTAATAAGATACTCGGACAGTTCCAACTTTGTAGTCTAGCAATTCCAACAAATGATATCCTCCCATCAATAAGATACGTGTAACTGACCCAGATACTCTGTATCGTCAAACCAACAAAAAACATGTACTCATGTATTCTCGTATTGGCTAACAAGAGAGTTGATCTTGCTAATCTAGGTCAAAATGGGTTGGGACATTTTTTCCCCTTTTCAGGCCTACAACGTGTAGTTGATATGAGTATCAGACACATTTCTTCGCATTTTCTAAGTTTTTAACAGAATTGGTGAACAAAACATGGTATCAAAATAATTTCTACATCCACATTGGATAAACACGTGTTTATTCTCCGACTACATTTTGATTTTTGCATTAAATCCTTGCCTTGAATTCCATATGATTGCCTCCCAGTGTTCAGATTGACATGGTTTTCGCGTTTTTGGAAAAAAGGAAAACAAAACACAAAGCATGGAACAGGCATGTATTGGTAGCTGCACCCCAAAAGACTACACCTAATATATTTCCGAAGTACCAAAAAAAAAAAAGAGGTAAATTACACTGACCTCCCCTGAGGTTTCTGACTTGTACACTGACTACCCCTACTTTATTTGAAACGCCATGGACCTTCCTTGAGTTTTATATTTTAGTATCAAAAGCAGTTTTCTATTACTAAAATAGCATTGGCCTCCTTTGAGTTTTATATTTTAGTATCAAAAGCACCCTTCTGTTACTTAGCCATCAGTGACAATATTGAGAATTGATGAGGTAAGCCATTAACCTTTATTGAATTTCCAAAATAGCCCTTGACACTAGTTTTGGATTACACTAATACAGTAGAAAAATTTGTCATTCTGCACATCACAACACCATAAGTAGCAGAATTTTCTATTGTATTAGTAGAAAATTCAATACCCAAGTGATGCAAAGCAACTGAAAATGACTTACTTATACTCTTATTTGATGTTTTTTATGAATTAGGACATATCTATTTGTTAAACAAAAAATTGAATTAAAAGACATGTATATTTGGTGGCATTCCCATGTTTTGTTATCTTGGTTTCATTTTTCATTTTTTTTAACGGCATTTTTTTTAACAGCAAAAGCCAAACGGGGAATTCGATTCATTTTTCTTTATAGAAATTGCCCACCAATAAATTATATTCTAAGTATTCATACATGATCATTATTTAGAAAGAAAAAAAAAAAGAGCCTTTTGCATTTAGATTGTAACTAGTGTCAAGAGCTATTTTGGGAATTCAACAAAGGTTAATGGCTTACCTCATCAATTTCTGTTATTGTCACTAACGGCCAAGTAATAGAAAGGTGCTTTTGATACTAAAATATAAAACTCAGGGGTGGTCAGTGCTATTTCAGTAACAGAAGGGGTGCTTTTGATACTAAAATATAAAACTCAGGGGAAGTCAATGCTATTTCAGATAAAGTAGCGGTGGTCAGTGTACAAGTCAGAAACCTAAGGGGAAGTCAGTGTAATTTACCCAAAAAAGAAAGAAGACTCCACCATAATGCACTGTATCCTCCACCTAAATTTTTCATTGGTAAAACGTGGGTATATTTGCCCTTAATATTAACCTGTGGGAAGTATTCTCAAGTTCCAGTTAATATGTAGCTGGGACACCAGGCCCTTTACTGCCAAGGTCAGGTACCATGCCATACATTTAGGAAACATAACATAAAGATTTAAAAAAAAAAAAAAAAAAAGATGCACAAAAAGCACTATCCATGGAGTTTACTGAACTCTCCCATCAAGGTCTTTGTACTTGTTGCAGCAGATTTTCTGCTGGTCTACCACACTCATAAGGGCTGGAAAAATTAAATGTCGACGGTCAGCACTCAGTAGAGTAAATGGGCACCCAGTTCCCTGTTTCTTTGAGTTGGTTTTGAGGGAGATATAAAGGACACAGTAAAACTGAGTCACCGCATCACTACAGAAAGGCATTTATGTTTCGAACAGAGCACCAAAACCATGGAGTCCTTCTACTTGCACCGATGCAAGTGTACGAGATACATACGATCGATGAGCGTCGAAAGAGGCCGGGTAATTAACGGCCGATTCGAAGTTTTGCTGATCGTTTTGAATAGCCCGAATAGTTAACTAGGAATCGAGGTAATTGATGAGAGGAGGGGATTCAAAATCACCCCATTTCATTCAAAAAATTTCAAATGAAATGGGGTGATTTTGGATCGAGCTCATACAGCCGTCCGATTGCCTCGATTCCCGCGCTGGCCCACTCGGAATTTGATTTTGAGAACGATCAACGGCTCGGATCAGCCGTTTGGGACCCACACCGGCCTCGGCGACGCCGTCGGTACATGGTCTGTACACTTGCATCGGTCCCTTTAGATTTATTGAAAACAATGAGTAGAGACTTTTTTTTTTTTTTTTTTATAACTAATCCGTAGAGTACCTTTGATCTAATACTATAACTATCTCTAGAAGAAACACCGAGCCAATTAGTAGAGACTTTTTTTCAATGACCAATCCGTAGAGTAACTTTGATCTAATGAATTGGGTAAACAAATAATCCATTCGATTGACGAAGGCATAGCATCAATAAGAAGCACCTTAAAGGGTCCTCTAATGCTGGGTCCGATAACGTTGTTCCGAATTGAGAAGGCAAGAGTTGTGGTGCTCAACTCTTTCTTCAGTGATTCCTAAGGAAGCAATTAAAATGATAAAATGCCGTCCAACCTCCCGCAAAAATCAAATCTAGGAAGTAGGAACTAAGAAGAGGAAACATCCTCTGAATGATCTACCTAGAAGCTTCGTATGCCATAAGTCATGACACTCAACTCGTTCAGTGTTTAATATGGCTTTCTTCTGTAAGGGAGGGACTTCTTTGCTAACTTGGTTTCGTATATATTCCTAGACGGAAGGACTAAAAGAATAGTTACCAAACTGAGCCAAGAGGAAGATGTAAAGAGACCTTAGATAAATGAACAACTCAGCAAAACTTGGCACAACTTAAGTTATATACAACACCCTGGAATAACTTCTCGCATCTACTACTACTAAAGAATGCATACAAAATTAGTGCATAAACGCATAAACCATATGACAGCAAATCTTTTCAGTGCGAGTTGACAAAAGGGTTGAGTGTTAAGTTCTAAGTAATTCAAGCAATATAACTTTTTACACATCCATTAACGTCAATGGCAGCAATGAAGAAAGAAAATGTGGAAGAGGGGTAGAGAGGAGACTAGTTAAAGTACCCTATTCTTTCCATTTCGTAAGGAGCACAATCAACAAGAGACTAGTTAAATTACCTTATTCTTTCCATTCATAAGGAGCACGATCAACAACTAAATAATCTCCACGGATGTCCTTTGCAACTCGAATGTTATCATCTAGGTATATACATTCAAACCTGCAGATGTCAAACATGTTACAATTCAGTGGGAAGAAAAGAGGCGCGAAGATACGTTGGTAACTGTAAACTATGTTACAATGCCTATATTTGGGAGCTTGCAATCCAACGAGATACTAACCTTAACATGAGAAACAAGAATTTTCTAATTTAATGCATTTTGGATTTAATTCAGGGACCAATTATCTTAACAATCCACCTTACTGGATCGACTTCGCATCAAATACAAACTTTTAAATACCTAGCAGATGAGGTGGAAAAATAACTAACGAAATTTTTTTTTTGCCTTGCTACTTGCACATTTGGTGGAGCAAAGGGTTCTTGTCAAAACGTTTTGCCACCATACCTAACCGCGTTGAAACAATTTGTAGTTCGAAATTTTGAAGAGAGTATATGAGTTGTAAAAATTAAATCTCCTCCCTTCATTTCATCCACTTAAAAGGCGGAATAGCAAGGCCTGTATAGAAACTCAGATCTTCACTTTTTATCTTCCATCCAATTTTGCTCCTAACAAATGGTGGAATCTATATCTATTCCCGCCCTTGTCATTCCCCCGATATCCTTCCACCCATATCCCCCTTAGGAAATGTAGCATATGTTCCAACCATGGACATGATGACTTACCACTCAAATTAAAAAATAGGAAAATGTCTTGTACAAGTCCTGCCTTTATTCCTTCCAACTATAAGGAGCTCGATCAACGACTAAATAGTCTCCTCGAATATCCTTCACAACTCGGATTTCATCGTCAAGATAAACAGACTCAAACCTATAGAAGCAAGACATGTCTAGTTCAAAATCAAATCACAAGGGGTAAAAATATTAGCGACACAAAACTACCAATAAGAAAAAAACATACAAAAAGAATACGGTAAAAGCTAAACCAAGCAGGAACAACAGCAGTGCTCATTGACAACCAGATGTCCTTAAAATCAAGAACTGATACGTCTGCTCTACAAACTTCAGTGAGAAGGTCCCGAAGGAGCACAAATTAGAACTCTGAAAACCAGTTAAGTTATGAGAGCATCATCTCCCCACACAAAAATATTTACCCATTCAAGTGCACATCTTTATACAAAACCATTAAACCAAAAGGAAAAACACACTTCAAAAAGGAAAACAATCGCAATAATAACAATTCATATAACTACCGTAATTGCCAGAGGGGCGTCATAAAAGAAAGCCAGCAGAAATAATTTATGTACTACAAGCAAATGCTAACCATAAAGAAAGCGGATGTAATTGGGCATCCAATACACAGAATGTAAAGTGGAAAGACTAAAAGGCATCATCAGGTAATGAGACAGTGGTATGACATGTTTCTTTCTGATCATAAATATGGCCCAACATAATCAAAAGCTGCAACCACCAAATCCAGAAACATGTAGCTATGTAAATAACAAGTTAACAACTTAATAGCCAAGGACATGTTTACATGATATACCAACCACTTTGCAAAACTATGAGCATAATCATACTCTTTGTGCACTGAGACGTCTCTACTTATGATTAATATAAACGTCAAGTTATACACATTGACTGAGTAATCTTGTGGAACACTTTCTTGATTCTTTAAACGATAAAATGAGAAATATTGCATATGACAACCAACTTATCAAATCCAAGAGAATCCCTTTTTCTCCTTTCTCCACCCAAATCACACTTAAACAAATAAAATTTGAAGAATTAAGCGAGAAAAAAAAAAAGAAAAGGGCAATTGATGCGTCCTCATGCCAAGAAACAAGAGAATTTAGAAACCAAAAGAAGTGACTGGATAGTTGCCTTGAAGAGGACAAAGATGAACTAATTGACTTAGTTTGTAACAACAATAATCATTCAAAGCTTCTGTACCAAAATAGAAGAGACTCACCACCCCTGCCCAAATGGTGGTAATGGAAGCTCCCAATTCTCCCCACGTAGAACTGCACTTGTAAACCTTGCAAAACCCACATCACAACTAATTTTACCGGACCACCAAAAAATTACAGTCAATGTATTAAAACAAAATAAGTCATAGACTATTGATGAATTTTCCCACTAAGTGTTCAGATATTTTCACCAGGCGAATGGGAATATAGTTCGGTAATCAATCAATTCATTCAGATTCCAAACCATGTAGTCGCCGTGATCAATGGTAAAAGGTATTTAGGTATTTATAAATGTAAGGACCAAATTCCGGAGTCGTCTTGTTTTTGGCAATTCCATATGACAAAACTCATATTTATTATCGAGTTGTAATTTTCTATTTCTAGGTAGAAGTCTGTATAAGATTAGAGTGGAAGGAATCTCTTTGTAATGTAATTTGAGTGTTAGTGGTTTTAGTCGGTCGACGGCATTCGGAACGGGAAGATCAATCATGCGATCAATCGGTTTCTCAATCGGGTAACTCTGAATTTTAAGCACTGCCATGGACTATTCAGAGCATAGCGATTAACAAGAGGATCAATCGGGTTGTTGATCGGCATCTGCAAAAATTTCGGATCTACAAGGTTCCGATCAATCGGCTTCCGATACGATTGATCGGATTGACAAATTTATAAATATATGCCCTCGGTTCAGATCTAGGTCATCTTGAGTCGGCTAAGAGAAAAAAAAGAAGGGAAAACCGTGTGTGTGCTTATTCTTGAATACAATAACACCAAGAGGGTTGATTGTGTATCTTGAAGCACGTTCTTCATGGATTGTTAATCAAAGCTTCAAGAGGTTTCTACATCTTCGATCAAGTTCAATTTTCCGGTGGATTTCTGGAAGAACATTTGGAAGGCTTGAGGATTCGAGGCGTTGGCGATCAAGATCATTGGGTGCGGTGTACGTGTGACTCGGCAGGTGATACTTAGAACGTTGTGAGGATTTACATCGTTTGGATAGGTATATCTGTAACTGCACAATGGTTATAGTGATTTTGATTCCTTCCCGTGGTTTTTTACCCATTTAGGGTTTTCCACGTATATCTCTGTGTTGTAGGTTTTGACTACTTGCATATTTACTATTGGTAGTATTAATTTGTGATTTGCATTCATACTGTTAGGGTTTTAACTAATTGTAAGGGAACCTTGATTTTTCAATAAAGCTATACAATAACGAAAGAAAATTTTCATGGATGCATGCAAAAATATTCAACATTATTAATTTTGACACCATATGTCCAATTCACTTTAGCAATACTGAAATAATGCCACAAAAAAAAAAAAAAAAGTATTCATGTGTTGTCACAGTCTTTTTGTTTCTTAGCTTCGTGTGTGTCTATATTGCACCATGTGTGGCAGGACTGGCCTAGGGAGCAGATAGAGGCGGCCGCCAGGATTGCCACACCATGAACTTTGCTGAATACTTTGCAATTACATAGGATCATCACACCAATAACTTTTTCTTTTTGTAAATCTAAAAACCAACCCATGAAGATCATTTGCAAATCCTGCATCCGTCCATGATGTATTGATTATTGGCTTATTGCTAATTGCATCATTGTATTATGTGTACTGATATGTGAAACTATTTCATACATTTGCCTCTTTAACATATCAAACCGTAAGATACTTAGGTCATAGGTGAATTGTAAAATTCTGATTACACTAATCCAGATATTGCTATTAGATTTATCAAAGGATTCCAACCTACAACCAATTGGCAATATGTTAGCTTCTAGAGTATATTAACCAAACTTACGTGACCGTTGTGGTCAAAGTCTAACCAGTGGCGTAGCTAGGAATGAGGACAACTAGGGACACCACGAAAACACGAATAAAAAAAATTGTATGCAACAAAATGACACGCTAATGCCTAAATATGAACTTAATTTGTTCAAAACACTAGCAAAAAGTAACATATGTATATATATATATATATATATATATATATATATATATATAATCCCACATTACGGTTAAAAATGTTCTCATAAAAAATACAAACAATCATAGTCATGAATAAAATTACTAAAGTTTGGCTTTACAATAGACCACAACGAGTTTTCATGTTTTGAAAGCTTTGCATGATAACTTCATTGTTTTCAGATATTCCTTTCTCTCTATATGCAATTATGCTATCACTCCTCCATTGATCCCCATTCGTTTGCGCCATTGATTCTTCACAAAATTCATAATTGAAAATGCCATTTCAATTGTAGCATTTGCAATCGGTAAAGTTAATGTCAAAACTAAAAGCAAGTAAACCAATATATAACAAAAATGTTATGCCCAACGCACGCACCACTCACAACAGAAAGCAGTAAATCAAAAGCAAGCAACACAGAGATATACGTGGTTCGGCCAATCAGACCTACGTCCACGGGGACGGGGGGTTTCACTATGATCCGGAGAATTATCCGTGTCTGTTGTGTTTACACACTCACACTCACACTCTCACAATAGATGAAACTCACCAGTCACTCGTGTATCTCTCACAACTCTCTGCCTCTCTCTCAGTTTTGTCACACAAAACAATACAAGGCTATAAAGAACTTATATAATACATCAAATAAACCTTGGACCCCCTCCCAACCGGGCCTAAGCCCAAGGCCCACACGGGGTGGACTCCCAACAATCACCCCCTCCACACCGAGTGGGCAAAGTCGTCTGCAACACCCCCATGTCGCCACCTCCAATCAGCTAACTCGCAAACGCTGCGGTTACTAACCGGTCGAAAGCATCCATGCACCACCAAAGCGAGTACACAAATCCCGAAAAGAGTGTATCCCGGGCAAAACCGGACTCATGACCAATGGAAAAATCCCGAGTACCGCATCCCATAAAAAAAAATGTCTGCACTCGCACACCTCAAACCCGAAGTGTATGCGCTCACCAACAGAAGCGCCCATCTATGCGCCACCAAAGTAAGCCTTCGCACCCCAACTAGGTGCCCGCACCCCTCAAATGGGGTCTTGGCCGAGACTCACTGGCTCGGCATCCTTGGTGATAGTGTCCCTCCCCCGTGTCGACAAATCCGGAGAGACCACTACCATCAAGATATCAAGAGTAAAGAAACTCCTTTTGGCTTCTAGCGGGCCCCCAAAATATCCGTCTCTTTCCTCTGGGCTTTCTCATGGACAACCCGCACCCATTGCTTCTCCTTTAGGCCTGAATCCCGCACAACTCCTGAGCAACCCTGCTCTCTCCTTGTACATGCCAGCAAATGACGCTTCTCCTACCTAAATAATCTCCCTATACCGCTTGCTCCATGTCTAACAGCAGCCTTTCCTGTCACGACAAATCCCGCAAGCCTGTACAACCCACCAAATCTCTTACCCAGCAATATATCCCGCTTTCCAACAGAAACCCGAAGTACTCCAGAATCAACAGAAAAACTACATCCTCTCTCATCAGGCATCCCGAGAGATATCAAGTTCTTCTTACCCCCGGCACGCGTGCCTCACCCCTCTTTACCTTCACGGTTTTCCCACTCAAAGACTTTGAAACTTCTTTGCCCCTCTTTGCTAACAACCTTATTCAGCGAATCGGTAGCCATCCAGGACAAGACCTCCATCGCATGCCTCGTACTCCCAAAAGCGCGTGATCTATCCTGCCGGATATGATATGAGCATCCCGAATCCAGTACCCAATCTGATTTCCCTGCATCCATCAAACACTGCCAATGCCAACTCATCATTATCAGACTCCTGAAAAGCCAATGCTCCCTCCTTTGATGGAATTCTCTCTTTCCCTGCCTTAAACCTTGGACAATTCGTCTTTATGTGCCCCTCTTCCTGGCAATGATAGCAAGTGAAACTATGCCCCTCGACTTGGAGCGGTTTACGCCTCCCTTCCTACGTTTTTCGCTTTCCATGGCATGGCCTGCCCTGTTATCATCCAAATCGGTGCATGTGTATTGTCACTGTTCAATCCCCATCTCTCTCCTCCTCGCCTCCTCGTTGAAAATAGCATCCTTAACCATAACCATCGTCAACTTCCCTTCCGGCGCAGAGTTACTTAGGAAAACCACCAGTGTCTCCCAATTATCCGGTAGAGAACTGAGCAACAACAAAGCCTACAACTCATCATCGAACTTCAACCCAACATTGGACAGCTGATTAACCAAATTCTGGAACTCACTGGAATGTCTGGCAACCGAATCCCCAACCCGGAGCTTCAAATTCACAAGCCTCCTCATCAATAGCGCCTTATTCCGGGATGTTTTCGACTGATACATCCCCTCCAATGTCGTCCACAAAGCATAAACATCATCTCGCGTGCTTTACATGATGAATAACCTCCCTCGCCCAAACCTTTGGCGGATCAATGCAACCTTTCTGTTCAAACTCTTCCAATCTTCAGTTTTCACCTCCGTCGGTTTGACTCCTACGTGTTCCAAGGGCTCATAAAGCTCTCTCAAAATGAGCATATCCTCCATTCTAGGCTTCCAAATCGCATAATTGGTCGCCGTCAATACTAACATGGCATTCATATTTATCTCTGACATCTCAGCAAACAAGAAAATCTGAAATAACTCACCCCTAAAAACTCTTACAATCGATTTGATACTCCCCGGAACGATTTAAAGCAGTAAAATAAAGCGTACCGTCAATATCCGTACCAAATCTCGCAAGCCGAGCGGGATTGGATACGGGGCGACAGGAACCGGTCAGAACGATTGATGAACGATGCAAAACAACTTTGAACCAGGTCAAAACCCCGCCACAGTGCGCTTTCATGAGCCGTGACCCAGTCTATCGACAACCGGGTCGAATTGGTCTACGAACCATTAGGTCTAATCGGTTTGACCCCGCACGACCTCCGATTTCACCGCTTTGACCTCTTTGACCCTGAACCCTGACATGTCTGACCCTTTTTGGACCTCGATTTTGGCCGCGCGAGGCCCGATGTGGCGTCGATACTAGCTATCTGGCGTCGGCCCTATCACCGCGCGGCCGCCCCCGTATCGTGTATCGGCGAGTGGATCTCACTTCCTTAGATACTCTTCCGTGGCGTTATGCCTCCTCGCGACGATCAGGCCATGGTTGTGATCGTCACGAAACCGGCTCTACTACGGCCAGGTGTCCTCAAAACCTTGATCCGTCGGTTTTTGTAAGGCCTCACCTCTGCCGCCACCTACCGGCTCCGTTTCGTGCGTAGGTGTTGAGCGTCCGTGCTCATTCCCCTGTGACAAACAACCCGGCCGCCTTACACCATTGCGATCGTCTGCAGAGATGCCGCGTTACCATCGATCAAAAATAATTTTCATCAACTATTTTATCAGACCCGGAACTCCAAAGCGATTGCTCCAAAGGCCTCAAGTGATTATCATTTGCTCTGTGCCGCCCGGTTTTCAACCAGCGCTCGATACCACTTTTATTGCATGGCGCAAGCACCACTCCAAATGTAAAGCGATGCAAATCAAAAGCAAGCAACACAGAGATATACGTGGTTCGGCCAATCAGACCTACGTCCACGGGGACGGGGGGTTTCACTATGATCCGGAGAATTATCCGTGTCTGTTGTGTTTACACACTCACACTCACACTCACACTCTCACAATAGATGAAACTCACCAGTCACTCTTGTATCTCTCACAACTCTCTGCCTCTCTCTCAGTTTTGTCACACAAAACAATACAAGGCTATAAAGAACTTACATAATACATCAAATAAACCCCGGACCCCCTCCCAACCGGGCCTAAGCCCAAGGCCCACACGGAGTGGACTCCCAACAAAAAATGCACTTTAATTTTTATTCTAAAACAAAATGTCAGATTTTCAACAAAAAAAAAAGTTGAAAAATTGCATGTTGGCATGTGCCCACACTGGTCCCTTAATACATCCGCCTCTGATTCTAACACTCTCCCTCACACACAGCCTAGTTGCAAGTTGAGGTATGGATTGATGAGGTCGAGAAATTGACTCGGGCGGAGACTCAACCGCATTAGTTAAGGCCGCCCAAGACCCAACTCTGGTACAATGTTAGATTTCTTGGAGGTTCCAACCTAAAACCAATTGGTGATAGGTGAAGTAGCCACAAGATTATGTTAACCAATCTTGCGTGATTCACGTGAGCACTTCGAATAAAGTCTAACGATCTCACACAAAGTCAACAATGCTCCTAAATTGTCATGTCAAATCATATAGATAACAGTAAAATCAACAATAAACTGTCTTCCAAATGTACATGATCAAATTGACAGCATAAACGACTAAATATACCTGAAATCGACTCTCTGAGTCGAAGCAATCTCGATCGTGGACCTCACAAAGAAAACCCCATGCGGTGGAAAAGTAATCACGTTATTCAAAACCCCCTGCTCCACATCAATCACCTGCAAAACGTCACCGGTCCTCGTTCCGAACAGAAACGCGTTCTTAATTATGAACAGCTGTTCTTTCTCCGTCGTCCACATCAGCCGCCACGTGCCGGATAGCGAAGGACCCGTGGTGACCGTATCTCTGCCCAACACGGCCATGGCATCGATTGCCTTGACTATTTCGGAGAGTTTGGAGGGGTTGTTCTGAGTTTTGAGGCCTCGGTCCTGGTCTGAGATTAGCTCGAGGAGGTGGCGTTTGGCGGAGGATAAGGAGAGGGATTGGTCTGTGAGGGACGAGCGGGTGAAGGTAGTGGTTTGTCGGTGTCTGTGGTGGTTGGGGAAACTAGGGGTAGGGTTTTGACGGTTGGCAATGGCGGGAAGGGAGAGGATTTTGGCCATTTATGGGTTTTTGGTTTGTTGAGGTGTGGAGAAGAAGGTGGAGAGCCAGGAGAAAATGGCGGGACTTTAGGAGATAGGTAGGGAGTGGTATGGCGGTTAGGCACGTGTGGCTCACGAGGGGGCGTTTTTTGATGGGGTATATTACAATGACGTCCCCGAAAGGTTTCTGTTATTACAATAAATCCAGGAACACAACAACCGGTCACAAGGTCTACAAGGCATGCAATTTACCCTCCCTCTTGTTCCTTGAAATACATATGTGTCCAACACGTGCAATACAATTTTTGATAAGGGCGTCGTCACTTTTTGGTGGGACTTTCGCCATTTCAACTAATAAGAAGAAGGGTTTGGTTCACCCTCTTTTAAGGAGGGTGAACAAAATTAAATTTGACCACAATCTCACAAACATGGAAGTCCATACCTATAATTGTGTATGGTGCCCAAATGTATGTGAGGGGTTGTTGTGTTTGTAGGGCTGCTGGTGTTACTAGGCTCCATTTTACCTAGTTTTTTGTCCAGTGACTTTTTTTGGTACTATACTTTTTGTATTTTTTTTCCAGCTTTTTGTTGTAATTTTAGTTATTAATTTTTTTTATTGACGAGAGGTATAAGAAAAGCATGAAAATTTAGACTGAAGTTAAAAAAATTTCATACAAAATAACATTCAGACAAAATAATAATAATACTTTTATATTTTACCAATCTTTAGTGAATTTACCCTAAAATGAGCATTGACCTATCTTTGAAGTTTTTGCCATAAAATTAGTAGTTTACTTTAATAATAATGATGTATGATAAAGTTACAATTTATCCTCATTTGTATCCCTCCCTTATTTGCCCTTATACCTTTTTAAACTCTGCCAATTCGTGGACTAACAAATTCCCCAATAAGCATAATAACTCTTTATCACCCTCGGCTCCCAAAATAATCCATATCTCTTTTTGTGTAACCACCGCGAACTAGCATCTTCAATAACACAATCATTTAACTACTATTATTGTCAATTATCTCTATATACTTTTATCATTTCATCTTTAGTTCTCACCACCTACAAGTTTGTCATTAAAAATGTGTAAATAGAAACAGAGGAGCCATCTTTCATGAGACTATAAACCAGGAGGAGGAGAATGTAATTTTTCATTTTGTCAACTCCATTTTGGAGAACCTTCCTAAACCCCCTCGTGAATTCCGTTTTCTTCCTTTTCCCTTCTAAAACCTCCTTCCCTGAACATTCCAGAGAAAAGCACCGTTCCTCTGCGATTCATCTCCTCACCCCCACCGTTGTTCCCGCTCATAGCCGATCAAGGTTTTCCAAAAAAACCGCTAGATATTAGTCTAGTTTCGAATCTCCAGTCTCAACAGAGATGGCGGCAGTCGGGACACAAACTCCTGATATTATGGGCAGGACGTTCGCTCTCAAAATGGTACCCTCTCTCTGCGTGTCTATTTGCTTGTATATTCGGCTAAATGTTCTTCAATCATACAAAAGCGTATATACATGCGCGCGCGCACACATGTATGTATCATGTATGTATGGGAACCGTTCCAGTCCCTCAACTCTTGACCCAAAAAATATAAACCATCCACTTTGGATTCCCACTCAAATGATCGGAGCTGTTCATTTGTTTAGTACATGTTCTTAAAAGTTGCGGCAAATAATCAACTCATATACATACATATATATACTTGTGAGAACTTTCGGAAACACTATCAATTATTCATCACATTTGCAAAAAAAACGTTATTTCTTTATATAGAGCCTTAATAACTTAAACCAGTTGAATAATTCGGACTACTGACTGACTGTCTAACTAACTAATTTTGTTACTGAGGGGTATCCTTGTATTCTTTGCAGTAAAATAGTTTTGGATTCATTTAGGGTGTGGTTTAGCTGATGTATATATTAGTACTCACTCGTATGCTAAATGGGTACCTGGCATAGTTTGAATGAATGGGTTCCACTCAGTTTTTTCACGCTGGTGGTAATGCACGTATCATCTAGCACATAAGTTAGTAATTTTAGAGTCTCTAGCGTTATTCATATTGTTTGCTATGCTCACGTTCGTATGTGTTTTGTGTTCACGATTGTTCTGAATTATTTGAGGATGGGTGGGAATAATTGCAGTGATGGCATGCCAAGCAGTAGCAAATATTGTGAAGTCCTCACTTGGTCCCGTTGGGCTTGACAAGGTATTCTAGTACTTCACTTCATATTAATTTTGAAATCTTTTACCCTATACCTGGTACAAAGGGGAGTTGCCAGGTGGTTTTGTATGTTTTGCTTTCATTTAGTTTGTTTTTGTTAGTCGGTTGGAGGCTCTGTATCTGGTTTGCTCTTGTCCTGCTTCATCACAATCCAGAACATATCCTAAAATGGTTGTTGTATTTCCGAGTAAGTCTATTAATGTTAATGAACAATGCCTTGCAACTCACTACAAGAACCCCGATAAATGATTGAGTGAGATTTTAAGAGCACCGCTAACCCAATTTTATATAACAGTGACACGCAAGTTTTCTAGTCGAAAAGTGGCTACTGGAGTCTGCTACCATAACAACAGGATTTCCATATGCCCTTCTAGGCTTTAATGTTCTAACACTTTCATTTCTTGATTTTGTATCCCAGATGCTAGTTGATGATATCGGTGATGTAACAGTTACTAATGATGGTGCTACAATTCTCTAGTTGTTAGACGTTGAGCATCCATGTGCCAAGGTGGAAGAATCAAACCAAATCAAGCCTTATGTCTCAATCAATTGGAGTCGGCTACATGAATCCTTTTTCTCCATTGAGCTATGTCAAGTGTTGCTTCATCACTTAAACCTAGTATACTCCAATCTTTGCGTACTACCGCATCTAATGTCAATTTGGGTTTTCCCCTCCCTTGTGCGTTTTTACCCAAAGCTATCCTATCCACTATCTTAACTACTGCATCCGCTGGCCTACAATAGATATGCTCAAACCACCTTAGCCTATTTTCTCTTAACTTCTCCTCTATAGGTGCTACACCTACCACCTTGTGAATTGTTTTATTTCTAATCCTATCTCGTCTAGTCTTACCACACATCCACCTCAACATTCTCATTTTCGCTACACTTATCTTGTTCACTTGTTGCTTCTTAATAGGCCAGCATTCTGTCCCATAAAGCATCGCTGGTCTAATGACAATTCTATAAAAAAAATTCTTTCAATTTTGTTGGTACCCTCTTGTCACACAGTACACTAGTAGCGCTTCCCCACTTGAGTCACCCCACTTGGATCCTATGAGTCACATCATCTGCAATCTCTCCATCTTGAGTAATAATAGAGCCTAACTACCTAAAATGGTCCCTCTTTGGAATAATGTTTTCCTTCAAGCTCAAATTTCTGTGTATTCTGTCTCTTATATTTCTAGATACTGGTTGAGTTGGTTGAGCGTCAAGACAAAGAAGTTGGAGATGGGACAACTTCAGTGGTCATTTTAGCTGCTAAAGGTAAAATCCAACTAGTACAATAATTTATCGTGCAATCAGGAAGTAACTTTTGTGATCCCATTAGGTTTCCTGTGTCTGATTTCTCCTCGCGGGAACAATTTTTAAATTGCGAGTTAGTCCTTAATGACTGCAGAGAGCAGATGATTTGGTAAAAAATAATGTTCATCCAACAAACAGAAGCAGCGGTTACAGAGTGAGTACTTAGTCTTTAATATCTACAATTCACTTAAATTGGGTCTTTTACTGTCATCAACCTATAAGCACCTTAAAATGTTTATTTTGGCACTTGGCAGCTTGCTATGAGGGAAGGATGCAAATGTATCGATGAAAAATTGGCTGTGAAGGTAATGCTTCCAATGAAATTGGTCAGTCTCATCCGTTAAGATATGAAGTTTTCTAGATTCTTACAGCATGTAGGCTGGGGCTGATCTTTTATCCGTAAATCTTAGTTTCACAAGTTATTGAGTGAACCAGTTTCGGTATCGAACAAACTAAAGAAAGTGAACCACTCAATCTGAAAGTCACAATTTGAAGTGTAACCAGGCTCGGTATTTTATCAGCAAATGCTAAGCGTTACCGAGTGGGAGATAATTTTCCGTGTTCTCTTACTTCAGAGAATTTTTAAAAAAAAGAAAGAAAAGGCATCTGGTAAGGCATTCCCTGTCTTACTACAAGAGACCACTTGATGGTCCCTAGATTTGAAACTATCAAGTTATGATGTGGGGTTTAACATCATACGTTCGTAAGGGTCTAGTAGTGTAGTGAAAAACTGAAACATATCTATTGTAAGTTGTTCTCAACTAGATTGATGTTTCCTCATTTTTCCCAGGTGGAAAAGCTTGGGAAAGAGACTCTTGTAAACTGTGCCAAGACAAGCATGTCCTCAAAGTTAATAGCCAGCAATAGTGACTTTTTTGCAAGTCTGGTAAGCGTTAACTGGGATTTTAGGAATGTTCTATTGGTTTTGATCTCAATTGTTCAGTTGGCAAGTGGAATTTAAACTGTAGAGCCTCACACAGAATATTCAACCATTGAGCAAGTTATTTCTACCTTTTTGTTCATTTTTGGATTCGATTATATTTCTGGGCTTAGAATATATATTTCTCCAATATCTTTGTATAGATGATACAATTATCGTAGGGAAAATTAAATTTGCATAACTTCGTCGTTGAAATTGAGGGAGGACAATCGATCAGAATATATGGATTTATAGCCTCTCTTTCAGTTGGCTGCTTTTCGTTAGATACATTAGTAATGGAATATCTTAGAAAACCATACAATTGTGTTCGTTTGTGAGGTTTCATACTCTTTGAAGGTGGTTACTTATGCTAAAGAAAGAGAACTACTTTTGGATTTATCTGTCATTACCCTGTCCTCAATCCTTTAATCTATTTTTATTGAATGTGCTAGTTAGATTTTTGTCCAATCTGGTTTCCTTGTGCATTTGTGAACTCCTTATTTTGTTGAAATTCTTTATTGTTTCTTTGACCTAGAGAAATGATAACTCCATCTAATTTATAGGTTGTGGAAGCAGTGCAAGCAGTTAAGATGACCAATGCACGGGGTGAAATAAAAAATCCAATCAAGGTTAATTGTTTGTCATGTTATATATCAATGAAAGTTCTTCTGTGTTTGCAGGATTTTAGTTTTTATTAACTTATTATTGTAAGAAGACTTTGACTTTTATTTCAAACGAAAGCTATCCATTTGTAAATCATTCTTTATTTTTGGAAAATGTCTTCATTTCCTTTTTAACTATCACAGCCACATAGTTAACTTGTGATGAACTTTTGTGATCTGTAGGCAATCAACATCCTCAAAGCTCATGGGAAAAGTGCAAAAGATAGCTACTTGTTGCATGGGTATGCTTTAAATACAGGCCGTTCTGCCCAGGGAATGCCATTAAGAGTTGGCCTAGCTAGAATAGCTTGTCTCGATTTCAATCTCCAGATGACAAAATTGCAATTTAGTGTTCAAGTTTTAGTCACTGATCCGCGTGAGCTTGAAAAGATTCGTCAGAGGTATTTTGAGTATCTTGTTAGATATAGAGTATCTTGTTGGATATTGGGAAAAGAAGACAAGCTTTCCGAAAGGGACAAGCTTACTAAAAGGACGGTGCCAATATCTAACAAGATACACAACAAGGTGACAAGCTTTCCGAAGGGGACAGTGCCAAAAGATTCCTCAAAAAAGATTAGTCTATAAACCTCAGATTATTTTGAGTATCTTGTTAGATATTGGTATCCATGCTACGCTCCTACGCATCCTAGCTGTTGTATTACTATGGCTTGTATCCCCTCTTTCTTACTAGTGATAGCATATTGTGCGGTTTGAAATAATTTGGATGGACCCACAAAGGAATGAAAGAAGGAAACAACAACTATTAAGAACATGGGACCTGCCATCCAATTAAACTTACTAAATGGAATTTTCTCTTGTCGTACTTGTTATGTGAAAGTTAAGAGTAGTTCCACAATATCCAGAATAACATAGTATATGATATTTGTGTTCCTATATTTTGGCTCATTGATGCGAGCAGTAATAAATGGCCTCTTACCATTACAAAGAAGCCAATATGACAAAAGAGCGGATTGAGAAGCTTCTAAAGGCTGGAGCCAATGTTGTTTTGACTACAAAAGGATTTGATGACATGGCCCTTAAGGTAAGTAGCTTCTCCCCATTACAAGGTTTGGTATTTTTAGTTTTATCATGACCAGATTAATGGTTCGTTTACTTATTGGCTCATTGTCTTCCACAAGAATGCCACTGGAATCACTGGATGCATGTTTCTTCAAGTATTTGTTCTCGTGGTTGCCTTGAAGATGTCTCCCAGCTCATTGTCATATAGCTATGCTCTACCTGTTTAGGTTTTGTCTATACATCATTATTAGTTACTATATTTTACCCCAAATCCCATAAACTAGGGAGATAGAGGTGACAACTTAAACTATCCACTCACCTATTTATGTTCAAATGCGGGAAAATAAGTTGTTAAGAGACGGTGATGTGTTTGGCTTGAAATTTCACTCATTTTGGAATATTCCACGTCGTAGTGGAACAAATAAAGATAGTATTCATGTTCCTTCTTGTGAAATGAGTGTCTGATGTGGCCATACCCTTACCTATTTCACATCATGTCCAATTTTGGTTAGTAGGATATTTCCATGTGTTCATGCAACTTTGGTTTCTTTTATTTCAAGAATGCTCAATTGACTGACTATTAATTTTTCACTGGGTTATTAGTATGCTAGGGGTTCTTAGGAATCTTTGAAATTACATCAGATTTCATGGCATGAATCATGGATGCATATTCCTTTTTTTTTTCCCTTTTTTTTCAGTACTTTGTGGAGGCCGGTGCAATTGCAGTGAGGCTTGTGCGGAAAGAGGATATTTGCCATGTTGCCAAAGCAACAGGTGCAACTGTGGTACAGTTCTTTAGGTGGCATCAGAAATCTTATAGAGTTGTCTTAATTTTCTTTTGAAATCTTTTTGTTATTCCATTTACTGTATGAACAAAAATTATGCAAGTTATCTTGTTCTCATTCTCTGGTGGTATGCAGGTTTCTACATTTGCTGATATGGAAGGAGAGGAAACGTTTGATTCTTCACTTCTTGGACATGCAGATGAAGTAGTTGAGGAGTGCATTGCCGATGATGACATAATCTTAATTAAGGGGACAAAAACCTCAAGTGCGGTATGTTCATTTATCTCATTTACAGAATCTTAACTTTTAGACTACTCAACTGCGGAGTTGAAATACTTCAAATCCATCTTGGCTACTTGAATCTGTCAGATCATGACATTTTTAGAAATGCCGTGGCATTTTCATTTCCTTCTTCTTTGCTGAAACTATTTGAAAGCAACAGTGAAGGAAATCAATTGTGTAAATCTGAAGGCTTAGAAGTATGTTCTGTTTCAAAGCTTTTACTAGGCCAAATATAGTTTGTTCACTTTTTTATGTCAGAATTTTCTCGGTATGTTTTCTCCAGGTTTCTTTAATACTCCGGGGTGCAAACGACTCTATGCTCGATGAGATGGAGAGGGCTTTGCATGATTCATTGAGCATTGTCAAGAGGACCCTGGAATCCAATACGGTGAGCCACAAGAAAATTTTACCTAAATTTGAATTGGTTAAAAAATTTGTTCTACCGATTACCTTACTAGTTCAGTGGAATTTGAGATATCAGCAATCCAAAGTAAAGCTGAACTACACTTTCTTGCCATGTTACACCTACTTACCTTTGAAATCTTTTTTTTTATTTTTTTTTATTTTTTTATTTTCATATAAGCTCGCACTTGGGAAATCAAAGTAATGTTAACTTCAAGCTTATGAAGTAATACCTATAATGGGAACTTGGTCTTCAATAAATACTGTTGAAATAATAATTCTTCGACTGCTGAAGGCTAACGCTATGTAAGACCATGATCATGGACTCTAAATTCTTTCCTAATGTATTGAAATTTGAAAATTTCCACTTTCTTGGGGCACCTAAGCTGCCCAAAATGCATGGAATGAGCTTGATATTCAGACCAGATTATGCATATTGAATTGGTCTATCAATCTTTTTATTGTTCTGTCAAGGGTGTCATAATTTGAGAGTCATCCCATTTCCCTCTTTTTGTACTAAGGAAAACAGTTCCTGACACGATATATATGGATAAACAGGTGTTTGTTGGTGGAGGTGCAGTTGAAGCTGCCTTATCTGTATATTTGGAGAACCTTGCCACAACATTAGGATCTAGGGAGCAGCTAGCAATTGCAGAATTTGCCGAAGCTATGTTAATAATCCCAAAGGTCATGAATATGCGATGAGTTGGTTGAACTTTCTTTTCGTTTACTCCTCCCTCTTATGAGATTTGTGCAGCGACATTGACAAAGTGCAGGTTCTTGCTGTCAATGCTGCAAAAGACGCAACGGAATTAGTAGCTAAACTACATGATTACCACAACACTGCTCAAACAGAGGAAGATAAGAAGCATCGGTCTAGGTATTCTGATCTCTGCTTTAGTAACATTACATGCTCAGTTCTTTTAATTACCTTCACTTGGGAGAAGCTTTAGGATGAGTAATGAGTACTATACTATGGGCTCCATTTAACTTGACCACCTGAAATGGTTATAGAAAATTTTGATTCCAATGGCTTATTTTCGATGGATTGTCTCGATGTTATCTATCCACTCATAAGGATGAGACATAACCTTCGACACATTGGAGTTAGCCAAGATTTAACCTTCAAAACACAGACGCAGACACACACAAACTACTAATATAAAGAGGGACATCGTGAAAGAAGTGAACTGAAATGGCTGCTAATTCACGATCATTCTTGATCTGTTTGCATCAGATTGATCATACTTTCTATGTTGCATTCTCATATATTATTTGGTTTGGATTTCATTTGAATTTTCACAGCATGGGATTGGATCTCTCAAAGGGAACTATTCGCAACAATCTAGAAGCTGGAGTCATTGAGCCCACGATGAGCAAAGTGAAGATATTACAGGTACGAGACTATCAAGTCATTAATTTGCTCATAATCATACCCATCTATATATGCAGTACACAAGAATTTGCAAACTAAATGTTGATGTTGTTCCGCTATCAAAAAGCTTGATCATATTTGATGAAGTTGTTCCTGATTTTGTTTTCTGTGTTGAATGAAGTTTGCGACCGAAGCAGCTATAACAATTCTCCGGATAGATGACATGATCAGGCTGATAAAAGATGAAAGCCAAAATGGCGAAGATTAGGATTTCACCTTAGGCTAGATGATCCCTTTTTCTTCCTTGTATATATACGCTCTAGTTACTCTCCTTCCATGGTTAGCTTTCTAAGTTCACAGTTTGTACCCGTCATATGACCATGTGAGGTTGAAACCGTGTTATGGGCTCACGCTTTTTGTCCCCGTCAAGTGGGTTTTCTCGTCCGTTTGTGGGGTTGCGAATGAAAAAAAGCAACTTTTCTCGTCCGTTTGTAGGGTTGCAAATGAAAAAAAGCAACTCGTGACTCAGCTTATTTAGTAATCGACCTGAACTTAAGTTGTAGTCTCATTTAATAAATGAACTAATTTTAATACTCTAAAAATTGGCTTGACTCGTTTGTGAGAGCTTGATCGATTCTTTTTGCTCAATTTCCAGTCATAAAATTGAGCACATAACTAATCAAGTCTCAACTGATATCTAATTGAGCTGACTTTTAACAGGGGTCTAAAAACAATATTTTAAACAAATTGAACAGCTTTGATCAACACGATGTGCATTTGATGTTGTATGCCAAATGATTTACCAACAGTTTTATTGTTTTCCATATTCTCATTTACTTCGAAATTTGAAAAGTAAGGAGTTAAAATTTCAATTTGAAAGAGCCATGTAAAAAAGGATAATTTATCTACTTCTCTTCGTCCGACTTGGTATAAAATGGAAATGCATTAAAAGCGATTGAAAAAGAAGAGATAAATTAAAATTAGAAAATGGGAGGATGAAGTATTTTTTTTGCAAGTCAATAGAGTTTTAAAATATTGAATTTGTACAGTCTTATAATCATTACATGAAGCATAGTCTCTCCGTTATTTTAAGGGGGTAAAAATTACTCTTAAAACGGGATTCAACCCTCAAGAACCAAATTCTTTTCACTCTTCAAGCTTCTCTGTGAAGCTTGTTCTCTGTGCGAATCAGTGGTCCGTACCATTGATCTCTTAACATCACACTGCAACACGTATATACGAAAAATCCGTTTGAATGGACATTGAAAATTCCTCTATTGCCGCGTGTATTCATTCTTATAACACTCTATTTTATTTTATTTTTTCCTATTTCTTTTTTGTGATTACTCGGGTGTTCAAGCCAATCCAACAGCATCCTCTTGAAACTCTTGCTAACATGTTGCCAGAATCAAACGCCAAAAACTGAACAGAACCGAGGATCCCTTCCCCTAAAAATTGACTTCTCTTCATGTCTATTCAAGGAGAATTCAGATGAGAAACAGACACAATAACCAAACGGATACAAATTTAGTCAATCCTCACGCTATAAGCAGCAGGAACAATCAATTACTGGAACTGGACATTTTGTATGCTGGGTTGAGATTGTGATCTCTCCCCCTCATAATGACCCTCGTGACCCGGGTAGTGCCATTAATAAAATAAAAAAAACCATAATTAATCAGCCTAAAAACAGGGCATTCCAGGTTCCATGACAAGCAAAATGTTTTCCCGCATATAATCAAAGGCAGTAACGACAACACAGTTTACACGAACCCAAAAAGTTAAGAACAAAATTCACCTAAGTCAAACAGATGGTAAAACCATAGGACTTCTCAAGCCTCCCTACGTACGAAATACAGCTTACCCATGACATGAAGAATGGCAACAAATGCTATGAAACCAATGCTCATAACAAGAACAACATTGGGAGATATCTTGAGCCCTGGAGCATCATCTGTGTAAAACTGGAGCATGTTGCCGGCTGCACCTCCTGCAGAAGTCCCACCACCTGCCGTTCTTCTCCTCCGCAGATTGGCAGCAGCTGCTGCTGCACTTCCTCTTGGGGGCGCTGTTCCACCAACAGCCATTTCTACACCAACCAGTTTAAAGTTCAGCACCAAACACCCACTGTCCATTCATCATTTAGTTGTGCATAGCGCACCACATACACAGACATACATAACACAAGAACATGGACTAGGCAAGATGGACCTAATCAAACGATATAATTTTTTGAAGTACAAGAGTACCATCAGCAACAGAGTATTATACTACTGTACATTGAACACATATAGGCTAACAGCTTATATGTTACACGAGCATAGGAAGAACATTTTGTTATCATGCACATATCTACTGGATGAAGACTCAAAAAAAAAATGCTTGAGAATGAATGACGGTAGATAGGTGTTCAGTAGCTAACTAGAGCACTCGAGCATTAGGCTTTGCTAAATTGCAAATATACTCATTAATGAAAATACGATGAGCGTTCAATCATCACCAATACCATCCCCCAAGCAGCAGAAATAAACAAAAAGTCCAATAACTTCCTCCCTTAGTCTACCAAGATTCATAAATTAGTTAATAAGTGATTGCACTGTGCGCACCAACCCTCATCATAGACTTAAAGAAACAGAAGAAGCAAGAAAACTAATGTTGCACCAAGTCTCTTTAGAAACATGGAAAACCAGGTGGCACATAATTATCAAGTAGCTCAAGTGAACTCCGAAATCTCCAACACATGACTACCAACTCGTATCTTTTCGATCGCCTTATCCGTCAATATCATGTTAACCAACTGACAATTTCTTCAGCGTATTCCAGTTAAGAGCATCCTCGTCAGGGTTAACAAACCCACTTATAAGCTAAATGTGGAGAGGAAGCACCTCAAAACATGAAAAAATCAGACTTAACAAATATTTAGTAAATTTTTAAAACTTGTAGCTTTGCTACAGTAATGCCACAATTTTGTTACTTCACTGTTCACTCACCTTTTCTTTATTATTTTTGCCAGGCGGGGAACAGAAGAGAGAGAGGGCTGAGAATAGAGCTTTTGAGAAAAAAAAAAGAAGAAGAAGAAGGTACACTTCACTGACACAAAACACCTCCCTAGGCGGGGAGTTAATATTTTAGGGGATTTTTTTTTTTATTTTATAGATTTGAGGGGAATAGTTTAATATAGTAAAGTTTGGATAGAGAGTCTGATTTTGGGAATTTTTGGATAGTGACTTGCTTAATTTGTAAAAGGTGTTTTTGAAGTTAAATTTGGTGTAAAATTTGGTGCTCCTTATAAGGATGCCCTAACACCTCTTTTAGGCACTACTCTGCAAAGAGACAAATGCAATTCCTCGAACAACGAGTTCAAATATATGTATTGAAGGTAACTCATAATAACAACACCCAAACATAAAACCAGCCAAAGCATGGAAATCAAGGTGAAGCACCTTAGTTCCCTTCCCAAACGTGTATTCGAACTCATCCTACTATTCGAATTGGAATTCGCGGAAGAAATTGTCAATTGGGTACATGATGGGATGAGGTGATCCGGAAGGTATGAGTTGTTAGTGTTGGAGGATTATAAATTAGCTTAACTGACTTCATCTCTGATGCTAGGCCATCCCCTGTTTTCAAAGGAACTCCTGAATTCCAAGTTGAACAATACAAAACGAGAAAACACAAAAATTGGGAAACTGATTTTGTTGGAATACAGTAGCCGCATGTCTAACAAATACCAATAGTTCTTAACCAGCGAATACCAATTTCCGTTTAAGCTAAAGAAATAAAAGGTTGTAGCATGAACTAGAAAACAAGTTTGATCGACTATAATAGATCTTGTCAACAATAATACCAAAATAGATTACGAACACATAAAATTTGTCAAATCAGACAATTACCTAAGCAAATTCCAATTTCTCCCCACAAATCTATCATAAAATACCCAAACCCAAGAATTTCACCAATCGAGGCAATCGATAAGATATATCACCAAATTCAGAGCTAAAACCCTAGAACAAGGACAGAAATGAGAACTCAGATCTCGCGCGTCAAATGGAATCACCCAAAAACAAGCTAAGAACACGTAAAACATTTGAAAATAAGAAATCGTGCATCTAGGATCCACAAATCAAACAAACATCTACGTGAACTCAGGTGAGGTGATAATTATGTGGCGCGTAGATAATAAAAGCTTCTAGAGAGAGAGAGAGAGAGAGCAACGAACTCACCTTAGTCTCGTGATTGAATGAAGATGGCCGCACCGGGATCGCCCTGAGTTTGAGAGAAGTATAGGAGTACTATTTTTCAATATTTTGATACTCTTGTCATTTTATACTGTAGTACTATTTTGACGTGGTCAATCCGACGTGGCAAGAGATAATTGGACAGTGATGTGGCCTTTGCTCCAGCCGGGCCTTTGTTACCCAAAAATGAAAAATACGGAGTACTCACTTTCCTCGCCCAAGCTGAAAACCTGCTCGAGATTAAACAAAAATATGAAAAGAAATAGTATAAAAAAGCATCTCAGTCGTCCGATGTCTTTTCATGTATCAAACACTTTTTTCTGAGGAAATAAACATGGTGCTAAGCGCATATTTTGACTATCTAAAAGTGTTTTGGACAATTTAAATTTCTCTCAACTCTTCTCCTATTTCTCTCTTTAAAATTTGAACGGTTCAGAATACTTTCAAAAAATTGAATACTATATATTTTCCCTTGATGATGATGGTAATTATAACAATTTTGTCAAGGTTAAACCTCAACGGTTGTGTCAGTGATTAATCGACCTGCCTCGGCGGAACTTATCATCCAAAGATCGCAAGGTCAATTTTCCCTTGCAAAGTGATTTATCCTTAGACGGAATACACATGCAGCAATCACACTAGTGAGAATTCAAGTTGCTGGCTCCGCATTTCCAAACCATCACGCAAATAGCTGTCCAAAATCTCCTAATAACAGAAGATCACGAACCAGTTACGATGGAGGCACCCCATCTAATCCGAAGCTGTGTTGCAATCAAGGAATCTACAGTTACATGACATTCTCTTTTAGTATAATCAGAAATACCAGCACCGCTGCCAAAAAAAAAACAATCAAACTCTTACAATTCAAGCCCACACTAGTATGATCATGCAGATGACTTCTCAATTCTCATGCACATGAGTATCCAGGTCTCCTGCTGCATCCACTGTATTTTTCCAATTCTTGCTTTTGATGGAGATCAGCCATTGCTCCAACATGAGGGCCATAGAGAGCAGCATGCCCTAGTTCATGAAAAACCCTTTTCCCTTACCAAAACAGATCCAAGCTTTTGTATGGCACTGACACATTCCCACTCGAAAGGGCAGAAATCGAATACCTCAAATCTAATGCAGCAATACGGCCTTGCTTACCCTTGTACCATAACAATGGGCGAGACAAAACCCAGACGTGGCACAATTTAGGATAGTTGAAGCAAGAATAACTTTAATGAACAAACAAAGTAAACAATAGTAACACCATTACAGAAGCAGTTCCATGAATGCACGGAATTTTTATTTAATTTCTCATCAAACAGCAGACAACAACAAACAAAATGCTCAACAAGACAAGTATTTGTGAGCTTTTTCTTGATAACCTTTGGTACGTGTACATGAGTTGTGAAACAATGCAATATTCCAAATGCATGAACAATAACAGCTGAAGCAAGCTTCACCCTAAGGTTCAAAGAAAAAAGAGTAAGCTTCGACCTGCTGAGTCTTATTAGAATCATTTACTCGTCTTTGTAACCTATCAGACATACAATGCCTCCGTAAAGTACATAACTGATTTAACTTTGGATCGAAATATTTCAAGTTGGGCAAACAGGTCTCCAGTGTACATGAAGAAGCAGAGATTAAATACTAGATTGGCTCACTCCCTTCAGCAGCCCTCTGTAAGCAAAAAAAACTATCATCTTTTCTACCGACTACCCTGACCTTGTTTTCTCTGACAGGTACCATTCAAAACAGACAACAAAGCTTGCAGCATGTTGAGAATATGCCTATAAGAACGTCAAGCTACAGCTAATTCCAGGTGCCGAATAGCCAAAAAGTCCATTCAGCACAAGCTCGGATCCTCAGACAAACAGAAACAAGTTTAAGTTTCACACCCTCTTGAAAGCTCTACCACCTTTCTTGCCCATTCCAGTGCCTGCAAGACCTGATGAAAGAAGTGATCTCGAATCTGGTTGCCACTTGAACCCTTTAAGAGTAGAAAACAAGGATGCCAGTGCTGGAGTGATTTCACTGTCCTTTATATTGTTACATGAGACTACGCTAAGCCTCTTAAGCTCTTTCCATGAAACAACTACAGCATCTAAACCTTCCATTGTCAGTAACGAGCATCCTTCCAGAGATACAGACTTCACCCTCCTACAAATGAAAGAGGAGCCCATAAAGCATATGACATTGAAGTCAATTAGGTGCTTGAAACATCATTCTAACAATTCTCAACATGAGCAAAGATGAGGATGACAAGGTAAAGGTAGTTTAACAAGAGTTATGTTAAATCGTGAATTAAACATTGATGAGACTCCTAAATGATTGTAAAAGTATCAGTTCAGACTTTTAGGCGATTTCCAACAAACTTAAATCGAAACAAAGAAATCTAGGATGCAGACAATCCTAAAAAAATAATCTAGGACACCAATTATCCTAATACACGACAAAACAAAATTCTGATTAGATATTGCCAGTAGTAGTCACAAAAGGAGATACTAGATTGTCCATTGTTGGACCCTGAGTGAGAGAACAACAGTTTAAGTGTTCGTTGGAAATTTAGATTTTGCTCTCATTATCAATGGAAAATGTGTAAAGTGGACAAAAATCAAAAGGTTTTACAGTTTGATCACTTCGAAGTTCAAAGAACATATTATAGGCTGTGTGCACTTGAATTTTTCCAATATTTGGCTCCTTGATTAGCAGCACCGACAGAAATTCAATGCAAGGATTCAACCACAGCCAATTTGAGAAGCAGGATGGAAATAATCCGGGAAATAGAAGAGCGAAGTTTGGTACAACAATGTTGTGACTTATGAGAAAAATGAAATGAAAAGTGATAAGATTGACCAGGATTTTAATGAGAGAAAGGGTTAAAAATCTTAAGATACATAACAAATAGCAACAAAAGTAAATAGTTCCATTCCCAATTAACATGCCAATACTGCTCAATACATGTAGAAGCTTATCAGAAAAGTTATGCTGCTTGATAAATACAACTCGAGTGCATGACAATCGGTAAGAATTACAAGACGAAATCTTAATTCTATAGGGTTCAATAAAAATTCGATTGACCAGTTGGTAGAATTGTATGAAAAGGGAAAGAAAAGAAAAAACCACCCTTTAAATTGAAAAATATTTTCACTCGTGCTCTACGTGACCAGATTCGTTTTATGAAGACATAGAATCGTCGTCTAAAGAAAGAATTAGACTCTTATTTCGAGAGTCTTATGAAGACACGGAATCATCATCGTCTAAAGGAAGAATTACACTCTTATTTCGAGAGTCTGGACCTTTTGTTCGAAAGTCTCTTGGTTAATCATGTTTTTAAAATGATTTTGAAAACATATTTCTTAAACCGTGGTAGTTTCTAACCCTTTAAAACAAGCTTCCTGCAATTTCTCCTAAAATGTAACATTTTCATTTATGTTCCCAGCTGACAATGGAGTTTCTAGAAAAAAAAATTATTCCATGACAAAGTGTTTGTTCACTTCCTGTTATCAGCATAGATGTGTAATTTTCTGAAGTTCTATTGGAGTTTATCACTGTGGTATCATCACTGCAGATTTTGACATAACCACTTTGTTCCCTATAGAACTTCTAGCGAGAGAAGTATACATCTGAAAACAGACAGCTGAATGCGCTCACTACTACCAAATTGAAGGGCAGAAGGGGCAGGAGGTCCTCATTCTCAATGACAAATTTGTAATACCGGTTGATGACGCACTAAGCCGGTAAAGATCAGTTCAAAGTCATAATAGGCAGCATTTTAACAGTGCAAAAAATTAAGGTCAGTCAAAACACGAGGACAGTGAAAGTAAACTCATACCTACAAATACTTGCAATGCCAAACACGCTGTCCTCTAATCCCCAACAGTCCTTGAGAACAAGCTCCCTGACAGCTCTGCAGACAAGAAACAGTGCTCTCATGCCCTGCTTATCTCGCAAGTGACACTGCTGCAAGTGTAATTCTTCAAGGGCAGGACAAGAACCTAAATGCTCATCATCCCCAGGACTCAAATCAACATTCTTACAACCCTGAAGTCTTAAAGTCTTCAAATTTGTACAATACGAAAGAGCTGCTAACCACCCACCCTCCATTCTATGGTCACATAAAGTCAGCTCCTCAAGCATTTGGCAGCACTGCCCGATAGCTTTAATCCCGTCATAACTCCCCTCACAACCCACCAGCTCAAGCTTCACCAACCGCTTACACCCTTGCGCCACAATTGTCAACCCAATATCTGAAACCACAGTATCATAAAACCCGTCAGCGAAACCAATCAGCTTCATAATCTGCAAATTCCTGCACCCGGAAATCCCTCTCAACGAGAAATCACCGCACCAATGCAGCTCTAATTCTTGCAGAGTCAAGCACTCCTCTGCAACACACGATAGCATTTCTTCGCTCGCACTAATAACAACTAACCGTCTCAAATTCGGACAACCCTCGGATAAAATCCGAACCCCTCTATCTATCTCATTTGGGTGCAACAAATCCTGTTTCCCTATAAACCCTCCTTCATTAAACAAGCACGAATCGAGGTGGACCGATACGAATCTATGGGTTAAAACTATACCAGAGTTACGAGACGAGCGAACACAAGCGCGAACTAGATCAACGTCGGTTAAATTAGGGAAACGGTAAGTTAACCGACCTGATTCGAGAAACTCCCAATCGAGAAGCTTGATAGACAGAATCAAACGGCCGTTGAGCTTCAACCACCGTTTGCTAACAGCCGAGTTGGTGACGAGTTGGGAGGCTGGAAGCTTGGAGAGGATATCGAGGAGGAGCTGGTCAGAGAGGAGAGAGAAGAGATCGGGTTTAGGTTTACGGTTTGAAGAGTACTTTGGGTTTCTTTCTTTTTCTACGGTTAGGGTTTCGTCGGGGTCAGAAGGTGGGGTTGAGGAGAGAGAGTGGAGGCCCATCTTGAGAAAGGCATGAGTGAGGACTTGTTGGTCGTTTAGCCAGAGGTTATCAGGCAAGCTACTCAAGCGTCTTTTCAACGGCGCCGGCTGTTGCTGCTGCTGGTGGTTGCTCCTCTCCGGCGAGAAAGACATGTATTATCTGGGAGGCATAGCCAATTAGGGTTTCAAAATATGCTTTTTCTGCTCTCTCTCTCTCTCTGATTAGGGTTCTATAACTAAACTTGTTTTTTAGGTTCAATGAGTTCTCTAAACAATGATTTTCTTCTCAAATTATCAGACTGGGATTTGCTGCATTTGCCCCTCTCTCTCTCTCTCTCTCTCTCTCTCTATATATATATATATATATATCGATAAACGTGTACATAAATGGACTTTCTCTCACTATATTGTGTGTACATTTGGGGGGAAATTACAAATGTGTCTGTCTGGATTTTGCAAAACAGACGAGAGAGATGCGTGGGGCTGAAATTGTTTTACTCACCCGCTTGTTATTGTTATGCTCCCATGAGAAGTGGTTAGATGTAGATGCGCGAGAATCTTTAATTTTTATTTGACCAATCGCGTTCGCACGCAGCGTGTGAGTTTCCGAAGATTGGGGTTTGTGATGACGTGGTGGTTTTTGATTGGTGAGTATGGTGAAGATATTAATCTCCTTTGGATAAAAAACCAAAAATCGGTTGATGAATCAGCTTTGTATCTGGCCCCGACTTGTTCCTGCAAAGACAACGAAAGAGCTAAGTCACCGGTGTGGTGGCGTGCCAACCACCCTCCGATGCTTAAGTCAGTAGAGAATTTGTTCTGTATTGGAAGGGATTGAGAATTAGTGGTAACGATTGTGTGTACCTTAGTTGGATTCCTTCCGTTGCTTTTTATTGGCATTTAGTTGGAGGTTGAGTCCTATTAGGACTGTGTTCCGGAGTATTTCTGGGTTATTCCATTGATGAAGGTAGAGTCCTGCCTTAGCCGAGACTCCCCCTTCCTTCGACCTCGGCTTGGATCCGTTACCCTTTATTAGCAGTGTTTATCCTTGGATTTAATGTCTATCTTATCCGTTTCTTCTTCTTTATCCCACGTGATTGCAGCTTTGCCGATTGATATCTTCGTGCGGGATAAGCATGCTGCTGGTGCAGTACCTACCCAGCCCTGGCTTGACCTCTAGGCTGGACTCCAAGCTTGTACCCAGCTCTGTCTTTCGAGCAGAGCTGGACATCTTGTTGTGCTTTCTGGTGACGCCCTCCAGGGAGGCCCAGGTGGAGCTGGTTCTTCACTCCCCAGGTCCGCTCATATTTCCAAGCTGGCTGTGTCAAGTTTTCCCTACTTACCATCGGTTTTTTTAAAAATCATTTTGTTCTTAGTTAAATTATTTTTGCATTCGTTAGTTTTGCGTCAAGATTTTTTATGATTTATGGATTCTTCTCAATGAAACGAATCTAATAAGTATAAATTTATGGTCAAAACTCAAATTTTTTTGAATAAAGTCAAAATAAGTTCAATAATCTAACTATTTTGGCTTTATTCAAAAAAGTTTGAGTTTTGACCATAATTTTATACTAGTTAAATTCGTCTTGTCAAGAAGAATCCAGAAACTACAAAATTTTGATGCAAAACTAACGAATACAAAAAAAAAATTTGAATAAGGACAAAATAATTTTTTTAAAAATCAATTTTGGGTCATTCGTTCGAAAATGATAGCGGAAAAGGGCTTTTGGGGAAGTTTTTTGTGTCATTCATGCGACTTTTTGGATTAGGTGATCCGTGATGGCTTTGAAAGGCAGGTGGGGAACTTTGAAATTTCAAAATATCAAATTTGGCAAACCGTGCTAATATTTGACTTCTTTTGTTTTACGTAGTTTTTTTTTTTTATTTTAATGTTCCCTAAGATTTGAAATGACTGAAACTCCCCCTTCCCCTTACAGGCTGTAAATGAGCTGAACTCCTAGCGAACAGCGAATAGCTCAACTCAACTTGTTTACAAAATGAGTTGAGCTCGGTTTGCAAAATCTTGGATCTGTTCAACTCGGCTCATAAAACTTAGTTTGTTTTATAAGCTCAGCTCGTTTAAAAAAACTAGTTAAGTAAATTAGTCAGGCTTGACTTGTTTATAATCGAGCCGAGCTCGAGTTTTGGGCTCTTTAAGCAAACGAGCCAAGCTCAAACAGTTGGAAGCTCAGCTGAACTCGTTTGCAGCCCTACACTCACATATCAGAAATACGAGTAATACTAATGAATCTCATGTGGTTTTTATCTGTATATTTCACTGGCACCTTAACCAACAATTGTGTGTCCAAACACGTAGTTGAATGAATCAGAAGTGAGTATGTATGAAAAATTACCTTTTATGATAATAGAAGTAATAAAAGGCTATAAACTCTCATTTATTTCTAAAAAAGCGACTTTTTTAATCAACAATGATACATGTACAACAAAAATCTCCAACAAGTCTCCAACACATTTACATGTTGTGTGGAGCTCACACACACTTCATACTCAAGTGTGTGTGGGTTCCACACATTATGTGAGTGTTTTGGAGACTTGCTGGAACTAGTTGTTATACATCTATCATTTTTGTTTTGTTTTTTTTTATTTACCCATTAGAGGAGCTGTTTGGATAGAAAAATCATAAAATTTAGTAATAACTATCTATAGTTAACTCCTTGAAAGAACTGCTTTTTGTTCAGAAAGTAAATTTGAGAATTAAGAACTTTTTATTATTTATTCTAATATTAAATAGATTGAATTTGTTAATAGAAGCTACTTTTGGCTAATTTCATCAAGTGATTTTGTCAAACACTTGTTGGCCAGGCGTTGTTGAAATGAACAATGAAATCACCGTGTGTTTACAGTCATTTCTCATACGTAAAAGGAGTATCTTTTAGGGGGTGTTCCATTAACTAGTTTTTTTCAAAAATCAAGACAAGTCATTCTCTCATAATACATCACATAAAAAGGTGTGAACACAAAAACTAAGATAGTTTTAAAATAAAACTTGCTCAGTGGAACACCTTAGTTAGTAAGACAAACCTCAAGGGGTGTGAGTGAAATTTACCCGCAAGAGAGAGAGTACATTTATTATCTACGATATCACACCATTAAAAGTATCTCCATCGGTGGCTAGGCAATTTGGATGGGAAATATGCCATAAACTACTTTAGCTAGGCACCAAATGTTTGAGCTCCCCAATAGCCATTGATATCGTGTTGCTGCTTAAAAAAACAGTAACTTGGTTTGATGACCCGTTGGTCAAAGGAAAGGGGGATCCATGTTCCGAGACGGAGCCGTATGATGCGAGAGTCTCATGTACGGTTCCTTTGAAAAGAGTGTAATGCCACCATTGATAAGCCTCCGATAGTGTAAATAAAGAGGCTTATGTACCTCATTTTGTCACACACTCGTGCACAATTTGTTTTATTTGATTGATATTGCGCGTAGGTGTGTTTTTTTCGTTCACAGGTTTTTTGGAAGAATAATGCATCTCGTTGGTGACATGGCTCTAACACGAGTCAATCCGCGAACCAAGCCCCAATGACACTTGGCACACCGCTACGGTGCTGAGGAATTCACGAGAAAAGTCATGGAAGAAGGTCAAGTACGCCCGAGTAAAGACCCAAGTCAAGTTGAGAATGAACGGGCGAAGATCATACTTTGAGCATACTTTGAACAACTCCTATCTATAGGAGAATTGGTCCTATCAATAGGAGAGAGATCAGATTGACCATTATTTTCTACCAAGCAACTCCTATCGATAGGAGAATTGGTCCTATCGATTGGACATGGATCAGTCTGGCCAATTTTTGTGAAGCAGTGAATTCCTATCGAAAGGAG
This sequence comes from Vaccinium macrocarpon, assembly GCA_022606695.1. Lineage (NCBI taxonomy): Eukaryota > Viridiplantae > Streptophyta > Magnoliopsida > Ericales > Ericaceae > Vaccinium > Vaccinium macrocarpon. The sequence goes on along the minus strand of CM040176.1, from coordinate 4,391,443 downwards.
AATTGACCCTATCGATAGGAGAGGGATCAAATTGACCACATTGCGCAACAGAGTTCTCCTATCAATAGGAGAATAACTCCTATCGATAGGACCTGGGTTTTTCAATCAAATTTTGTACCCGACCAAGTTAAGACTTGGGGACTTTTTGGACATTATAATTGTAACTTTGGGACTATAAAAGGCCCCAAACTTCAGAAAATTAGGGATCTTACACTTTCACCTTCTCTCTCTACCTCCCTTCTTCTTCCTCACCCATTTTCTTTACCTTCTCTCTAGAAATTAGTTGTCAATTTTCATGAAGCAAGGCTAAGGCATTCATTAAAGTTGTAACCACTCTTCTTAGCTCTTCAAATCTCTAATTTATTTCCACGTTCGTTATGTTTCACGTTTTCTTGGCATTTCTACGTAGTATGTTCTTTGATTATGTGTGAGTAGTGTAGCAAGGCTTGGTCATGGGGTGATTAACACCCCATGACTTGGGTTATTTTGTTCTTCTCTCATAATGAGCATTAAAAGTTGTTTGATTAAGATTTAGGGTTCAATTTTATGTATCAAAACTTAGTCTTGTTAACCTCTTTGATTTTGTGTAGGCAAGGGCTTGACCACTTGCCACACATAACGCTTAGAGCTATGGCATTCAAAGTGTTTGTAAAAATGTCTCAATGAGCTCTACTCTTGAACAAACTCATTTTCAAGAATTCAAATGTGTTAAAATGTTAAATCTTCCGGTTAAGCATGTTCTAATACATGACTTAGCCGAGTTACCTTGAGAGGAACAATTTAATTCAAGTTATGGGGGTTTTGAATCCCTTGACTTCGCCTTTAGTTTAAATTAGGTAAAACTTCAAATTCCAATCATTTAGAGGTAGAGAGAGATTTCATCAAACAAACCAAACCAAAAGTTGGTCGTCTTAACGGCAAAAATCTTATCGCAAGTCAAACTTCATGCTGGGTGCATTTGGTCCCTGTGGAAATCGACCCTGGTCTTACCGGGTTACTATCCTTTTGACGACCTAGCCCTACGATTGGGGCGACGCTAACTACAACAACGCTAGGAGTCAAGCAACCACCTATCAGGCTCAACGAGCGGCCCGGCCAACAGCTCTCTTTTTACCATGTTTTGAGTTCCATCGTCCTCCTCCCCATGTTTGTATGTGGTTCTTGCTAGCAAAAACAAAGAGCAACAAAAGTCCATCATCATTTACAAAAAAAGAACAAGCAAGCACCTCAAGCATTTCCAAGAAGCATAAATAGAGAATTTTTTAACGAGGTTTTGAAGATAGTTACGGATTAGTCGCCATTGTTGACTGTTGATTACCCAACACAAAACACAAGGGAATTTTTAGTTTTTAGGAGAGACGTACCTTGTCTTTGATGTTGAAGAAGAATCCAAGCTAACTGCAAGCTTCTTGGTTAAGATGGTGTGCACAGGAGACGAGGAATGAAAAAGCGAGGGAATTGAATCTGACCTGGGTTATGAGTTTTAGTGTCCAGGCTAGCCATTTTAGCTAAATGTTACATCTGCTTAGAGCAAGAGCAGCAGCTACGCTACTCCCCTCTTCTTCGGTGAAATGAAGAAGAAAAGCTGAGAATGGGAGCTACAACAGCTTTGCTACCTACCTCGGTAGAGTTCCTCCATGAACAGTCGTACGCTACTTCTACCGAAGCCCTGTTCACGAGCAAAGCAATATTTTATCATTTCTCCCCACAAGTCTCTCTCTCCTCTGCTAGTTTATCCCCTCCAAAAGTTCAACCGATCGACAGAGACTGGGTTATTTTCGATCGCTGCCAACTGGGTTTTGTCTGATCGACAACGATTGGCTTTGGTTTCGTCTGGATTTTGTTCCAATCGATAGCGACTGGGTTATTTCCGATCGTTGGTGACTAGGTTTAGTCTGATCAACGGCGATTAGGTTTGGTTTCGTCTGGGTTTTTTGATGGCTTGCTGGTATTTGATTCAGCCTCTTTTTTGTATATAAATATATATATATATATATATATATATATACATATATATATATATATATCACCTATGTATAGTGTATATAATACTGATGTGTAATATTTTATTGTTTTATGAAGAATGGAGAGAAAAATAGAAAGGATTATTGGAGTGTTGAAAGTGATGTGTAGCTAAAATGCCATTGTTCACTAGCATTTTTGGCTCAAAAGTTGCCTAAACTATTGCACTTGCTCTTAGAGCATGTGCAGCAACACATATCTATTCTTGCTTCTCAACAGTGCCTAATTGTATTTTAGAGTGACAAAATTTCTTTCATTCTACCAACAGATTCTCTATTTTACCTATAACTTCTTAAAATATTATTTTCCCCTCTTCTCTTTGTTTCTTCTTCGTCTTCCCCATTCCTATAAGTTTCACTAAACACTTGGTTTGCAACTTCTAAATCTTCAAATTCCCAATTAATTCCCCAATTGATTCCACAAATTTGTTCGCTTGAATTGACCTATCATTCTACTTGCTTGCTACCCTTACTTGATCTTCAATTTCAAGCCTTCTGAATCTCTTGGTGTTAAATGGTAGCAGCGAAAAAATACCATTTTTCCCTTTTTCAGATCAAAAACCCAAAAACAGAGAGAGAGAGAGAGAGAGAGAGAGAGAGAGAGAAGCCAATATTTTCTGCCCAAGTCCGATCAACTAGCCGGACCACTACTTTATCTTCCGGACTCCACTACCGTAGATCTGAACAAAACCCAGAAAAGTTGAAGAAGGAAGGGGCGAAGTAGGAGAGGAGAGAGAGAGGTGGGAGAAATGATAAAATAATGGTTTACTCAGGAACAATGCTTTGGTAGAAGTAGCGTGGTATTGTTCATAGAGGAATTCTACCGAAGGTAGTAGAGAAGTTGTTGCAGCTCCAAATCTGGGGTTTTCTTCTCCATTTCACCGAAAAAGAGAGGAGTAGTGTTACTGATGCTTTTGCTCTTAGAGCAAGTGCACCAATGGCTAGTTATATTATCTAGTAAACAGTGTACATTTTGGGTTTAGCTAGTGGCTTTTCTTTTCCAAGCCACACCAATGCTAGGCATTTTACCAATTATCTATTAAAAAATTACTTTCTAACATTGGAGCCCAAGTGACCAACGACATTTTTGCTTCCTGATAAATTGGAGCCCCAATGGTAACGTGAAGATCTAGAAAAGGAAGACCACGTCCACACCCATGGGGAGCAACAACAGTAACCTTGGCACCCAATCAATATAAAGAGGATGATGCATCTGTTCAAAGAGGATGATGCATCTATCTTATGCAGGACTTTCAATTTCATTATCAGTTGAATACAAAGAGGATGATGCATCTATAGAGTAGCATATATGCTCTTTTTTCCCAAATGGTGAATGGATCCCTGCAATACAAATCTACAAATCTTATGATCCAGATTGAGCTATAGATGGTGTTCATTGGCTAAGTTATCCACTTAGCCCGCTAGTTTTACCAAAAAAAAAAATGAAAACGAAAAAAAGGCCATTTAAGGCTCCAAAACAGAGTAACAAGATTGCACTAACATATGCCAAAACAAAGTTCCATTTAGTAGTTGTCTTTCCTTACACACACAAAAACTTTGGCTTACCAAACCAACAAAAGCATAAGCCAAGCAACCTGTCATTCAAGGCTCCAAAAAGTGAGCTCAAATCACATTTAGACACTTCAAAATGACACTTCTACATCAAGATATACCTTTTTAAGACTACAAAAAGTGAGCTCCTGCTATACATTTAGACAATTCAAAACAAGTTTCAGCTCTAGCATTCCACATATTACTGAACCTTTCTTCTTTTCTCTAGGATTACCCTTTTCCGGAGAGCATAGAATTCTTGTTGGTCTTTTGACAAGTTTCTCTTCCTCTTAAGCATATGTTCTTTCAAGCATCTCCAATTTCTTGTTAACCAACTTGTTTTTGCTTTTTGTTATCTTTTCCAATGCCCCGGAAATCTAAGTCGAACTTTGGATCTCGTTGTTCTTACGTTTGAAATTCTTCTTTTCGCCTTTGATACAGGTTGGTTGTTCTAAGTCCACAAAATTATCAGTCGGAACATTGTCGTTCTCCAGATTTATCGCATTTAAAGTAGGACACGGTGCCACCCCGTTTCTTGGTTGTTTCGATTGACTCTTTTTCTCACACTCTAAGAACCACTTTGGTTTATTCTTCAATGTAGTCCAACAATGTTCGAATTGGAATGATGAATCCTTGTTCATTTTTTGATACATCTTTCTTCCCTCGTAAAGCTTTTAAAAAAAATACAACAATGTAGTAATATAAATAAAAAAAACCAGATATAAAAGTCAAATACAATAAAACCAATACCTTATCTTCGTTGTTTGAGCCACTTCGATTCCTTGATTCAACTTGGGCATAAAAACCACAAAACTTATTTGTGGCTCCTTGAATTGTTGACCACCGATTCATTAAGGAAACTTCCGTGTGATTCGACTTATATGGCTTGTTCTCGTCAAAGAATTCCTTCACTCTTGCCCATAATGCAGTTTTTTTTGTCAGTACCTTGCATTGAATCCATGCTAATATTCAGCCATGCTGACACAAGAAGTTTGTCCTCTTTTATGCTAAAATTCACCCCGCATTGTTGCTTCTTAGAAACTAGTCCCACATAAGCGGGGGATTGAGTTTCTTGGCTATGTACTTGATTGTATCACTCGAAACATTGTGATTCCATGAGATATTGTTCCTCAAAGTTTGAACCTGATTGGATAAGATTGTTGAAGTACCCATAGTTCTACGAATCCATCTCTACAACACCATTACATCTTATTAAGTGCAGAAGAAATATACAAGTAATATAGTTGTATCCAAATGTTCTACAATTAAATGAAAAGACACAAAGAACAAGGATAGATTGTCAAAACAATAACAATTAATGAATGGTTTTAGTGGAGGAGTTGTAAAATACAACTTCGTATGTTCTTTGGTATGTCACACTATCTAGTAAAAATTCATAGATGGAGTGGTCTTCTGCTTGCGACCTTAGATTGTATCGTAGATGATATCACCCCATGTGTAGGGCTAGGTATCGCATAATATAATAACTGGTAAGACCGGGTCGAATCCACAGGGACCGAACGCACCCGGCGTGAGAGTTGTCTTGCAAGCGTAGGTTTTCGGCCTTAAAGCGGCAAACTTAGTTTTGTAGTTTGAGAGTGGAATTCATTTAACTTCGTGAATGACTCGGAAGATTAAAAATGACAAATTAAACTTAGGCAAAGTCTAGGGGTATTTAACTACCATGACTCGGGTTAATCCACCCCCTCTTGATGACCTACTTGAGGCATCGTTAAATGCCCCTAAACGAAAGATTTAGATTTTAAAACCTTTACTAGAAAAATGTGTTTAACAAAGATTAGGATTTTTGGTCCATTTGGCAAATGGATGAGTTGACATCGCCCAAAGCATCACACGTGCCAAGTAGTCAAGCTCTTGGCTACGTGTGATCAAAGAGATTAACAAACCCACCCTTTGGTACATAAAAGTGCAACCCCAAATATTTGATAAACAAGATGTGTATGCTATAACATGAGATGGATGGATTAATCCCAAGTCATGGAGTGCTAATCACCCCATGACTAAGCCTACTTAAACTACTCACAAACCATAGCAAGAAATAAGATTAAAACGTTGAAGGGAAGCAAAACATGATTAATAAACTTAAAAACTAATTTTAAGTGAAGAACCTTAGTTGGCCTACAACATTAACACTAGAGGAAAATCACAAACAACACTTAGAAATTAGAGTTTTCAATGGAAATAGCAAGAACAACATAAAAATACAAAACATGAAGAAAATACAAATAAACAATAGATTTTTAAAGATTAAGAGTACACTTACAACATTAATGAAAATGAAAACCTCGGATCAAATAGAAACTACCCCAAAAACTAGAGAGAAAGTGGAACTAAGCTTGAGATGAACGGATTAAACTCGAGTCATGGTGTGCTAATCACCACATGACTAAGCCTACGTAAACTACTCACAAACCATAGAAAGAAATAAGACTACAACTTTGAAGGAAATGCAAAACATGATTTATAAACTTAAAAACTGATTTTTAACGAAGATCTCAAGCGTACCTACAACAATAACTCTAGAGAAAATCACAAAAAACAAATAGAAACTAAGGTTTTTAAGAGAATTTGCTAGAACAACACAAAAACTAATTACTTAATGAAGATGCAAATAAACTAGATTTATAGAACAATCACAACGAGAGGAGCAAGTTTAATACACGATAAATAAAGGGGAAATGAAAACTTACTTGAGTATTCTAGAGAGAGAAGCCTTAAACTCTCTCCAATGGAGGAGAGAGGTGAGAGCAAAAACCAGACTAAGGAGGAAGAAGGTAAGTGTGTGTGAGAAGGAGAGAGCCCAATATAGTCTTTCCTTTCTCTCTCTACATAATATCTAATAAAGCACACACAACAACCCAAAGTTTTCATAAAAGGAATGTGCAAAAAGAGCTTGAAAAATGGTGCCTGGAGGGTTCTGGATCAATCTACTAGGGATCTGGATCGATCAAGATTCGTCTGTTCGGACAGATTTTTTACCCAACTTCGCGGGCACGCCCCGGCTTCGTCCGAACTTAGAATGAGGTGATTCTTGAACCGTTGGAAAGCTCTATGAGTCTACTTTCAAACCCAATTGACCTCATCTTCATAGCCTTTGTATCTTAAGAGAAATGAGACTTTTTTCTATCGGTTGGTAAGATTTTTCGAAGCTAATAACTCCAAATGTCTTGTTCTTTTGTTCCAGGCCTTCCTTAAACCTTCCAAAGCTTCTTGAATTGACTTCTAAGCTTCGGTGATTATCCTCCGCTGCAATGCGGGACCTTGGGTACTTCCAAATACAACCAGGGATTATTTGGAGCTTTGGACACACATTTTAGCTCCGATTTTCTAAAATTTATCAAAAACACAACTCGCGCAAAATCAATCGTATAAAGGTACAAAATGCATGTGTGTGTGATCACAACGAGCGAGATAAGCCCTGATATATACAACATTTGGGGCTTATCATCTTTTTAAGAAAGAGTATCTGGAGGGCATAATTGTTGGGTGTTATTGCTAATATCTTGCTACCAAAATAGAATTTCACAGCATCATGTCGTACGGATGTTCAGATTATGATTCCATTCAGCACATAGGGTGGTGTTGAAACTTATCTTAGCCCCATTACTTTCCACCAAAAATCAATTGAGATGAATCAAATTTTCAGCAAATTTTCTGTCTATAAATTTTCCATTCAGATTATGATTCCATTCAGCACATAGGATCGTGTTGAGATGAATCAAAAATCAATTGATTCTATTCAGCAAATTTCACACGAGTTGGCGATATGTTAGCAGTCTATAAACAGCCAAGCAGTAAAGAAGAACGGCTAAAGGCACTTCTGTCTCCCAAATGGTGTAGCAATGCATGCATCTACTTGGATATCAACCAATGTAGGAATCAAGACTTTAAGTAATGTGGCTAGATCATTAGAGTTGAGGATTTGTCAGCATAACACTTTTTCCCCTTGGTCTTAGAAAGAGAGTTCTGAAAGAAAAAACTCTGCACTAAGACAAAATTACTAGGCATAGTTCACAAACGTGGGTATATGGGTACAATGCCATGCTATGTACTAAGTATTCCTTAGCAAATGTCAAATTACGCATAATCAACCACTCAGCCAACCCACTTTGAAAGTGCAAACCGTAGGACATAAGGACTGGGGAGGTAATACTAATCTCATGCAAATGTTTGAGGATAAAAAGATGCCCATATAGAAAATCCATTTGAGGTAGCATAAGAGAAAGTTAAACATCATGATTAACATTTTTGAACAAAATTCATTGTTTACAAAATTAGTAGCAAATCCTAGGAAACCCACAGGAACTTACTCCGTACTAGAATAAAGATGGCGAAGCAATGGGAATCAAAGGTTCATATTACAAAAATAACAATGACTAAAATAGGTGAAGAGATGAGACATAAAAAATTCAAGCATTGCTTTCAAAGAGAAACCACGATGGGGTGTTACAAAACAATTGACCTATGAAGTATTGATGCACTCCGTAAACTATCTTAGTTTTCTGCTTTAAAAAGAGTTTTGAGTGGACATGTTTATCAAACATGGAATTGATATTTCCAACTTCACTCAGTAAATTCATCAAACAGTTGGTGAGCTGTTTTCTCCACCAATTTTGATCACAAGCATGACTCCTAACAAAATCCCCAATCTTATCCAGGGAAAGAAAGACCAAGTATTTATGCCCAAGGATTAAAGACAAAATTGTTCCCATTCATCTATTTGAAATCTCATACTTGAATAGTTCAGTTCTGACAGAATTTCTAGTTGTTTCTTTACATATTGCAAAGCCCATCCCTAAACAATAATCATGGATTCCTTGTACCACTAATTTCTCTATTAAACTCAAGCAAGAAACAAGAAAATGTTTAGGGATTCATACCTGTTGCTGGTAGAGGGTTGTGGAACAGACAAGGTCTGAGAGATGAAATTACACGATGAGGAAACTCTGAGAAGTACCAGAGATGGCGTGAAGTGAGAGATAAGGGGAAGAAGCGCGGGAAAAGGAGAAGAGAAGAGCGGGAGAAAAATAATAAACAATTGGATAGCTTGTGAACAGTACCTCGGCAAGAGAAACGAGGTACTGTAGTCGGAAGAAGAATACCTATGGATGTAGCCGGAGGAAGAATACCTACGGGTTTAGAGAGGCTGGTGCAGGAGAGTTCTCTCATATTGGCTAGCAAAAATACCTAAAATTCTTCTTTAGCTCTTCTGCTGCACTTGCTCTTAGGTAGTTGAAGATGCTCTAAAAGCATTAATTAATCCTGTAAAAGACCACTAACATAACATAACAACATCTCTAACTTGCCTTGTAAGTCGAGAAGGCAAATTGAAATAAGGCTGATATGCTCATTTCGCACTCCAAATTTGTTATTAAATCTTTTTTATTTAATCTAGTTTGAGCAAATTCTCCTTTCAAACAAGCCTTGAATATGACTCTCATTTTAGGGTTTGTGAAAACAGAAATGGGCTCAGGGATTTATTATTACGATTGGGAAAGGTGTTAGACAACCCACATCATTCTTTCAATACTTGTTTTCTCAATTTTAGTCTTTTTCAATTAATTATCCATGGCAATTAAATTGAAATTTGGTGTGGTGTATTTTAGGCGCAAGACTTTCCTAATGTATGCGACCCAATTCCGGTTTTGTAAATAATAATAGAAAGACATAAACTAAAAAACTTGTATTGAAATATTGAATTGCAAGGGGCATAAAACCCCCCAATAAAAGGTACATTGTGCTCACCTTAAGTGGCAATTTACAAAGGGACACGACAAAATATAAAGGCTAGATGAAATTATAACTTGAAAAAGTTCTAAATTAAACGACATTATTTTTGTGTTATAATATAAAATTGTTCTGTATAATTTTGGCGTAAAAAAAGAGTGTTTTATTTGTATGCTGGAGGGGAGGCTAACCACGCAAGCTAAAAGATGCTTTTTTGTTTGGAGGGTTGTGGAAAGGTTTGATATTTTTTTTTCCAGACAATTGGCCTAAAGGACAAGTTTGGGGCCTTTAATGGGTTTTTGTAATTATTTTAAAGCCTCAAATACATGGATTAAAAAATTTTGAGGGCTTAAGCACAATACTAGACAAAAATACCCTTAATAAAGTTGTTCCACGCCTCTTTTCTGCGCCTCTTTTGTACTCTGTTGAAACTTGATGATGAAAAGAAAATCCCAACATTTTCTACCAGGCGCCCAATTGTGATCGGCCCCACCATGTAGAGGGATAATTAATTTCTCTCTCTCTTCAATTTTTGGGTTTTAATTTTAGGGGTTTTAGGCTCTTTGGGGTAGGGCATAGTGGGTAGGCACTTATGGTATCAAATAGTTTCATAGGGTTTTAGAAGTTTAGGCACTTTCATAGTATTTTGGGGCTTTAGGCATTTTCATACGATTTTTGGGGTTTAGGCACTTTTATAAGGTTTAGGGGTTTATGCACTTTTATGGATTAATGGGGGCATTTTTTGAACACGGGAGTGATTTGTCCTATTGGTATTAAAAAATTAGTTTGCCTCATATTTGCATGATTGGCTCATCTACTATGTCCTTCTATAAGAAAGGCCCTTTTTTTTTTTGTGAGAGGAGGGGTTTTTGATTGATGAGTGACTTGTCGAGTCTACGAAACTTTGCTTCTTGTAGTCAACTCGTAATGCCTCCCTTCATTTGCTTGCCTCCCTCTAACTCAGAATGCCGACTACAAGACTACGGCTACAGAGGCATTCTGATGGAAAGGCTTCTGTAAAAGAGTTTATGGAAGAGGGCAGTGGTGACGCCAGCACATGCAAGCAGAGGGTTCACACTTCAAAGCAGTTTATTGTCTGCAATTTTACAAAATTGAAAAACCTATTGCCAAACATTTTCTAGTAATAAAATTGGTTGGGTTTCAAAAGAGGGCCAAAAAAACTTAGGAAAATGCGCCCTTAGAACGGAGGATAATGTATAGAAAGTGCATCGTTACCTGAGAAAAATGTGTTAATATCTGTGAAATGTGTATTGATATCTAAACTTATTTATCATCATATACATATTATCCTCCACTTAATAGACAGAGTCCTCCAACGCTATGTAAGTACTCCTTTATATGCTATATTGAGTTAGGTGTCACTCATCTACACTCAAAACTTTTGATTGTGTAAGGATACAATTCCAGCGTATTATTTTCTATTCCACATGTAACAAGCCATCCAAGTGGCACATCCCTCACCTTAATTTGTTTGTAAAAGATCTTTGGGTTCACAAGAAAAGTTTACTGGGTTCAACAGAAAGAGATGCTAATATAGGAAGTAAAAATATTACTATAGGTAGTACAAAATTTTTAAATTTTAGTGGGTTCACTTGCACCCACAGCACTCCATGTAGCATCGCGCCGTTGCCCTGGAAGAGGGGAAAAGAGGAAGAGGAGCCCACGGGTTTTTCGCTTTGGGAAAAAGAGAGTTTAATTTTTGCTATTTTAGATCTTTCAGATCAAAACAACGAGAGAGCATGACAAGAAAAGAGAAAAGCAATCAACCCTCCAATCGAAATCCAGGTAAACCTAATAATTAGGCTGCTCTTTTTAATGCCCAGGGTCCCTCCAAGTGTATGGAATAGTTGAGCTTGATGAAACGCATTTAGACCTAAATACATGGAATCACTGTTTGATCGGTCATTTCCTTGATGGTAAAATGCCATATGCATTGTTAAGTGCTACGACACGTGCAGCTTGGAAGGAGAATGCTCCTATATCCATTAAACAAATGGGGGCCTGTTTATTCTTCGAATTCAAGGATGAAGCTTCAAAATTGAAGGTCTTAGAAGAAGGTCCCTATTTTTTCTCTAGAAGGTACTTAGTACTCAAGGAATGGAAAAGGATGTTGATTCCTACTACGGATCAACCTTCAACAATTTCAACCTGGATTAAGTTTCATAAACTTCCCCTCGAATGTTGGACCGAAGTTTGTCTTAGTCGTATTGCTAGTTCAGTTGGTAAACCACTGCATGTAGATAAAGCTACAACTAACAAGCAACGTCTAGATTATGCTCGGACCTGTGTTGAAATTGATGCTGGGGATGATCTACCAACCGAAGTCATGGTGAAGGTGAATGGTGAATCAGTGGTGGTAGAAATTGAATACCAATGGCTGCCCCAAAAATGTACAGAATGCAAAGTATTTGGTCATTCCTCTGATTCTTGTGGCCTAAAACCCACTTGCAAACCTTCCAATACAGGCAATAATTGGCAAAATATGGGGACAAGGAAGCATGCTGCAAGTAATGGTATTCTTACAGCCCCCACTTTTCAACCAAGTGTATGCCCATCTTCCTCAACTACTGCAATCTCACAAGATACTGAAATTGGTCCTCAAGTTACTGCTCCAAGCCCTTCATATGCTGAAATAGTTCGGAATGCTACATTAGGGGGTATTGTCTCAGCCCCTCTCATTGTAGAAAATGTTAACACAGTAAACAAAGAGATTGAGTCTGAATGTAAGGTGGTCTCTTCCATGTTGGGCACCCTTTTATCCAACTCATTTCACATTTTGGAAGAAGTTATCCCTCCGGATAAGAAATGCCCAGAAATTGATTCTAATTCTAAATCAAGTCCTATAACAATCGAGGAGATCCCTGATACTATCTTAGAGAGTGAAGCTGATTGTGAATCCCCTATCACTCCAGTTGCAAATGCCACAGAATTCCTTCCTGATGTAATTCCTGCCTTCGGGGGTTCCAAAAAAGCAGCAAAGATAGCTGCGAAGGCTGCTCGGAACAGGAGCTCTTCCAAATCCAAACGCAAAGGGCAGTCCTAATTGTTCGGATCTCTTGTGGGCCAAACGGTTTAAGCATCAAGTCTAGTATGGGCTAATATAGTTTCCAACGTGGATAACCAAGTTGACATGGATCAATTTTGTGTTGATGTTCTACTATTAAGTGTTTCTTTTCCCTCTCTTTGATGGGTAAGAAACACTTGCTTCGCTTTTCACCCCATGTAGCCGCTTGGCATAACTCCTGCAATTTTCTTTCTTCTTTTCTTTTTTTCTTTTCTTTCCTCTTGGAGTATGCCCCTTGTAAGCTGTATATTCGGTTAGCCCCTTTTATATTTCAAGCTTATTTACCCAAAAAAAAGAAAAGAGAAAAGCATGCATTAAGCCTTTTGCTCTTCTTGTTTTCCCCAATCTCATCAGAGAGCTTATTTCCAAAAGGTAGCTCTTGGCTGCATTTTATAGGCAACAAGTCCTACTAGATGTACACCATTTTGGTGTACCCATAGGTTTTTCCGCAACAAAAGCTTGAATCAGTGCACTGCAAAATCACTTCAAAAAAAAAAAAAATTGTATTGCAAAGAGACAAAGTTGAGAGTAAAATTCAGTAAGTAGCTTAGAATAAGGGTTTCATAGAGATATACCGTTGTATGTCTGGTGAAGTAGTTGTAGAAATTGATTACACCTTGCAATCTGCACCTATATATTTGTCTTTCTTGCCTCTGGTGGCCTTCGTCTCGTCTTCGACAACCTTTGTTTCGCAACAGCAGGAGGAGGGTGATGGAGAAGGCAGAGGTGCATTGGATCAGAAGGGTAGAAGAAAGGAAATATGGTAAATTTAATAGGCGTGGGTACTAAAAAAAAAGGGTGAGTGAATAAAATTATTTTCCCTACCAACTGGGCTAACTCAGCTGGTCAGAGCTCTCTTGCATCTCACTAGAAGGTTAGGAGTTTGAATCTCCCCGTTTGGTGTAGGGCTTTTCTTTTCTTGGTTTCTACCTTGTAACAGACTTATTTCTTATATTGGTTTGTTAGGTTTCGTTGTCACGTGGACTTTCACAATTATACAGTGTCTTAGGTTTGTTATTTTGTATTTCACATGTCATGTAATTAATTGATCTCTTTTGTCAACTGACGAAAAAATATATATATAGAATTGAATTTCCCTAGATCCATTATCAGTTAAAAGGCCATTCAAAGACCAATAGGCCCAGGTATTTCACGGCCCATGGCCAATATGGATAGAATAGACAACTAAGCCCAAGATGAATACCAAAACTAGTGGACAAGATCACCTTTTTCTCCTACCAAAACTAACTCTGTTCGGAATTTAGGGAAAGAAGGGAAAATAATCAAGAAAGAAATTGGAGGGGAAATTGAGAAGAAATTGGGAGGAAAGTTGGAATGAAATTTAAAATTTTCAATTCTCATTTTTAAGAACCAGACAATGAGAGGGAGAATTTTAAAATTTTCTCTTATTTTCCACTTGTTTTCACAACTTTCAAACACGTAGTTATTGGTATACGTTTTAAGTTGGGTAATTATCAATAACCTCCCTTAAGGTTTCTGACACAAACTATACCTCCCTTGAGGTTTCTGAAATGACACTGACCTCCCCTGTTTTTGCACAAAATATCAAGATTCCCCCTCGCCGCTACTTTTCCACTGATGGCGTTAAGTTTAGGAAGAAAACTACCAAAATACCGGTCATGACCCAAATCTACCAGATTTGAACATTGTGACCGGCCAGTGAGTTTGTCCTACCAAAGGCCTCTATCGTCACAGTTTTTTTTTTTTTTTTTTTAAAAAGAAAATAACTTAATATACGCGGAAGCAATTATAAGTTTTTACGGTCATTCATTCATTATGTTAACGACAACTTGGTTACATTTTCCCTTAGTCATTATACGACATATAGTAAGCTAAATATTGATACTCGATCCGTCCTTCTATTCCTGATTACCTGAAAAAGGGAAAATTGCAATATCATAAGCCACTGCTTGTGTGAGATTATGAATTATCAAAGTTACATGATCTACTATAGAATTTTAAACCAAACTTTTCGTCAATGAAACATAAGTCATAAAATCGGTTTTTCATGGCTTCAACTATAACCAAAATCATGGTATGATCCGTTTTTCATGGCTTCAACGGTAACCAAAGTTCCTAAACAAGCTTATACATAACATAACATGCCATCATATACGATATACCATCCGACAATTTCTGTGCCAGCTGTGAGGGTGCGACCCCCAATGCGTATAAAGTGAATTGATCAATTCAGTTGGACACCTGGTCGTGCCCCTTTCCATTCCGCCCTTATAACACCATTCCCACTAGTATCTTTAACGTCTTCCAGATTCAGGGACATCGTCCGGATGTATAGTTAATACTATTTTTATAAGCTGCAAAATATCATAATTCCATGGTATATTTGCTACAAAAGAATTTCTTATGTTAAAATAAACATTTTAATAAGCTGAAAACATAAATTTTTACGAAAACTCATGTAACAGAGATAATTCATAACTCACCTTTTTACAGTCGAAATCTATTTACAATCATTTACTTCAGATATCTTGTACCTAAACATAAAATATTCATCTTTTGTCATTATTAAAAACAGGCTAAAGTTTATACCAGCTAAATTCATAAATCACACCTTTTCATTATTATTATTATTATTATTATTATTTTTCATTCTCTTTTTTTCTTTTCTTTTCCTCTGATTTGCCAACTATTCTATATTGCCTTATTTATTAACTTAAGCAAGTACTACGTGTGTTCAAATTATTAAAACGAGTCTAAAATCTTGAGCTCGGGTTCGGTTCAACTTCAAAACAAGTCGAGCCGAACCACTATATAGTTGCGTGAGAAACTTGGTTCATCTCTAGTTCTAAATGAATCCCAACAAATTAAAGTGGTTAATTATGATCAATTTTCTAAAACAGTTCCCTCTCGCAAGGTTATTTATGGGAGTGTTATACTTCGTTGATATTGATATGTTAATAGGCTAGAGAAGTGCGTCCACATCCTAGGTCGCCTTACATATATCTATGGTCAGTGAAATCTTTAATTGAAATCTCAATTTTCTCAACTCTTCTTCTTCTTCTTCTCTCTCTCCCTCTCTCTCTCTCTCTCTCTCTCTCTCTCCCCTTCTTCTTCTTTAGTTCCTTAGTTAAGGCACTACTATGTGTGTTCAAATTGTTAAAATATTCAAAACTTGTGTAGCAAAACAAGCCTACAACTTGAGCTTGAGCTTGAGCTTGGTTCGGCTACAAAGCTTGTAGAGCAACCTTCGGTTCATAAGTTACATTTATATTTTTTAGGGATATACTATGATCAATTTGTATATATGGGCCTTATTTCTATTGAGATAATATATTTAGAGCACAAGATTATTATCATTATCAGTTTTTTTTTACAAACCCTTTCGAATCATTTTCCTACTGCCTACGTTTCAAATTGTTGTAAGAAGTTATTGAATTGAAGTGCACGTGTGGCAGTGAGAAAAGAAAAGGGGTAATGGATGGACTCACCTCCTGGTGATCCCTCTTCTTCTTTTATTTATCTTTTTTTTTCTCCTTTCCTTGCTTCCTCCTTCTCCCTCTGTGCCGTGTGGTATGGTGTGTGCAATGTATGGAGGTGCCTATTTATACTACCAACCTTCCTTGCCTAGAAGCATCTTTTATTAATTGATAATTATCCGATGGAATCTTGAAAGATCCAAAAAAATCCCCCTAAATCACCCCTATTTATTTTTATGTGGATTCATCCAATCACAATAAGCCACATATCTACTTTCCGGAAGATTCTTACTTGAGCCCCAAGTTCCTTTGCCTTGTGGCGAGTCGTGCTACATTTTTGTCTCCCGATATTGTTAGTAGGGCTAAAATAACATCTTAAAAATTAACACATGCCCAAAAATATGCTATTTTATTTTATCGGCTTTAAGTCACACAAAAAAAAAAAATTTTTAATCCTAACGGTCAGTGGGTCATCAAAAGTTAACTCTATTTTATAATTCTTTTTATCATTTTATTTGTTATTAAAAGTTGGGGCGTTACAATAACCTTCTAACTTTCCCAAACTAAATAAATTCTACCAACTTAATTTTTTGAAAGAAAAAACCTTCTCTTTTTTATTTTGTGAATTTGTTTTGATAAGTGAACTTAAATTTACTAGACCATGGACATTAGTGGAAAAATAATTAATTTTTTCACTGGAAAACGATTAGGTTAATCTTCATTTTTCCTATTTTTTTTTATATTTTTCGGTTTGTCTCAAAGAAAATGATCAATGACATTAAAATAAATACACTCATGTTATTAAGCCAAAACTATGCAACAACAAAAAAAATCCATTACTTGGCTTGTTGGGCTTTATAACTTTTTGAACGAATATACTCCCTCCGTCCCAAAAAGAATGTCCAAAATCACTATTCACCACCCTCAAAAAATTATCTACATCTTGCAATTTACAATGCTTTTTGTGATTTTAAAAACATTGTTTAATAGAATTAAGTGCAATCTATCAATCGAAATCCATATTGTATACATAAATTATTATATGTTGAAAAATATAGATAATCTTTTGAGAGGCGTGAACAATGATTTTGGACATCCTTTTCGGGACAGAGTAATAAAAAAAAGTTATTGTTTTTCAATTTTTTTATTATAATGTTATTTTATTTTTCGGTTTGTCTCAACCAAAATGATCAATGAAACTACAATAAATAAACTTGTGTCAATAAAATTCATATTAAGCCAAAACTATGCAGGGAAAAAAAAAACCCTCCATTACTTGGCTTATTGGAACGAATTCAAAACTCTACAGAAAAATTAATATAACTTTTGGAACGATTATAATAAAAATTTCGTGATGTTTCAATTTTATATTATAATATTTTTTTATTTTGGGTTTGTCTCAACCAAAAATATAAGTTGGTTAAAAAAAATTAAGTAGAAAATTAAAGTGTACAAAAAAAAAAAAACCCATAGACATTGAAGGGAAAAAAATTATGCAAAAGAGAGTCTTTTGAACACATACACACATATTAAATTGCAAGTATGTATACATATACATATATACATACATATACGTATATTGTTTATATATACGTATATAGGGATAAGGAAATAGGGAGAAAATTATGTTAAATGACAAAGACTAAAAGGGAGACAAATTTTTTGGTAAAGATACTTTGGTAGGAGTATTAAATGAGAGAAATTTTGACTTTAAATTCATTTTTCATGTGACATCATCAGTTTCCGTTAGTTTTTTAATGGAATGCTAACGAAAAAAGGTCTAGGGGGAATCTCCATATTGTCAGCAAAAGCAAGGAAGGTCAATGTCATTTCAAAAACCTCAGGGGAGGTATGTGTTTTTGTAAGAAACCTCTGCGGTAGGGATGGCAATCTCGGCCGATCCGCCTCTATCCAACCAGTCCCCTACCCATTCGAGGATTTTTTGGGGATTGGGTAGGGGATGGAGATTATTTTTTAAAGCTTTCGGGAATTGGGTAGGGGATGATATTGTCAGTCCCCTACCCAATCCCCTCCCAATCCCTGCGCCTCCCCGCATCCCCTTTCATATATATAATATATATTTATTATATTATTAGTTTTTAAAATCTATTTTCCACCACAGTCACCCAGCTCGTCTGTCTATATTTATCTATTCGGGATTTATAGAAAAATTTGTTTTGATATTTGATTGTGCACTCTATTTGTTCATATTCATTTGTGATCTCACACGGTAAACTCTTCTAGTGGATTGCATGTGATGTGATGCAAGTATTTACTCTTCAGTAGAACATGATGGAAGTGTTAAATAGCTGGATGTACAATATTGGACAAAGTTCCAAACAACTCGAGTTTTTGGGACAGTAGCAAGCTAAGTTACTTTAAAGTGTAAGACTATTAAAAAAAAGACCTACACATTAAAGAGCAACCATTTTTGGATCCCTAATTTCCCATGAAGATCCCCGTTCCCCGCATCGGGGCGGTGACAAAGGTTAAAATAAAATTTCCGGTGGAGATCAGGGAGGGAATGGGAATTGATATTGGTTCGAGGATCAGGGATGGAGGTGATATTATAGTATCACAACACAATTATCGCAAAAAAAAATTTAAAAAATATTGATTGTTCATTCAACTAAGCATAAGTTCATCATCCATAATGGGTTTGTAGATTAAATTTTTCTGACGTCCGTTAAAATTCTTTACAAGAAAAAAAAAGGCTTTAAATTAATGTCGAAGCTCAAACTAGCATTGTCCTTTGAAAGCATCATACATCGAATGGACCCTCGTCTACTACTATAACCAGGATAAATTTAGACTTGCAGTTCAAAAAGAAATACTCCAGATTTTAGAATTTTCTACTCATCCAAACAAGACTCATGTAGCTTGGCCTAACAGGACGTCGATTTTGGTTGTTACGGATTAGAGTGAGCGTGTGGAAAAGACTTGTGGTGCGATTCTGCTTGTATCGTGTCCAAACCATGTTCATAGGAACAAAGGGACCTTGTTGAGCACATCCCGACCATCCAAATATATTTTAAATGGTCTTAATACAAGGAATGCCGAAAAATATTTTGAATATTTTAACTCTTGTCAAAATTTGAATTTGGGGCTTTGTTGAGCACAGTGCTCAACAAAACCCCAGGTTCTGTTGTTCACAGTGACACAGTGAGTTCACGCCCATCTCCCTATTCCCTTCACACGTGTCTACTGCACAAATTACTCGCTCTTCCGAACCATACGTTCTTGATTAGATATTTTTAATTATGCCATCATGTTAGCGCTCACGCATACGAATAGTACATGACACAGCTCCAAACCAAGGGCTCTGTCCGGAGGAATCGGAGAGTCTGTAGTGAGCAATTTAATAAAGACTGTGTATTGAGAATCTCAGCTGTTAATTCTTGTTTTAGGAGATCCGAATCTTAATTGAATTGTTCGGGCAAACAATTACATTATTTACTATTTTAGATTTGAACTGTTCAAAACACTTTCAATGACCAATATTCACTCACTACATCTGTAGTCACTACAAGCCCCGCTCCCCTGTTTGTTGGGATCTACGTCTCACAATTAGGCTAGGCAATCATACCCGCCCCGCCCCGACCCCGACCCCGCCCCGCCCCGTCCCAAATGGGGCGGGTTTTTTCAAATTTTCCGGGTAACGGGTAGGGTAAGGGGCAGAAATTTAAAAACCCGACCGGGTTCGGGTAGGGTTGGGGGGAGACGTGCCCCGCCCCGAAATATATTTATATATAAAATTATACTTTTATTTTAATCTAATTATCATTATACTAAAGATATTATAATTTTATCCTAATTTTATTATCATTCTACTAAAAAAAATTTCATTCTTACCTTAATATGTTAACCATTAGCCTAAAATATCACTTTATTTATAGGTTTTTATTTTTATTTTGCTTTTAGATTAACGAATTTTTAAAATTTCTTACGAAGCGGGGCGGGGCGGGGCGGGAACGGGGGTACCTAAAAAATATCCGGTCGGGGTCGGGTCGGAGTCGGGTCCGGGGAGTAATTTTCAGGTCGGGGTCGGGAATGCCAAAAACCCGCCCCATTGCCATCCCTACTCACAATCCTTCACTCTCCCTTTCCGCTTTGCTCTACGTCAGCACCTTCAATTCTTGTTTTTTTTTACTGTAATAGTTTTGGAAGTCTTCAAAAGGCGTTCTTTCTCTCGCTTTTACTCATAATAATTGTGAAAAGTATTGAAAAGTGGAATGATTATTCGCCTATGGTCCATATATACACAAAACTATAAAGATAGAGTTGACACCAACTTCTGGAAGTACGACATCCAACTCACAAAATCGAGAAAATTTTCACTGCAAGGACGGAGCCAGGAATTTCATTACGTAGGGACGAATTTTTTTTCCTAAAATATTTTACAGGGGCAAGTCTATATAACTTGTGGGAGAAATTTTATTTTTCTATATAATACTAAAGGTTTTTCTCTTTTTTTGCAGGGGCGACCGCCCCTACTGGCCCCCCTCTGGATCCATCCCTGATTTTCAGTGCTCGGTAGGAATTAGTTAATATCGACCTAGACACAAATTCTATGAATTCTGAGATTTCCGTTCCCAAAAAATCAAAATTTGAAGGCTTTTAATTTGTTATGACCCCTACATATATATACTAAGCTCAATATAATTTTTGTGTAGTCCATCTATGCAAAAATGGCCCAATTTGTCCATTGAGAAAGATACGGTGAAGATGTTTGATTATGAAGACTTAATTAGTATGTTTGCCGCTAAAAGTGTGATACGACAAATATTCAAATAATAGATTTTGAAATATTATAGCGGTTGTATATTTTTGAATAACTATAGTTTTGCATTCGTAATAATAAATCTTTTGTAATAATTTTTATGAAGACTCTTTATTGATCAGTTTTTGTATGTAAAATATAAGATAAATCTCATTTAATTAGTTCGATTTAAACCCTCGAAATGTATGAGCCGGCGAACTAGTGAGCACTTCCACATGTTGTTTGTCGGTTCGTTGGGGCAACAGGCACCAGGCTCGGCAAAGAAAAATTTCTTCCGTAAAATCTGCTTGTGGAGTCCACCTCTAGCACCCCATTGGTACCCCCATTTCCGCTCTTTCCATATATATGTAATTTTTGTTCTTATCCCCAAAATAAATACCTATCCTCCCCCCTCCTCTCAAATCTCCTCTAATGGACCTCCATCATTCACTCTAGTAAATAACATAAAACCCAACTCTCTCTCTCTCTCTCTCTCCCCCTCCATAATAAGAAAAAAATGAGCCAGTGTGTTCCAAGCTGGGATCTCGATGAAAATCCCTCCCCCACGCTCATGACTCTCCGTCCTCACTCCAACTCCAATTCCGTACCCACTGACACCATCCCTACGTACGTATATTCTACTCTCTTGTTTTCTACGATAATTTGTATAACAACAATCCTTTTATTTGGCCCAGATCTTCGGTTATGGAAAAAATAACCGTTCTTTTGTTTGCCACAATACAAGTGAATTTTCATAATTTTTTTAGTCCCCAGTTCTGAGGCACAGCGTTAATTTCTCTCACCTTCTCTGCAAAAGAAAGAAGGTGTATGCATATATAGTTCCTTTTTATTATTATTATTTTTATAGCACATAAAAATTCCGTTAAATTTTAATGACATGAATTCTATTATTTTGAATAGAGTATTCACTTATGATAGATTTGATGTGAGGGTGGAATTACGTTTACAGGTTAGATTACGAAGTGGCAGAATTAACATGGGAAAATGGGCAGTTAGCAATGCACGGGCTTGGACCCCCGCGCCTGCCAAACAAGTACCCGAATTGGTATAAGCCAAGCCCCGGAGGAACATTGGAATCCATAGTTAACCAAGCCACCTGCTTGCCCCACGGCAAACCGGGCGGCCAGTGCGGCGGCGTAGGCGGAGACGAGCTAGTCCCGTGGTTTGACGACCATCGCCGCGCCGCCGCAGCTTCTTCTTCGGCGACAATGACGATGGACGCTCTTGTGCCCTGCTCCACTAACACCGCGGGAGGAGATGGTGGAGGAGGGCAAGGAAAACCGTCCGCCACGCACGTGATGGACGGGCTGGGCGGCAAGCACGTGGTGGCGTGCTCCACGCGCGTGGGATCGTGCAGCGGGGCCAACACCCGTGACGAGGTGGTGCTGAAGCGTGCGAGGATGGCACGGGCGCAGGGGGCGGCGCAGGAGTGGAGCTGCAGCAGGGATAACAACAGTGTGAATGAGAGCGCCACGTGTGGTAGGGACAGCTGGCAGTTTACGCTGGACACGTGCGATAGGGAGTTGGGTACTGTGGGCGGGTTCACCACCACTTCGCTTGAAAACACCACCAGCTCCGCCTTGCAGAGCACTAAGGCCACCACCGACGACCATGACTCCGTTTGTCACAGCAGATCGCAGGCAACCCTATTCTTTCATATTTATAGTATTTTGCCGGTTCTTCTAGAACACTGTCACGTAGAACTCCGAGACATTGTATTCTACATTGAAAAGTATTTTTGTGGTTGTGGACATTGTCAAAAAGCTTTGGGAAGGAATATGGTTTTGTGGGTCGGGGTCCACTACTAAATGGAGCCAGAGTTATGATACCGAATCCTTTTTTGAAAAATAACAGGAAATTCCGTTTCTAGTAAATTTAATATATTTGCGATGAATAAATAAATACAATTGCTATTTTTCGTTTTAATTGTAGAATAAAGGAGGGGACGGGGAAGAAAAGAAGAAAGGAGGTGGGAAATCTTCCATCTCGATTAAAAGGAGTAGGGCAGCAGCTGTCCATAACCAGTCTGAACGGGTATGCTCTCTTCTCTCTCACACTCACTCGTGATATGACTAATTATTCTATGGTCTTGGAGTATGTTACGTGCTGCCCTTACACTCTCATTCACCACAAAATTGTATTATTGCCTATACAATGTGTGATGAGAAAGCGGGGTTGTTGGAGAGGCCCCCTGGTAAGGGCATCCGAACTGTCCAAAAATCATTAATTTGGATTGCCTAGATTTTTCCATGGAAAAGTTAGCTCTTCCATGGAAAAATCCGGATCATCTCGAATCGAAATATCTAGACCGTCTCGAATGGAAAAATTTGGATTGTCAATTGCCGAGATAGACGACTTGGGTGGGCTCACTAGGGGGCGCTCTGCAACACCCCCGGATACGTGTGATGAATAAGGGTGTACAGGCATTACATGTCAATGCCCCTGAACCATAGAAAAATTACTTGAAACAAAATTACAAATATAATAGGGTCAAGGGTACACCGGCCGAAGCCACCCAAAACTCAAGTAATAGGGTTGCAAATGAACCTTGGGTCCGTTTAGTAAACAAGTGGCTCCTCTATAGAAGCTCTTTTAATAAATGAACCAAATTCTGCTCGTTTACAGCCGAGTCGAGCTCAAGTTTTTGAATCATTTAGTAAACGAGCCGAGCTTGAACATTACGAAGTTTGACTCGATTCGTTTGTACCCCTACTCAATTATACACACTTTTTTTTGTTATTCAGAATGTTTGAATCAATTTACGATACCAATTTTACGTTTGAATACCGGACCTAGTTAATGTAGGATGGTGAATGAATCGCTAGGATGGTTGAACGTGATATAGTGGTCTGCTCTTTTTTCTTAGGCCAAGTTTCTCAAACGATAAAATCTACATTTGACAAAGTGGTCAATTTGTTTTTGCTGGAACATGTTATTCTCTTAAAATTGGAACAAAAATGACTTTATCATCTACTTACTTTTTAGCTGTGATATAAAAAAAAATCTAATTTTTATTATTTGTGTGTGTATAGAAAAGAAGAGATAAGATCAACCAAAGGATGAAGACGTTGCAGAAGCTGGTCCCAAATTCCAGTAAGGTGTGTGAAGCTCTCTCTCTTTCCATTTTTCCTTTTTCTTTTCCAATATTCGTTAGAGTGATTCTCTTTTTTCTCTTCTTAAAAAACTTTCCTGATATGGAATGTAAGATGTGGCAAAGTTTCTTATTCAATTTTCAGGATTCCTGTAACTCACTTCTTCTCATTTTTGGAGGGTGTTTGGCGGATACTCATTTTCAGCTTTTTTATTTTTTTGGTTTTTGAACTATAGTTAGATTGTACAGTATTTCGAATATAGTAGCGTGTTCAGGGAAAAATGTGCAGAATGTCTTTTGCAACACAGTAGTGGTTGAAAGATATGAGCAGAGTACATCTTGTAGGTCTTTTTGTTAACCAAAATAATAAAAGTGCAAAACAAAAAATCAAAATACTCCTATCACCTTATAGCTACTTTTCGCTTCTGCTCTCCAAATCACAAAAGTCGAAGCAAATTTTTGACAGAATGAGCTTTTTCGTTTTCAAGCCAAATAGCCAAATTAAACTCACAAATATGAAAATGAAAAGTATATTGCCAAATTAAACAGGCCCGGTCCACCTCAAACAATTGTTTCAAATAAACAAATACTCCGAAGAATAATCATGGCAACATGTGCAGGTTATTAATTGTAAGGTTCCTATCTATAGTCCCATCTTGTGGCACCCTATCTTTACTTTTAAGGGCACATATATACATAGTTATCAACTTATGACCAGATCTCTGCTCCCCGCACAGTTGACTAGAGTTAGATAATTGGGGTCAAGTTGGGGATTAGAGGTCTCGTAGTTACAATTGTAGATGTTAATTAGCTTTTCTTAATGAATCCCTAACAAATGAACATGTCTTAAACCTAAAATTCTTCTAGAAAATGTTCTTACGAGCCGGCTCCGTAGAGTATTTGAAAGCCACATGAACATGACTGTCAAGTGTCAATGTAATTAGTGGGCATCCAAAATAGGCTACGACAGATGCTGGAATAAGGTACATGAGGTCCACTAACTTTTAATGAGTACAACTAGTGATTGTTTGCCTTGTTTGTTTTGAGTTTTACGACTCAGTTTTCTTAATTATTATTTTTATTTTTAAATATTATTTTTATTTTTTTGTTTATTTTTCTTTAATCATTAACTACTATTTTTAATTAATATTTTTATTTCTTCTTTCAATCATTACAAAAAAATTAAAACTCAAAACTCAAACTAAACACAACTGGTAGTACTTCGGTAAGATTCATGATGATTCCAATGATCCAATTGTGTCCACAGATGCCTTTGGCTACTGGGTCTACTTGACAGAAAAGATTGTTTTGTTGTTGAAATAAAAGGAACACTAAATTTAATACCACCGTCCTATTATCCTATCGGTAGGCCAAGAAAATCCTATACCTTGTTTGAATTTTCGCATCTTTTCTTATCAATCTGTTGCATGAATAGTTGACTATTGATTACACATGGGAGAAAATTAAAATGTGTGCAAGCTGACTTAGACATTTAGTTATTAAAAAAAACTTAATACTCCTACCTTTTTATATCGTAACAACTAAACGTGTGTATTCTACTTGCAAACGTAACTTGTAGTGTTAAAATATTTAGAAATCACACGATTGCCACTGCATCACCAGCACATCTTGTTACTTTTGACCAACAAATATAGTATTTATTGGAAATTGTTGGAGGCCCGTTTTTCATATCTGGCCTAGGGCTCCGGCGGTCTCAGAACCGGACCTGCATGATAGCAATCTTCGAATCAAATGTAATTAGTTTTTCGTCGTGTGATTTCAGACAGATAAAGCCTCAATGCTTGATGAGGTGATTGAATATCTGAAACAACTACAAGCTCAAATTAACATGATGAGTAGAATGAACATGTCATCTATGATGCTGCCCATGACCACATTGCAACAACAGCTACAGTTATCTATGATGGCTGCTGCTCCACTGGGGATGGGGATGGGGATGGGAATGGGCATGGGGTTGGGTTGCATGGACATCAACACCCTCGGCCGCCATAACATCCCCGGAGGAATTCCTCCTGTTCTTCACCCTGCGGCCACCGCTTTCATGCCTCTAACTTCGTGGGATGGCACCGGCAGTGAACGATTATCTGCTCCCCCTGGTGTAATTCCAGACCCCATGTCCACCTTCCTCGCGTGCCAGTCACAGGTGAACACTTTTTTACATTTCTCGCTCCAGTTCTCTATCTCATAGTTTCCGATGAGAATGATGTAACGATGACATTTTTAATTTTAAGGTATTTGAATAGTTCTTTGATTCATATTGTCGAAGACTTGATCCCATGAACATGGTCACATTTTGTCCGCATCGTTGCGTGTGAAAATTTCGTTGACAAATTTGTCCGTTCTTATAACCCATATGAAATAAAATCTTTTTGGTACTGCATAACATATATAGTAAATAATTTAGAATCAGTATTTTTGTGCTGACATATGAAAGTTATAATTATGTTTATTTATTTATTTTTGTCGCAGCCCATGACCATGGATGCTTACAGCAGAATGGCAGCATTGTATCAACAAATGCATCAACCTCCAGGTCCTCCACCTTCTGGTACTAAGAACTAATTAAGGAGAGGATTGTGCAAATCACATCCATCAATTCCTTGCTCTATATTTTCTTATTCCAATGCTCTTATGACCTTGGAGAAAACATGGCAGTGGTTTGAAATCATATATGGGCCCACAACGAAGTTATATTATAGAAAAATTCAAGTATCCAGAAAAAGCACTCAAAAAATTATCTAGAATTTGAAATCAATGAATTTGTTCAAGTGAATATGGGCCTCAGTGTTTTTTTGGATATGTAGGAGTACTGAATTATATACACTTTGCACAAGAGTTGTGTAAGGTTATTGTAATATATATTATATCAAGTAAACCAAGTGCTGATCAATTGGAACTCTTTTTTATTTCACAGACTTGTGTCATGGTCTTGTATAGCTGGTTTAATTTAAAAGATTCGAATATGTACCTAGTAAAATGGCTAATTGGGAAAATATAATTAATGAGTATTCTTTGGAGTTGTCTTTTTGCGTGTTTAATTGAACTTAAATTATTTAAGTATCATGGGAAAAGAATGAGGTGAGAAATCTTATTTTATTAGAAAAAAAGTAATTTGATACATGTGTTTAATTTCATTTCATCATTAAGCAAGGATGGAGCCAGTGGGTGGCTAGTAGGGGTTGTCGCCCCTGCTACGATTTGAAAAAACTCTACTATGTATAGCTAGCCATGCCCCTCCTCCACATATGTAGCCCGCCCTCGCTAGGCAAATATCCTGATTCCGTTTCTGGTGTTAAGCGAAAAGCTTCAGAAAGGAAAAAAAAAAGATTGTACGAGTAAAAAAAAAAAACTAAATATTTTTGTTGGTTATCCCTTTAATATTTTCCTCCTATTTCTTCTTCCATGATAGAAAGGGATCCGACTACGGGTACATTGGGAGAAGTACCGAGAATGTACCAACCGCATTCGGGGACTCACTTTTGGATCCTACACGAGTGATCCAAACTGTTCAGTGTCCTTAAAACATTTTTCCGAGAGTCCCGCAAAATTTCAGCTCAATCGAACAATTAGAAGTACTCAAACCAAAACGGTGGAACTTTGGTTCGAACACTTCTAACCGTCCGATTAAGCTGAAATTTTGTGAGACCCTTCGCAAAAAAAATTCAAGAACAATGAACGGTTCAGATTACTCGTATGTGACCCAAAAGTGGGTCTACAAATGCAGTTAGTATATTCTCGGTACCCTCCCTCTGTACGCATATGTTTACCGGATAGAAAGGCCGTACAAAAAGCAATGATCCCGACATTATGTAGTATTGTAGTTTTTCAATGCTGTGGAAGATTTCGGATTCAAGTGAACAAATTCAAAAACCCTTACGATCATAATCATCATTAATTCCATAATTACCCTGAAAATTGAGCAAGTGGACCAACAACAGTGACTGACAGAATGTCAGAACCTAGGGGTGGATTGATGGTCAAAACGTGGTCTTAATTAGAAGTTTGCTCCTTCCTAAGATCTTGTCTTAAGACCGAACCTTCTGATTTTTTATCAACTCTTTTTGGGCTATTAGAGGTTTTCCCGGTCATTAATTTTAAGATTTCAAAATTAATTAAAGTGCATATAAATGACCCGTACATTTTGGTTACGAAAAAAAAAAAAAAACAGTGACTGACAGGAATTTGGAGTATTTGTTCAGCTGTACTGTGAGGGGAACACAGCATGCATGCAATGTTTGCCGAAAGAAATAATTAAGCAAATACTGTAGTACTTTAGCACATTATTGGACTCTTGACTTCTTTAGCTCAACATGGATAAGAGGTCCACATTTAGAATTCAGAAAGTCTACGTGCAAAGATATTGGTCTGCAAAGACGGGTCAGTGGGCCCATTTGGAGATCTCCGCAAACGAATCAAAATGGGGTTGCATCCATTCATTTGGTTGTCTGTTACAAAAAAGATACGGTTCGGACGAAATCTAATCTTATGTGAGAGTCATTGTTTAATTTGATCCAAGTAATGTATTTTTGCAACGAATGATCAGATGAGATGCATGACACAGTGCACTTAGTGCACAATAAGGACCCCTTGTTCACCAAAATGTTCATTAATATTAAAAATAACTTTTTCGGTCACTCTACAAATAATCAAGATCTTGAATTCTAAACAAAAATTCGTCAATCGTCTAATATTTTATCGAAATTCCTAAAGAATTCAAGTTCTTGAATTCAAACATAAAATTTGAAAGAATGGATTAAATACTTACAGAAAATCCAATTGAACTAATTTTATGGGTTGACTTGAAATATTATTTTAAAATTAATGAACGGTTTCGATCTTTGTATGGGGACTCTGAAGTGGTCCCCACAAACCTGTCTTTGCAAGTAGCAAACCTGTTATAGAATTTATTGAAGGAAAATTCTGAAACTGTTATAGAATTTATTGAAGGAAAATGCTAACGTGTGCTCAT
This sequence comes from Vaccinium macrocarpon, assembly GCA_022606695.1. Lineage (NCBI taxonomy): Eukaryota > Viridiplantae > Streptophyta > Magnoliopsida > Ericales > Ericaceae > Vaccinium > Vaccinium macrocarpon. The sequence continues at coordinate 4,362,719 of CM040176.1, read as the reverse complement.
TGGGCACACGCCTATCATGTCTATCTTGAACTTCTACAAATTTCTTCACAAAGCCAATATATATCCATGCTTACTATATCACCTTCCAAAACGTACTCTTGGTTAAAGATTTAAAATTGAATTAGAATATGTACGTCAAATGTGGAAATAATATACGAAAACATTATTTACCCAATGAAATAATAACATTATAACGGCCTGATTGGATGCCCGATTAATTTTCGGGGTATTATATATGGATGGGGTATAAGATAATATGGGGTAATAAATATGGATGGTGACCCCACAGTGATGTGACATTTATACAGGGGAGATTAAGTAACACTTGGTTTGGATGATTTTGATAATGGGTATTGGGTATTGAGCCAGGAGGGAGAGGGGTATTATTTTGGGCATTTTGGTAAATTGACAGGGGGTATTAGGGGGTGTTAAATATGGACACCCCTTGGCTGTCCATAAATAACAACCCAGCAGGTGTGATATTTAGTTCGGGTGATAAATAACACCCTTGCACTTTTTGTTGGCAAACCATTCCATATAGGCAGGTCTGGGCATAAATAACACCCTCCATATTTATGCCCCCCTCTAATGCCCCATCCAAACGAGCTGTAACATTTTTTAACATTAACTAGCGTAGCGATTGAAACTTTTTGAATGATTGAAAATATTCCATATTGCCTCTTTGTTTGTTTGTTTGTTTTTTTTTTTTTTGGTACTTCGGAATTATATTATTAAAACTTAAACAAAGAAGTCAGGCTGCATCATATGGGCAGCAAGCTGATTACAGAAACAAGAACTCATAGTAGCTAGGCAGCGAGTCATAAGCATATATATATATGAATTAGTCCCAGATCTGGCGAAGATTGAGATTATCCCTTATCTCCATTGGTAGTGAGCTTGAAACCACCAAGTATTGCTCTTGTTCTGCGCCCAGATGCGCTAGAAAGTCTACACAAGCGTTAGCTCCAAGGAAAATATGTGAAAGAGTGCTTCCCGTATGGTTTAGGAGGCATTTCCCATCCTGCAGGATGTTACTATGAGGGTGATTAACGCTTGGGCCTTCATTGAAAAGGATAGCTATTTGAGAGTCCGATTCAATATGAACATTGGAAAGACCTTTCTCCAGGATTATGGTGAGCCCTCTATAAATACTCCAAATTTCTATCTCCAAGCTTGATCCTGTTGTTAGTTTCCCATGATATCCTAGCACCCAATTCCCTTGATCATTCCTAAAAATTCCTCCGAAGCTAGCTTTTCGAGTACTCTCATACCATCATCCATCCATATTGAGCTTAATGTTGCCTCTTTGTTTAAGCATACAATAACAAAAACAAAACTCATCTAGTCTCCAATCATTGGGGGATGATATACATGGTGTTAAAACTTATAACTCAAAATTAATTAGCAATGACCAGAGATGACACCTAAATTTATGAAATTTAAAAAATTATAACCAATACGAGGCATTGTACCAGATAGCACTAAAGATATGAACTCATGATTATTTCATCACCGCATGTGAAAAGATAAGCAATAGATTGTGAGCAGTTTTGCTATGGGTACAACACTATTGGGTACATCAGTTGTACAACACTTGTGTGAGATTATTTTGAGCTACCACACAAATTATCTAAATCATTTAATTTATTTAGAAATTCTTTTTGAAAGACCCCGGCAAAAAATCAGCTCAACTAGATATGAGCAAGTGCTTAATCCATACGTTTTCTCTTTTCGGTATCACTACAAGAACTTACACCATTGGCGAGTAAAAATCCCGACTAAATAGATTTGCTCGCCAAAGTCTATACCATTACCGAGCAAAAATATTTTGTTGGCCAATAATGGTCTTTATAACCGACCAAATTAATTTGCTCGGGAGAAGTGAACTTTTACCGAGTAAATTGGGCGTTAGTCGGGAAAAAAAAGGCGCGTAAGACTTTTTTTTGGTAGGAAATTAAATGCCGACTAAAGATTTTCTCGGCAATTAGTAGGAGCTCAATTGCCGGCTAACGGTTTGCTCAGGGAAAAGAAAGGGGCAAACTTTTGCCGAGTAAATTGGGTGTTGGCTGGGAAAAAAAAGGCGCGTATGTCTTTTTTGGTAGGAAATTAATTGGCGACTAAAGATTTGCTCGGCAATTAGCAATTGGTAGGAAAAGGCTACAATACACACCCCTATAAAAGTTACAAATTTTTTTGTAAAAGTTACGAATTTTTTGTTAAAAGTTACGAGATACACTAAAATGTTATGAATCATAAAAAATGTTATGAATCATATTGTTGAAAAGTTACGAAAAACTAAAAAATATTATGATTGCCGATGAGATGACACAATCTGAATCATACAATAGGTTCATATAGTATACCCAAATAATTGGTGTGTATTGTAGCCATTTCCCGATTGGTAAACTGCCGACTAATGGTTTGCTTGGGAAAAAGAAATGTGCGTATGTCCTTCTTTGTACCTTTTCCCGAAAATGTTGGCGGGAATTTTGGGATTTCCCACTAAATGTTTAGTTGACAAACCAAACATACATGAGCAATAGTTAAGTGTTCCTGACATACGTGATCCAAAGCAATACCATATACAATTATTTGTATTTTTCCAATTATTTTAGTGATCACACCTGTTGATTTTGTTATTGTTGTTGATGAAAAATCAATCGTCTAATTTTCTTCTCGATCGAGTTTAAAAAAGTCATCAATCGGGACCGAATTGTGTTTTTTCAAAGACACTTTCGTCCGATTAAATGCATACCAATATGCAATCTTTTTAATTTTTTCGTACAACTTATTGTATCTATAATATGTAAAAAAAATAGATAGTTCTGCTTACCAAAAAAAACCTTAGGTGGAGCTTGGATTGTGCTCTACACAACTTTAAGGCCTCCTGGATGCATTAAATGTTATTCGATCACACGATCGCTGATATCTGATAATCTCCAAATTTGGTGACACTGATAAAATTAGTCAGGCGTGAAATTCTAGCGGTTCAGATCGACTATTGTAAATACTGACTAGGTGATGACCTCTGAAATCTATACATTGAATGTAGTTGATATCAAACTAAGTCTTGTGTTGTAGTTGAATGTGTAGTGGCCACATGACCGTGATACAATTAAGATGATCGGGTCCGATGATTTTGTTGTTCTCCTTAGTTAGATCATCATCATAAATTTTTGGCTAAATTGGGCGTAAAAAGGTCATTGATCGGGACGCAATTTCATTAAGTAAATGAGTTCTTATGTTCGACAAAGTGTGTACAATGTAAAAGATCAGTGATTCTAATGATTAAGTCCGTTGATTTTGTTGTTCTCATTAGTTAAATCATTGCCAAATTTTTTTGGCCAAATCAGTTGTAAAAAGGTCATTGATCGGAAAGCAAATTCATTAAGTAAATGAGTTATTATGTCAGATCAAGTGTGTAGCAAGACCCAAGTAACTTTATTCTCGGTATGAATGATCTAATATATATAATGTAAAAGATTGATGATTCTAATAGCAAAAAAATTGTTGAGGTACATCATAAAAATTCAATGTTTTGGGATGAATTAAAGGACGCATCCTCAACTAGTTTTTCAGTATACCAGTTAAAAAAAATACAGCTTTATTTATATTGTTAGAATAAAAAACTTGGAGCTCAATCAAAATTTTCACAAACACGACGTCGTATTTTGTTTCCCCCCTAAAATTGGCGCTCTTAATTTCGCGTCTAAAAGTCTTGGGATTTGGGAAGCTAAAAGTTTCCCTCCTTCCATCCCACTTCTTCTCTCTCTCTCTCTCATCCCTTCTCCTCTGTGTTCCATGGCCAGATTTGCGGCACCATTCTGAAACCTCTCCTGATTTCGGTTTGCGGCAACAAGATCAAGGGTAAGTTTCACGGATTTCTTCCATTAATCTATCTGTATCAAGTGTTAATTTTGCAGTTTGCCTTGCCGACAAAACATATTAAAATGATTGATTAATTATGGTTCTGGGTTCACATTATTATATAGATGGGTCCAACTAAAAGTTTGCCCTTTTGTTTTCTATTGTCAAGATTATGCTTGCATGGGGTTTGCAATCTTTGATTTTGCTGCTAAAAGGCATTTGGTACTAATCCATGTTCGTCTTTTATCAATATTACTATTAGTTTATGTCTTTCTTTATTCTCAATAGGTCTCTGATTTCAACATATTTTGGGAAGTCGTGAAGCTCATTGATTTCCCCCCGTTTGAGTCTACTCTCAACGCTGTCTCCCAAGGTGATTTTTATGCTTGTTCTCTGTTTTTTGGCCTTATGGTTTTTTGGTAATTTCTTACTTTAAACACTCTAGTATCAGTTCAAAAAAAAAAAACTAGTATATTTAGTTCCTCCTGCACTTTTTCGGTTTACTGCCATTAATAGTTATCTTTGCTGGGGGGTTAAATGTTACCTCCACTAAATAGTCACCTGCACCGGTAGTTTCATTACCGCCGGTAATAGTGTTTTTGCTTGTGGTTTGTTATTAATGCCAGTAATAGCACCCTTTACTGGTATTTTTCACAAGAAATTATTCTACCCTGCAACGGGCACCATCCCGAGTGTTAAAGCTTGATTCAAATCGTCAGCTTTGTAGGCTTCAAAGCGAACAAATCAAATTCATCAGACTTAGATGATCCTGTGACGAAAGCACATTTTTGAAGAGCTAGTAACAATCAACTTTCTGATTGTGTTAGTAGGCTTATGAGTTGTGGCTTGGTTAAGTATCTTAAAGATATTCTGCAACTCATTGTAGGGAGTAGGCTTGGCTGTAATGTGACTGTGTTTTTGTGTTAGGTTTGTGTTTTGAACTTCATTGAATATCCTTTTTGGTGGTAATAAAATTAGTTAAATTTATGAATTGTGAATGAAAGATTCACAAAGAGTTAAAAAGCGAGGAGACAGTAAGGAGCTTTAAAATACGACCTTATGCATCTTAGACAAATGAACACTTCTTTTCGTATTCAAAAAAGTCATAGACTTGAGTTGAGGATATGTTGTCTCCATGAATAAGTGATCCTATGGCGTGTTGAATGGATATTCACATCTTTGTGAACGTGCTCTCTGTGTGTGTGTGTGTGTGTGTGTGTGTGGAGGGGGAGATTGTGTTCTACCTTGCGCCTTTTTGTTTTATGAGATTTCATGGCTTGTAATCAATTGACTTCAAATTTGTTGACCAGCGAAAGTTTGTTTGTGGCTATCTCCGACACCAATCTTTTGACGTTTGGAAAATTGCTTATTTGCTTGATCTCACCATTCACTAAGGTAATATTTAGTATTCTTTGTTTTTTTACTTGCTAAGGCTGCAAGTGGGATACCCATGCATCCCCCTCAAAATGTATGCGATTGTATTGTTGTGGTGCTTGCTAAGGGTGCAAGTGATGCATCCCCCTGTTATTGTTTTTTTTTATTATTATTATGGATCCATATTTCATTGTTGTAAATAATAGGTAAGAACTGAACTATGAACTGCCCTTATTATTGCCTGTGAAAGCAGACAAGCTAGAATAAAGCCAAATTCAAAAAGGTAAAATAAAACAAATTTGATACTCTTAGGAAATTTGGTAATCTAGGGAAATTTGAAAGATTCTAGTAATCTAGTGTAATTTGGTAATCTAGGGAAATTTTGACTCGTCTAGTAATCTAGTAAAATTTTATTGACAAAGGACACTAGTAATCTAGTGAAATTTCAAGGATTCTAGTACTCTAGTGAAATTTGAAGGACTCTTACTAATCTAGTAATTTGATTGCATTTCCTTGTAAAGGTTTCAGTTGTATTTTGTTTATTTGAAGTTGTATTTCTATTGGTTTTATCAACAAACAAATCTGAAAAGAAAAATCTGTCATAGATATATTATTATCTTTCTTAACAAGGAAGAAGAAGAGTGCAAAATCCAATTTTAGATGGTAAAATCTATTGAATATAACCTAATCGAGCCATGAGGACAAAAATGATAGTAATCCTGAACCAAATAGAATACTTATAAAACATTTTTTCCTCCATGTGTCAAAGTTCATTCAAAGTATTTTTGTCAAAAAAAAAAAAAAAAGGTCCAAAATGGCTAACTATTAGACTTGTTGCACTTCGATCCACTATATTCTCTTCTGCTCCATTTAAAAAATCTTGGATTGAACATTAATATGTATAACCTCTATCTAATTTTTTAGGCCACAAGAAATGGAAAAAAGTTGGATGAAGATAAAAGATAGGTGGGCAAGTGCGGAGTATAAACTAGGGGTGGAATCTTTTATACAATTTGCGATGGCGAATTTAGGACCAGAGACTGAGATTCGATGCCCGTGTATTGATTGTCTGAACAGCAAAAAACTTAGCAGTGTAGTTGTTAAGATCCATTTGATACGAAGAGGAATTGACCCTTCTTATAAGACTTGGGTGCACCATGGGGAACCTATTCCAGTGCATGAGCCTCAAGGTATTAGGAACGAAACAAGAGGAGAAGTCCTTGAGGATGACAACCATTTGCATGACATGCTGGAACAAATCTATATGGGGGGCATCTTAGATGATGATATCGATGAATTGCCTATCAATCATGAAAGGATAGATATTCATAATTTCGATAAGTTGTTCAATGCTGCCCAATGTAAAGCTTATCCTGGGTGTGAAAAGACTGTACTAGGATTTGTTGTTAAGATGCTCCATGTTAAAGTGTACAAGAAGATGAGCAATGATGCATTCAATTTGATTATGCAAATTATTAAAGAGATGTTACCAGTAGAATGTCATGAGACTATTCCTTGGACCATTTATGAGGCGAAGAAATTGTTGAGGGACTTGGGCTTGGGATATGTGCCCATTCATGCATGTGTAAATGATTTAAGACTTTTTGGAAGGAGAATGCAAATTTGGAGAATTGCCCTACATGTAATGAGCCTAGGTACAAGGTAAATGATGGTACGGGTCAAAAGATTCCTCACAAGATATTGCGTTACTTTCCATTGACTTCGAGATTACAGAGGCAATATTTTTGTAAGAAAACTGCTCCCGATATGACATGGCATAAAGACAAACGTGCAGATGATGGTGAATTAAGACATCCGGCTGATGGTCAAGAATGGAAGGACTTCGATGACCGATTTCCTGATTTTGCTGCCGATCCGCGAAATGTTAGGCTAGGGATGGCCACTGATGGTTTCAATCCTTTTGGAAATATGAGTCAATCATATAGTATGTGGCCTGTTTTCATGGTGCCTTATAATCTTCCACCATGGAAGTGCATGAAAGAGCCTTTTTGCTTCATGTCTTTGCTTATTCCTGGTCCATCAGCAATTGGAAGAGACATTGACGTTTACTTGCGCCCGTTAATTGATGAGTTGAAAGAGTTGTGGCAAAATGGTGTGCAAACTTATGATTCCTCTACTGGACAGACTTTTACAATGCGTGCATGTGTGTTGTGGACCATCAATGACTTTCCTGCTTATGGCATTATGTCAGGGTGGTCTACAAAGGGTTATTTGGCTTGCCCCATCTGCAATTGGGACAGCATATCTATTAGTTTAAGGAGTAAAATCGGTTATTTGGGTGCTCGCCGCTACCTACCTGAGCATCATGTTTGGCGAAGGAGCAAGCTATTTAATGGTAAATATGAGGATAGAACTAGACCCTTGGAGTTTTCGGGTAAAGAAATATTGGAGCAAATTAATTTGGGTACATATAAGCCATTTGGAAAATATACAAACAATAATAATAGCAAAAAAAGGAAAAGGGATGAATACGAGAAAAATTTGAATTGGGGGAAGAAAAGCATTTTATTTGATTTGCCTTATTGGGAGACACTCAATCTTCGACATTGCCTTGATGTCATGCACATTGGGAAAAATATATTGGACAACTTGTTGGGCATATTAATGGGCGTTGATGGAAAGAACAAGGATACGGAAAAAGCACGGAAGGATTTGGAAGATCAGCAAATACGGAAGGAGTTGCACCTTAAGAGGCGTGCAAATGGGTCATTTGAGAAGCCCCCAGCCATGTACACATTGTCACGAACCGAGAGAGAAGGCTTTTGCAATTTCTTAAAATCAATCAAGTACCCAGATGGCTATGCAGCAAACATCTCTAAATGTGTGAACACGCATGGTGGTAAACTATCAGGCCTCAAAAGTCATGATTGTCATGTCCTTTTGCAAAGACTTCTCCCGATTGGAATGCGTGGCTATTTGAACAAGGAAATTGGCACGGTATTGTTTGAGTTAGGTAACTTTTACCAACAATTGTGCTCAAAAACAGTCAAGATGAGTGATCTAGATAAACTTGAGGAGAACATTGCACTTGTACTTTGCAAGCTTGAAAAGATTTTTCCTCCCGCTTTCTTTGATGTTATGGTACACTTAGCCATTCACTTGCCTCGCGAGATCAAGCTTGGAGGGCCAGTGCAATATCGATGGATGTACCCGATTGAAAGGTATGGTGGAACTATTCTGCTAGTTGTATAATTTAATAATAGTCATATTCATTATTAAATACTGATGTGGTCTTTTATATAGACTACTTGGAATTCTAAAACGATTGGTAACCAATAAAGCTCATCCCGAAGGTTCAATTGCAGAGCCTTACATATCCAAAGAATGTACAACCTTTTGTTCCATGTATCTTGATGGGATTGAGACAATTTTTAATCGTGAAGAAAGGAATGATGATGGTGGTTACCGTGCACCAGGATTAGCGGCGTTCACTCAAAGTGTTCGTCCATTTGGTCTAATCCGAAGAGCACGCGATGAACCTATCAACCAACGTGACATGGCTCATTGGTTTGTCTTGTTCAATAGCCCTGAAGTCGAGCCATATTTAGAGTATGTATTTATTAAACGCTTTGCTGTATTCAATTTTTGGTTTTAGGATTCATTGTTGATCCTCCATGTTAATTAGGCTACACCGCAATTTGTTGGAGAATGACGATACAGTTGATATTCCCAAAAGACAACGCAAAGAGTTTTCCAAGTGGTTCCGAAAGCACGTAAGACATAAAAATCAAATTAGCCAACCTTCATATTAAGCTATATTTTTTATTATCCAAAATTGTATAATACATTGTTTAATGTAGATGAATGAATTGCGAGAGCACAAGTCTCCAGAAGCAAATGATGAGTTATGGTCATTGGCCAATGGACCAGATCCAGTGATAAACACATATTCCGGGTGCATTTCTAATGGTGTCCGATTCCACACTATTGAACGTGACAATCGACGTACTAGTCAGAATAGTGGGGTGGTCGTGGAAGGGGATCATGGAGAGCAAAAAATAAACTTTTATGGGTATTTAACCAAAGTATGGGAATTGAACTACTTGTTCAACCATCGAGTTGTTTTATTCCAGTGCGAATGGTATGATACATCTAGTAATAAAACTATACGAGATGATGCACATTGCACAAGCATTGACATAAGAAGTCGATGGTATGAAGATGACTCGTTTGTTTTACCAAGTCAAGTCCAACAAGTATTCTACATTCCAGATACCAAGTTAGGTGACAATTGGAACATTGTGGAACGAATTCAACGACGAGGAATTTGGAATGTCCCAGAGACGGAAATTTTGGAAACCAATAGTGTTCCAAATGAAGTTTTCCAGTAGGAAACAACTATTGAGGTTCCACCGATTGTCATTGAAGATCCCATTGTAACATCTTTGCGGAGAAATGACATTGAACCTGCAATTGTTAGTGAGGATGTGATTTTACAGTTTGATACCCGACGAGCACAAGTTGAGGGTGCAAGCGATGATGATACCTTTATGTATGATGACGAAGATGAATTAATGGGTGATTTTGACAATGAAGATGAGGAAGAAGATCACAGTGATTCTGATGTAGATATTGATATAGAACCTTAATCTGTTACTGGAACATGGTAGAACGTGCTAATATTGTAAATTAAGTGCAGGTATTTAATGTTACATGTTATTTTTTCTCTTATTTCCTGCAAATATAACTGCTACTTTTTGATTTTTTACTTGCTAAAACTGTGATATTACATGCTGAATTTAGTGCATAGAGGTTGTAATGGTGATATTTTTGCATTTATCAATCGTCACATGCTACATATCTCTCCATTTATTCAATTCCTTTATATATATCCTTATGTATACTTTGGTGTTTCACAATTTCAGAGATTGCATCATGGGTCCTGGATTAAAAAAGAAAAGTGTATCATGCTCTGTGACTAGCATAACAACACCTGTTATAGATGCAACCCTTGCCACCGAAATTGCGACATCTACGCCTTCAAATACATCTCCTTCTACCCAAACAAGTGGTGCAGGTAAAGTACACATTTTTAATGTATTCATCTTTACAGGTAAAAAAGAATTCCACATTTTTTATGCATTCAACTTCTGTTATTACCCTTATTAGTCACTTGTACATGCTTTTTTATTCTTTAATAGGTGTATGTAAAAGAAAGGGTGTGCGAGGGCGTACTCGTGGAGTAGGAGTCAGGAAAACAATTGCCCAATTTGGTGGGAAGAAGCTTGACGTTTACGTTGCTCCGGAAATGAGAGCCTTCTGTGGTATAAATGCAACAAAGGTGGCAGCTGAGTTTGGAGTTCAGATAAGAAGTTCATGCCCTATTGATGGCTTTTTCAAGTCCTGGAGGCATGTCGATGTAGGTCTTAAAGGGGCCATTGTCCAAGGTGTTCGGGTAAGTTCATAGACTAAGAACCTGAGGCTTATGTGCAATTCATGGAGGGAAAACATGCATTATATCTTAAACTTTCCATTTAATTGTCGTATATGCATGCATGTGAGTATATGAATAGTCTATCTTTATTAACTCATCAAATGATAAAGGGCTTGATGATAGAACTTTTGTGCTAGCTCTAAAGTTAAACTCTATCTCCACATATGGAACTAGATGCAATGAATGCAACAAAGTGCCAACTAATGCCCTCAATGCTCCAAACATGATTCAAAGTAATTAGATATCAGAATTTTGTAGGAATATGGACTTTCGTCACTTTAGTTCAGGACCTGGGCGCACTGTTTTGACCATAACTAAAAGAATAACATGAATTTAACAATGGAACTTAAACCATTGGAAAGTAACCTTCTTCCTCTTCGAATCGACAGGTCATACATAAAAAATGGAGTTCAATTAACCTTACTACGGCCGCATGATTATAATTACTCATAACAGTAAAACTGCTGCAGGAACAGATTTTTGGGGCGTCTTTAAAGCCAAATCTGTTATCACTTAGACATAACCATGGCGCATGGGATGTATTGTTGGAAAGCTCTATGTGTCTAGTTTCTAACAAAGAAAACGATGCACGATTTCGAGTCTTGAGCTAGGAGTTATGGCCATTTTACCAAAGTCTATAGGTGCTTGCAGATTCTACGCAAGGGGCAGGACACTATTAAAATTAGAATGAGTTCATTGTTATGCAAGGGGCGGGGCGGGACACTATTAACTACTCTACAACACCAACAACATGAGTTCATTGCTATGCAAAGGGCGAGACATTATTATCTTTGTTCAGTTTATCTTTTCATTATGAGAAAAGGAAAAAAATAGAATGAGTTCATTGCTATACTTGTATCTTTTAGGATAAGTTCAGAATCCACGAGGATGAGGAAGAGTTCACTGAGTTGGTGGAAGAAGTTATTAATGAAAAGGCGGACACAGTGTACACAGAGTGGAAACACGAAATGGGCAAGCATTATAGGTTGGCGAATGAGAAATACGAGAAAACAAAGGATGCACGCGATCACCCATATCGTCTTCCTTATAAAGGAGTGGACCAGGATAAATGGAAATATATGGTCGATCATGTATTCGGAGATGAAACGTGGAAGGTTGATTGAATACTTCTATTGAGTTACATTATCAATGTTGCTTTAGTATCTAACATTTCTATTTTTTTCAGAAACGTAGTCTTGCTGGCCAAAAAAATAGAAACAAACTACCACATAATCATACTTTGGGTTCTCGGTCCTTACCTGCTGCGATGACCATTGAGGTGAATGCTTTATGATTGCAAAAATTGGTCGTTTGATCTACCTTTGCGGACTCTTAATACATCGTTTTTCCATGTTAATCTTCTTATATGGCTATTTGAATGTGTCAGGCTGACAAGAATCAGGAGGCAATTCCTCCAAATGAGAGACTTCCTCTAGTGGACAGACTTCCAGATTTTTGTGACACGTACAAGGCATCACATACATTGAAAGATACACAAGATTGGATTGATACTATTTGTAAGGAGAAACATGTAAGCACCTAATATTGAACACTTATATTGATTACTGTCCTCCACAAAACCATTTATCGACTAATTTTTTCGTGTCTTACTTGCTTCTTTTCTTCTTTTGCAACGATAGGAGAAGATGGTGGCCGTAAGAGACCAGGCTAAACAATGTGGAAGTCCACTAACAGCAGAAGAACTATCAATGGCAGTCCTCGGGGAGAGGAACAACTACATAAGAGGATTTGGTAATGGCCCAAAGCCTTCTACCTATATCTCAAAATCCAAGTTAGATTTAGCACACCAGGGGCAGTTGCAGAAATTTCAAGCTGAGATGGATTCACTTCGTGAAGAGCACCGTAAAGAGAGGGAGGAGGATATGATAAGGCGCGAGAAAGAGTATGAAGAGGTGAGGCTACGCGAAGAAGAACAAACGCGAAGGTATGAGCAGCTGCAGAGTAATAATGAAGCAATGCAAAAAGAGTTGGTTAACATAAAAAAGTGCATGATGCAATTTCAGAAATGTGGACAAGTCACCATGGGATCAATGTGATGGTAGTTCAACTATTTGGTAAGTAACATCAGTTTGATTCTTGTAAACTCTACACATATGCATGTTGTCGAATAGGTTATAATCTGATCGTAGGTACTGGATTTTACTACTTAAGTGAATTATCAAGGGTCTTGCTAACTGAAGAGGACAAGTAGTGAATTATTAAGGGTCTTGCTAATAGAAGCATTTTGAGTACTTAATAAAAAATGGGTGAGGTCACAGATTACGGAAGAGGACAAGTAGGGAAAACCGCCATGACCGACGTGCCTATAAAAGCTAAGGGTCCTAGTATTTGGTTTGCTTCTTTTGGGGTTCTGTGTCTAGGTTCTTTCACTATTCTTGGTTTTGCTGGAATTCATACTGTGTGATCTGGTGATTTTTAAGTTCATATGCTGCTGTCTAGGTTCTTTCACTATTCTTGGTTCTACTAGAGTTGATACTCTGTGATATGGTGTTTTTCAAGTTCCTATACTGCTGATTATGTTTTGTTTGTCACCTGGTTCTGCTGAGATGTTACTGAAGCAGTGCCTTACGGTCTGTCTTTTGTTGTTGCTCTATATTCTCTATTGCTGAGCCTTCTTTTGATGTCTTACATTTTACTTGGTTTTGTTGGAGTTCATTTGGTTATTTTGGATTTACATATGCTGCTACTGCTATTACATAGTGATAAAACCAACAAAAAGAGATTGTAACTGCTGGTTAGTAGAAATGTTTCTTTTAGGTTTTAAAGTAGAAATTTGGCTAACTAAATACCCTCAGTGAATAGGTTTTGTTGATCATTTGTGGGTCAAGTTCTATGTTTAGGATTTCGTACTTCTATAGTTGGATTCAAAGTTTCAAACGAAATTCCAGGTCTTGTTAAATAAAAGTTTTTAAAAGAGTTTTTGAAGCTTTGGAAGCTTTTCGGAATGTGCAATCCTACCCTAATCCTAGGTATGATCCCATGATCCTAGAGTATCTTCTTCTTTCATTTTCGAAATTCTAAAGTCCTTTAATGTTGCCATATCAGAATCTTATTTTTTGTTTCTTCCTGCCCATCCAACCCTATTGAGCAGGCCTTTTTTTTTTTTGTCAAGCTTACGACCATTTCACCGATAAGAGGCCTCATCTCATATAGAGAGAGAAATACACATATTTTCTTATATCGTTTGTAAGAAAAAAAAAGAACCAGAGAGTTCTTGCCATGGATGCATCTTTTTTAGTGCCTTCAATGGTAAGATTTCTACTATTTCTCTTCTTTGTTCTTCTGAATCAAATACTAGTACTTGTATTTCCATTTTGGTTTGATGGTTAGGTATGTCAGAGCCAGTTTTTTTGCACTGCATCTTATATTTTTTTGCTTTTTCTCTAGAAATACTACGAATCCATGGGTGATGGGGTCTGTTGTAAATCCAAGTGTACTTTTGTACCTTTAACGAGTGCAATATCCCCAACATGTTAGCATTTGTTAGTCATCAATCCCAAAATTGAAACTTTTGAATGTACGTATTATGATTTTGCAAACTATTTGGCATGTTGAAACACTAAAAGTGCAAATCTGACTTTATTGGACTTTATGCTGTTGTTCCTGATTTGTTGTTGCGATTGTCAACTTGGAATGCTTGATTTAATGTTGAAGTCACTTTGATTCTTAAGAATATGGCTCACTTTACTTGATCTTATGCTACTGCTATTGTTTTTTTTTTTTTTTTTTGCTGCTGTAGTTGGTTCATCTCATTTGCTGCTAGTTGCTTTGAAATTTCTCTTTGTTTGCTGCTTCTAGTCGTGGACAATAGCTTCATGCCTTGATGGCCCTGTGACTTTTCTATTGTGCCTAAAAACATATTGTACCATAACAATTCAAATTAGAGTTTCATCATCTAGAATATAGTGTCTATGATTTAGCACCCCGAGTGGAACTAATGCTTGCATTGAGGGAATGTTTATGCAAAAAGCAATTATTGTTTATCGTGCATGTATAATCTCATAAGAGAATCGTAGCGCTAATGGTGGATTGTTCTTTTTTCTTTATACAGGTTGATGACACTTTGATGGAGTATCTTGCTGTTGTTCTTTTTGTTATGGACCATGAAAATCAAAGCTGGATTCTACGTGTTTTGTTATGGACCACGGCTATCCATTTGCATTCTAGGGGTTTTGGATATGTTTCGTTTAATATCACATATGGAGCAACCGTGTTTGGACAGTATTTTTAATTCGCACTTGAGGAATTTGGATTTAAAATGCAAGTATTTTGACATTATGCCTAGTAATTTTAATATCTTATATTTGTAGTAGGTTGGCAACTGTGGATTGAATGAATGTTGATAATAGCATGGGAATGAAAATGTGGAAAATTTGTTGTAGTTTTTAGCATTCCAGGATTGGGGTCAAAATCATTTGAATTGCACTCACCTATTGTTACCTTTACCGACTAAACTCATAATCTTTTACTCGGTAAACATATGCACTAGTTGATAAATGTTTGGACTAATCACCAAGTAAACTTTACTCGGTAAAGGGTTACACAAAATCACCGAGCAAACTTTACTAGGTAAACGTGGGCATCAATCACCGAGTAAACTTTAGTCGGTAAATGTGTGCACTAATTACCGAGTAAATATTTACTCATTGATTGGGTATCTTTTTACCGAGTAAACTATAAATGCCGAGTAAACTTTTCTCGGTAAATCTTTGTCGGCAAAAACACAACTTTTACCGGGCAAAGCATTTTTTAGTCGGCAAATACATTCACCGAAGGTCCTTCGCCGAGTAAGGTGCCGACTAAAAAAATTAGCCGGTATTGACTTTCAACGAGTAAAAAACCACTTTTGCCGAGTAAAATTTTAGTCGGCATTGGTGAAATTTGTTGTAGTGTATGTGTAATCGTATGGACAGAAAAAAAGAACTCACGGATCAAGCAGTTACCGATATTCGCTTGAATTGATTTTTTGTATGGTTCCTTCAAAAACTAATCTGAACGCAATCATAGGCTCGAAAGAGCCCTTCTATTGGGACCGACGGGGATGTACCGATGGGGTAGTACCGACGGCGTCGCCGCCGGTGTGGGTCCCAAACGGCCGATCCGAGCCGTTGATCGTTCTCAAAATCAAATTCCGAGTGGGCCAACGCGGGAATCGAGGCAATCGGACGGCTATATGAGCGATCCAAAATCACCCCATTTCATTTGAAATTTTTTGAATGAAATGGGGTGATTTTGGATCGAGCTCATACATCCGTCCGATTGCCTCGATTCCCGCGGTAGCCCACTCGGAATTTGATTCTGAGAATCCATCAACGATCGGCGCTCGGATCACCGCCACCGTCCACACCCGGGCGTCGGCGCCAAGCATTCCCCATCGATACATCCCCCGCTTGGCCCCTTTTAGATTTACTGGGCTCGAAATGAGTTGTACACAAAAATTATCCTACTCCTAAGATTTTCCAAATTGTGAGGGGGATGCATATCCAATCAAATAAAGTTATCAAAACAGAACTGGACTGGCACGTCGGAGTCATTCATGCATGTCCGGACTGGCACGTCGGAGTCATTCATGCATGTCCACTGTGAAGGGACACCTAACATGTAAACGCTTGGGTAAGGATTACCTCATATGATTGAGAGATTCAAGCTTTCTTTTTGTAGTGGAAAAGTAACAACTTCGTTGATAATTTAAATTACAATCAACTGGAAATAAACTTATTTGCACACGAAAGACAATTAACACATTGATATCTAATGAAGGATACAATATAATCATGTGCTTGACTTCCGCTCTTTGGTGATAAACTTGAATCAAGGTCCATCACGCCCCGTTAGAAAAGGAAACGGATGTATGATAGTAATGTTTAAATTTTTTATTTTTGTTTTTGAATTAATAAAAAAATAGGCGATCCACGTTTTTAACTTTTCTATTAAGATTTTTCTTCAAAACGTCTCCTGCAAAAAGCCACCAAATTTTTTTTTATTACATAAATTCTCAGTTCTCACGTAAGTATTTTAACTTTTTTCAAAATCGTTTATGGAATGAACATATGAAAAACACATTCCGATCATTTTCCATTAGTTACCTTCACTCAAAAGAATTAAATAATAAGTCTACATCAAATTCTTAACAAGTGATCGGAGCCCGCAAGTTTAATTAGGCTGGCCAGCTTATTTTTTGATACTTTAATTTTTGCAATTAATGATAAAGTACCATAGCATTGCTATATATATATATATATATATATATATATATATATATATATATACACACGACCCCAATAATGTGAGGTCTCACGACATATTTCGACAATATCGAATTCATTTTTTAGTTTTAGACATCTAAATCTTTGATGCAAAAAAAATTAGATTGATCGAATATCGATAAGTATTTGATTCAAATCAATTGAATAACATGAAGAATTTTAACAATCTATTTATCTCAAGGAAAAATGCAAAATTTTAAGATTGTTACCAATGTCTGATTAGCCTGATTTTTCACATGGATAATGTTCATGCCTAGACCTAGAAAATGAAACAACTTTGATTGTCATAATGTATAGTGTAACTCACCTCATTAATTTAGTGATGCGTTTGAGAGGTGTGCAAGTAGAATTAACCAATCAAACAACTCCTAAACAATCTTACTTACGTACTCCTAAAATTACCAGTTAAAGCAATAGCAAATTAGTGATGTAGCCAAACGAACCCTTAGTCGTTTAATATATCCACAAGGTAGCAAATGTTGAGGTATGCTTGGTTTCTCTTAGATCACTACATTTGAATTTTGTTTTTAAAGTTTTTGGGTCGAATTTTTTCACTCTTTGAATCGTCTTAGATAAATGTGGTCTTTTTACACATTTTGATTTATTTGTTTTTCCTTTATAATTTCTCTAGTTTAGAAGAATCATAAAATTAAATTATTTGAGATTTGTAAGGTCTTCTAAAAACAAAGCTAGAGTGAAACAGTGGTACAATTTTCATTTTTCATTTTATTTTATTCAAAATAAAATATGGCTTCTTTCTTCTTCTTCTTTTTTCCGTAAAATAAATATACCTCAATGGAATTAATCATTTACTATTGGTCGAGGTGCGTAAGTTGACCCATATGTCTAAAAAGGAAATGACTACAATACACACCTCTTATTTAGGTATACCATATGCACCTATTGTATGGTCAAGATTGTGTCACTTCATTGACAATCGTAACATTTTTTAGTTTTCGTAATTTTTCAGCAATATGATTTGTAACATTTTGGTATGTCTCGTAAATTTTATAAAAAAATTCGTAACTTTTAAAAAAAATCGTAACTTCTGCAAAAAAATTCGTAACTTTTATAGGGGTGTGTATGATACACACCCAAACACCCAAATAAGAGGTGTGTATTGTAGCGTTTTCCGTCTAAAAAAAAATTAGTATAACCAATGTCATGTATCTATAGCTATCGCAACTTTAAATGATTGGAGAGTGAAGGAAACGCTTGGAGAGTAAAGGAAACGCTTGGACTTTGAGATCACCACATGCTTTTAAATTGAGAATCTAGGGGAGATTTGGGCACTTCAATATTCATCTTCCACGCCAAGGGTCAAAGTTATTAGTCAATCAAATACTAACAAAATTAAATTTCTATCAATCTAATTCTTAGGATGTAGACACTTTTGGCAACATTTTGTTCAAATTACTTGCAACAAGTTTGAAATTAATCTAATAGGTGTTTGGGAGCCTTTCTTTTTGGTCTTTTGCATTTTGGAATTTGCATTTTTTACTTTTTGCATTAAGTTTTTTTTTATTTATTGAATCTATAAAGTATTTGATAGATATTTGTAAAATGAATTTTGCAACATGATTAGTGTTTGCAAAATATGTGCAGAATAAATTTTATAGGTCTTTAATTATGTTAACCTAAATGGGAAAAGTAAAAATTAAAACTCAAAGAGCTCATCTCCCCCTTCTTTTGCTGTTTGCTCTACTTCATCAAAAACAAAAAATGCATTTTGGTAGAATTTATGTTGGGAGGGGAGAGCCAATCAAGCCAAATGAAGGAAAGATAATGGAATACGTAAGTTCCCAAACACCCCTTAAATAAAGGTAGTCGAATTTTATGCAACATAACTTTTTGGCATAAAAAATTGAAAAATGATTTCCACTCTTCTATTTTGATTTTATTTTTTAAAAAAACTACCTTCATTCTGGGTTTTTCTTTTGCTTTAAGCTCGCTCTCTCATCTGTCTGTTCTCTCACTCGCTCGCTCTCTCTTTGTACTATCTCTTCTCCTGTGCTAACCACTGTGTGGTGATATGCATTGCACATACACAAGTCTTGCTTAGTGAGTGTTTGGTTTGGCACAGATTATATATTTTAGTGGATTATAGGTTGTAGACAGTAGATTATAGATTCTTGATTATAAGAAATTCATAATCAGAATCTATAAAAGTGTTTGGTAGAAGTGTAACAAATAGATTATTCATCTGTAAAGTGTTTGAAAGAATAACAAGATTATTGGTGAACATTTGACCATAATACCGTTACTAGTATGTATACAATATTGAAAAAAATAATTTGAGTATCCCATAATATAAAAAAAATGCAATATGTATATTTGAATTGATCAACTGATATAATATTTTTACCAACATTCATGTAATATCATAAGCTTAGTACGATGATAATTAAAAAATTCTTAGCTTCAATACATTAGCCAATAGTGTTTTGATTTGTGTGGAGTGGTTGATAAGAATATTCATACAATATAAGGTAGTCGAATAAGTGCTGGACGAGTTTGTAAATAATAAAAAATGTTAACGATAGAATAGTCGTCAAAAGTTCAGAATCTAGAATCAGAATTTGCTACTTTAGAGATTGTGACCCTGCCCTTATGCTTGTTTTGAGAATCCATTCTACCATAATCCAGTCTCAGAATCTCTATCAAACATTTCCATAATTAAAAAACACAATCTAGAATCCAGAATCAAGGTCTAGAATCCCTCCCAAACACCCTCTTAGTGTGCGCTTAAATTTTTGAAGTTTTGTACTATCAAGACTATATGATCATAAAAGTTTTCATATTTTGTTTTAAACTGAGTCTGAATTTTAATTGAAAATACCGACTTCTCACTATGGTCAAAAGTGTATGAGAGCCAACACCAGACTATTCTGGCAGTGGATCCAACACTTCAACCTATGGCACTTGTAGAACCTATTTGCTCTAGAACCCAGAACCTATTTTGGTCTAAAATAACCACAAAAGATGAGAATGGAAAAGAAGAGAACAGGGGGGAGAGAGATACTCAGGTGTGTGAGAGAGTTTGTCTTGAATAGGCATAAGAGCATCTCCAACGTACCCATACTCTTAATCTGTATATGTGAGTATGCAAGAGGTGCTTCAATCCATCTTTTAAAACTCTTCTCCATTTGAGAGGATGGGTTTTGGTTCTCTAAATATAGAGGATGGTCAATTTGAGAGAATAAATATTTTAACCTTTAAATTCATATAAGTTTTAGTCAATACAATTACATTCTACAAAATTAATATCATTGAGAAGGTCTGAACCATATCTTTAAAATAAGACCTATGGTTGATATATTATGAATTTACAATAAAAAAATTACGTTTCTAAACTGAAATGTTGGACAAAAACTGTAAAATTGTTGAGTTTTGAAAGAAATAAAGATGGAATTAGAGATTTGTAGGTGGACTAGAGATGAAGAGTAACATCCCCTAAATTTACTTTTTGAAATGATATGATGAAGAAATTAACCAGCAATAATACAACCATTAAGCGTCTCTCCATTGGAGTCACCGCTTTTTCATAACAAAAGGAATAAGGAGAGTCAGAGTTGAAAAGAAGATTTTTCACTTCTTTATCTCATTCAAAACCGTGCATGAGACTTTCATCTCACACGGCTCCTAAGTGATAAAATAAAGAAGAACCCATCTTCTTTCTGTTTTGATTTCATTACCTTCTTCTCGTATGTATAAGACCGAATGAACCCATTCGATTTTAAAATAATAATATTATTAATCCTTAACAAGAAATCCTATATAAAATATTATTTTGATCCTTTATTTGAGAGTATTGAGTTGGAAATGTGCTAAGTAGGAAAGTGAAAAGTTAATTCTGAGTGTAACTACTTTATTATTGTAAGCGGAGAAAGTGGAGCCATTGGATTTTATGACAATCATTTATATGGGTTCACGACATGAATCCAAATACATAGGCAATAGAGTTTCTCCAGAATTGATTGGGTTCAAGTGAACCCAGACCTTTGAACGTGGTGTCGCCTCGTCACTATTGAAATAGGTGTTTGTTATCTTTAGATGATACTCCCTTCATCCCATAAATATAGTTGTTTTAAGCAGAACGTGTCACTTTTCAATGTAATATATCTTATAATTTTAAATGTTTTAGGTGATTTTAAAAAACTTTATATTTTAGTTTTAATTGAGATCTATCAAACAAAATCCATATTGCATATAAAATGTATTATCGATTGAAAAATATAATCGATATTTTATTCAGTTAAAATAGAACGAGGGACTATATTTTTGAGACGGAGGGAGTAATACTTTTGTACTATACTACTTAAATAACGAGAAAGATTTGTGTCATCATAAATATCGAAAATACCATAGTAGTAAGAAAGCTTAAATTCTCAAATGGATTCGGCACAAGACAACCTTGCATGTAATAAATTAATATAAGCACTAACCTGACCTATATGCTTACCATTTGTTGAAACAAAATGTGGTTTTTGATTAGATGTTGACATTGTTCTTACTTGTAAGATAACCACGAAAGTAGATTTTTGGAGATGGAATCGGTGGGGATGCAGAATTGTAAAATTTCGCTTAGTTTGTGGGGATTGCTCTTTAATAATTTTATAAAAAAATTAAAAGTAAACTAAAAATATGAAGAAAATTGGAGGAAGTGCAGGGGCCAAACACTCCCCCTTGCACCCGTTTCTCTGCCCCTGGTCATGGAATCATAAATCGTCGTGGACACCATTCATTCGCGATCAATTTATAACATTTCTTTTCACTTTTTTCCAAAAAATATATAACAATACAAACGGATTCCTATTAAACAATGCCACCCTTAAATCAAAATTCGGACATTGTCATTGATTAAACCCTATGATGATTAGTTGAATTGCGCATAAACTAACTCGGACATCTGAGTTATAAAGGAATAAATCACCATGGAACATTTATAGCTGGTGTAACGACCAATTAAAGCAAGGGGTCATACTCATTGGGCTTATTCCATAATCATATGCATCATTTGTCTCATTTTAAATATCCATCATTTCATTTTGGGATATTCTAAAATAAGTGTTCACTTTCTATATTTGACCATCAAAACAGGTCAAAGTTTCAGTTTTACTCTTAAAAAGTATTATTTCCTTCTTAATTGATTTGGCAGTTCTTTATATCACTATCATTTTTAACAATAATGTTGTGTGCAAGGAAGCTTATATGGAACCATACACAAAATGTGAGTGTTTTTTTAAAAACGTGTTTGCAAAACACGATTTCATATTCTCACATTACTCACATTTTGTGTATTGTTTAGTGTAAACTTCTTTGCGCATAGTATATTTTGCATTTTTAAATTGACAAATATCTTTTAACCTATAATATTTTTCATGATTTTGAAAACTTTATACAATAAAACTAATTGAGTTTTATCAAACAAAATCTATATAACATAATTTTCTAGATCCATGTTGGAAGATATAATCAATTTAACGACATATAATTAACTTCAAAGTTTTTACGGTTAATTTTGGAAATTTATAGCAAAAATTTTAACTTCTTAGAAAGCTCAATTTTCTGTAGAGAACACTTAAATTGAGACGGAGGGAGTACTTATTTGCGGATTAAAAAAACAAAAATAACTACTTATTTATGGCATAGGATGAGTAAGAATGTTTTCTTTTAAGGCGTTGTTTGATGTACAAGGGACCCCGACAAAATAGCCGGGGATGAAGAGTTTAGCTCATGATTTGGCAACAAAAAACGCCCCCGACTAAATAGCCGTTGACTAAATAATCAAGGGCAAGCCGGACTAAATACAAACAAGGGGTGCTTGTCTTTAGTCCAGCCTCTCATCCTCCCCCTTTGTACCTCCCTACCCTCCATAATTCTCAATTTCATCCCCAAAATAACAAGTAAAACCAGATCTTGAACCAAAAAGAAGGAGAAATTACCATAAGTCGGATCAATTTCAGAGAGAAAGCGAGAGAGAGATGCTAGTGGATGATATAGAAGAAAAAGAACTTCTAAAGAAAGAAGATGGCCAGATGGGTATCATTTGGAGTGGCCACTTGTCCTCAAATTCGCCACTTGTCCCTTATTTAATTTTTTTGGATTTAGAAAAAAATGGTAAACACAAAGTATGTAATTAGTTTATGTGTAATTGTTTTTTTTTGTTTTAATTTTACTACCTAATTTCATGTAATTTTGTAATTATTTTTATGTAATTGTGTAATTATTTTTGAAATTAATTGATTTAATTAATTATCTAATACTGGCACATGAAAGGGCAAATATGTCATTTAACAATTTTTTATATCATCCATTCTCTTTATCCCTCCTTTTTTTTTTATCTCTCATTCAAACTATATACTATTTAACCATCTCTTCTTAACTTTCACATCAATGTGGGTTCATCCTTCTTATTTAATCACTCCAACTATTTTATCCCCTTACTAATTAATCCCTCTCAAATAATACGTTATCTAAACGGGCGGTAAATATCCTAGGGGGTTCTTTCTTGGATATCTGGGCCAGGGCCGGTCCATCTATTTGTTTTTTGAACAGCCAATATAAGTCGTGCTCAACCCAAACCTAATTAAAGAATTCAAGCCCAAACAGCCTAAAATTTGACTACCGCCATTAATAGGGAGTACTAAAAATTGCAATAATTTTCTGTATAATACCATAGAAAATAATTTTTTCTTACTTTCCACTTTTTTTTCCAGTTTATTTTAACATAATTAAAGGGCGGATGCAAGAGTTTTTTCCTTTAATGTGATTGTTAGTAAAGATATCACCTTGTAAGATGTTTGGTGTAGGGAAAGAGAGAGCCCACATATTGTGGGCCGAGTGGAAGGAGGGTCATGGGCCTGGGGAGGCAGGGCTATGGTTGTTACACATTTCCAACACAATATTGGTCGGGTTTCGTGGCTTGAAAGAGAGCTTTGATACGAGTGGGCTTCAATTCTGGTACTCAATGGCCCGAAATCATAATTGCAAAAAATTTTAGCCCCGTTTCTCTTGTCGATTTTTTAAAAACTTTTAAACTTTTTGCTCCAAAAGTCTCAAAAGTTTCTCCTCGTAAAAATGCCCTGAAAGCTCAAAAAGAAACATTTTGTTAACTCGTGAGAGTAATTAATTAGTTTATTTTTTTATAATAAATTTTTTTATTAACCTTTCGAACAAAGATCAATAAGAACAAGGATACAAACACCAAAAATCTAACAAAATCAACAAGTAACATTGTTAAGTAAAATCCTAAGCCTAATCTGAGACCCAAACTTGATTGGCAAGATACCAATCAAGGAAAACCCTGGGACAAAGCCCGCAAAAATTGGGTCAAACCCAAACAAACCCTAAACAACAATCCAATCCTTCCTCGTCATCTTCTCCATCTACCATCCATTGTTGTAATCAACCACAGCCATCGGAAAGGGAAACGAACCGCAAACGACTCGTTTGCCTCACCAACAAAAGGCCCACCCAATCATCCCATCAACTTCACCCATGTGCCGTCATACCACACCATTCATCTACCAGCCACCAATTGCCCGCCGCCAATGCCCAAAACAACTCCCACGGTCTTCAATCACCCAAATCTCACAGATCCGCACAAGAGAACAGCCATGAAACAGCCTAGAGACTCAGTCCAAACCCCATCTCCATGCAGGTCCGCCAACAACCTCCGCACACCGCCGCCCAACCACCAAGCGCTCAGTGCCGGATGAGGGCTCCCAACATTAAAATCGTTTTTGTTTGTGCCAAAAATGTAATACTTAAAAACCTTGTACCATATGCAATTTACAAGCCTTTTCTGCACTACAATTTTAGTACAAACAAAAATAGTTTTGGCATTATCATTGGGTGTTGTTAATGTCAAAACCGTTTTTGTTTGTGTCAAAAATGTAGTGCTTAAAAACCTTGTACTAAGATACAAACCTTTTGGACATTATTATTTTCCTATTTATATATATTTAGTTTAACTTCTTTCAAAAAGAATATAAAAACATTTATTTGCGTATTGGGATACTATTGGAAACTATCAGAACTTCAATCAATGATGCATATAATGTTGTTCATTTTAGGGCCATCAACGATCCTGTTTGATGTCGATTGGTATGAATTCGAGGACAAAATCAAAAAACTACAATCTAATGAATGGTAATCCATGTCTGAACCATAAGTCTGCGGTCCGGTTATGAAACAATAAAAAAATCTCACATTTCAATTCACAGTTTATTCACGAATTATTACATTACACAAAATGAGAGGACCAAAAAAAAAACAGATTCCACATTTCAACTCAATAAATTGACTTTAACAGTAGAGCACTGCTCGCCGAAGAATCCGTAGACAAGTGATAGAAATCCGGTCGTACGAGATTCACTAGCAAAATGGAATAACAAAAATTTTATTACACACCAACAAAAAAGGTTAAATAGGCACAATATCCATTCGCATACAGAAGATTAGGCACTGAATAAAAACAAATCATTTCATTCATAGAGAAAAGGCATCCAATTAACATAAATAAATGGAAAATATACCATCATATTAAAGCAAGTACGACACCACATAAAGGAAACCACATCACAGTCACAGACCACAATTCTAAACAAAATAGCCACAGATAACACCACAACCAATCCCAAGTCCGAGAGTACTAATAAAACTTAAATCCAATAATGTCTTAAATTATAATTCTTATCCCAAAACTAATATATATATATATATATATATATATAATTTTCACGGTCTAGTTCGGTTTATCCACGGTTCTTTTATGAAAATTCATGGACCGAACCGCGAAACACAGATTTCCAATTTTTCAATCCGTGTCCAGACTATTAATCCACAGACCCAATCCAAAACCTACAGTTTGGCCCGGTTCGATTTTGATTCATGGTTCGTGGGTTTTTTTTTACAGCCCTAGTTCATTTATCCTAAGCTAATGGTTATTGCTGATTACAAACAGTTAAGTAGAATAAGCCCCACAAGCAAATCTATGCACCGTGCACAGGAATGACCTGGGTTCCTAAAATAATTTTCTATCGAAACCTCTCAAAAAAAGATTTTACAACAAATGAATCGTGTGAGACCCAACAATAAGACCTGGAGGCCGATCTGTCCGCTATCATCTGTACCTATAGAACTATTGAAATTGATCAAAAGAAAGAAGAAACCCTCATCCCTAATCCACCTGCAATATTTAACACAGAAAATTATTAATTACTCATAAAGCACCATTACGTGGTACGTTAACCAATTCTACAATAACACATTCATATTGGGCATGTCAACGGTTAAATATACGATCATACATAAATATGTAGTTCTAGAAGATCAATGTGTTGGTCTCCCAGAACAACTGAATTATTAAAACTTGTTTGTCTAGTAAAGCATTACCAAACAAAATTTAACAGTTCAGGGACGTGATTTTTTTGGGAGAAGTTAAAAAAATGTTCGGCAGAAAAATCTAAGTGATTTTCAGTATTTTTTTTACAAAAAAGAAATTATAAATTGCATTTTCCACATTCCATTAAATTCGAACACGGGAGCCAACACATGAAATAATGTACTGTATTAATTAGGGATAAACACATACTCTAGTCCAACTAAAAAAAATAGAAATCAATACAATTTAATGAAATACTTTTCATTAATTTTTGTACTCACTTGTAATTTTCGGAATTGGGGTGCATGTAGTGAGTGTCAAGCCCTCAAATTTAATAAATTAAATATACAATATATCCACGTGAAACAAGTCAAAAGTCTTACAATTTCTCTTTGAATAGTCAAAGTCAACAAATACATTCTCACAAATACGAATAAACGGGTTCTAACTACTAGCGACCATAGATCGAATGCATAAACACCAATTTTAAAAGATATTACATTGGCCCAAATAGTCAAAAAGATTAACGTATGGAAGTTACAAAATCATTTTTCAAAAATATTAGACAAAGATGGGCAAATAACTTCGTGCATGAACAAGTTCCATGTATTCATCACTTCACAAACAACCCATCTCATGCTTCATGCCGAGTACCTAAAAATTGATAGGTTGTGCTCACTAGCCCAGTAGGAAAACTATTCTACCAACGCTAGGTGTATGAACATGATACATGCATAATGAATGAGTATGGGGATGGACACGACTAATATATAAGGTTAAAATGAACGGAAGGTTATAATTCGACCAAGAAGTAACCAAAATGCATCCAAGTGTCCAAAATACGTCTAAGTGTTCCAAAACAATTCTAAGTATCCAACCAAAGTTCAAGTAGTTACCAAAATTCTCATTTTTCGCATATCGAAAATCAATTTTCGCCAAATACTCCAAATTAACCCAATTACATCAAAACCGACATTTCATAAGAAAATATTCATCAATTTTATTAGGGGAGTATTCCGCTGCCGGATTTCATGAGCTCCGTGAACCCCTGCCAGATTTCATGGGCTCTGTACACCCCTGCCGGATTTCATGGGCTTCATGCACCCCTGGCTAGGGACACCAAACGAGTGATCTGTAGAGTTCATTTTATCTAACAATATCATCTCAAAACAATTTGTCTTTCAAAAGTCTCATTTATTCCAAAAGTTCACTGTTTTTGCCAAAAAGCGTCAACCAACGCGTGTTTAATCCATAAAACTAAGAAATTTATTAAATCACGTGTCCAAGGATCAAATTTGTGATATCAAAGTGAATTTGGTGTTCAAAATGGTTATACGGGTCAAAAACAAGAAGAAACGGACAATTGGAGGTCAAACGGACATTGGGGAACAAACCGGAACAAAACAATTGTTAGGGTGGTTGCGGGATTTTCTGCCCAGGTAGCAGCTAGACCTCATAGACAAACAAAATTTTCATTCCTTTGGGGTGAAAATTGACTCCAAGTGCATATATGATGTATTAGGCAAAAAATTGGATATGTAGCGTAACAAATGGACATCAAAGGAGTGTAAATCAACTATCAATTGCATCAAATAAGTATCCAAATCATAAATCACAAAATCACTTAAACAAATCCATTTATGGGAGCAAATGATGAATTAGATGGATTTGAGCAACAAGAACAAGATATATGCTATACATCACATAAATACAATTAAAGGGGGTAGAATTTGTCTTCCTACCTCAAGATTTGAGCTTGAAATGAGTGAGAAAATGAAATCCTTAGCCTCCAATGAGCTCAAATCCAAAATGTGAGCTATGGTGTGAAACGAACGCAATACGAGCTTCAATACGCATAGAGAAGGTGATTTTAGGTGGAGTTCTTGAAGGTGACTTGAAGGTTTATAGAATTTTGGAGTTTTGAGCAAACAAAAATGTAGGAGAGGAGAGAGAGAGAGAGAGGACTATGGCTGATGAAGAAGAGAGAGGGACTGATTTTCTTGCAAAAATGAAAGAATAACTCATATATATATGTATATATATATGTCTCTATCCTTTACACTTTTACCCCTAAACTTTCAAATGTACTTTAAATACACCAAATTTATTCTACCACTATCACATTGACCTCTCTCAATCAAAATTCAATTCTTCATATTTACCTAACATTATTCCAAAAAAATTATGTAAAATTACGAATCCTTATAGTGAGCAAACTCATTATACCTGTGTAGTGAGAATATGACCGTAGATTCGGCTGTCAACGGTCAACAGATATGTTAAACTTTGTATGTTGGCTTGTGTTCATTAAAAGCTCTTGTATACCACACAAAAAAGAAAGAAAAAAAATTGTAGAAAAAGGTCAGATTCATCAGTTCGGTGGTGTACTTGTTGACTTTAGCGTACCAAAGGGACCAACACCGCCACAATTTGATTTTTAGTTTTTCTATTTTTGGGTTGCGATTTTCATATATAATTCTTTATTAAAAACAAACACGGGTACTATTTTTGGGTTGCAATTTTACGGCCATCCTGAAGCTTGGTTTTGATAGGATAAGCTCATATGTTTTTGCTTGTCCTCTTCTTGTTGCTGCTTGAGTGCTTTCTTTCTTTCTTTGGTCATCCTCCATTCAACAATATTTCGTTGGATGTGTTGGCATGGCATACCCGTAATATTTTGTCAACGTGTGGCTTTCCTTTTTCGATATACACTTAATTAACCGACGTTATACAGTAATAAAATTTTGTTGCCGATTAAAAAAAAAAACACGATACTAGTGCTATGCAGAGAAGTACTACACACACACAAAAAAAAAAATAGTGATGTATATTTACCTCTCAATGATTTAGAAATTAATAGTAAATGCAACATTAAGCTAGAGTTTGAATCTGAGGAAATTTTTGAAAGAAAGCAAATGAGAGGGGATATGAATATTAGTGGCTGAGGTGATTTTTTATTTTTTTTAACTTTCTATTCTATTTTTCAAAATAAAGTGTGACGTGTACGTGTTTATTATCTAAAGAAAGTTTGTCGTATGTCACATGTCACACGTACACTTACTTATTATCCAAAGAAAGCATGTCGTGGCTCGCGTGTCATAAACGTACATACTTAATATGTACGTAGTATAGATTTCTTTTGTAAGATCATCCACACAGCCAAAAAAGAAAAGAAAAGAAAAGAAAAGAAAAGAAATGAGAATATAAAATAAGAGACTAAAACATCACTGATATTTTTTGACATTATTTATTCTCCAGATTATACTGAGATTCCTTAAAGTTTGGTTACATGTGTAATAACTAATGGATGTTGGTAAAGAACAAGTGACCCATTAAGGGTGGTAGTGAAAGACTTGATTTAAGTTTCCGAAGCAACAAAAAAAAACGAAAGACTTGATTCCATGGAGTGGAAAATCCGATGAATTATTTGACAATAAGACACAGTCAGTGGCGGACCCAAGAATCCAATCCAATGGAGGCACTTTATTAATTATAATTATGCAATTTTTTTTAGTGACTAATCTTGCTAAATTAAGACATTTATTATGGATTATAAGGTCTATACTGCATACTTTTTATATATACTCCTATATAAAAAAAAAGCACAAAATTAGTTCTACATTTTTATTTTTGAGATATATATAAGTTTATGTTAAATATAACGTTATATTACATGAAAGGCAACCCCGCATGCTCCCCTTGAATCTATCCCTGGGCGCAGTTCAAAATAAAATACTCCACATTTAGAGATTAGGAGGCGAGAGGAAGTTTTAGAGAGAGAGTGTGTGTGAGAAAGAGAGATCGAGTGCTGGGCAGCGGCCCTTGGTAGGCTTAGTCCTTTCCACCTGCCTACCCAGCTCCCTTCCGTCACTCCGATTTTCTCTATGGCTATGCTTCTTTGGTGTTCGAAGACTCCCCGTGGCGGGCATTCCTCTCCGTTCTGATATGGGTGACCACGCTCGATTTTTGGACTAGGGGAGCCGGATCTAGGGTTCCCAGATCCGGGCTTCTAATGACAACAACAACAACAACGGATGGGTGACAGCTTTCGCGCATGAACCATCATCTCTTTTTTTCCTATTCTTTTTTGTATTTTTTTGGGGTTTTTTTGTGGTTGGCTGTTTTTTGCCGGTGGTTTTGTTGTACTTGGTTTTGGCCCGTGATTTTGGTTTTAATATTATTTTCTATCTTTTCACCCAAATAAAATAAAATAAAATACTCCATAAATAATGAGATTTTTTGCGACATTTTAAATTAAACGTGTTCTCATATTTCTATGGAATTTTACTTTGCTGGAGATTGTTAACTTAATGAGGGCCCAAAAAGCATTTTTCTACGGCCATAGACAGGCTTTATGGGGAGGGTATGAGTGGGGTCCTAACCCTTTCCAAAAGCTTATAGAGTAATAATTTTTGCCATAGACAGCCTTTATGGGGAGGGTATTATGAGTGGGGTCCTAATCCTTTTCTGCAGGTACAAATTATAATTGTACACAATCGACGTACCTGATTTGGTTTGGATTTTTTTATGAAGAATTCAATGGATGTGTTTGTTCTTGGGATATCTTCTTTGAAGAGGGCGTCATGTCATGTGTACCCCATCTCACCACCACCTCTTGCTGTTTCCATAAATGATAAAAAGAAAAAGAAATTAAATAAACACCCCATGAATATTTCTATCTCAATTTGTTTGTCTATTTTTTATATATTCAATTTTATTAGAAACGCAAGAGCTTTTAACATCATTGGAAAATTTCGACTTTTCAAGCATAACCTTAATTTTTTAGAACTAAATGAGAGTGCAAAATCTCAGTGCATAATTGATTAAAAAGATAAAAACTATTATTGGTCATTTTCAAACTGTATAAACATTTTGAGGTATGTAAAAAAATAGGCAAACAAGTTTGTGACAGGACGATATGAAGTTGGGTATGGTTCACGGATGTTCTTGGCGTTTAAGAAAGCCAATCGATGGATGTAGATAACCAATTTTAAAAACATAAGACTTAAAATATTCCAGATCATTTACTATTAATAGGTGGTAAACTATAATTGGAAAAACAAAGGTTTTCGTTTTCTTTTGCTTCTTCTACCTTATTATTGTCGGTGAATAATTGTAAATTGTGAAGTTTCTACACATTTGGGCAACAATGAGTGCATAAACGTCTACGTCCTCTTCTGTACCAAAACATAAAATTAAATAAGCACTCCCCATAAGAAAGGAGCCAAAGGCCCAAAGTGCATTTAATATAAATCTCCATTTATAACCGTTCAAAGAGATGATTTTTGCATTTGAGGGCTACTATTGTTATTTTTTGTAACCAAGTGTCCGAACCAATTTATGCGAGCATCGATTAACCTTCAAAGACCAATCCTACCATACCCTAGTGGGGGCCTCCATTTAAAATCAAGCAAATTCTCTGAATGGATGACTACAAAAGGGTTGCTATATAGCTCCTATGATGTTTTGAAGATGAGATCTTAGGATGAAGCAAAATCCCAAGTCTCAGGCCTTAACCACTAGGCTCACCCCTTCAATTCGACAAATTCTTGCACTATTGCCATTCAATCCATTCTTTTTCTCTCTAACCCAAAGCATCTCACTCTTAGGAAAAACCTAATCGCCTTTTTTCCTTCCCCTTCCTCCCATGGGGCTTTAGTTTTTACCACCCTTATGGGCGGCAAGAGGAGAGGGCTTTACCCTTAATTAGGGCTGGGCATCGTAGGGTTGAGTCGTTTTTGTGTCGTGTCAATTTGAGTATAGGTCAATATGTGTCAACCCAAAAAAAAAAAAAAAAACTATTTACCTATACGTGTTGAAAATCTCTATCCAGCCCCGACCTGAAATTATCCATGTCAACCCAAAAATGACAAGAATTGCTCAATTACACAATACCGTGTCATTTTCTTGTCGGGATCGAGTAGACACAACATGAATTGACACATCTAGAGCAAGTTAACTGTGTCTTTATCGGGTTGGATTCGAGTTATTGTGTCAACACCAATAGATAAACAGGTTAGCCATGTCATTATTGAGTTATGTGGGGGTTAAACATGAACCTTACCTATTTAGCAATCATGTTCTCAGGTCGTGTCATATACATGTTTCATGTCAAAAATAGTCAACTCTAATCCGCTAACTTTGTGCCGTGTTCGAGTTGTATTATCATGTTGTGTCATAAATTTCCACCCCTACCTTTAATGTGTTTTCCTTCTTCGTTCATTATGACCTCCATCACTTTAAATAACTCATTCTTTTCAGTATAGTTTTTCTCTCTTGATTTCAAATATAAGAGTTTGTTCGTGTTGTCCCCTCTTTTCCATTCTCTCGGCTTCTCTTTCATCATTGAGGTGTCAATCCATATGCCAATAGTGGTGGTTATGGTTCTTTGACGAGGGAAGGCGGTGGCGGCAGCAGTCCAATGACAAATCAAATTGATTGGCTTGTTGGCCTCATTGCTTCGAATGTTAGGTTTTTCTTTTCAACGTGAGTTTTCTATTGCGTGTCGGACTGCGATTTGTGTGAGCTATTCTTTGGCTAGGAGAGGTAGTAGTTGTGGTATGAATGTCTGTAACCAAGAAGGCTATCAGCTTTTGTGGCTTTTCTAGTACTTTAAGGAAATATGCAACTTCTTGGCTATTATCCTATCTGGACACAAGGCTGGTGTTGTCCCTTCGGAGATAGCATAAAAGCTAGCCAATCACGGCCATCTGTGGTCGGCCATGTACGGCTCAGATCACACAATGTCCAAACAAATCTGAACTGTTTCGCTGCCAAACAAATCTGAACCATCTATGACCGACTACGGACAGTCGTGATCAACCTAGTATCCATGTTGTTCCCGAAAGGATAGGACCATCCCCTGTTCCTATCCTATCTTATGTACATTTGTTTCGGATCAAAGAAGCTATTACCATTTTGACAAAAACAAAAACAAAAAAATTGGGCGAATTTTTGCAACTCAATTTTGCAGTAATCTCCGTGTTACTCGGATGTGAGTACTGATTTGTGTGATAAAATGGGTTCAGATCTGGCAACAAGCATGGACTCTTTCTTTTTTTTTGAAATTTTTTTCAAGGAAACTGACATGAAACCTCCAAAAATCATTTATAAGACCCACAAAAGTACAACCAAGATTTGATGGCATGTGGCCAGGACATTGCACGAGTGGTAGAAATTGAAGTTTTTGTTTACACAGTCTTACTTTTTTAAATGCCGTTTCATTTTGTGGACCCAAACATAGACCTAACAGATTTTAATACATCCCCTCCATCTCTGCCCTCCCCCTTCACCTTCAACCCACTGTCGGCAAAGTCTTATATAACCACTATAGATAATTACATTATATATATTTCTCGGCAATAATATGTGCAGGTTTTTATATATAAAGAATTACACTGTGTAACAAAGCCAGCTGGTTTCTGTACTTCTGCCTTTGATACGAGGGAAATATGTTCAAGTTGGTACTATCCTCCGTTCTATACACTCTCCAAAATGCTAATTTATATAGCTGGGTTTGTTCCGTGGATTTATTTACCATACAGTTGATTGGGATTTAATTTTTAGAATCAACCCGTAAGAAAATATTTTCTCGTGAATCGATTAGTCTTAGAGGGGGTACGGGCCATGAAGGCGAGGCCAAGGGCGCAGGCCCGATTTTGGGGCCTGCCTCGTAGAATTTTTTTTTATATATATATATATATAAAATTATATATATATATATATACACCGGTGATCCAGTCCGGGATCCCGGATTTCCCGGACTGGAGCATTTTTCGGTGTTTTGATGCTTTTAAACATTGTTTTTGGGAAATCCGAGCCGTCCATTGTGTTCAAAAGGTGTTTTCCACAGAGCTGGCTTGATCCAAGTAGTTTTTCGCAAAAACTGTAAATATAAAGTTTTTGCGAAAACTACTTGGATCAAGCCCTTCCCGGTTTTTTTTTTGAAGATTTCTCGCGGGGGCCTTGGAAAACACCTTTTGAACACATTGGACGGCTCGGATCGTCAAAAAAATATCGGGAACATGGAGTCCCGGATCCGGGACTCCCGGACTAGAACACTACTCTATATATATATATATATGAAGGGCCTCAAATTGAGAATAGGCCTGGGGCCTCGCGAAATACAGGGCCGGGCTTGGTCTTAGCATGGACAGTCATTGATTGGTCTAGGAAAGAACTAGTTGAGGTGTGCTTACGCTGATCCGAAATCTAGATTGTTGGGTAAAAAAAATGCAAGTTAATTTCACGTTCTTTATTCACTATCTGAGCAACTCTCCTGTAATGTAACAGCGTTTATTGTGTTATTGTTTTAGTATAACAATAACAGAGTACTTGGGTAAAATTTGGTTGAAATTGCTCTATCCGAGGTTAGTATTTACCTTGTTAAACTACCACAAAAAACTCTTGTAACTCTAGCAGAGGGCAGTACTAATTTCACATAAGAAACTTAAGACTATACTCTTTGAGAATAATTAATATATTTAGTAAATAATAGTTTGGGCATTAATTCAAATCGCGGGAATCTCTTAGTGTCATGTGACCGTATTTGAGATCATTCATTTTTTTCCTGTAATTTACGGGATTCATTGTTATGAGGCAGTTCCATGTGTAGCCTCTACTTGTTAACAGTAAAATTGGTCTCTCAAAATTAATCGAGATGCACGTAAATTGCCTGACACCCAATCATATAAAACAAGATGGTACCAACCATGATCGAATTTGCACGCAATGACTTTCCCATTGAAGATTAACAAATGATTTCCACACCCAATTATTAAAACACAGTTCTTGGTTATGAAAACGACAACCAACTCTCTATGTGGAGAGTGGATGCCAAAAAATTCTCCCTTGTATAAATCCCCCTCAAACCCTCATTCATACTTCCACATCTCTCTCTCTCTCTCTCTCTCTCTCTCTCTCTCTCTCATATTAACTTAACACCACAATGGCCATGTCTTCAATTGCTCTCTCCCCAAGAAAACTAAGGCACGACTTATACTCCTTCTCATACAAACAAGACTCCAATACCCCATTAGTCATCTCTGTTCTCTCTTCTCTGATTGAGAGAAACATGGCTAGAAACAAAAGGATTGCCAAGAATTGCGCATGGGCTCTGTCAAGAGACGTTAGGACCCGAATTTTCGACTCGAACGAGACGCCGGACATGACCATCCAGTCCTATTTGGAGAGGATTTTCCGGTACACTCGGGCCGGCCCCCCGGTCTACGTTGTTGCGTATGTGTATATTGATCGGTTGTGCCAGAATTACCCTGAGTTCAGAATCAGTGGTCAGAATGTGCATAGGCTTTTGATCACAACTGTAATGGTGGCTTCCAAGTATGTGGAGGACATGTGAGTAATTCCTCCGTTTTGCTTCTGCTATGACTTTTCAGAATCAATTTTTCGAAACACTTTTTATACACACTCTCCGTCTCATTTTGTTTGCTTGATATGAGATATTCAAATTTTAAAGGAGTCAAAGCCAAAAGCTAAGATTTTAACAATCACTTTCCAAATCCAACTTGATTATTTACTTTAATTCAAAACTTAAGGGGTAAAATTGCAAGTTTTGCCTCATTTGGATGGTTAAAAGGAAGCAAATATTTTGGGATGACCCAAAATGAAATCATAAGCAAACAAAATAGGATGGAGGGAGTAAAAGATTATGGGTATTTGTCACATCGGTCTATTTTGGACCAACGTTCGAATTTTATTGCTTTTACTAAAATTAGATAAGATAGTGACTTGAGCAATTATAGTTGCCATCGGCAAATGAGTAACGATACTAGTACCGGTATGGATGTGGATGATTTGTCTTTGAGACTATTGAGGAAATTAGTCGAGATGTGCGTAAACTAGTCGGACACCTCTAACCGTCAAACAAAAAGGAAGAAAATCTATACTAGATGCTAGTTTCAACTTCATAAGAAGTAGATGTTATTTCAAAATCAATCAAACACACAAAAGAAATGCAATTTTCTTTATCTAATTATGTCTTGCAAATTTAATTTTGTGCAGGAACTACAGAAATTCTTACTTTGCAAGAGTTGGGGGACTAACAACAAATGAAATGAACAATCTGGAGCTTGAATTTCTGTTCTTGATGGGTTTCAAGCTTCATGTGAATGTGAGTGTGTTTGAGAGCTACTGCTGCCATTTGGAGAGAGAAGTTAGTGTTGGAGGAGGTTACCAAATAGAGAGGGCTTTGAGATGTGCTGAAGAGATCAAATCAAGTCAAAAAGAAAAGAGAAGATATGACCGAATTGCCCATCATGTGTTCTTGTAGGTCAACTAGTTTACTGCTCAAAAGATCATAGGTTTTGGTTGTGTACAGAGTTTTTTTTTTTTTTTTTTTGTAAATTTGCTTTGGCTTCCCCTGTTTTGGAGCTTTAATGAAGCACTAAAAAAGGGTTTGTGATATAATGTTCTAGATAAGTATTTGTTTCTCTTTTATTGGGGGAAATGAGTGTGACAAATTTATGGACACTCATGGAATGTGCAATTGATTTTAGTCAAGTCTCTCTGCGGTTAAATAAACTTTGGTTTAGAGTGGGAAAATAAAGTCTAAATTCTAGTAAGGTTTTTGAAGTAATACACTGTGGAGAGACAAGAACGTAAATGTGGTCCAAAAAAAGTGAGGGGAAATGAGAAAAGACGAAGGAAGTAAGATCAAATACTTTCTTGATTAATTAAGGTTCTAATGCTATAAAACAAAATCTCTATTTCCACGATTATTGGTGTGCAAAAAATTCGAAGATATTCAAGATCAGATCCTGATCAGTTATATTAATGTTCTAAAAAGGGGTTTGTAATTTAATGGTCTACTGGGGGTGTTTGGGAGTGTACTTTTCAGCTTTTCATTTTTAACTTTTTAGTTTTTTGGCTTTTTGGATTATGGTCAGAATGTGTTTTGAATTTGGACGGAGTGTTTGGGAGAAATGTGCAGAATGTATTTTGCAAAGTTGTAGTGTTTGGGAGAACAATGATGAAAATGAGTTATGGATTAATTGTTTACCATTTTGCCCTTGTTTATTAATTATGGTATTAAGAATATGTACGGATATTGTTTTTAGCAAAATTTTTAAAAGTCATGGTGGTAAATATTTTTGTAAACTTGACCATCCAATTTTGAAGAAAAAAAATTGGAAATGTTTTTTGATATACCCTTTTTTTTTGCGTAAAATTGAAGTAATTGCCCAAAAAATAAAAAAAAATTGGTCCAAATAATTTTTCGTTAATCAAAATTAATAAAAAAAAATTTTCGTTAATAAAAATTGGTCTCTCTCTCTCTCTGTCTCTCACCCCAAATTCCAATTCCAAATTTCAGGAAATTTGAGCACCCATCTCTCTTTCCCCTTTCCTTTTTTCGGTACCATTTCGGTCTCAGGAAGCAAAAAGCACACCAAAAATCAAGCCCTGCATAGAAATTGCAGACAGAGGTAAGAAATTAAGGACGGTAATTTGTGGCTTCCTCCTCTCTCTCCTGAGATTTGCGTTGTGTGGTGGAAGAAAGGGGATCTAGAGGTAACGTAAACAAAGGGGCAGGAATGGAAGAGAATTGATCGGAAAATGCAAAATGAGAAGTAGAATTGAAAAGGGAGGTCTAGAGCTACTTTTGGCTTTTGGCCTGAAACTTCAAAACTGAAGAATGCATTTTCAAAGAATGGGTTTTCTCATAAGTCGGCCAAACATGTAGAAAGAGATAATGAGAACGTCAAGATAAAATAATCAGTCGCCCAATCACCCTCTAGAAAAGGAGTATTTGTTTCTCTTTTTTGAGGGAAAATGAGGGTGACAGATTTATGGACATTTATGGAATGTGTAATTGATTTTAGTCAAGTCTCTCCGTGGTCAAATAAACTTTGGTTTAGAGCGGTAAAATAAAGTTTGAATTCTAGTAAGGTTTTGGACTAATACACCGTGGAGAGACAAGAACGTAAATGTGGTAAAAAAAAAGAGGGGAAATGAGAAAAGATTAAGGAAGTAAGATCAAATACTTTCTTGATTAATCAAGGTTCTAATGCAATAAAACAAAATCTCTATTTCGTCGGTTGATGTGTAAAAAGTTCGAAGATATTCAAGATCAGATGCTGATCAATTAAATTAAAAATCGTTTGAGATTGGTTCGCCGAAGAAACAAGAAATAGTACTTGATTCATCTTATTTAACTTAATTAGAGTTAAGAGTCTGTTAATTGAGTCATAAAATTTAACTCTATTTCAGCTTAAATATTGGAAACAGAATCATTTATCACCCAATCAGAATGTAAGAGCAGGTTTAGTTGTAGAGTTTCCAACTAATCAAATTGTTTAAATTAACTGATGAGGAATCCCATATAGTCCTCATTAAAAGCACCATAATTGTCGTTTTCCTAATAATCACCTAATCAAAGTTTTTCTTTATAAATACAAAAAATCACATGAAAAACGTCTACAGTGTTTGGATACATAAATAATCAAAATGCAAATTGACATCTCCTCCACCTTGAGTGGTTGGTTATCTATAATCCCCGCGCTTATGTTTTAATATAAAAAGATGATTAATTTGTAATTAGAACTAATGATGTTATCCTACCAACAGAAGACAATTTCAATGGAGAGAAAGGAGTAAAAAGAATAAATAATTGACATAATGGATGTATAATTATTAGGGAGCTACTAATGCGTCCCCCAACTTTTATAGGAGTAGCATATTCCTTATGACATTAACCACTGAATGGCATAACATTAATCCTAAGAAAAAGTAATAAAAATCACGAATGACATAAGAAAAATCACAAAATGACGTAATTTTTTCAAACCCAAAAGTAGCATAAAATTTTTGAAATCACTTTTCTTATGGTGTCTTTCGTCGTGTTAATTACTCAATAGTATAACACTGGTCTTGAGAATGGGTGACATGTTACGATTGGGGGACACCAGAAGATCGGAAAATATATTGCAATTTTTCTAATTAATATTGTTAAAAGGGACGGGCATATGCTTTATATGGAAGGTGGAGATGAAACCAAGTACTCCTACTTTTTCCATGACCTAAAACTAGAGTTGGAGTTTCCAACACGTTCTTAGTCAATACTCCCTTCGTTGCCTTCGTTAAAAGTAGTCTATTTTTGAAATCCGTGTCGTTTTTTTTATTGCTTATAACTTTTAATTTATAATGATTTTTATGATTTTGTGAACTTTGTATAATAGAACTAATTGAGATCTATCAAACAAAATACAAATTACATATTATTTCATATTCATATTGAAAGACATAAGCAACAAAAAAATGGTAAAGATTTAAAAAATGAATCAACAAAGGCGGACAGAGGGAGTGCTATGTTCAAAGTTGGTAAGCATCCAAAAGCTAATTAAGGCTTGCTTTGGCTAAAAAGTGGTTTTTGGGTTTTGGTTTTTTCATTTCGTCTTTATTCAATTTTTTTTTTGCATTTTTTAGTTTCACGTTAAGATTTTGTGGTTTCTGGATTCCTTTTGGCAAGACAAATCTAACAAGTATAAATTTATGGTCAAACCAAATAATTTTTTGAATAAAGCCGAAATACTTGGATTATTCGCCAATAATCCAAGTATTTTGGCTTTATTCAAAAAAATTTGAGTTTTGACCATAATTTTATACTTGTTAGATTCGTCTCACCGAGAGGAATCAATAAACCACAAAATCTTGACACTAAACTAGCAAATGCTAATTTTTTTTGAATAAAAACGAAACGAAAAAACCAAAAACCACTTTTTAGCCAAAACACCCCTAATTAGGTGTAACCGTGTAAGCTTAGATATAATTAGCTTAACGACCTAAACACAGAGTATGTTGGTCATCTAAACACTCCATTGTCTCTCCAACTGAAGGCAAATTCCAAAGAAGACAAAATCAAGAGGTGGAAAACATTAAAGAAACAAGATAACCAAGATGATTAGTGTACTAATTGTTTGTTGGTAGACACTTAGATTGTTGGGCATTATTTTGCCTAGAACTTAATATGGCCACTAAAACAGAGATATATAGTGAAGGCTCTCCAAGATGGTGTACAGAGCAAAGGAATTGTTATGAAAGTGAAAAATCATCTGCCATTAAATTTGGATGTTTAACTATTTACTCAAACAAAATTTTCAAATAAAAGTCGGCTCAACTCATTCTCTTTAAAATATTTTCTGCCCTTGCCTCTGAAACTTTGTTTCTTGATGTGATGTGATTAGAAGAGGGTGTCAAACACCTTTGAGCATCTCAGGTTTCTTCTTATTTGCACAACGATGTAACATGATCAGAATTTAACTCTTTACATAAATAAAATTTTCAAATAGAAAAGTCGACTCAACTCTTTATCTTTAAAATTTTTGGCCCTGACTTTGTAACTTTTCTTCTTGATGCGGTGTGAATAGGAGAGGGATTCAAACACTTGAGCATCTCAGGTTTCTTACTAGGCACACGACGGTGCAATATGATTGGAAAAGTGGGTCAGACTTTTTCGGTTGTGGAAGGGATATCCCAGTGTTACTTCTTCTTCTTCTTCAAAGGGATATCCCAGACTTTTTCGATTCAAATATTTTTTGTTGCATCAAAAATATTGGAGTACCATAATTAAAAGAAAACAACAAAATAAATACTTCAGTGGTAATGAGAGACTACAGTAAGGACCATGATGAAGGGTTGAAAGAAGAATGTTATTGTAGCATTTGGGACATATGGTGTGATTATCAAAAGTTAAAGTGGGTGGCATTGGTGTTAGTGTCTTCATTTTATCTTCCTTAAACCAAATACTTTATGGATTGACTAAGTACACTTCCAGACGGCCTAACTGTTACTTTATTCTTCATAATACAGCTAATGCTGTCCCCCTATTAATGGCACTAACTTATTAATTAATCATATTCATAGTACAATAATTTTGTCCCTAAACAAAATTATCTCTAAAAGAGACTTTTAATATAGATATATTTATATACACACATGTATATCCATTTCTAGCCTTCCCCACCGGTCTCTTCCTACATCATATAAAAAAGGAAAATACTAAATAGGCCCACTGAGCTTATGTTAGGATTTAAAAAGTGTGTTCGAATATTTGAAAAGTGTATTAAAAAAATAAGTATAAATGTATTAAAATGTGTAAAAGATGCACTAGTGTGTGTGATATATATATATATTTTTTTCTGTACTTATTGTGAGCCTGGTAGCTCACAATAGGCCCATAAAACAGAGATAGGAATTAAGGGAAAGGAAAAATTTCAAAAAGACCCCTGAACTTTCTTACAATTAGCGATTTAACACCCGGACTTTAACCACTAACAAAACCACACCTGAACTTTATATTCTGTCAACAAAAAAGCCCCTGTCGTCCAATTCTGTCACGTTTATAACTGAGGAGGCTTTACGGATGGACTTAACAGCAGTTTTGTCCGTTAAGTGCCCAAAACGAAGTCGTTTTGGGCATAACTCAAAAAAAAAAGTTCAGGGGCTTTTTTTGTTGACGGACACTTACAAGATTAAGATCCTATAATCTTAATGAAACCTTAAACCATTAGATCAGGCACTTACATACATCCTATTGAGTTGAATTTTTCAAGGCTAACTTAAAAAAGTATTTTCAAAACAATCAACGGTTTGGATCGCTTGTGTGGAATTCTGGAATGGGACCCACACATGCTACGGCCATATTAGTATTGGATGCAAAATTATATAAGTTTTTTTTTACGTGTCTATAGTCCAACTTTACTTAAAACTTTACCATGATCACACGTATTAAAAAGTAAAAAGAATTCAGTAAAAATAGAAAAATACCTCAATAAAATTAAATAGTCTAAGTATCAAGTCAAAGTTGGAAATTTTTTGAATATTTTTTTTTGCCAAGTTTTACTTTTCGAATGTGTCTACAGTAGATGTATCCAGAAAAATTAGTAAAGTTTTTGGTAAAGTTGGATTATAGACACACACACACAAAAAACTTAATTCAATATGATATATATATGTGTGTGTGTGTGTGTGTGTGTGGGTCCCATTCCGGGATCCCACACGAACAATCCAAACCGTTGATTATTTTGAAAATACATTTTTGAGTTAGCCTTGAAAAATTCAACTCAATAGGATATATGTAAGTGCCCGATCCAATCGTTTAAGGTTTCATTAAGATTATAGGATCTTAATCTTGTAAGTGCCCGTCAACAAAAAACCCCCTGAACTTTTTTTTTTTTTTTGAGTTATGCCCAAAACGACGTCGTTTTGGGCACCTAATGGACAAAACCGCTGTTAAGTCCATATGTTAAGCCTCCTCAGTTAAAAACGTGATAGAATTGGACGGCAAGGGCTTTTTTGTTGACGGAATATAAAGTTCGGGTGTGGTTTCGTTAGTGGTTAAAGTCCGGGTATTAAATTGCTAATTGTCAGAAAGTTCAAGGGTCTTTTTGAAATTTTCCCTAAGGGAAATTCTCAAAGCAGGGTTTCATCATTGATGAAACAATGATAACAGTCTAATAGAGCTAATAAGTCACATAATTCACATGCTCGTGCGCCGTGAAAGTGTCTCCAAAACATATCACAACCTATTAAAATTTGCGAGAGCAAAAATTGAGAATACGACAATGTGCGAGGATTGAGAGCAAAATCACATGACATTTTGAAGAATTATGTAATTAAGCAACAGAGTGATAAATGGTCAAAAAGAAGAAGCAGAACAAAACAGAGTGGTAACATATACCCAAAGCCCATTCCAACAGTAATGGGTTCGGTACATAATCCATGAGGAGTGTGGTAGGATCGGCCCAACTTTGCATCAAAATGAGATAAAAAACTTAGGGTTCCTGTGAATAATTCCTCTCATCCAAAAGATCCAACTTTTCAAATGCCCAGGGCCTATGGCCGAAAATACATTGGGCCACTATTGACAGCAGTGATCTGAGCAAGGAAACGGTAATGGAAAATATGGGCTGATAATGGTATTAATGGACTCATTTTCCTGTGAATACTACTATTCGGGTCTAGTTGAAAAGACCCAAACTATGGGTATACCATGTTGGATCCATTCCGAAGTCTCACACTGATGATCGGTTTCTCAGTTTGTCAGAAACATTGTTTTAAGGGTTCCAATAATACATCAAGGGCTTGATCGATTTATTCAAATTTTGTTCCTATTAATTAAAACTCTTAATAACATGAACATATTTAAAGCAAATTGAACAGTTACAATCATTTGTGTGAGACTCTAATGTAGATCCACACAATTCGTTATATATTTGGTGTAGGTGTACTCATAGTTTTTTAAACCTCGCTTAAGACTCCGAAATATGAATGACAATCCAAACCCAACTGATGGTTATTAACCGAATTGAACCGATTGGGACGGTTTTTAAACGCAGTTATGGTTTTGGTATTTAATTTGGAAAAACCTGACTGTTCCGTTTGGTTTTCTGTTTTGTACGATAACAACACCATAACCGAACCAAATCACAATATAATTACAAAAATACCCTAATATATCCATATCTTTTATATTT
Organism: Vaccinium macrocarpon; assembly: GCA_022606695.1. Lineage (NCBI taxonomy): Eukaryota > Viridiplantae > Streptophyta > Magnoliopsida > Ericales > Ericaceae > Vaccinium > Vaccinium macrocarpon. The sequence goes on along the minus strand of CM040176.1, from coordinate 4,318,859 downwards.
AGGCATCTGTTATACAACTTCTAGTTAGGGTTAAAGATTGATTTTGTTAATTTTCTAGTGAACTCTACGGTGATTTTGTCTTAATTCGTGTTCGAAAGATGGATTGACTTTGCTTTAATTGCACTTTTTATTTTTTAATTGCACTTTTTATGTACATGGTTCTTAAATGTTTTTCTTCTCTTTCATCTGGTTGATTAAGACTGCGTGATTGAATATGATGAATATCAATTTCGGTGAAAAATCAAACCAAACCGGTAATCGATGGTTATAGTTACAGTTTAGATTTTTTTTTTTTTAAAAAAAAAGCAATTCTTGGTTATGGTTTTAGTATTAACTAGGTGTTTGGAAAAGTTAATGATCTCCGATTTGAACTGGTATGATCGAAATGGGTAGAATTGCCATCCCTAAATATACATACTATCAGGATGAAAGCAGCATTGAAAGGAGACCGTCTATTGGTTTGAGAATGGCGTGCTTTCCATTTGAATCAGTGCGGGAGTTTTATGTAAGTGACACGATTGCAGAGTAAAGGAAGAAGGATGGGAACATGTAATATTATGTCAACAAAGTTCCTCTCGATGGGTTTTTATTGCTTGTCATGATGGAGAGCAAGGGACATGATGGTTCAGAAGAAGAAGTTTCGTTATGATGGTTGAGGTATCCCGCATCTTCGGGGATGGTGCAATGCACAAAATGCACTGCACTGTGTAGTGTAGTATCCGGCCGTTCATTTCGATAATGGATGACTCAGATTTAATTCAAGCGATGAATTAAATCCGACTGTCGACTGTTTGGATTAAATCTGAGCCGTCCATTGTCGAAATGGACGACCGAATGATGCGCACTGCACCATGTAGTGCATTTTCTGCACTACAGGGATCCCTTGCTCAATCCCATTTGCTCAAAAGAAAGGTGCATGTCAAGGGTGGCCCCATGTAGGGGCAAGGGGGTCAGCGGACCCCCTTGAGTTGGAAATCCTCCCTGGGATATACATAAATTTTCTGGTTATTTTTATCATTTTGCCCCACAAGAGTATATCTTGTTGTCTTTAAGGTTGTGTTACTTGTCCCACAAATAAATCACTTTTCTCAAATGTGTTGAAAATTTGCATGGAACTGCATAGAGAACCATTAAAATGAAACGAATGGACTAAATATTATAGATTATTGACCCCCCTAATGATAAATTTTGTGTCCACCTCTACGTGCATGCTCGATTGCTATTTTTAAAATGATGTAGGACCAACGCATGCTTGGTGGTGTATGCGTTCTTTGTAGATTTTGATTTGTATGTGTCGGTCAAGAAGAGGTGGGGGACGGCTAGAGATTTATAAAAATTGTTAGGGGCATTTGTGGAATACAAAAAGGAGGAAACCCCCCTCATACATTTAAAAAGGAGGAGTATATAGATAAGTACAAGTTTCGATTATTAGTTTTACCAATAATCGAACTGAACTACACTCCGAAAATCTCCGGGCTAGCATTGGTGGTCGAAATGTTTTATTATTGACAACGCATGGAAACGTTGATTATCCCCGGTTGACTTCTAGAAACATTTGAATCATGAGATAAGTAATTGCTTATACGCACATCCATGGCCATGTGCGTATAAAAAAATGATATGGATACATCTAACTTGCTCCCCATATGCAAATTAAGGTGATGTAACGGACAATGAGAAGTTCAATGTGTGGCTCACCTGAAATAATAGGCTTCTCTTTGTCTATCAAATTATCTTGGTGTGTGTGCGGAATGCAAATTAGATGTACCCATAGCATTGTTGATGTGTGTATAGTAACACAAGAGCGAATTGTCAACGGCTGTTTGTCAACAAATCGGGGTACTATCCAACGGTGGAAAGAAATGGGCAAACAATGACAAACCGTTAGATCGCATTGACTGGATGGTCACTCACCACCGTGGAAAATACCGTCCCCAAGAAATTGTAGGGAAAAAGTCGTACGTACGTAATCCAAAAATCCTCGCAGAATAAATTACTGCAACCACACCCCCCCGTTTTTATTGTTTGTGTGCGACTCACACGTGGATTGTTTACTAACGGTTGTGGCACCATCAGAACTAGGTTTTCAATGGCCAACAACCAAAATACTTCCCAATTCTTACTTATCAAACAAAAAAAATCTCAATTCCTAAAAATACTTCCCAATTAGTCGTGTAAATTTGTGGTATTTATAAGAAAATTTGAAAGAAAAACGGCGAAACAGCGTGGGGGCTTTAGCTCCCATAGCCCTTACTTGGTTCTGTCTTTGACCCCAAGCATTTTTTTTTTTTGCTTGAAATTACAAAATCAAAGCTATTGATCAAGTCTTATTGGGGAGAATTTGGCGCATGCACACACTCTCTCTTGTCCTCTAGCTAAACGAATGTTGTTTCAAATCATGATTGCATGGTTTCACATCGAGGGATAACTATAATATACCCAAGAAATGTGATAAATTTAAGGTTATTCCGCGTTGAATAATTATTACTTTCAAAATTAATATATTATTAAATCATGATTGCATGGTTTCACATCGAGGGATAACTATAATATACACAAGAAATGTGATAAATTTAAGGTTATTCCGCGTTGAATAATTATTACTTTCAAAATTAATATATTATTTTGGACAAATTTTTCATTCAGTACAATTAATATTCGTCAAGCCTCGACAATATATGACATTATTCCTAAATTTTAGGCTATCTAACATCGGTTGCTCAAATCGCTCAAATCTTTACAGGAAAAATATGTTAGAAATATTATTCAAAATTATCATTTTAGCACAAGAGCAATGGTATATTATATTATAAGATTATCAACATGCAATGCATAAAATAATTGACTCCCAATATAACGGATAGTAGGAAAGAGCTAGGTAGCCTATGAGAATGAGATGCATGATGATAACAATATCTTAAGATTAATATTCCTCCACTCGTGAAGGTTCAATCAAAGTGTAATAGTCTAAGATTCAACCCCAATGCTCACAAGCTTTCTGTAATCAATGTTTACGACTACTATGGACTTTTGAACCAGCCACGAACCGAGTTGTCCAACACTATAGAAAATAGTAGATAAATTATTCTAAAACTCGCTCTCATTATCTTTGAAGAAATCTTTTGCGAATAATGTCAACTATTAAAATACCCTCAATTCCTTTTTTTTCTTTAAAGAATTTATTGGTTGTGTTTGGTTAGATAATTTAGTATAGTTTTGATGATGTCAGCAGATGTAATAAGTGAAGAATGATAGAGAGAGAAATGATGATGTCGAACAAGACCATTATAATTGCAAGGAGATGTGCATGTCCTCTGATAAGCACTACACGCACTCACTCTATAAATAAGAGGAGCAATCACTTATCTAACCATAAAAAAACCAATAATCCATAAAATTTGCATAGTGGCACTTTTGGTCATGGCTCTTGTTTTAGGCTTCCCATTGTCTTTCATTGGGTACACAGCTCTCTTTTATCTGCTAATTAGCTCATGTTCTTGCTTCAATCCCAAGCTCCTTAATGTCTCAAGGCTCCAGTCTTATAATTCTGGCTGGACGGCCGCCATTGCAACCTGGTATGGCAGCGCCACCGGTTATGGAACAAATGGTAATATGTTTATACACAATATAAATTTGTATTATTGTTTTTTAACAACTCGGGTATGTAGGAAATAACTTATGCACATCTCGATTAATTTTTCACAATGAATCTTGCCATCTGTAAGTGAGAGCATGCTACAAGAAATTCTGGATTGTGTTACAAAAATATCACCTCCTAAGACTTGATGCTACAAAATAAGAGTTTGTCACAACAAAGTGAACATATTGTGACAAATTTCATTTTTTAGGGCTTATTTTCGTAATAAGAACTAGAATTTGCTAGTGATTTCATGGCGGGACAAAACCCAATTATGTATATACATTTGGATACAGTATATATTGTAAAATATATAGGCAGTCAATTAATGAAGTTGCTTAATTTTGATTGGTTAAAGATGCTATTGCATGCATATGTATGTAGGTGGGGCTTGTGGATATAAAAATGCACTGGGTCAACCTCCATACTCTAACTTAGTGTCAGCAGGTGGCCCTTCTTTGTTCAATTCATGCTTAGGCTGTGGCGCTTGTTATCAGGTGATTAGTGCTACTTCTGCTCCAAAATGATTGTCCAGTCACCAAAACTAGAACTTCAAAATAATGCATTTTTTTAGAAAATGAACTTCAAAATAATGAATTTTTTTAAGGTATCAACAGTTTATTTCCAATTTATGCAAAAAATTTGGAATTTGTTTGATAAAAATAAACTAATTTTTAAGTTTTTGAATATTTTTTTTACCTTGATTAATATTATCCAAATGAAATTTTTCTATATATAAGGCTTGACAAATTCATTTAACGTTACACTCTCTACTATGGTGTCTAAGAGCATCCACAATGGCATAACCAAAACCAAAAAGTTGCTAAAGTTAGCAATGTTTGTTTAAAAAAGTGCTCACATTGGAATAACCAAACTTAGCAACCTCTTAGCAACTAACCAAATTTTGTCACTTGGATAACCAAAACTAGCAACCTTTTGCCAATAACCAAATTTAATGGACCCCACATCTACCCAATCAAGTACACCCACCATTACACAAAATGACAAAAACCTTCTCTCTCCTCTCTTAACAATGTTTTCAAAAGTTTAATTTAAATTTTTTTTTTCTTTTTCAAAAGTTTAATTTTAAAAAACTGGTTTTTTTCAAAAGTTTATTTTAAAAAAACTGTTTTTTTCAAAAGTTCATTTTAAAAAACTGTTTTTTTTTTCAAAAATTCCTATTAAAAACTGTTTTTTTCAAAAGTTCTTTTAAAAAAAAACTGTTTTTTTTTCAAAAGTTCATTTTAAAAACTGTTTTTTTCAGAAGTTTATTTTTAAAAACTGTTTTTTTTCAAAATTTATTTTTAAAAACTGTTTTTTTTAAACCGTTTTGTACTTAAAGAAAATTCAAAATATTTTTTAAAAAAATTTTCAAAACTATTTTTTGTAGTTTGAAAAAGTAATGTGGCAAGTTTTGTTTATCATTTGAATAAGTGATGGAGGGCCCATTATTTTTGGTTATGGACAAAAACACCAATGTGGGACTTGGCATTCTTAGCTTTAACTTTAACAAATGGATAAATGGATAACCAAAAAAGTTTTTGGTTATCGATTTATCCAATTAGGCAATTGTGGATCTTTCCCCAATGTCTTATAGTTTCAAAATGTCGTTGTCACACAGTTCTTTGTCAAAAACTTTACAATTGGATGTTTATTAAGTAAGTTAGTATTATCCATTTTTCTTTGATCCATAATTAACATATTTATTCAAGTGATCATTAAAGTCTCCAAATTAATTTCCAGGTGAAATGCACGGTAAATGCAGCGTGTTCGGGGAACCAGTGACGGTAACGCTTGCAGATTCGTGTCCGGGTTGTACGGATGCAGCCTTTCATTTTGAGTTAAGTGGCACTGCTTTTGGAGCCATGGCTGTACCGGGACTGGCCGGTCAATTGCGCAATGCTGGAACCTTCCCAATACTGTTCCAAAGGTGGTACATATTATACAACATGTGTAACAATAAAATTTATCGTTAATAATGAATGCCTAAGTTCAATATCTCCCTCACTTAATATCGCAAACGCCGTACACGGATCTCACCAAGGAATACTTTTTAATTTCATAAGAATACTATTTATGAAATGATAGACTTTACTGGATTATTTACTAGAACCGGTGAGATGTGAATTCACTTAAGAGTACGTAGTGTTATACACAATATAACTAATCACAACGTACACCAACCACAACCCCTCAAATAAATGTAGCCCGAGTCTCACACATTTTTATAGGTTTGAACTCTACGTATATGTGAGGAGATTGTTCACTTACCTTGCTTTTGGTATGTCACGTGACATACACGTGCATGGCAATTCTGAATGTAGGGTGAGTACATTTGGGTGCAAGTTTGGATGACAATTTCACTTTACCAAATAACTGACCATATTAATATGTAATCCTCATATTCTGTATTGTTGGTTCATTATCTATAAAAAAAACGAAAAAAAAAAAACACATTCATGGTTTATAATGGAAAATATCAAACGTTCAAATATTGTCGTAATATTCTTTTCAATTTTTCAAACTTTTTAGTCAATCACGCAATCACGCACCCTTATTTTGCACTGCTTATATATTTGATTAATTCACGTTTAATTAAGCAGAGTTCCATGCAACTACCCTGGATTTTCGGTTACCTTCGTCGTGAATTCCGGCTCCAACGCATACTATTTTGCCGTTGTCATTGAGTTTGAAGATGGCCATGGCAACCTCTCTGCAGTCGCTCTCCAACAAGCCAATTCAAATACATGGACTTCCATGCAACACTCATGGGGAGCTGTTTGGGAACTGAACACAGGAGCTTATTTGCAAGCTCCTTTCTCCATTAAGCTTACTGGAGACTCAGGAAGTACCTTGGTGGCGACTAATGTGATACCCACTGGTTGGCAGACTGGACAAACTTATCAGTCCACTGTCAACTTTAAAGTTTAAAAGTTGACAGTTATTCAAAATGTGTAGCTGAAGGCAAAATGTGTTTTTATGTCTACTAAATGTGTAGTTTAATGTGTACTTGAAGGCAAAATGTGTAGTTTAAGTGTCTTAATATGCATATCAGTAATTTACTTATGGTTTGGCCGGATATTGTAGTAATAGTGAATAAAATAAAAGATGCCCCATTTTACAAAAATGGTGGCTTGCTTACCTTCCCCCAACTTTTCTGCATTAATGTCTAACAAGTGATTTATGCTTATTTTCCAACATAATTTTTCAGTTTTTTAAAATCACATTTTCATTTTCTTAGAGGTAAATGGATGTTTGGCTCATCTTACGAGCAAATCAATTGAACATTTTTGGAATCTGCTCAAAGGTAGGCCATTTATATCGGGATTAAGGAATTCAGAAAAAACTCTTGCGATCTGAATCAAAGGATTAAAGATGAATTAGATTATACAAAGGTTTTCAGCATTCCTTCTCATTATAACAACATTACTTTATTTCAATGTGGAAGCAGTGTGCACTATTTACTGGAACGAAATTGTAAGTGTTGATAGGGCTACTAAAGCAAATATATATTGTGAAGGCTCGTTACGCATCAAGGAATTTTTATGAAAGTGACAATCAAATGGCTTTAAATGTGGAATTCAACTATAGTTACTTAACAACAATTGCAAGAAAAAAGAAGAGGAGGAGGAGGAGAAGAAGATAATCCATGAGGGGTATTGTAGGGTCGGCCCAACTTTGTATCAAAACGAGACAAAGTGGTCATTCGAAGGATCCAACTTTCAAATGCCCAGTAACGCCTATTTTGACCAACAAGTACTAGGCCTATGGCCCAAAACCCTTTGGGCTGATTTTGGGCTTTTTGTTGTTGTTGTTGTGAGAAGTGTGTTTCTGAAGTCATTCCATTTCCAAAAAAAAAGAAAACAAAAGGTATTGAAATCAATGTCCTGTTTGATGGGGAAAAAATTCATTATCATGTAAATACTACTTTTCGGGTCTGTTTGCAAACTCGCAAAAACAAATCCTACTTCCAAGCCATCCATTTATTTTTATATTTAAAACCCCAAATTGTTGAAAAGGTGCTAACACAGATTTTCCCAATGTCGTCCTGAAGTCCTACGCTGCCCAAGAAAAAAGGTACAGTATTTTGGTCCCTTCCCAAGAAATTAAGTTCGCCCACCAACCACCCCTCAATTCCTCCGGTCACTGAAACATCACCTCAAACGAAAACCTAGACCTGATGCATGCAATAGCCATTCATAAACCCAAACCCAAACCTAAATCATCTAATTCTCCAATAAGCTCTCGACGCTGCCCCTCAAAATCTTTGAATCGGGCAAAAAAAACACCCAATGGAACCCCTGAGTCTTGGATAGTGTGGCTAGTATGTTTAGCCCCATCATGGAGCTACAAGGACTCAAACCTAGACTATGTCCAACCAAATCCGTGGTTTTACCAATAAACCAACCCTTCGTTGGTCAAAGAGAAAGAAACTGTTCTAAGAGTGAAAGATAGAGAAAATTTGGAGAAAACTTTTATTATTTCTCATTTTTCCCTTTCTCCTCCTTTTCCCTAGGAACCAAACAAGAAAAAGGATTTTGTTATACCTTTCTCGGCCTTTTGACTAAGATCGAGTGTAGGATTTGTTTTCATTAATTTAATATCTGATACGTGGGAAATTTAGTCTAAATTTAGTATACATATAACTTGGCATTCATAAATCACTGTAGGTCACACGTGATTATTTGTCCCTTTCATCTATTCTTCTATGTTTTGATCTGTACAGTGCGCACTCCACTTGCACAAGGGGAGGTTGGCTTGTGAGGCCTCTTCTTGTTGAATGACAATCCAACCTCAAATGATGGTTAACCGAGATTTGACTAAATTGAAAAAACTGGTTTTTTGATTTTTTTCGTTTTGTCTTTATTTAATTTTTTTTTTGCATTTGTTAGTTTTGTATCAAGATTTTGTGGTTTCTGGATTTATCTTGTCGAGACGAATTCAAAAAGTATAAAATTATGGTCAAAAGTAATAGTTTTTTTAAGAAAGCCCAAAATAAACTAAAATAAACCAGTTTTTTGAATTATTTTTCGTCTTTATTCACAAAACTTTAAGTTTGGCTACTTTTTAGATTCCTCTCGTCGAGACAAGCCAAGAAACCCAAAAAAATCGACCGAAAACTAATAAATGCAAAAAACAAAATTGAATAAGGACAAAATGAAAAAAAACCAAAAAACTAGTTTTTTCAATTTAGCCTAATCAAGCCCTAACCTAACCGATGGAGACAGTTTTTAACTGCGATTATGATTTTGGTATTTAATTTGGAAAAACCCGACAATTCGGTTTTGGTTTCTGTTTCATACGTAACAACAATGAAACTAAAATGAACCGCAATATATTTACAAGAATACCCTAATGTATCTATATTTTTTATATTTATGTATCTGTTATACAAATTCTAGTTAGGGTTAAAGATTGATTTTGTTAATTTTATAGTGAACTCTATGGTGATTCTGTCTTAATTTGTGTTCGAAGGATGGATTGACTTTGTGTTAATTGCACTTTTTATTTACATGGTTCTTAAATTTTCTTATTCTCCTTTGATGATTATCAGTTTCAGTGAAAAATCAAACGAAACTGGTAATCGATGGTTATAGTTATGGTTTAGATAAAATAAAAAATAAAAAAACGTAAGTTTTGGTTATGGTTTTAGTATTAAGTATAGGTTTCGATTATTAGTCTTACCAATAATCGAACCGAACTACACTGTTATCATTCATACTCCGAACATCTCAGGGCTAGCATTGGTTGACTTCTAAAAACATTTGAATCATGAGATAAGTAGTAATTGCTTATACGCAAATGATTTGCGGCAAATCTACGGCCATGTGCACAAGAGCGAATAGTCAACGGCTGTTAGTCAACAAATCGGAGTACTGAGACGTATCCAACGGTGGGAAGAAATGTACAAGTTGACGGATGGTGTCCCTGCGAAATTGCAGGGCAAGTCGTCCGTACGTAATCCAAAATCCTCGAAGAATAATTACTGTCCCCCTCGTGTTTATTGTTTGAGTGCGACCCGCACGTGGATCGTTTACATCTTATGTTAATTTAACGGTTGTGGCATCATCAGAACTAGGTTTTCAATGGCCAATAACCTCCATTAACGGCTTCGTTAATGGATACCGACAACTGATATCGTTTTCAATAGGTTATTGTAACTTCACGGACTTAACTTAAAGATTGAGCATTATGGTTGGCCTCACTTGTATCTACCAGCTAATAATTTCTCCCTCTTAGACTCTGCTTGGATGACCAAAATTTTGACTAAGAATAAGAATATAATTACTGAAATTCAAATTCCTAGGATTTTTCTTGGGTAAGAATAGAAATATGATTACTGGAAATCAAATTCCTAAGAATTTGATACATGGAGGAATTGCATTTTGGTATTTGGATTAATTCAGTAATCTTAAACGGAAAACATTTATTTTAAAAATTTATAAAACCCAACATTCTTTTTCCTAGTGAATGAGTTAGGAATCTGAGATTCTTATTGGGTAAGGGAGGGATTAAATTCCCGCTAAATCTTGGCATGTGATTCTTACTTGAATATGTTATTAAGAATCACATTTTTATTCCTGTCTCTACCATACATTGGAATCACAAAAGCCTAGCATCACATTCCTGTTCTTATATCTTCCAAACGTTGTAATCATCAGGGGCGAATATAAGGGTGTAATCATGGGGGCTTGGGCCCCCGCTCACCCCCCAATTATCCCAAATTTTTTACTATATTTTTGGTTTTGTTTATAAAAATTAAGAAGAAAGGCCCTCTCAAAATTGTTTTATTAATATATAAGGATGAAATTTTGATATTAATTTATGAATATATATGAATTGTCTCCCTGCGATAGAAATTCTGCCTCCGCCATTGGTAATCATGGATTGAAGATATATATCACATTTTCATTTCCCTTCGAGATTACTGTCATCCAAACTGAGTCTCAAGAGAAAAAGCAATTGTGAAGGGTTTCTCAGATCAATTTGCACGCACTTTAAATCAAGATTAATTTTTACAATTCTTTCTACAGTTGTTTTAGATGCAAAGCGTCTAGTGTGAACTGTGAAGTGGCCTAAACTCTACAGTGTTGTTGGTAAGGAGGTTACAAGAAGTGTTAAGCCTGAACCATAGTTGAGTTGAATTTTCAACAAAAATCGAAAACAAAATCTCCACATTCATTGTTGAGTGGAAATGGCGAGCTTAAGCTCGTTGTGGAGAACCCCAAGCATTTTTTTTTTCTTGCTTGAAATTGCAAAACCCAAGCTATTGATCAATTCTATTGGAGAGAATTTTTCAGAGACTCTAGCGAAACGAATGTTGTATATTATAGTTATACTCGATAACTACAATATACTCAAGGAATGTGATAAATTTAAGGTTATCCGTCGTTGAATAATTATTACTTTCAAAATTAATATATCAAACTGGACAAACTTTTCACTCACTACAATTAACATTAGTCAAGCCCCGACAATATATGACATTATTCCTAAATTTTAGGTTATCTGACATCGGTTGCTCAAATCGCTCAAATCTTCGTATGGAGGAAAAATATATTTGAAATATTATTCAAAATTATCATTTTAGCACAAGAGCTATAGTATATTATAAGATTATCAACATGCAACACATAAAATAATCGACCTCCAGTATAACAGATAGTAGAAAAGAGCTAGTTAGCCAATGAGAATGAGAGGCGTGATGCTAACAATATCTTAAGATTAATATTCCTCCACTCGTGAAGGTTCAATTAGAGTGTACTACTTTAAGATTCAACCCAAACTCTCACAATCTTTCCGTAACCAATGTTTACAGCTACTATGGAGTTTTGAACAAGCCACGAACCTAGTTGTCCAACACTATAGGAAATAGAAGATAAATTATTCTAAAACTCTCTCTCATTATATGTGAAGAAATCTTTTGCGAATAGTGTCAACTGTTAAAAATTTAAAATACCCTTAATTCCTTTTTTTTTTTTATAAAGAATTTATTATAATTGCAAGGAGATGTGCATGTCCTGTGATAAGCACTGCATGCTCTCACTCTATAAATACGAGGAGTGACCACTTATCTAACCATCAAAAACCAAATAATCCACAAATTTGCATAGTGGCACTTTTGGTCATGGCTCTTGTTATAGGCCTCCCGTTGTCTTTCATTGGCTACTTAGCTCTGTTTTCTCTGATAATCAGCTCATGTTCTTGCTTCAATCCCAAGCTCCTTAATGTCTCAAGGCTCCAGTCTTATAATTCTGGCTGGACGTCCGCTGTTGCAACTTGGTATGGCCCCGCCACTGGTGATGGAACAAATGGTAATGTTTATACACAATATAAATTTGTATGTATTTTTTTTTAATAACTCGGGATGTAGGGGACAACTTATGCATATCTCGATTAATTTTTTGGAATGAATCCTGCCATCATTTAGTGGGAGCATGCTACAAGAATGCTGGATTATGTTACGAAAATTTCGCCTTCTATGACTTGATGCTACAAAATAAGATTTTGTCACAACAAAGTGAACCTATTGGGACAAATTTCATTTTGTAGGGCTTATTTCGTATTAAGAACTACAATTTGTTAGTGATTTCATGCCGGGACAAAACCCAATTATGTATATACATTTGGATACTATATATATATATATATAGGTAATGAATTAATCCTAACGAAGTTGCTTAATTTTGATTGGTTAATGATGCTATTGCACGCATATGTATCATGTATTTAGGTGGGGCTTGTGGATATCAAAATGCAGTGGGTCAAGCTCCATACTCTGACTTAGTGTCAGCTGGTGGCCCTTCTTTGTTTGATTCAGGCTTAGGCTGTGGTGCTTGTTATCAGGTGATTAATACTATCTCTGTTCTAAAATGTTGTCCAGTCACCAAAACTAGAACTTCAAAATAATGCATTTCTTTTAGAAAATTTTGAATTTTTTTTCTCGCAAGCTACTATATAGATATATATATTTTTTGAACGGAAAAAAAAATTATTAATCTTTGGAAACAAAATACAAAGATTAAAAGATCCAAAACAAAAGCATCAAGCTAGAAGAGGGGAAAACCTTCAAAGAAGGAAACCACAACCGACAATAGATATTGATCAACAGTTTCTTCAAATTTATGCATAAAAGTTGAAATTTGTTTTGATAAAAATACATTAACTTTTTAAGTTTTCAATTTTTTTTTTTACCTTTATTAATGTTATCCGAATGAAATTTGTCTACATAGACAGCTTGACAAATTCATTTAACGTGACACTTTCTATTACGGTGTCTTATGGTTTCTAGATGTCATTGTCACACCTTGTTTTGTCAAAAACTTTGTAATTGGACGCTTATTGAGTTAGTAACTTAGTTATCCATTTTCCTTTTATCCTTAATTAACTTATTTATTCAAGCGATCATTAATTAAAATGTCCAAATTAATTTTCAGGTGAAATGCACGGTAAATGCAGCGTGCTCGGGGAACCCAGTGACGGTAACGCTCGCGGATTCGTGTCCAGGTTGTACGGATGCAGCCTTTCATTTTGATTTAAGTGGCACTGCTTTTGGAGCCATGGCTATATCGGGACTGGCCGGTCAATTGCGCAATGCTGGAACCTTCCCTATACTCTTCCAAAGGTGGTACATATTGTACAACATATGTAACAAATTTTTTTATCGTTAATAATGAATGTCTAAGTTTAATATCTCCCTCACTTAAGATCGCAATGCGGAACGACGAATACTTTTAATCTCCCAAGAGTACTATTTGTAAAATTATAGACCTACCTGATTATTTACTAAAACCGGTGATCACTTAAGATCAATGCTATAAATACAATAACTAACCACAACGTACGCCACCCACAACTCCTCAAATAAATGTGGCCGGGTGAGTCCGGCTCTCCCACAAATTTATGGTTGTGAGCTCTGCGTATACATGATGGGTTGTGGTTGGTTATTGTGTTCTTAAATTTATTGTTCACTTAATTTGCCTTTGTATGTCACATGAGATACACGTGCATGGCAATTCTGAATGTAGAGTGACTACACTTTTGGGTGCAAGTTTGGATGACAAATTGTCACTTTGCCAAACAACTGACCATAGTAATATGTAATCCTTGCAATCAAATTTTACAAACTTTTCAATAGTTTTTAGTCAATCACGCAATCATGCACCCTTCTTTTGCATTCCTATATTTTGCACTAATTATTTGAGAAATTCATGTCATGTCTAAGCAGAGTTCCGTGCAGCTACCCTGGATTTTCGGTTACCTTCGTCGTGGATTCTGGCTCCAACTCATACTATTTTGCCGTCGCCATTGAGTTTGAAGATGGAGATGGCGACCTCTCTACAGTCGCTCTCCAACAAGCCAATTCAAATACATGGACTTCCATGCAACACTCATGGGGAGCTGTTTGGGAACTGGACACAGGAGCTTATTTGCAAGCTCCTTTCTCTATTCAGCTTACTGGAGACTCAGGAAGTACCTTGGTGGCGAGTAATGTGATACCCGTTGGTTGGCAGCCTGGACAAACTTATAAGTCTACTGTCAACTTTAATACCTAAAAGTTGAAGGCCAAATGTGTTTTACTGTCTAAATGTGTAGTTTAATGGGTACTTGAAGGCAAAATGTGTAGTTCAACTTTCTATTAATAAGGGAAATGCTAAGTGCTCAGAATTTTTACCAGAAAATTAACCAAAAACTGGAATGAAATCTGAACTATTCATTCTAGTTTTGGGTAATTTTATGGGTAAAAATTCTAGGTGTGTAGCACTGCTGCTATTAATAATGTCTGTCGGTAATTTACTTTTGGTTTAGCTGGATGTAGTAATCCTATGTGAATAAAATAAAGTTGCCCCATTTTACAAAAATGGTGGCTTGCTTGCCTTCCCCCCAACATTTTTGCAATATTAATGTCTAACAACTGATTTATGCTTATTTTCCAACATAATTTCTCAGTGTTGTTAAAATATACATATGTTGAGACTTAATGATACAAGTGTAAAATCAAACAATGAGATATATTTCATTTTCTTAGTGGTAACGAATGTTTGACTCAGCTTATGAGCAAATATTACTTTATCCACTGAACATCTTCGGAGTCTATTCAAAGGTAGGCCATTTACATCGAGATTATTCATAGGAGAAACTCTCGCAACCTAAATCAAAGGATTAATGATGAATTAGATTCCACAGAGGTTGATAGGGCTACTAAAGCAAATATATATTGTGAAGGCTTGTCAAGCGTCACACATCAAGGTATTTTTATGAAATTGAGAAATCAAATGGCATTAAATGTGGAATTCAACTATTGTTACTTTAACAACAATTGCAAGAAAAATGATGATGAAGAAGAAGATAACAGATCTAGAGAGGTCTATCTACCCAAAGGCCATTCCAACATAAATGGGTTCGGTACATAATCCATGAGGAGTATGGTTAGGATCATGAGTCCTGTGAAGAATTCTTGTCATTCGAAGTATTTAACTTCTCAAATGCGTAGTAAGTTGGTACTCATTTCACCAAGAAGTACTAGGCCTATGGCCCAAAACCCATTGGGCTGATTATGGGATTTTTGTTGTTGTGAGAAGAGGCTGTTTGAAGTCATTCCATTTCCTAAAAAAACCCAAAAACTATTGAAATCATTAATTGTCCTCTCTTTTTTTTGTGTCAAATGATAAAAGTTTTTTTTTGATAAAAGAGATCATATATCCGAACAGGTCACTGTTCCTCCGAAGAGTAAAACAAAGCCTCAAGGCAGCCTAAACAAGAACCAGATTTAGGACCTCACACATAACGGGAGCAGAACAACGGCAACTCATTGCCACTCCAACAATTACTACCACAACCATCCAAAACATCCTCGAAAGGATGAGAAAAGCCCGATGGGGGAGAAAAGCCCGATGGGGGAGAAAAATCAGCAAAACTAACGCAAAGATAACAAAAAACTACAAGCCAACAACTAGTCAAGGACCCAAAGAACCGAGTCACCCGAGTTGGCAACACTAAGTCGCTCTAGCACATCCCATCCGCAGGCCAAAGCTTCATCTCCAACAAGATCCCGACACCTACACCTGAGAGCTCACCTCCAACAACCACAAGTCTTGATGCACCTCTGGCAACTCGTCAGGAAACTCGGTCAACGCGAAGGAAAGCAACGAAGGTATGCTTTAAACAAAAATAGAGAACGGTGGAGTGGTGGCCAAAGGAGACAAGAGGAGAGTAGCAATTATTCGAAAAACGGGGAAAGAAAGTGAAAATTACGAGATCCGGGAAAGAAGAAAACACCCATATGGATGGAGATCCCGGGGCTAAATCGGTGTGGGAATCATTATCATGTGAATACCACTTTTCAGGTGTGTTTGCATACTTGGGAAAGGATGAGAAAGAAAAAGAAAAGTACTCTCTCAGTCACAATTTGTTTGCTCATTAAAAAATTACGTGCAATTTTCAAACTAAAAAATAATGTATTTATCAAAATAATTTTTAAAATTTTTTTGCACCGTATTAGAGTTCTCAATGAGATCCATTAAACAAGATCCATATTGATTAAAAAAAATTTTTTGTAAGTACATTAGTTTTTAGTTTGAAAATTGCACGTAGTTCCGTATTGAGCAAACAAATTGAAATGGAGGGAGTAATTTTTTATGAAAAAGAAGAAGAAAAACAACGATGTAGGAATGGTTTCCTGTCACTCCTATCAAGGAGTATTGGAAAAAAATTTGTTCACCCTCACCAAAAGAGGGTGAACATAACACTCACCCTGGTTGGTCGAAATAATGTGAGGTCCACCAAAAATGGTGTAAATCTCACCATAAAATGATGACATGCTTATCAAAAAGTGTATTGATTCCGTGGACCCACGCCTTTTCGACCAATCAAGGTGAGGGTGAACAAATTTTTTTACCGGGAGTATTACACAGTGATCACGCGACACCAAAATCTATAGGGGACCGAAACTGAGATACTAACACTTGTGAAAGAATGGTGTCTATAAGGATTAAGGATTCGAACATAGACTTTGTCCAACCAAATCCGAGGTTCCACCAATGAACCAACCCCTTGTTGGTGAAAGAAAAAGAAAGGGCATTTACCATTAGGTCACCCTTGGATCTCATAATTACCATCAGGTCAAGCCTAACTCTAAAAAATTTCTATCAACTCCCCAACCCATATAAAAATGCCTAAATCATAGGGTACCCTATGAAAGTGCCTAAAATCCTAGGGTACCCTATTAAAGTGCCTAAACCACTAAATCCTATAATAGAAAAGTGCACCCTAAACATAAATTCTAGGGTACCCTACGACTAGGGTACCTTATGACTAGAGTACTCTACGACTAGGGTACCCTATGAAAGTGCCTAAAATCCTAGGATACCCTACGATTAGGGTACACTACGACTAGGGTACCCTATGAAAGTGCCTAAAATCCTAGGGTATTCTACTAGGGTATCCCATAAAAGTGCCTAAATCTTAGGGTACTCTATGAAAGTGTATAAACCACTAAAACCCTTTAATAGGAACGTGCACCATAAACCAAAACTCTAAAAAAAAAAAGACTTACCTTAGTGGTAATTAAAAAAAATGACTTACCTTACTGGTAATTAGACATCTTTTTTCTAGACCTAGAGGTAATAATCCCAAAAAGGAACTGTTCTAAGAGTGAAATTTGGAGAATTTTTTTTATTATTTATCATTTTTCTCTCTCCCTTTTCCCTAATACGGAGTAACCAAACAAGACAAGGGATTTTGTTTTTCAATTCTCTCTTTTGGTTTCTTTTCACAACTTCCAAACACAACCCTCATTTTCGATTGATTGATTTCATCAAACTGGAAATAAAAGATACGGAGTCTAAAAACTTCTTCAATTAGCACATCTTGGTTTTTTAATTCAACTATAATTTTTTTTTGTTCATAAAAAACAAAGAAGAGTATTCAATAATAATAATAAACGCTAATACAAGCAAGACGACATCGGTGAATGATAGTTTTGTTTCACCAACTGAAAATTTGTCACAGAGAGATTTTCTTGCTTCTTTAGTCTCTCTGATTATCAATGATAGAGATAACCATGTGGAGGGATTTTAATTTTTGACAATTAGATGTGGAAAGTTGATTATCGCTGACCCGACATTATTTAATGCCCCTTTTCTTCTGCGTACATATTGGGTAGGGTCTACACACTCACTAGTATTTTTTAGCCTGCACCAAATATGGGCGTGGGCTAAAAAAGGATTTGAGGCATCACGTGAAGGTGTCCTGAAAATATTGTGCTTTGGCTAAGATAAATCAAATGGTTTGGTATTTTTTTTATCTTTATTCAATTTTTTTTTTTTGCATTTGTTAGTTTTGCGTTGATTTTTTTGTAAACTATTGGTTCGTCACGGGGAGAGAAGTCTCAAAAGTCAATATATATATATATATAAAGTTCACTAAAATAAAAATAATCCAAATTTTTGTGGATTATTGATTATTTTTGCCTTATTCGCATAAAAATTAGTTAATAATTTAAAAAAAATTAGATTTCTCACGCCGAGAGGAACTAATAATTCACAAAAGTTGAAACAAAATTAACAAATACAAATTTTTTTGAATAGAAAAAAACCATTTATTTTATTTTTCAAGGAAAATGTTAATGGATGCAACATTACATCCGTTAAGGATGCCAAAAACTATACTTGTGGGTCCCACTTTTATTTTAAAGTTTATTTTTAAGTGTAATTTAAAATACAAGTGGGACCAAACAAGTATATTTTTTTATAACTTTAACGGATGCAATAGTACATCCGTTATCAATACTCTTTTTTCAATTGAGAGAGAGTTCTTGAATGGATTTTATGAGATAAAATGAAAATTTTGATTTTAGTTGGTGTTTTATGGAGGGGTGATAAAATCACATTGTTTTCCCAATAGATAAAACCTAAGTGCTAAAATAGTTGTGGACCACTAGCAGTTTCAAAAATGGTTAATAAAATCTAGTGTGATAAAATCTATTCATAAAAGATGATGATAAAATCAAATACTCCCTCTGTCCGGATTTGTTGGTCCGTTTTGGGGGTTCCTATTTTTTTTCCATTACCTTTTGAGTTTGTTAATTTTCTATTTTAACCTCAATCCCTCCATTTAATACTCTCTCATTTCAAATTTGATAATCTACTACAAAACTACGTGCAATTTTCAAACTAAAAAATAATGTAGTTACAAAAAAAAATTATCAATATAAATCTTGTTTGATAGATCTTATTACGAACTTTAATATGGTACCAAAATATTTCAAAAATGTAAACACATTATTTTAAAAAAGTTAGTTTTTAAGTTGTTATTTTAAGTTTTAGAATATGGGCAAAAAAGCAAAATTTTCATACTTTATCCTTTGACTTTTAAAATGAAAAAATATTTTAAAACTTGAAAAAATATGTTTGTAGACTAACAAATCCGGACAAAGACAGTAATCTATTCAAGAACTCACCACCACGTGATAATTGCTTGTACGGAAATCCATGGGCAACGGCGGATGAAACGAATCCAACGGTGGAAAACAATTGGCAAATAGTGACAAAGCATTAGATCGCATTCACGCACGCATCGTCACCACCGTCGACAATTGGTGTACCCACGAAATTACGGAGCAGGCGTGCGTACGAAATCGAAAATCACCGCCAAATAGTGGTGTACATCTTTACGTTAATTAATTTAACATTGAGAATATTTTATTTACGGACGCAGCGCAAACAGAGAGCCTACGCCGTGTGAATCTCGACTGTCCATCCTGAGATCCAAAGGTTCGGAGCCATGCATAGTTTTTTTTTTTTTTGAATCTGTAGTCCATTTAAGGAGGAGAGAGAGTGTGCACACCTCGGAGCTGTTGAATCTTGGGATGGACGGCCGCATCCGTAAATAAGATTCTCTCTTTAATTAACGGGGCGCTTGACAACTTATTTTTTCGCTTCTCATTTTCTCTTTTTCAACTTTTGAGTGTTTGTGTGATGTCCACCAAAACACCTTCTCTGACAATGAGTTCTTGGTTTTAATTTTTAGAGTGGAAAAGCGAAAAAGTTTGGTACCAAGATTGGTACCAAGAAGTTTTTTGACTTTTTTTTTTCTTTTTTCTTTTTTATTAATAAAAGACTTATGTAATGTATTCTGCATGTATATCTACCAAACACTACTTTTAATACAAAATGCATTCTTCATATTTTCTTCAAACAGTCGTAGATTCAAAATATATTCTGATCATAATTTAAAAGGCCAAAAATTTTAAAAATTGAAAATGAAAAGAATCCTCTCAACATCCCCTAAGTTTGTTCGCACAGATTTAGGGGTACAGGTCTTGCACAGATTTTTTTGTCAGGCTCACATTGGGTACTACAAAGATGATCCAAACTGCTTATTTTTTTTATAAAATACTTCTTTATGAGTTGAAGTAAAAATGATGTTAGACGTCAGTAAGAACATTTTCAAAATTTGTAAGGCAAAACTGAGTGGTTCACGCTACGAATTTTGAAAAACTTTTATCAATATTTAATTGAGCTAATTTTTTTTAAGTACCCATAAAAAACATTTAAAGTATAATGATCATTTTATATTATTTTTGTGGGACCAGAGGTGGGTCCGGCAAGAAGATTTGTGCGCACGCTCCCCAATCTGTGCGTAAGTGCGTTTGGAGGGGCAGCATCAGAACCAGATTTTCAACGGCCAATAACCTCCATTAACGGCTAGGTTAACGGATACAGACAAGTGATACCAAATGTGTCGTTTTCAATCGCAACCGCAAATCTGGCAATGTGTTTTTGCTGAACGGCGCAAATCTGGAATTTTCTAACCTCACGGAAACATTGGGCAATTTGGAGGACCCACCATGCTTGTGAGCCTCACTTGATCCAAGTTGTAAATTCCTCCCCATGGAGAAAAATAGATTGTGAAAATTTTTGGGCTTGTTTACGCGTGCTTCAAATAAATTTTTATAGGGACATTTATATGCTTATTTTTGGCGTGAGTCGTAAGCAGGGACGAAGCTAGAAGTTCCACTACCCAGGGGCGATTTTTTTTTTTTTCAAAATATTTTACAAGGGCAAGCTTATATAATTTATACTCCTTCCATCCCAATTTTTTGGTCATTCTTTCCATTTTGAGATGTTCCAAAATATTTGTCTCACTTCTAAAAACATCCATCGAAACAAAGTCACTTTTTAGTTTTACCTTTAAAAAGTATTTTTCCCATCTTAATTGGCTAATCCATTATCTTTTATTTTATAACGGTTTTTATGATTTTAAAATTTTTGAATAATAAAACTAATTGATATCTATCAAACAAGATCCATATTGAATATTTTTTGACTTTCATATAATAAATTAGCCTCACAAATTTGGTCACAGTAATATTGACTGAATTTAGGGGCAAAATAGAAATGTCAATACAAAGTTTTCACGCCCCTTAAAAACCCGCTTCCCCAAAAGGGGCAAATTGGGACAGAGGGAGTAGAAAATTTTCTTTTTTTTCTATATAATACTAGACGGATTTTTTTTCCCTTGCAGGGGCAACCGCTCCTACTGGCCCCTCTCTGGCCATAAGGTAGTCTTAAGTATTATTGGTAAGGAGTATTAAACCTTGAAATCATAATTACGATGGCCTTGTTTGTTTTCTTATTTAGTTTTGATGACATTATTATTTTAGTTTTGATGACATTATTATTTTTCTCATTTCTCTCTATCTCTCTTCACTCATTACACCTGCTGACATCATCAAAACTAAATTGAACTATCTAACCAAACACAACCCATATATTTTTGAGTCACAAGTTTTTATTACGAAATTGGGGTTGAATTTTCTTGCACTTGCACTTAGACCAAATGAAACGAAACGTAGCCAACAAAAATCCAAATGAAAATCTCCCCGACTCCACGTTCATGGTTGAGTGGAATGGCGAGCTTAACATCGTGGGGATTTCGGGTGTATTAGTTTTTGGATTTTTGATTAGTTAGTTTTTTTTGTTTTTTGTTTTTTGTGTATTTATTTTTTTGTTTCAATCTCGATTATTGTTGCGCTGTATTGTGTAATAGTTTGAGCTGGGAATCCGTTGGGAGTCTCTACTACTATCTCTTGACCAATTTCTATCATCCCAAATTGAAGGTGCCGGTCTACTTTGGTGGGTGTGTCCAAGCCGCATTGTCGTGCTCACATTATTTGTTAGTGGTTTTAGTTTCATTCCTGTTTTTCGATGTAATCGTTACTAGATGGCTTGTTTGAATGACATTGACCGTTGATAATAATAAAATAAAATAAAAATAAAAATAAAAAAAAGCTTAAGGTCGTGGAGGACCCGATTTTCATGTGTGTGTGTGCGCGCACATGTGTGAAATTGTGGAGAACCCAAGCTATTAATCAAGTTTTTGGCTGAGAGACTCTAGCTAAATAAATGTTGCATGATTTCATGATTGCATGTGTCTTGCGTCCAGTGATAACTATAGTATACTAAAAAAAAGTGATAGTATTAGAGTTCATCCTACGTTGATTAATTAATACCTATAAAATTAATCTACGAGTCTGGACAGACTTTTCGTTGGTTATAAATTAATTTTGAATTTGATCTTTAACAGATATTGAAACATTAATGAGCAAACACAACGAACATTAGTCAAGGCTTGGTTGCACAAATCTTGGTACGTAGGAAGAATACAGTGTAATATTAATCAACTTCAACCCTTTTGAAGAATGTCCAACTACCCTTTTGAAGAATGTACCCTTAATTCACGCATCACAATTCACACATCACATGTGCATTGCCTTTTTTGAAGTTTTTTCAAAAACTTAGGCGTCCGGCTAGCTTACGTGCAGCACAATTAATCTTGGGAGTCCAATTAAAGCCATTACGAAGTTTCGTATGGACCGGTCTCTAAGGTGATGATAGCACCTAAGAGGCTGAGAGGTTTCGAACCTAGGACCTTAGGAGGAAGCAAACTCCTAGGTCCCAGACCTTGACCACTGAATTGAACAGAAACCGATTCAGTGTACATGCTCTCATTCTATAAATAGGAGGAGTGATCACTTATCTAACCATCAAAAACCAATAATCCACCACATTTGCATAGGTGTACTTTTGATCATGGCTCTTGATTTAGGCTTCCCATTGTCTTTCATTAGCTACATAGCTCTCTTTTCTCTGCTAATCAGCTCATGTTCTTGCTTCAATCCCAAGCTCCTTAATGTCTCAAAGCTATCTTATAATTCTGACTGGTCTGCTGCTGCTGCAACTTGGTATGGCAGCGCCAACGGTGGCGGATCAGATGGTAATACATCTTTACACTCTGCATGTATCTTTTTTTAGAACTCAGGATATCCGGCAGATGCTCACCTCGACTAATTTCTGAAAAACTAAGCTCACCGTCTATTAAATAGCCAGTTATGTATATGCATTTGGATACAATATGTACAAATATATAAGCAATGAATCGTTATATATGAAATTGCTGAATTTTGATTGGTTAATGATGCTATTGCATGCATATGTATGTATAGGTGGGGCTTGTGGATATCAAAATGCAGTGGATCAACCTCCATACTCTGAATTAGTGGCAGCTGGTAGCCCTTCTATTTTCAAATCAGGCAAAGGTTGTGGTGCTTGTTATCAGGTGATTAGTACATTCTTTAATTCTTTTACCTTGAACAATGTTTTGCAAATGAAATTTGAAGTCCTAATCACGGAAGTGTCCAAATTTTCAGATTAAATGCACGGGGAATGCAGCGTGCTCGGGAAATCCAGTGACGGTAGTGATCACGGATGAGTGTCCAGAATGTGTGAAGGAAGCCTTTCATTTTGATTTAAGTGGCACCTCTTTTGGAGCCATGGCTACGTCCGGTCAGTCCGATCAATTACGCAATGCCGGAATCTTGCAAATTCAGTTCAAAAGGTGGTAGCATCTCCAGTAGATTTCTGAAATTTCAAATGTCCCAAAAAAAGAGAGTAGAATTACTTCAATCTCTTTTACACGTCTTATCTCCAAGATAAGCTAGAACTCCATGATAAATACTAAGTCACATGGGTAGCTCAATTTGGTTCTGGCCTCGGCCCCAAATTCCAACGCATATAAATAACAAGGGCTTTTCTTTGCACTAATGCGAAGGAAAGCACAAGATCGTAAATTCAGCATTGATGTCCACTAGCAAATCAGATTTCTATCTGTTGCCAATTTGCCAACACTGCATTATAAAGAGGAAAAATCTTAAATCAGCCCATTAGGCTGTAAACAAGATCATTATTTGACTAGTGATAGTATTTTTAAACCGAAAAAAACAAACTGTACGTTACTAGTCAAAGAATGGTCTTGTTTACTACCCAATAGACTGTCATAGATGGAATGTTATTAAGAACCTAGTGACATGCCAATTAGTATCAATCATTAACGCCCATTACTCATCCATTCTTGTCACAACTAGATTTTTAGTCACTCACTCATGCACCCTTATTTTCAATATAGATTTTGATAAATTCACACTTATGTTGCAGAGTTCCGTGCAACTACCCTGGTGTGTCAGTCAGCTTCCGCGTGGACCCCGGCTCCAACCCAAACTATTTCGCTGTTGCCATCGAGTACGAAGATGGAGACGGAGACCTCTCTGGAGTCGATCTCAAACAAGCCTTAGATTCTGATTCGTGGACTTCGATGCGACAATCTTGGGGGGCTGTTTGGAGACTGGATGTAGGGTCTGCTTTACAAGCTCCTTTCTCTATTAAACTTACTGGAGAATCAGGAAGTACCATTGTGGCAAATAACGTTATACCCGCCGGTTATCAGCCTGGACAGACTTATCGCTCTATTGTCAACTTTAGTGTCTAAAAGTTGAAGTAGCCAAAATGCGTGGCTATTCGCTGTAGGAGACTCTGTGTATTGATGTCCCTCAGTAATAAACTTTTGGATTGGCTTGTTGTTGACTTCTTGTAGTATTAATCGTGAATAAAATTCAGTTGCCCCATTTTGGTGGCTTGCTTGCCTTTCCCCAAAAATTTTTTTACATTTAATGCTTTCGGTCATAATTATTTTAACTTATTCGCATTGAAAATATTAATGATTTGAATTAGTTCTTTAAATTGGTGCCAAAATGATTAAAAATTACCCGACTTTTCACAATAGAATAATATTTTGAACGGGAGGGAGTAACCATTAATAATATTTTAGCACGAAGGACATTTCACCCTATTCGAATATCTCCAGGATGATTATCCGATTTATGAACTACTGTTAATTAACAACATTTCTACGCAAAAATATTTGTTTTGGTTTTCTTGATTGTTTTGCCGATTACATAGAGAGCAGAAACAGAAAACATAAAAGCCGGAGGAAAAACAGAGGAGCAAATACATAAAGAAAACATCAAGCAAATTCTGGAGTAAGCAATCCAATATTGGGCTCACAGGATACTTTGAGTCCATGTCTACAAAACATTGCTAATATTGGGATTCAATAAGTCGGGCTGACGGAAAGGCCTCTTCTTTTTTCTTTTTTCTTTTTTTTTTTAAACATGGGAAATTTCACGTAAATTAGTCCAACAGGCCATTTGGATTGTGAGAGAAGAAAGGAGAAGAAAAAAGAGGGATCTCTCTTACTAGTGAGAAAAGAAAAGAAAAGAAAGTGGAAGAGTTTCTTCTGTCTCATCCAAACAACCGTGACAAATCACTCTCTCTCCCTCCCACTCCAGTCATCTTTCTCATGTCCGGCAACTTTCCAGCAACCTCGAAACTAAAGTTTTGATCACATATCCGGCTTCTTCTCGACAAGACAAAAACAACGGTGAAAGTACGATGACGATCCGACGACGGGGTGGACCACACGTGCAACAGGAGTTCCGTTTCTCACCAAATCCCGCCAATTTTGGTGAAAAACGCCAGATTCTCACCATTTCTCCTCCTCTCCCACCACTTTGGTCATCCAAAATTAAGAAGGGAGGAATTTGACTCCCATTTCTTCTCCTTTCTTTTCTCTACATCCCCCTTAATCCAAAGGAGCTAGAAAGGCACTGCAAGAGATTTTATCACCTGATACAGGATTGATCCAAAACTACCAATCGCCCAAATAGGGTAAGGAGGTGTTCCACTAAGTTGGTTTTTTGGAAAAACTAATTTTTCACGGTTTTTTATGTGATGTATTGTGAGAGAATGACATGTCTCGGTTTTTGAAAAAAACTGTTTTTTGTTAGTGGAACACCCCCTAAATATACATTCCGAGCTTAAATGACATATAACCAAGTAGACAGAGAACGAGTTCTAATGTAGTCAAGTCACGGATGTACTACTAGTAGAGGAAGCCATAGCGAAAACCCATTATCACATATGATAGGATGATAAAACCCAAATGAAATCAACCACCCACCCACAAACGGGTGAGAAAGCCCTACAAAAATAAAAACCGCTGGCTATTGCCGGAAGTGCCAAGCCGGATTTGTCAAGTTATTTGCCGGAGATTGAGGACGAAGTTGGATAACGTTGATGTATATAATTCATTCCGGTGGTATATATGGTACCTAATGATCGCTCGTTTTCGTATCAAAAATAATTCATGAAACTGAACAATTACTACTATTCTTTCGAATAGTGGCAAGTATTCCGAGTATCGTTCCATAGAGCTAAGCTGCAACTATTTCAATTGATTTCTAAACCAATTCGATAAAAAGATATGAGGGTTTGGTTTCCTAAAATTAAAGTAAAGCAATTAAAAAGTGAAGAGATTCAATGAGAGAAAAGTCTAGGGTTTCGAATCAACTTGACCCTTCGTAACCTAGATTTCGATTGAAGGATTTCTTATTCAGATTTATTGGATACCGTTAGAGTTCGCAAGCCCTTGCGATCTCTTAAAAATATTCATGTATCATCAAGCGGCATAAATTATCTCTGCCTAGTACAAATCATCTTACTTGTACGATCTATCTCTATGGCACAAACAATCTAATAATACGATGCGTCTTATAATAGTATAATCTATCACAGTCAATTATCACGAATCTAATTAAAATCATTGTGTGAAGAGAATTTGAAACCACACATGACAAATACACAATTTTAAGGGGAAGATAAAACAAATTTCATAAATATGAAATCATCTAATTCATACAACCAAATCCGAATAATTAAATCCAACAAAAGTAATAAAATATACGTTACTCGGAGTACAAACTTCATCTACACCCTAAATGAGGCTTTACCCGGACATAGTAGACGGCCAAAACCTAGCCGTGGGTCTCGTGTGCAGCCTCCCTTTTCTCTGATGCGTGATCTCTCCCTTTTGTAGTCACCTCTGTTTCTTATATAATGGTACTCAATAGCCAATAAGAAAAGGAAATTCCTTCTGAGTCTCAATCCCGTAATGTGGAGTATTCTGTTTCCTATTAAAACCATTATTCCCTTTCCATATTCAAATCTGGGTCTCATTTCCTTGTAAGTCCATTTTCTTGTAGTTACAAAATCTGGGTCTCATTTCCTTGGTATTTTTTTTTCCCGCGTTCGGTTTAATCTAGCCGAGATTAACTTGATGTCATTTCTTCGACACCCTCACCTGGTGTCATTGTTAGGCTACTGCAACGAATTTCCCGAGATGATTCTCGTTTAAGAGTATACGGATCACGGAGCCCTTGCCGGTCATTTCTACAATGCAACTCTTACTTGGGAACGCAAATCTGTATCGGTGCAGCGCGTGGACTAGTGTATCTCCTTTTTGGTACAGATTCCAAAACTGTTATTCACAGAGACGTTAAAAACACAAACATTCTTTAGACGCTAACTGGATTCCAAGAATATGAGTGTGACTTTGGGTTGTCCAAAACACCTTGTACCAAGTCGTGCCATGCTAGCCTGTTAACTTAATTGTGCTGCATCGTGCCGTTCCATTTTGCAATCATGTTCATGCCGGCACATCTCCGATTTTCGTCGAATTTTTTTCCCGCATTCAATTTAATCTAGCTTAAATTAACTTGCTGTCATTTCTTTGACACCCTCACCTAGTGTCATTGCTAGGCTATTGCAACGAACTTCCCGAGATGATTCTCGTTTACAAGTATATGGATCACGAAGCCCTTGACAGTCATTTGTACAATGCAACTCTCAATTGGGAACGCAAATCTGTGTTGGTGTGGTGCGTACACTAGTGTATCTTTATTCTGGTACAGATTCCAAAACTATTATTCACATATACGTTAAAAGCACAAACATTCTGGTAAACACTAACTGGATTCCAAGAATATGTGAGCATGTGACTTTGGGTTGTCCAAAACACCTCGTGACGTGTCATGCCGTGCTGTGCCAGCCCATTAACCAAATCGTGTTGTGTCGTGTCGGCCCGTTTATTAATCGTGATGTGTCGTGTCGGCCCGTTAACTTAATCGTGCCGCGTTGTGCCGTGCCATTTTGCAATCGTGCCCATGCCGACATATCTCCAATTTTTGTCGAAATGTTTTTCCGCATTCGGTTTAATCTAGCAGAGATTAACTTGCTGTCATTTCTCTGACACCCTCACCTGGTGTCATTGCTAGGCTACTACAATGAACTTCCCGAGATGATTCTCGTTTACGAGTATATGGATCATGGAGCCCTTACCGGTCATTTGTACAATGCAACTCTTACTTGGGAACAGAGGCTGCAAATCTGTATTGGTGCGGCACGTGGACTAGTGTATAACAGTTTTGGAATTTGGGTCCCTTTTCATTTTTTCATGTTTTCTATATCAAAGCGTCAAATACCTACAACATGCAAACAAAGTTTTAAACTCCAAGTATAATCAAATAAATGGACTTAACAAAAATAAATTAAGAGGTGCTAATGTGAATATTTGCAGGTCTATCACCTATTTCTTTGACTATTCAAATGGGTTATTTTGACCCATGACATAAACAAAATGGTACTACTAAATCTGTTCATAGACAATGTCCAAACTTGGTAACATATTCAATTTAGGTTACTCAACAATTAAGACTTACTTGACTTATTGGACGGTTTTTTGGATAATAAAAATCATCACAACGAATAAGGAAAGTAGTTATTCAAAGAAAATCTTGTCACCTATATCGAATCTCACTGATTCAGTGAATAACGACCAACCAAATATGTCACATAACCAACCTATAAATACAGGACTATAATAGCCCAAGAAAATCAGAGTGACAATGGCTTCAAGTATTCACCACACCTACGCCATCTTTGTATCCGTCACTTTCTTTTCATTCATAATCACTTGTTCGATGGCTGAAGGTGGAACTACCGTCGCAACGTGGTATGGAAATCCCTATGGTGCTGGAACCGATGGTATGTATGTGAGAGAGCGAGAGGGGGAGTGCATAAAGCAAAAACTATAGTCCATTGGGGCTAAATTAAGTTTATTGTCTGTTTTATTGAATTTTTTGAATTTTGCATTCAGTTTTTGGGATTCAGCGATCTCTTGACGAAAAAATTTTAAAAATCTACATTGAAATTTTGACTAAATTTTTTTTAAAAAAAATCTAAGAGATAAAATAATTCGAAAAAGACAATTTTGTAGTCTCTGTATTTGTCTATATGGGTTAATTAATTTTTTTTATTTTCTGATTTTCCTAGAGGAGTCAAGTGTTTAATCTAAAATAATTTGACCAGAAGTTTTGTTATTAAAAACCAAGAATACTCGCAGTGGTAAAAATTAATTTAATTCAACATATTCCAAACACCTTCTAACATATTTTGATGTACTTAGGTTCTATTTTGCAGTGAAAGCTTAATTGTGTTGCGTCATTTTGTATATAAAAAATAATGTACAAACTCTTACATCCATCTTTAACCTTATAGCAAGCGCACAATTTTTTGTTTTGTTTTTTTTGACGATCAAGGGTGTCCGGACCAATTTATGCATAAATTTTGGCTGTGTAACATTTATTTTCTAACTTTGTGTTATATATATATATATATATATATATATATATATATATATATATATATATATATATATATATATATATATATATATATATATATGCAGCGGGGGCTTGTGGATATGGACCTGCAGTAGAGTATGCACCATTCTATAAGTACATATCAGCTGGTGGGTATTCACTATTCAAAAATGGCGAAGGATGTGGAGCTTGTTACAAGGTGTGCAACATACCACATATTGTCCCCTTTGAGTCGTTGATGTCAATATTGAAAGTTCGGTATTTAAAAAAAAAAAAAAACAAGAAAAATTTGTCGACAGAGGGAAAAACAGTAGTTAAAAACACGCACTTGTACAAATTCATCTCACAAGTTTCGATGGTCCAACCATCATTTTTTACTTGCAACGAGATTGTAAAAAGAACGGGTGTTGTCTGTTCTCTACCCACATTAAAAAAAAATACATGCAAAACGCTACTACTACTACTACGAACATAGCTAGAATTTTAATCGAAAAAACAACATATACAACGTGGTTTTTAAATAGTTGTGATGTGGGTTATACCATGTGTGAAGAATCTCCTCCTAAATTTTTTGTTTTTGGGGAGAAATTTCTCAACTTTTTATTCGGGATATTTAATTATCAGTATGTAGATATCGTGGAAGAGTTCTTTTTTTGTGTGTGTGTGACAAGAATTGCATGACATTCATATGATGTATATTTCTTTCTATGGTAAAATTAGGGTTCTAATTTCTAATTGATTCTCATATAAATTAGGTAACTTGCAAGTCCAATCCGGCATGCTCAGGGAGACCGGTAACGGTAACGATAACTGATTTTTGCCCTGGGGACTGCGGGGCGTATCAGTTTGATATGAGCGGTACTGCATTTGGAGCCATGGCACTCCCTGGCAAAGCCGATCAATTGCGGTCTGCTGGAAAGCTACAGATTTACTACGAAAGGTACGTAATATAGATTTATATTTTTATATATTCCAATGTGAGGAAACTCAAAGGAAAAAGAAAAAAAAATCCCCGTTAAGGGAAAAAACCAAAAACCAATAGCGGGAGAGAGAATATTAGTGGCTAAATACTAAGTGGATTTGTGTTGAAACTCAAAGAAAAATACTAAATATTTTTGTGAAATATTGGTTCGCCTCGGCGAGAGGAATCTAAAGACCAAAAAATTATTACAAAAATATTTTAAAAGTTCACTAAAGAAAAAAAAATCTAAATTTTATGGATTATTGGATTATTTTTGCCCGTATTCTTAATTAGTTTAACTAATAATTTTTTACTTTCAAGAATCCACTCATCATGACGAACCAAAGCACTTATCATTTTTATATATCCACAAAAAATCAAATTACTATTTTTTTTTCAATAAAGAGGAGTAGTTTATTTTTGCCAAAGCACTTGCCATTTTTATATCCATAATCCTCTATTGACATTAGAAATATTCTTTTTTTTTCTTGCATGTAACTTCTTATTTAATTAAACTTTTATTGAAAAAAATTCGAAGGATCAATTTTTCGGAATTATTTACCTCATTACGGTCCTCTTAACTTCTAAACAAAAAAACCATCACCCGGGATCGCAATTTCTGGATGAAATTTGGTACCTAATTAACCCTCCAATTGTCATTGAATTCAATAATATTATGCAGGGTTCCATGCTACTATAAAGGTTTTACAATAGTATTTACTGTCGATTTGGGATCCAACCCGTTCTATTTTGCTACGAACATCGAATTCGAAGACGGAGACGGTGACCTAGCCAAAGTAGAGCTCCAACAGGCCAACTCCCAGTATTTTGCTCCCATGCAGTTGGTCTTTGGTGCTACTTGGAGACTCCAGAGCAACACTGGTGCTCCATTGCAAGGCCCCTTCTCAATTAGGCTCACCACGCTCAACTCCGGCAAGACCGTGACGGCCTACAACGTCATTGCTGCCGATTGGAGGCCCGGCCAGACGTTCCGGTCCAACGTTAATTTTTGAAAGCAGAGGATTTTTTTACTTACCTGCTAATGTAGCTTACTTGATAGAAAGGGAATAAATGGATAAATAGTGTTGTTTGTGAACTTTGATTGGCCTGGAAGAGTAATGCTACAATGTACACCCCCTCCTATATGAGATTTTGTGGCACCAAATATGAGAGAATATGAGATTTTGTGGCACCAAATATGAGATTTTGTGGCTCCAAATATGATATGGCACATGATATGCACCCCATACGGAAATATGAGATTTTGTGGCTCCAAATATGAGATTTTGTGGCACCAAATATGAGATTTTGTGGCTCCAAAATATGAGATTTTATGGCACCAAATATGAGATTTTGTAGCTAAAAATATGAGTTTTTGTGGCACCAAATATGAGATTTTCTGAAAATATATGAGATTTTGTAGCTCCAAATATGAGATTGTGGCATTGTAGCATTACTGTAGCAATCCGCATGAGTCCAAATATGAGATTATGTGGCTCCAAATATGAGATTTTCTGAAAATATATGAGATTTTGTGACTATTCATATGAAGTTGCATACCATATGCACTTCATATCTCCAGCCACAAAATCTCATATTTAGAGCCACAAAATCTCATATTTTGAGTCACAAAACCTCATATTGAGAAGAGCACATTGTAGCATTACTCGGCCTGGAAAACCTTTTCAATCGACTGTAGTTTGTGTTTTATTTTTGGTGTGTGTGAGATTGAGAATACATTAACATGGTAATTCGTTTCAAATATGAAATTAGCACTATTGTATCGGCCTAATTAAGAAATAAGTAATGACACATGAGACGGTGAATTTCAAGGAAGCAGGGACCCTGTAGTAACATCACAGCCATTCACCTCGGAATCAATGGTCCGGATTCACTGAAGCTTTCTTACCGGTAAGAATACACTTTTTTGAATTGCGGTAAGAATATACTTTGACTGGCAAGAAAGCGTCTGCGAATCCGGACTAGCTACTGAAAATACCTTTGGACGGCTGGGATGCTATGTTGCATGGTACAATGCACTCCCCCGTTTCCTTCACGGCAGGGACAAATCGAAGGGGGCTTGCCAGGACACGTGCCCCCGCTGACCCCCACTTGTCAACGTAATATATATATAGGATCACGATCTATTGAGGACTCCCTCAAACAAAAATTCCATGCGGACTTGGCCATTTTTCGACTTTTCGGATCAAATTTTGACGATCCGAACCGCTCAATGTTTTTAAAATGCATTTTCCAAGGTCTACGCGGAAAATCTTCAAAAAAAAATACCCAGAAAGGTTTGATCGGATCAGTTTTTGTTAAAAACGCTATATATCCGGAAGGGTGAGGTCCGCAAACTGTTATCCTAAGGGAGTCCTCAATAGATCGTGATCCTATATATATATATATATATATATATATATATATATATATATATATATATATATATATACGTAAAACTTCTGGTCGACACCTCCCGAAAATAAGAAAAAATTGATTTTTTTTGTGTTGCAAAAATTGCTTGGATCAAGCCCTTCCCGGTATATGTTTTTGAAGATTTCCCGCTTGAACCCTTGAAAACACTTTCTGAACATATTGGACGGCTCGGATTTTTCAAAAATAATTTGCAACACAAAAAAAAAACCAACTTTTTCTAATTTTCGGGAGGTGTGGACTAGAAGTTTTACTTATATATATATAAAGTCCACTTCTAGTCCGGACTCTGGACTTCCGGACTTTCGGACCTCGGTGATCCAAATATTTTTTTGACGATCCGATCCGTCCAATGTGTTCAGAAGGTATTTTCAAGAGTCCACGCAAGAAATCTTCAAAAAAAATACCGGAAAGGGTTTAATCCAAGCAGTTTTCGCAAAACTGTATATATATAAAAATAATAATTTGCAACACAAAAAAAAAATCATTTTTCCTTATTTACGGGAGGTGTATATATGAATAAGAACGCGATTTTCTCAAAAACCATTTTTACATGGATTTAGAAAATCGCTAGACTTTAATACCTTTTAAAAAATGATTTTTTAATTGGTATGCGATTTTATCAAAAACCATTTTTACATGGATTTAGAAAATCGCTAAACTTTA
This sequence comes from Vaccinium macrocarpon, assembly GCA_022606695.1. Taxonomy (NCBI): domain Eukaryota; kingdom Viridiplantae; phylum Streptophyta; class Magnoliopsida; order Ericales; family Ericaceae; genus Vaccinium; species Vaccinium macrocarpon. Next base: position 4,285,268 of record CM040176.1, on the reverse strand, counting down.
ATACCTTTTAAAAAATGGTTTTTAAATTGTTATATATATACACACACACACACACAATAAACTTCTAATAAAAGACCCTTATTTAAGTTTTTCATGCAGACCTAGGGTATTTTCGACTTTCAGAACCAAATTTCGACAATCCGAACCGCTCAATGTTTTTAAAACGTGTTTTTAAGAACCCTCACGAGGAATCATAAAAAAAAAGTAACCAAGAAGGGCTTTATCCAAACAGTTTTTGATAAAAGTTATATATATGTAATTTTTATCGAAAACTGTTTAGATCAAGCATTTCCCCCTTTTTTTATGATTCCTCGCGAAGGCCCTTAAAAACTCATTTTAAAAACATTGAGCGGTTCGAATCGCCGAAATTTGGTCCGAAAAGTTGAAAATACCCCTAGGTCTGCATGGAAACTTAAATAAGTGTCCTTTATTAGAAGGAGGTCCTATATATATTTATATATATTCTGGGAATAAGTTTGGTATGTTATATTTTTGTGTCAAGTTTAGTAACATAACTAGTGTGTTGGTGGTAGTAAGTCGCGTTGCCTCCAAGAAGTAGGTTGTGAGTTCAACTCCTCTCCCTTCTTTTTTAATTGACAAAAGTTGAAATATTATCAAATAAGAGTGGTTGTTGAAGTTTGAACCCTAGACCTTTGGTTCCTAAACTAATTACCTTCCCTCTTTGTCACTAGACCAACAACAATCTTTGTACAACAACTTGGTAATTTTATTATATATTTTGAACCTATAATGGCAATAACAATTCCCCTAACATTTTTTTCCTGAATCTTAATTTTCTTCCTTCTTTTTAAGAAAATGATACAAAAACATGAAAAAATTGTTTAACTTAGATATTTTTTAATTATACAAATCTTTTACAATGGTATCTAGCCTTCAATAATTTTTTATTTGATATGAAGTTTAGAATGAATCTTACACGATTTCTTGTCCCTAACAAAATCGTTGACTAGAAAAAAATTTGCACGATTATAATTAACAGAATACCCCCATTGAATTGGATTTCTAGATCCGTCCCTACTTCACGGACCTAAAATTTGGAGTTGTACAAATACTTGCCCAATGCCCCAACTTGAAAACGGACCTAAAATTTGGAGTTTCCACACTTGCGAGTACGAATATTTACCCTATCATAAATGTGGAAACTCCGAACAAAAATTAAAAGTTTAAATTGTGTTTTAATTACCGTCGTGCCATCACCGCAGATTTTGTCGGAAAATCCACCAGATGAGATGTCCCTTGCCAATTTTAGGTTGATACTGACCAAAGCGGCGAAAAAGAGTTGTTATTCAGGCTAGCCACAAAAACAAATGTAAGGTTTTAATTAATTAGAAAGCTAGCCTTAATTAACGGAAAAGTCCAAAGACACGGGTTCAAACAGAGATGTATCTAGAACCGTTTGATACATCTGGATCCCACAAAATAACGAGAGATTCACATGCATCGAACGGTTTCGGAGATTTTCTATCTGGATTCGTTCATATAAATCTGTGCACCTAGCAGGAAGTGGGGATGGTGGAGCGCATTATATGCGCTGCACCATGCAGCGCAAATCACAACCGTCCATCTTGGAAGTCAATGATCCGGATTCGCTGAAACTTTCTTACCGGTAAGAAAGCATCTGCAAATTCCGGACCATTAAAAACACTTTTGAACAGCTAAGATGTTGTGTTGCACAGTAGAGGATCCGTCTGCACCAAGCATAGTTCTTAATTATCCAACCGAGAAAGAAGGGAAACAATGGTAAATAAATAGATTGACAGTTGGAACCGCTCATTTTTCTCCCACTGAATGAACCGACGGAAAACACTCAGTCAATCCCGTACACCCAAAAGTGTTTGTAACACACACCATCCACCACCGCCAGTACATCTGTTTGACAGGTGGCGCCACCACTAGAGAGCCGTCGAAAAAGTCTCCCACCACTCATTACCTTTCGTTATTGCACTTGTCAAACACACTCCAAATCTTCAAACTTCTATTTTTCTCTGCACCCATAACAATTTGGTTCCTATCCACCACAAAACCAACCAATAGTCTAACTAAAAACTAGGACTTGCCCTCTTTTCACCATCCAATCCTTCAACTTCTACCATGACAACAAATTTAAATCCACCTCTTTTTCATTCATCCTCAAACTCATATTATTTTCCTTTCTCTCGTCTTTTTTCTTTCTCTACATGTGTAGTCATTTAACGTCTCTGTATTTCTGTAGGTGAATTATCATTAGAATTAATCTCATTGAAATTGCACAGAAAAGAGAAACATTGTATTTTTACTGCAAATTTTTTAACTACAATTTTATTCATATCTTTGTAGATTTTTTACTTGAATATATATACATGGCTCTCATGGTGGATCAAAATGATCAACAAACGAATTTTAAGCACTTTTGTAGAGTTTGCAAGAAAGGGTTTATGTGTGGGAGAGCTCTTGGAGGGCATATGAGGGCCCATGGGATTGGAGATGAGAGTGGAAACCTCGATGAAGAAGATCCGACGAGTGATTGGGAGGAGAGAGGTAACTCGTCGCCCAACAAGCGAATTTACAAATTGAGGACGAATCCTAATCGGTTAAAGAGTTGCAAGGTATGTGCAAATTGTGGGAAGGAATTCTTGTCATGGAAGTCTTTCCTTGAGCATGGAAAATGTAGCTCAGAGTCGCCGGAATCTTCACCAGAATCCGATGGTGGGGACCAGGGGGGTTGTCAATGGTCTAAGAGGAAGAGATCGTTAAGGGGTAAAATGGGTAGTTCCAATTCCTTGTGTACATATAGTGAGGAGGAAGATTATGCTGCAACATGCCTTGTGATGTTGTCCAATGCCAGAGTTGATCCACGGGCTGCAGATCAGCCCGAGGAATCTTGTGCCTCCGCCAGCAAGGAGGAGGAGCGGCGGAAACCCATGTCGGCGTTCTTTGCTCCGGTCACGTTACGACCGGTGGTGGAGAAGGGAAAGGGGGTTGCAAAAGGAATGTTTGAATGTAAGGCATGCAAAAAAGTGTTCAATTCCCACCAAGCATTAGGAGGACATAGGGCGAGTCACAAGAAGGTACAAAATCACTTTTTGAAGCATTTGTCGGGCACTGAAAAGTCCTTTTTTACATTAGTTTATTTTTGTCGCGCACCCACTAGAAAGTATTACTCCGTCACACCACAACACTATATGTAAGAGTTCCTACCGCTTACGACAGAACCAAAGCTGAGGTCCCACAGTCCTTCCTAGAGGTGTCGAATGGGCCAGAATAGCATGAGCACTGCACATGCATAGCATAGGTAGACACAACACGAATACTAAGATAGGCCGAGCTGGGCCATATTTTTGGAGCCTACGGCAAGAGCAGGCTTAGGCAAGGGGCACGACACAGAACATGGTGCATGAAGCATGAGCACGGCATGTGTAAGAGCATAACATGACCGTGATTTTAAGAAATGCAAATGATAGATAGTTAAGTAGGTGTGAACTTAGTTGAGATGTATTCGAACTATAGTGATGCATTTCTTATTTATAATTACAAAGTTTATTTATCGATAAAATATCTTGCAGTTTTAGAATTAAATGTGGTAATTTTACTTCATACTTGTTTGACATTTTTTTTTCAATTTTTTTTAATAAAAAAAGTGATGGCAGTTTTTTTAGTAGTTTCGTTTTTTTTTTGCCACAAGGCTTGATTGTGCACAACACGACACGGATTGTGGTGAACCGTGGGCCAGAAGATATTCTTAAATACCACGGTATGGCAAGATTATTAAATCGGCTGAAATGGCACGGCACAATGCGGTAGGTACGAAAATAAATGGGCTAGGCCGGGCAGGCCTATTCGACACCTCTACCTCAACAAATGGCAACGAGGTATCGAGGATCCCAACCTGGGCCTTGCATAACTAACTCCGAATTTTCACCACTATGCCAACCTGTCGTCCTTTTATGTTCTGGAGAAGGGATAAACTCTACAATGGTTAAAAAGAGTGTAACTTCATTACTCCATCTATTTGCTCACCAGGTTAAAGGTTGCTTTGCCACTCGGCTCAACCACATCCATGATACTCCAACAGGTGAATCAGATGCAATCGCTCAAGAGCAGTTCCTACTCCCATCAAAATCGACATCGAGTTTTCAGCTAGGTCCAAGCTCAGACCCGGCGGCCGGAAATTCCAAGAGAAAATCAAAAGTTCACGAATGTTCAATATGCCACAGAATTTTCTCCTCAGGGCAAGCATTGGGAGGGCACAAGAGGTGTCACTGGATCACTTCGAATTCCCCGGAGACTTTTCAAAAACTCAACAAATACGACGATCAGCTAGACCTCAGCCTTGTTCCGGCCAGGTCTGATGACTTGACCGGAATAAGACGGGATCCAAGAAACCTGTTGAGCTTCGAAGTGTCTACCGAAATAAATTTACATTCTTGGGTGGATGTGGATACGGATGGGGAAAACAACAATTATAAGACCCTTGATAATAACATTAATGACAACAATAAGCAGAGTGTTAATTCAGTGGGGAATGTGGAAGATGAAGCTGACAGCAAGGTGAAGTTAGCAAAGCTGAGTGAGCTCAAGGACTTGAAAATGAGTGGTGATTCCTCTGGATGGTTGCAAGTTGGGATTGGTTCAACTACTGGTGTGGGTTCTGTTGACCCATAAACCTTCTTCTTCTTTTTTCTTGTTTTTCTTTTTCTCATGCAAATATGTGTAAATCATCACAGCGTGTATACCTGTTGTATAAGAAATTGCAATTCACCACCCAAAAAAAATTAAAAAGCACATTGAATTCATTATTTCTTGTTGCAGTATATTTCTACAATTTTTTTTTTATTTTCTGTTGAGGGAGGAAGTAAAGGTTCTAAGAGCTTCTTCCATAAATTGACTTGAGTTGACTTTTTTTGAGTTGATATACTGTGAGAGAGTTGTTTGGTCTTTTTTTAACAATAAGTCAATTTTTGAGTTAGTTTGGAAATTAGTCAGTTTCTGGGACAACTCTTTAAGTGCTTCAATTCTAACCAAATAATCTGCAATTCTTTTAATCAACTATACTGTGCTCTGCTTGGCTCATTTTTTTTTTGTTTTGGGATGATCCTAACTTAATGGCCTTGATACCTATTTGAGGGAGATGGTAATGGTACTGGGGGCAATGGCTATTTTCGCAGCCCCAAACAGCACCGGATTGAGGGGCTGGCCTTCTGCATTACAAGTCTGTTGTGCTGTTCATACGAGTCTCATCTAGGGCCTATGATAGCAATTCGACCAAGTCATTTTGTTCGGCTCGTCAAGTAGATAATGCTTCGAAATTATCATACTCGCAGACTATTGGTAGTCACATGATTGGGACATATTTGTCTCGAGATTTATTCTCAAAATCATACTAACCTTTAGTTTTTGTCAAGACAAACGTTTTTTTGTTCATATTGGTTCGTTCAGCAACCTAAGTTAACATCAAAAGAGCCGAACAAAATACAGTACACAGTTTATACTTATTTTTCAGGCCCAGGACGGCCCCATTTGAAATGCAACCGTCAACCAAATAATGCCCTTGTTATAATTGATTATCAAAGTGAAAGTTAGTTAGAAAAAGGTTTCTCAGACAAACTAAGAGCTGTAGCCCAAAATAAAATTTTCAGTGACACAAAAGTTGTTGCTGAATAAGAATCGTTGTCGTGCAATGCACCCAATCAATGCTACATACACTCTCAGGCCTTGTTTCCCCTGTGCTAAAACGGAAAATTTCATAAAATTTGATTCTATGGGATTTTCCATTTTAGTACAGGAAAACAATGCCTCAATTACCTCCAAGACTTTTGGTGACAAATTTTGAGTTTCATGCCACCGTTGGTTATTATTCAGGGACAAGTATATTGTTTTGCCGTCAAAAGGTGTCACTATTGATGTTTTTCCGGTAGTGAGGATCCTATAAGATTTGTGATTCAATTACATATAAACTAGCACCTTGCACACGCGATGCGTGTGCAAAAGATGAGAGAAAATTTGGTGTTAAAACCACCGTCATTTTGAATAATTCAATTGCCTAAAACGTATGAAAAGATTATAGCAAAAGTCTCCAATACAGCAACAGAAACTTCGAACCTCGTACCTATTCAACTTTATCCATAGCAAGTATTGGATGTACAACCAGTTTTAGCGGTGTCGAGGGAGAGAAGTGTCTCTATGAAGTAGAGTTAAACTGGCACTAAGCAGTTGGTTTTTTTGAATAGGGTGGGACTTGGGTGAACATGGGTAAATCTTTTTGAAGTCTATGGGTTCTCACTTTTACCCCTTGCAGTTATTTTACTTAATTCTTATTCAATTAAGTATACAGGGTTATTTTTGGCATGGAAATTGTCTATGCAACCTCTCAAAAAGAGGACACCAAAATCGGTAGCCCCTTTATATAGTTGAATAGATATTTAAATCGGTCAATCAAGGCCGTAAACTTGAACAGAACGTCATATTTTCTCAGATGCTAAGGGTGTAGTGATGGAAAGAAGTGAACTTTGAAGAAAGAAAAGAAAAGGAGAAAGTGAGTAAAAGATCACATTATGGGTATTTTTTTCGAAGGCATAAGCCGGCAAATGATTTGGTGCTTTTTAATTGTTATTCTTTTACTTTCAAGAAACACTTCCACAAGTTGCTTCTCGTCATTCCCCACCACTAGGATAATAGCGGAGTGGAACATGGCGTTTATTTTTGAACTCGTAGTTTCGACTCTCACAGTCAATTTTTGGGCCAGCCAATTTGCATAATCATGAACTTTAAGATCTCGAGATTAATTGATATGCACGTAGGCCTCCTTTGGCAAATAGTCCATAATCTGGTTTATTGAATTATTCATTTTATCTTTATTCAATTATTTTTTTTTTGCATTTGTAAGTTTTGCGTCAAGATTTTGTAATTTCTGGATTCCTCTCGACGAGACGAATGTAACAAGTATAAAATTATGGTCAAAACTCAAATTGAATAAAGCCAAAATTAATCCAATAATCCAAGTATTTTTGGTTTTATTCAAAAATATTTGGTTTGACCATAAATTTATACTCGTTAGATTCATCTCATAGAGAGGAATTCAAAAACCACAAAAAATTGATGCAAAACTAACAAATGCAAAAAAAAAAATTGAATAAGGACAACGGAAAAATCAAAAGTCCGGATTAAGTTTTTTTCGCCAAAGGACCCCGTAACAAAGTAATTAGCTCTGGAAACAAGGTTATACATATAAAGCATAAATAATTTGGAGCTAGCATGCACCTCCCCTAAAGCTTAGAGCATGCATCTTTTCATGTTGGACAAACAATTTGGCATTGTTAAAGATTTAGAAGAGGATATCAAAATCTAATCATTCACTGGTTTTGACGAATCATTGGTAAAAATTGCGCCAATGTCATTCTTTTGTAGTAAATTTGATGAGAATTTTGGTATCACCAAAATTTCTGCAATGTTCTAGCTCGTTCGAGTTGAATTCGTCTACTAAACAAAATGAACCTGAATCTCAATATTAGGTTCATTCCATCTCTTTCCGCGGCTTCGTCCAAATCCCATCGATCATATCCACTTATTCCATTTAGTTGCTATTTAGTTCTCAATATTTTTTCTCTTGTATTGTTTTTCTTTTGATTTCTTGACTATTGTAGTAGATCTGTTTGTTTTCGTTTGATTTCTTGATTATTGTGGTAGATCTACATGTAACATTGTTTTGAAAAATATCTCTTTCCCCTCTCAGTTTGTGTTCTAAATTGTTAACGAGCCTTGCCGAATTGAATTTGAGCCTAAATTTGGCTTGGTTCGACTCGTTTGAGCTTAACAAGCCCTACTGAGCTAAGCTTGAGCTTTGAAATTTTTCCACGACCCAAACTCAAGCTTGACTCATACCTTGCCTAACTAATCCCGAATCTCATAGGGTTCAGTTTGATTCGGCTAGTTTACCGCCCTAATTCTAATATAAATGTAGAGAACATTGTTCATTATAGTAATGGAATTTTCTTCGCCGTTTTAAAAAAAAAAAAATTTGACAATGTGTTGAGTGTAACAAGCAAATATTGGCAATTAATCACATTACCATGAGGACAAAAATAGTGGAGAATGGCGATGATGCATTGGTGCTCATCCTTTCTTTCAGTACCTTAGCTTTTTGTTTCCAGTAAATAGTCTTATGAATGGGCCAAGGACCGAGTTACACCGACCCACCAACTGAGGACCACCACTTTCTCTGCAAAAACTATGTAGGCCGGCACAGCAGGGAGTTTTTGGTTGATTACATCAGAAATTAAAAATATTAGGCAAGAAAAAGAGTGAAGAACATAATGGGATGTTGAAAAAGCTTCCCTTGAAGATGACAAGTCCATTTAATAAGATGAACCAATATAAGAATCATATCCAGTTTTATCTGGCATATGCTTAACACATCACATGCACATTTTTAGAGGTTCAAACGTACTAGCGCCGTGACAAGTGTTATCTGTTCTCTCTTATAAGCATTGGCGTCAAGCAAATTATAGTTTTTTTTTTTTTTCCAAATAGTCAAACAAAACAAAACACTATCTATTCGAGTAGAGTCCAATGTGTTCTAATTTTGTGTACACAAGAAAACACACCGTCCAACAAAAGAGTGTTTTTTTTAAAATAAAACAAAAAACATGTTGAGGTTTCAAACATTCCTTTTGAACACTTGGTCATAGCTAGCTAGCGTAACTAAACATCATCTCTTTATACTTCGTATTCATTTCATCTTTATGTCACGCCAACCAAACTTAGCGTAACTAAACACAAAATTCATATAATCTCATTCATTATCTTGTATTACCGTAGACCCCATATGTGGTATTTCCCTAACTTTCAATCCTTACCAAAAATAATCTACCCACCAAAAGTGCCCACTGGGTGGAATACTAGTACCTAAAAATGTCGACATCAAGCAAAGCATAGATCCAATTAATATTTGCAACTGATTTTGAAAGTTGTATGTACTTAAGCACATATCATCTCTTAAAGACAAGCCTAAAAGTCCATAAACTAAATTATCAGGGCAAAAAGAAAAAGTAACATACATGTGAAAGAATTAACTTTGTTGCATCCAATTTGACCATAAGTTTGTATATAACCATCAACTTTAGCTCACCGTCAAACTTTTTAAAAAATAGATATATCTTCATAGGTCAAAAGGCAGATGGATGACTTACTAATCAACTTGCAGTTAGGCACAATAAAGGAGTAGTATTTTTTTATTAAAAAAAAACATAATAAAGTATAAATTGGAACTTCGTTTTGTCTAAATATTTAAATTTTAAAGCAAAAAACAAGATACATTTTGGCACTGGGGAAAAAAAAACCCTTGCTTTGCTCATAAGTATAGTAGGAGTACTTGTCGAAAAAAAAAAATATAGTAGGAGTAATATTTTAGGAGTCATCCTTTTCAGCTCCACAACACTCATCCTCCCGCATGACGAGTTAATAGGAATAAATAAAGGACGCTGCTAACCATACCGAAAGAAATGTACATAGCGCGCTCGGAGACCTACGTTTGGGTCCCACACAAGTGATCCGAAATTAAAACGGTGGAACTTTGGTTCAAGTACTTCTAACCGTCCGATTGAGCTGATTTTTTGTGTACCTCCTCGCGAAAATGTTTTAAGAACAATGAATGGTTTGAACCACTCGTGTGGGACCCAAAACTGGGCCTCCGAGCGATGTGTACATTTTATGTAGATCTCTTCTGGTAACCCCAAGTTTATCCATAAATATATTACCCTCTCCGTCCCATTTTAAATGTGCTACTTCGTAAATTCAACTTATTTTTAATTAAGTTATTTCCTATCCTAAGCCACTCCCCAACACTTGTTTAAATCTGTTTAGTTATAGAATGATTGATAACAAAATGGGCAAAGCCGCAAGTGAACCAAAGAAATCTTCTGAAAAGTTTCCAAATGTTACATAATAAGGTTGGATTCAAGGCCCTGTGTGCCCTCAGTTCGGTTCTTATTTCAAGCTCAAAAACATAATTCGAACCATTCAATATTTAGGTCCAGAAGTGAACAAACTCGTAAAAAATTAAGTCAATCAGACATCATAAACCCAGTAAACAAATTGTGTTTTTCTTCGGTAAAATAACAAATATAGTTTAAAAAATATATAGCAAAATTATTTGGTTAAATTAGTAAGCTACCGATACCCAATTGACATAGGAGTAATCTCTTTTTTTTATAGGCTTATTGTTCGTGTATAGACTCTAAAATAGTGTGAACGGTTTAAATTATGTTTTCAAATTTGGAACGAGGGGGCCCCTTCGTCTAGATTTAGGCCAATTTATTACAAAGCCTTGCTAACCTCTACAAATAAAGTGGAGAATAATATATATGTAATGACAAAAAGATTCAGATATCAATATATGTACATTTTATAGATATCAATACTCCCTCCGTTCCTTTTTATTTGTCCTCTACGAAAAGTCGTGCCACTTTTCAAATGAAAAAATAAAGCGTTTTCGTGTATCATTTTTGAAATTTTTTACACCAAATTAAAGTATTCATCGTGTACTTTAATTCGGTGCCAAAAATTTGAAAAATGATACATGGAAATACTTAATTTTTTGATTTGAAAAAAGGTAAAAGATAGAGTGAGGGATAAATAAAAAGAAACGAAAGGAGTATAATGCTATTTTTTCTGATATCGATACAGTACTTTTTTACACATTATCTTTCACCTAAGAGAGAGATTATCATTTTCTTTTATTACTATAATCAATGCCTGACTGAAAAGTTTCCAAATGTTCTCTACTGGGCCTGCATGAGCCGTATACCCAGATCATGCCAAACCAAACAGACACTATCCTCCAGGAAAACAACAGATTCTGCACTTTATCTCTGTCATCTTTACCAGATTTCACTAGCACAGCAAAATCGTAAAAGTTATTATGGAAAATTAAATGCCTCAATCAATTAGTAGATAATTAATTCCCAACCCCAAACCCTCTCTCTCTCTCTTCCCATCTCTCTCCCCCTCACTGTGACCCTCCCCTTGGTCCTATGGACTTTGAGGCTAGCTGTGGTTGGGTACAACAGATCCCAGCAGCTCTCTTCAATTGGGGTACTTTTACGGCTTCAAAAAGTTATCCAAGTTGCTTAGCTTGTTCAGTTTGTCGAGTTTGATTTTGCGCACTCTAATCGACTACAAATAATCATATGGTTGAGACATGATTATCTCGAAGTATTGTCTCAACTAATCGCTAAATTTTCTCAAGAAAAATATTTTTTGTTTTTGTCGGGGGAGGTGTTATGCACCTCTCGGCCGTTGGATTGAGTTTTAAATGGCTCGGATGCATTCGATTTTTTTTTTTAATTTTAATTTTTTTTACGGATAAAAAATCAAAATAAATCCGAACCATCTAAAACTTGATTCAACAACCGAGGGTGCACAGCACCATGCATGATGCATGACTGTGCACAGCACCTCCCCGCTTCAACAAAGTGGATCACGTTACTCTTAGGGCATCTCCAATGCAAGGAACCAAAATAGAGGCTCAAACTTCTATTTTCAGATTTGTTTAATCCAAATAAATCATTTAGAGATTTTTACTATTTTCATCCACTCCAATCACAAACCTCTATTTTTATCTCTAAAATTTCCCTCTAAAAACCTCACTCGACAATTAGACCTACAATCCCTCCCAAATTTCCCTCCAAAAACTCCCTCCACATGCTCTGCTTTGAGTTGCCTATGAGGGTTTCCAATTTTGCTTGTTAGCTCATCTACCCTTGCCTCGTCAAATACCATATCTTTGCGAAGGAAATTCTGAACGAAAATTTCCACAACATTATGGGAGGAGATTCAGCCATGATTGATTATGAAAAAGAAATGGCATTATGGGAGATACAAGAATTTAGTGCTTGACCAATAGGAGATACAAGAATTTAGTGTTTGACCATGAATTAGAATGAACTAAAGGATATGGTTGACATTAAAAATTAACATCAGAAGATAACAAGGATAAAATGGAAATTTTAGAAGTGCAAAATGGTGAATAGTACAAATAGAGATGAACCTCCAAAATAGAGATAGACCTTCAAATATATAGACTCAATTTTGAGTCTCTAAAATAGAGACCCATTATAGAGATTGGTTGGAGTGCAATTGTGTGAAATTGGCCTCTATTTAGGAGGAGTAGAGATTAGTTGGAGATGCTCTTAGGGCCCGTACTAGGATCACAGCCCCAGGTCCCTAGTCTATTGACCGAGGACTTCAGGTCACAGGAAAAGATAGGAAGGAGAAACACACAAAAATTAAGGAGAGAATGAGCTGCTTCTACTGATAAAAAATACTCCGTACTAAATAAAAATGAGCTGCTTCTGATTCCCCTTCGCCTACTGTACAGTGCCAGCAGTAACTGGTGGAAGTTAACTTTTTCTTCATAGTACTACTGGTTCTTTATGAACTTTTTTAAAGAATTAATTTTTCAATATTTAAACAGAAAAAGAATTGCAGAAACAGTTAACCAATCGAGAGCTAGAACAGCTGTACACTTTCACACAAGTTGTGTGACACAACCACACATTGTAAAGATGAACTATGGTTGTTGGTTAGTTACCCAGGTCTGGAATTAGTTAAAGTGCGGGTAAACTGATCCGGACATTCATTTATCAAAAAAAGTAAAGAAAATTCCATTGGTTCCAACTCAAAGAATTTGTCCGGTTGATTGATGAATTTGTTTCACACAAAATTGTTCAGGCTTCAATTCTTGTAAATCCCGTAATCTCCCATTGTGATTGCCTTTGACTGAGGAATGACATTAGCTGGTTTGCACGTAAACTAATTCATACACGGATACACCCATAACAATTGAAACAAACAAAAAAAATCTGCTAGAGACTCTGTTAATCCATGTTCTAATCACCTGTTACATTCACATAACATTCTTCAAAACATATCCATTACCGTCAAAGATTGCAAATTGGAATAATAATATGCGAATATCGGTGGAAAAAAACCATTAGATCCAATTGGCCAAAAAGCATAGTGATGTAAACTTGAAGACTGAAAATTTAACAAAAATTTTACCTCCGAAAATCAACCAATTTTCTCGGAACTGTTCAACTCAAATGCATTCAATGTTTGACGGGGTTGAATAGTTCAGCATCAGAAACCGCCGAGTTCTCGATTTGACTGAACTCATCTCCATAATCATCATCATCATCATCAACTGGAGCAGGAAGATTAAGATCTATCAAAGGCTCACCAGATTTCAATTTTGGCTTAACAGGAGCACTAGTACTTCCAAATGCCGACCCAATCCCATGCGATCTCTTGTGCCCACCTAAAGCTTGCCCAGATGAGAAAACCCTGTAACAAACAGGACATTCATGGATTTTCTCTTCATCAACCCCAGCATTTCTTTTTTCAATCTCTAATCTTGCATGAGTTTGGAGCAATCCATCGTTGGTACCTTCAATCTTTTTGTGACTCGCCCTGTGCCCACCAAGTGCTTGATAAGATCGAAACAGCTTAAAACAAGTCTCGCATTTGTATTTTCCTCTGTTTCTTGATCGAATCTTGATCGACTTATTAGTATTCAGCTCGGTAACAGAGTCCTCTGTTTTCTCTTCTGCTTCTTCGAGTTCTTCGTCGTCGTCTTTCTCTCTCATCCACGCATCTCTCGATAGCATCATCAAGCAATAAGCAACGTCTTCGTCTGGTGTCGTGTCCGAGATTGAACTCACCGGTTCTGGCTCCGACTCGGTCTTCCCCCATTTGGATTTCTTCATCTCCGGCGGATTATTCAGATTCCGGTTTTGAAATTGGATGTGGTGGTAGTTTGAAATCCCTGATCTCCGAACCCGTTTCGAACGACGGCGAATCGGGTTTCTCGACGATTCGGTCTCGCTCTCTCTATCTTGGATTAGGACCACATCAGACCCAGTAGTAGTAAAAGAGAACTCACGATCCACCAAACGAGTGCTCTTCTTTGGATTCTCCCTCAATTCATAACCCAACAATTTCTCTTCATTTTCTTCATCAGATGATGAAGATGAAGCCGAGTCGGCCTCTTCATTGGGTAGAGAGTTTTTACTGGGCAGATGCTGCTGCTGCTGCTGTTGTTGTTGTTGTGGGTCTGGTTTTGGTGGAACAAATTGATGATTCATCATGTGAGATCTCATGTGTCCACCCATAGCTCTGCCATTAACAAATCTCTTGAAACAGAGCTTACACCTGTGTTTGTCCATCACACCATGAAAATGCTATGCCTTTCTCTCTCTAAAATGGCTTGTGAGAGCTTTCTCTGTAATGTTGTGTGTGATTTCGCTCTCTTTGAGAGAGTACTTGAGAAGTAGAGAGAGAAGGAGCTATAAAGAGTAGGTGACAAGCATTCTTCCAACCAAGAGATATATACAACCAAGAGAAAAACTTGGCAACGTGTAGGATATGATCACATGGTACCCGACTGTATATTTTCACCGTTCAAAAGTATTTCAGACGATTTAGATTGCAAAATGAGAGGAGGAATAAATCTGGACCGTGTGGACACCTATAGAAGTTGCAGGGAAATTTGCAAATATTTTTTGGATTTTGGGTTTTATTTGCACTAATTATCTTTAAACCGGCAAAAGGAAATAAATAAGAATTAACTGAAGCTTTACGGATGAAGATTGAAGGCTGAAAGAAAGACATGTAACATGCGAGAGCTTTACCCGTTACATATCTGTCTTTATTTCCTCCCCGTTTCCGCATTGCCTAAACTACCCTCCACTATCTCTCTTTTTTTCTCCAAAAAATCAATTCTTTTGCCCGAAATAATGTAATATTCCAGTGTTATCACGTCTTTTTCGCTTCGATTTGACAAATAAATTGACTAGGTCAATTCGGAAATTATATAATTTCGCATCGCTACTAGGAGGATATTTTGGAAAATTAAGTAGAGGCTATTAAGAACGAACTAAAGATGTTGAGTTTGTTGTAACGATCAGGCAATAAAACAAGCGTGTTTTTAAGTAGTTCGATCAAATGACAAAGAGCCAAACCACATCACACGTCACTCTCGGGGAAAAATTAGAGCAATACTTTGCCGGTGTTATTGAATTTTGCCAGAATTAAGGGTCGATTAGTTAATTAAATGAATTATAGAATTCTATAACAATTTCTTTTGCTGGTTACATAACTAATCCAGATTGTCAATAACTAATCTAGAGTGTCTATCTCCTCTCGTGGCCTCTTTTTGTCTTTTTGAATCTTACCAATCAAGAACTAGGACCAACAAAATTACGGAATTAAGGGGATAAATGATCGCAGAGAAATCTGATAAAAAAATTAAAATAAAATAATCGCGATGAAAGGAACTCCTACATTGAAAGTTCAGTATAATTTTTGTTATTGTTTTCCCAAGATTTGTTAACTTTGGAGATAGATGTACAGACAATAACTGGGATTTGTAAATTGGGTACTCTAATTTTTTAAAAGGGAAAAATCCCCTTTAATTTTGGATCTTTGGTTGAAGAAGTGTGATGAAAATGAAAGGTGAGAAGTCAGTGGAAAGGAACAAACCTCCCTTTGAGGAAGGAGTTTTCCATGGGAGTGAATGCCGTTTTGTTAGGGGAAAACGATGGACCTGGTCCATTTCCTACGCAAATATCCTTAGGTAGTACTTCAGTGTTTTTTTTATTCACATTTCTTATTCTCAATTTGGATGGAAAAGAAAACTTGAAAATGAAAACATTAATATATTTTAAGATTCTCGTGTTTCAACAGTTGGCATGGGCCGACTGAAAAATAAACCAATCCTACTAACGGAAGCCCAAATAGCTTTCATTAAGTACATTGAAAAAAAAAACACACACACACACACATCTTTTATACTCTTTTAACACTTCTCAATACAATTTCATCTACTTTTATACATTTTTCACATTTTTCAATACAATTTTTAAATCATAACAGAAACCCATTGAGCTTCTTTTAGCATTTTCCAAAATAAATTCAGAACTACTTAATTACCTAGATGTGGTGGTATGTCCTCCTAAGTAGGGATGACCATTTTGTCCGGCGCATCCGTATCTGATTCGATCTTCACCCCAATGGATTGGCCATTTGGAGATCTATTTGGGGATTGAGTAGGATATGAAGTTTTTTTTTTTTTTGATTTTTTTTTTCGGGAATTGGGTAGGAGGTGGGACAGACGTATCCCCACCCCAAATCCATTCCTCGTTCAATCCCCAGGTCTTTCCTGCGTGCTTCAATGGAAATCCTTCCCTTCACATATCATTTTTATGTTATTTAGAATAACAAACTATATGTAGCCAAAGATAAATACTAGGAATCGACCCATGGAATTTTCTGTATCTATAAGTTGAAAGGAATTATCTTATTTACTTTTGCTTTTGCTCCCAGTTTATATGTTGCATCTCTCTCTGTTCATCTTTATTCTTTTGCTCCCAGTTTATATGTTGCATATCTCTCTGTTCATCTTTGTTTTTCTCATTATGTGAACATAAGAACATATATCGAAAAAAGAACAGAGAAAAAAAAGAATGACATCGAAAATTTTGTTTTTTTAAAAAAAATAAAATTGGATCCCGGAATCTCCACGGTGATTCCGTTTCCCATTTGGGGCAGGGATGGGGTGAGGACGGGGACAAGAAAGGGATTCGGGGACAAAGATAGTACTATCCGGCCCTAATCCTCCTCCATGGCTATCCCTACTCCTAAGTTACATAATACTCTGAGCGAAAGCATGCGAGAATGTGGATTAAAAACGACAACAAAGTAAGAATTAAGAACGGAAGCGAAAGATGTCATTGAAAAGCTCTTTCAAATATCCTATGTGTCCATCGTGGGTGAAATGGTCACGAGTCCGACTAGATGTACAGATGGAGAAGCACCAACGGTGCATAGATAGGTCTTCGGAGTCCCACATGAATAATTTAAAATCTTTGTTGAGTAGTTTCGCCAAAAATCAACTCAATCGGATAAGTGTGGGTGCTTGATCCAATCTCCAATTTCTCATTCACAACACAAGCCCTTCATTCTCAATGAAAAATGAAAGATTAGATCAGACACTTATACTTGTCTGATTGAGTTGTTTTGTATATGGTATGTCGAAAAATTATTAGATTATTCGCTTGGGACTACAGAGGAAAGCAATTTTGTCACCATTACTTTGTTCACCTTCACCAAGGGTATACTCCTTTTTGTGTCTTAATTCAATGATCGAAAGTATTCATCTTGACCAAATTCACTAACTAGGTGATCACTTAAAAGTATAACTCAATCATATATAAGTAACTGCTTTTCATCTTAAGTTTTATTTATTTTCTTTAAAATTCTTATTAAGAAGATTGAACATTAGACAAAATGAACATTTTTAATTATGAGTATGAAACATAGAATGAGTATACCCTTGCGACGGTAAACAAAATCACTCTCACTCCAGACCCCACAACATCGGTGCTTTTCCATTGGTGCCCCCAGGATTTCTAAATGTTTATTGGGCGGTTTGGGTCTAGGTTCACAACGAACCCTTCTTTATGCACCGATCCATTTGACCGATTTTTAAATAGTTTTCCGAGGGGCCCTCCGTGCGAATCGAGACAATTAAACGGCCCTAAGTGCTTGATTCAAAATCACCCCATTTCATCCAAAAAAATAATGATTTTAAGATGATCTAACGGTTCGGATTTTCCAGATGGAACCCTAACACCGGTCGGTACACCATCGATCCCTTTATGTTTTCCCGTTCACAACCAACCATGCAAAAGCAAGCACTAGAATAGATCTCCAATTCGGATCCGGGGAGCCTGCTGTCCGTGCTGCTGTGGTGGGAATGAGTATATATCATCACTTGTCACACTCAAACACTCTTGAAGCAGCTGGATTCAGATAGGATGATTCATCAGTAGATCAGTCCTTTTGATACATGGGTCCAATCACACAACAGAGATTTCGTAATTAAAACGGCGCATCGTACCTATTCTGTCGAGGATCATGTGAATTTTTAGTCCTTGCCAAAATAAATATAAATCAGTTTTTTTTTATTATTAAAAAGTTTTGCATTATAATTTTGCATCGATTTTTTTTTTGAATTATTATTTCATCTTGATGAATGAAATTTAAAAAGTAAAACATTATTAACCAAGTAAATTTTGTGTGAATAAAGAAAAAAATAATCCAATAATTCAAATAAATTGGATAATTTTTTGTATTTAGTGAACTTTTTAAAAAAAATTCTTAGAGTTTTTTACTTTCTAGATTCTTCTCGTTGAAACGAACCAATAATTCACGAAATCTCACAAATGTGGAAAAAGTTGAGTGAGAAAAAATTTAATTTGACTTAGATTGCTTTGCCAAAGCACCTACTAGACCTCCAAGTATGTTGATAAAAGGCTTTAGAGTAATCCATAATCCGGATTATTAGATTATTCATTTTGTCTTTATTTAAAAAATTTGCATTTTTTAGTTTTGTATCAAGATTTTGTGATTTATGGATTTCTCTTGACTAGAAGAATCTAGCAACTATAAAATTATGGTCAAAATTTAATTTTTTAATAAAGCCAAAATTAATCCAATAATCTAAGTATTTTCGGCTTTATTCAAAGGATCTTTCTACTGTCCGCCCATTGGGCGGACAATAAAAATAATTTATGACCGGTCATAAATATGTATTTATGACCGGCCATAATACCCTTTTATAGCTATAGTAACTTGTAAAAAGGCATTATGACCGATCATAAATTGCCTTATTGTCCGCCCATTGGGCAGATAGTAGAGTAATCATAATTCAAAATAATATTTGGCTAGACCATAAATTTATACTTGTTAGATTCTTTTTGTTGAGAGAAATCCAGACTACAAAATCTTGAAGTAAAATTAACAAATGGAAAAAAAAAATGAATAAAGACAAAACGAAAAAACTAAAAAATCGGATTAAGTTTTTTTTGCCAAAGTAGCCATAAAGCACCTCTTGGCAGCAAGAGCAAGTAGGTGGGAATGACAATTGTTCCTGAACCCGCTCTTATCCCACCTCAATCTGGGCTGGTTTTAGTCAAACTTTAGCATAGCAAGACGGGTTCGGGGAAAATCTGGACAACTCGATTAGGGTCAGGTAGGTTTGGGTTGATGTTGCTCCGCCCCATTACCCTTATACTCCCTCTGTCCCAATTTATTTGCTCGCTTTGAAAAACGTGTATTTTTGTAGATGTTATAAAATGTACTTTTGTATAATATTTTAAATTTTTTTTACACTAAATTAAATGAGCACTTTAATTTGGTATAAAATAAATTAAAAAATAATATAGAAAAATATATTTTGTAGGGGTTTGAAATTGCACGTATTCCCATTGTGAGCAAACAAATTAGAACGGAAGGAGTAATTTACTTATAACATGATCGTTTCATCCTTTTATTTTTATCATTAAACTTGCAAAATCCTATAAATAACTCCTTTTTTTATCATTTACTAAAAAAATAACTTTTATTTTAATCAAATTTTTCTTTTTTTTATGGGACAAGAACAAGAACACCCATGACTTAACTGGTCAGAATTAGGACCATGTTGTGATTTTCAAATCGGGATATGCATGGTAAAAGCTGCGTTTTTCAACCTCAATGCTATTTCTCGGGGAACCTTTTTAATTCCACTACGAATTAAAAAAATGCTTCTTGTACAACTATTTTGGCTCCAATTATTTACAACCCATTCACATACACGTGGGGCCTACACTAATAATTGTGTGTAGACCTCACATGTATGTGAGAGGGAATTGTAAATGATTAGAGTTGAAATAGTGGTACATGTACACATACGTACACACTTTCATACATACTGTAAGGACCCGTGTTTTTTTTTAAAAAAATAATAATTTTCCGGAAATATCATTGGGGAAATGTGAGGAAATGAAAATAGTGTGATATGGGGTCAATATGAGTTGGTGATTGCATTTGGGGTGTCTTTGGAACACATTGGAATGTTAGGGGTGCTAGTGCAATTAGTGATGTGTGCATATAAGTGTGTGTGGCTGATTTTTTGAGCCAAAACTCACTCTCTTCTTCTCCCAAAAATCAGCCCCTCCTCCTCTCTCCTCCATTAACACCACTCCAAGCTCACCAATCTCCCTCTCCATCAAACTTTTTCACAAATTGACCTTGGAATATTGTTCTATGCGTGATTTGAAGTCCGAAACTCACTCTTCTTGCACCTTGAAGCTCAAAAATGGGATTTTTCAATTTGGGGATCTAAAAATTCAATTTTCTCAAGTTTGAAGCTCAACCTTTGAGGTAGGGAACAATCTTCTACCTCCTCTAAGGGTATATTTATTGAATAATTGCAATGTTAGTGTTCTTGTTCCCAATTTCTTGTTTAAGTTGATTATTGCATGGAATTGAGTTTGGATCATGAATGAGTTTGAATTTTGTGTATTGGGTTGATAAATTCATGAATTAGTTGTTGATATATCCTTCTTCTATGGTTAATTATTGTTTGAAATCTCATTTTTGGCTTGGTTGAGACCCCCTCCATTTTGGAGAAATCTGCAAATTTTGCTCGTAACGGGTTTTGTATCGATACCCCTTTCTTTTGTATCGATACGTATTCGTTCTGTTCAGTTTTAAGTGTTCCGGTATCGATACTAGCTTTCCTTAGTATCGATACCCGTCTGTTTATAAGGCAGATTTTGACCTAACTTCGCGGGCACGCCCCGGCTTCGTCCGAACTCCGATTGAGGTGATTCTTGAACCGTTGGAAAGCTCTATGAGTCTACTTTCAAACCCAATTGGTCTCATATTCATTGCCTTTGTATTTGGAGAGAAATGTTATTTCTCCTATCAAGGTGTCCGATTTTCTCGAGGTTCACAACTCCATTTTCATGTTCCTTTACTCCGGGCCTTCATTGGTCTTTCCTAAACTTCTCGAAGTGACTTCTAAGCTTTGGTAGTCTATCATGGTATGAATTAGGTTTTGTCTTGATCTCTCACCTTCATGGACACAAGTTAACTTTGCTCCAACCGACACACTACGAGTTTTCGAACACAATGAATTATGTGAATGTTTTGGACACGCTTGAGGGACACGAGTTTGTTGAAATGGACATGATAACTAGAGAATTATTTGGGTTCACTTGGATATGGGTTCCACGAGGTCCTAAAGACTCGGACATGGGTTCCACGAGGCCCAAAAGACTCGGATATGGGTTCCACGAGGCCCACAAGACTCGGAAGGAAAATTTAATGCTTCAAAGCCTAAAAAGACGAACCAATGAGAGTTAAGTGCCAAGAAAGAAGTTGAATGTGGATACTTGATGCATGTGTGATAATCTAGGGGTTGATCTATGGACTAGTGGGACACTTGAGAACTTCACGGACATTTAACACTTGAGTTATTCATCCATCCATGAACTATGGTCCATTTTAGCTTATTCATTCAAGTGTATCTCATCTCCATGTGCATGTTTCACCTTCTATACCCTTAGCGTTGGTAGATAAGTTTCCTACTGGGCTAGTGAGCTCAACCTACCATTTTTCAGGTACTCATCAAGCTGCATGACTTGGAAGCTTAGAGTGGCATTGCATTGCATGAAAAGAGTTATTTTCTCATCTCCGTTACTTAGTATATTTATTTTGGGAAGATGAAATTGTAACTTCTAGTTTACTCCTTTCATTCGATCTTGTTTAAGAGATGTAATAACTATGATGTAGTTGGCACTGTGTAAGGGTACGGGTGTCTCTTCTTAGAATTAGTTGACCCGGACAATGTATGGTGGTTTGACTTTGACTTTCCGTGGAAGGAGATTTGCCTTTTGAGCAATCCATGTAGATATTCTCTATTATTATGTTTTTTTATGAAATTCAGGGTGTGACACATACAGTCACCAGAAACTCAATACATTCAAATCCGTCGCCTAAAACCCATTGATTTTAGGCCTCAACGGAAACCCACGGATCTCAAAACCCTCATCCGAACCCCATCGATTTCAAGCCCTCGCCAGCAACTCGCTAATGGTGGCAGAGCACTGCTGTGGATGTTGAACTGCCAAGGTATTTGAACAACTTCCCTTAGCAAACCCCCAAATGGAATAGATGCCTAGGCTATTGGAGATGCTTCAACAATGTTAGGCCTTCACATGGGTGAATGCTGAATTTTTATTTATTTATTTTTTTTGAAAGGAAGGATGTTTTTAGCTAAGTTTTATTCTCCCCATTTTAGTTTGTTTGCTTACCTTTTCTTTTTTCTTTTTTCTTTTCTCATGTCTGAGGATGCTCGCATTATTTGAAAGGGAGAACATTTTTTATACCGGCCGTGTAAACTAAAGTTTCCTCCAAATCTATTACATTGCTCCATGTGTCCAAATAATGGTCCCAAAAAGTAGAACATGGACACATGGTGTAATGCAATCAATTTGAAGAAAACTTTTGTTTACACCGCCAGTTTAAAAAATGTTCTGTCAACAAAAACATGGATACGTTTCTCATACAATCCCTCATGAATGTTGGAAATGTAACAAAATTATTTCAAATTATCTCGAAAGATTATTCTATAGCTTGTTTCATGATAGACCTGATGGTCCTTCTTTCTCTTCCTGCCACTAAATGGAAGGCTTCGCTTGCTCGCTCTAAAGCTCGTTTAGGTTCTGTTATCAGCCGAACGCTATGTTTGTTTAAAAATTATTTTCTACGGTAACAATTTTGAAGATAGTCTCATTGTTTTCCTTGCTAGGCCAACAAAATTTCAAAATACTGTAGATGACGTCATTGGTACAAAAAAGATTACAAGAAATGCAAAAACAGCACCTACAAGACCCCCCAAAAAGGAGAAAATTTTGGGTACGGGGAGGGTACCACGTGGTACCCTCTCGGCACATCAGAACCGTTTAATAATGTAATCAATGGTCCGAATTGAAAGAGTCGTCCAAATTTTTTTAAAAATAGAAAAGAAAAGAAAAAATGTATTTTAATTCAACCTGTCCGATGCATTTTTGGACGGCTCGGATGCATCGAAGTGACACCACGTCACCCATACCTTATTTGCACCAAAATTTTTGATACCTTATTTTTGAAAATTTTGGTGCAAATAAGGTATGGATGACGTGGTGTCACTTCGACGCATCCGAGCCGTCCAAAATTTTCTCCCCGAAAAGCCTCTTATCACACACCCACTGACCCAAGGCCAAGGAAAAGCCATCAAAGCACCGATTTAGCTTGTGATGGGATGAGGCAAGTAGCATGCTATTGTTTGTGTTAGAACAAATAAATAGCTCACTTTTATATGATTATTTAACCAAATAGGAGTATAAACTAATTTTGTCCTCTAAATTTTTTAAGTCATAACCAAGAAAGAGAGAGAAATTAGTTTATTTCATAGGAGTATTTTCCTAGCTCTCCTTTTCTTTGTTCTATTTTACAAAGTCAATATCTAGTAGTATGCATCAGTGATTATAATGGGGCTGTTGATATTAAAATAAAGAGCCATCGATGTCTCTTTTTTCCCTTTCTTTTGTGCCACTAGACCTGTCTACCACAAAAAGGGTCGAAAAAATAGTCAAATTGGTTCTCATGCTTTCTTGTATAATGGGGCTGTAAAAGCATCTATAAACCTAATAACAAGTTCACACAACCCAACCAGCAGCACCAAGAAAATGATCCTGATCATGATTCCAAAGCCGACAGATTTTGTTTTGATAACTCAGGTATCCGGGTTAATTTATGCGAAACTTGACTAAACTCGAGAGTCTAATCTCATTATCCACTAGCAGAGAGGTCTTAAGCATGTGTTAGCCAACTTCATGAATCACATACCTATTGACAAAGGGCTTGCCAAACAGGGATTTAGGGGGAAGGGGCTGGGAGGCTTTTTTATCCCAAAACTGTGTCACTTTCCATCACAGCAACGCCTGCCATGCTTTAAGCACAGTTGGATTCCCAAGTCCCAATTAAAATCAGAGCAAAGCTCCGTGTGTATTGGCTCCAAAGAAATTAATGGCACTTGAGACTTTAGGAGAAAACAAAACCCTTTATGTACAACCACAAATCAAAAGATATTAAAAAGAGCTTCCCACACTTAGATCAGTAAGAGCATTAATGCTGAAAGTAGTGAAATACAGATATGAAATTCATTCTGAGTAATTGGTATGTTGAGCATTAATGCTGAAACTTCTTTATTGTAGTTTCTTTTGATGTGTTGAGCTAATTGGTATGCTGTGGATTTGCTCAACTATGCTTTACACACACACACACACACACACACACACACACACACACACACACACACACACAAAAATATCCAATAAGGTTGGTACTTTTCTCCGCGAAAGTCATGGCCAATTCATGCTAAAATTTTCAACTTAAAAAAAATACCAGTTGTTTCCGGTAAAAATATCAAGGTTGGTGCTT
This sequence comes from Vaccinium macrocarpon, assembly GCA_022606695.1. NCBI lineage: Eukaryota > Viridiplantae > Streptophyta > Magnoliopsida > Ericales > Ericaceae > Vaccinium > Vaccinium macrocarpon. Next base: position 4,260,902 of record CM040176.1, on the reverse strand, counting down.
TTTGTCTAAGTGGCATGTTTTTATATTTTCAACGGTCAAAATATCTCTTTATAAAATACTATTTAGACAAGATGTTATCTTTACAGCATAAAGAAGAAGTCAAGATACTAAAAATACCATTTAGAAGATAGCGTGAACTTGCCCTCAGTATTGTTAGTTATAGTTGGCGAGATTTGAACTACAATCAAATGCATAGGAGTACATACCTTCCACTCAATCACCAGTACTTCACTTGCAACTTTCTATACAATAGTTCAATATAGAAGGGGATGCGTTTGGTTGCCAAAAAGAGATCCCAAAATCTAATTCTCCATTCCTTAACTTGCAAAAAAAGCACCGCACCAAATAAAGATAGCTCCTCTAATTCCCACCCAGTTTTGGGTCACTGAAGATGCTACCTTATCCCACTCCCTTTCTTTATGTATTGCAATTTCTCAATTCTAACTTGATGTTCAACTCAGTTAATGTACAGTTCGACTACTTTCTGAAATCTGAAAATTAGCGACCAGGGGTAAAACCTCCCGTGACCCGCCTCAAAGGTAGTCGAGCCTGGTAGCTCGAGAATAAGCAATCTCTGCTGCTATGCTCGCATTCAATCAACCCTTACCTACTTTCTACACAGTTTTGACTCTCTTGGGATTATTTATATTAAAGTATTCCTTCTTTTCATGCACCATCCAGACAGAACCTTTGGATCACGCTACAAACACCATGATTCTATGCCCACATAAGTTGTACAGTTCTCAACAGTCCTTTATAATACTAACAAACTTGCACCCTGCTTCACATGTGATCTCACTAAAACAACCCCCAGAGGCCACAACAGATGCCGACTTGTTTGTCTACTTGTATTTCAGACCCTAATAAATTCACTAATGGCATCGTCAAAGGTTCATACAACCAAAATAAAGTACTGTGGGTGAGATAAAAGCAATAAGTCAAATAGGTTAATATTTTCTGTATATTTCTCAACCTTTTGAAGAGGCATTATATAAGGTTACAAGATATACTGCACTACGATAGTACACATAGTACGCAAAGCTAAATAAGGAATACACGTAGTACAAATAACTAAGGAAAAGAATAATATCTACAACTAAGTAAGGAAAAGAATAAAATCAACACAATTCATGCCAACACTCCCCCTCAAGTTGGTGCATAGATATCTCCTATACCCAACTTGTCGAGTGAATCCCAAAATACTTTCACAGATACTTTATGTGTCAATACATCTGCAAGTACGTTGCTCATTTGATCTCACAAACGGAATAGCCACTAGACCCTCATCCAATTTCTCCTTGATAAAGTGTCAATCAACCTCTACATGCTTGGTACGATCATGTTGAATCGGATTGTTTGCTATTTCCCAAGCAACCTAGCTGATTATCATAGTAGAGTTGCATAAGACTTCCTACCTCAATGCCTATCTCGGTAAGTAACAAACGTAGCCAGAGAAGCTCACATATTCCTTGAGCCATACCTTGATACTGGGCCTTAGTAGCTGACCGTGAAACCACGTTTTGTTTCTTTACTACGCCAAGTGACCAAGTTACCACCCACAAACGTTAAGTAACCTAAAGTAGAACATCTATCAGTTATGTTGCCTGCCCAATCTACATTTGTGTACCCTTCAATCCTCAAATGCCCATGTTTCTTGAACAATAGACCTTTGCCAGGAGCAGACTTCAAGTAACTCAAAATCTGCATTACAGCCTCCATATGATCCTCACTTGGGGAGTGCATGAATTGACTAACAACACTTACTGCATACGCAATATCAAGTAGAGTGAGGGATAGATAAATCAATTTTCCAACTAACCTCTGATATCTCTCTCGATTAATTAGAGCTTGATCAGGATATATTCATAAATGATGATTCTGCACAATAGGAGTACTTGCAGGTTTATAGCCCAACATTCCAGTTTCAGTCAACAAATCCAACACATATATTCGTTGTGACAAATAAATGCCGCTACTAAAGCGAGCAACTTCAACGCCTAAGAAATATTTCAAACCTCCCAAGTCTTTCATATCGAACTCAGATGCAAAATAACCTTGCAGTTTCTGGATTTCATCGGTATCATCACCTGTGACAATCATTTCATCAACATAAATAACCAATAAAGTAACCTTACCACCCTTTTGTTTTATAAACAAGGTATGATCAGAATTTCCTTGAGGATATCCATATCTCTTCATGGCTTGTGTAAATCTCCCAAACCATGCCCGAGGTGATTGCTTTAGACCATAGAGAGCCTTCTGCAACCTGCACAATTTCCCTAATTCATTGACCATCTCATATCCTGGTGGAAAGTCCATGTATACCTCTTCCTTCAAATCTCCATGTAAAAAGGCATTTTTTACGTCAAACTGCTTCAATGGCCAATCAAAATTAGCTACTAAAGACAGTAATACCCGAATAGTATTCATCTTTGCCACTGGTGCAAACATCTCCTAATAATCCACACTGTATGTCTGCGTATATCCTTTTGCTACTAGTCGGGCCTTGTACCTATCAATTGTTCCATTAGCTTTATGTTTAATGGTAAAGACCCACCTACATCCCACTGGTTTCTTGCCTCTTGGTGCTGAAACGATATCCCAAGTTTTGTTCTTCTGTAGTGCCTCTATTTCTACATTCATAGCCTCTCTCCATTTTGGATCCTTCAAAGCCTCTTCAACTCTACTAGGAATCTAGACTGCAACCATTTAATTCACAAATGCTTGATACCGTAGTGTCAATCTATGTGAGGACACATAATGAGCAATAGAGTACTTTGCCTTTCCTTCTGGAGAAAACCTGTTGGGCGGATGACCACAATTCTGTTTAGGAGGCAACTGATAAGACTTTTCAATTGTTTTAGGATTAGAAGAAATATTAATTTCCAAATTACTTACCTCAAGAATATCCATAGGAGCATGGGCAAGTACTATAGAGTCACGAGAGGGGGAATCATCTACTGAGTCAGCAATCACAATATCAAGTGTAACAGATAACCTTTGGAGAGTATCTGGTGGATCAGACACATCTTTTAGGACAAGATTCAAGACAGTTTCAATTTTAGCCATCAGTACAGTTTCAGCAGGTACATCCACGAATATGACCTCAAACCAATCGAGTCCTTCAATTTCAACATGTGTCTCCCCCTGAAGGACATGGTTGGACATGGGAGAAGCAAAATACATTTTTGACTCTGAGAAAGTCACATCCATAGTAACATAAGAGTGTCGGGTGGGGGGATGATAGCACCGGTATCCTTTTTGTATAGGGAAAAATCCCAGAAACACACACCGAATAGCGCATGGGTCCAATTTGCTTCGCTGATTTTTGTGAAGATGAACATAGGCCACGCACCTAAATATGCGTGGAGACAAATTTAAGTGGGTTATTAAAGGCACATAAGATGCCAAGATATCCATGGGAGTGTGGAAACAAGAACTCGAGACGGCAACCTGTTCATCAGATAGATAGCATATTGGACAGCATCAGCCCAATAATGCTGAGGTACCGAAGCGCCAAGGAGAAGGGCTCTTGCAACCTCAAGAATATGATGATTCTTACGCTCTGCAACACCATTCTATGCGGGAGTTTGAGTACATGAAGTTTCATGTATCATACCATGATCGTGAAAGAACTGAGAAAGTGCAGAATTAATATACTCCCCACCATTGTTAGAGTGAAGAACCTTGATAGCCAGAGAAAATTGGGTTGTGATCATTTGATGAAAAACCCGAAAAATAGGGCAAACATCACTCTTATGTTTCATCACATACAACCAATTCATGCAAGTACAATCATCCACAAAAGTAACAAACCATCTAATTCTTGTTGGAGTAGTCACGGGGGAAGGGCCTCATACATCAGAATGAATTAATCCAAATGGAATAGTACTTTTATTAAAACTCAAAGGATAAGGAACACGATGACTCTTAGCCAAAATACAAACATTGCATTTGAACTCGGAGTCTTTAACATCCTGAAATAAGGATGGAAGCAAACAACGCAAATAACCAAAAGAAGTATGCCTAAGACGACGATGCCATAACTAGACTTTCTTGCACTTATCATTCGTTGTCCCACGTACCTTGAGAAATCGACTAGCTGCAACGTCATCCACATAATATAATCCCCTTCTCTTAGTACCATGCCCAATGATCTCCCGTGTCTAAATATCCTGAAGCAAGCAAAACATAGGAAACATTAATACAACACAATCCAATTCTTCAATAACTTGGGCTCACTAATAATAAATTGTTCGACAAAGTGGGAATGAGTAAGGTATGGTGCAAAAATAACGATGGAGTGAGAGCAATTGAACCAACCCCTGTCATATGAACAGTATCACCATTGGCGGTAATAACATGGTCTTTACAAGGGAAGAAAACATATTGAAATAAGGATTTATTGTAAGTCATGTGATCAGTAGTGCCTAAATCGATTATCCAACATGAGTCGCGATTGTTGGATGAAATTAGAGCCTTTCCTAGGTTGCTAGTATCTAAATTAGAATCTTAGAGAGAGAGAGAGAGAGAGAGAGAGAGAGAGATGATAAATAGGGGAAGTGTTCTAGTCAAAGGGTCTGCAATGAGACACAACAAACTTATGGCTCGAGTCGACAGAAGGTGTTATGCCAGTCGCCACAATAGCAGGGACGCCAGGTCGGCAAGTAGTGCGCTCACCCTTGAGCTGCTTACAGCGTTCCAAATACCAATCAGGAAAACCATTTTTCTTGAAACAAATATCGGCAGTATGTCAAGTACCATTACAAAAGGTGCATCGCAAGGCAACCTTGTTTTCCACATCAGTAAAACGAGAAGGGCGAGAGATTGGTGGACTCGGTGCTTTGGAGAGACCATGGCCACAGAAGGGAGACCACCAGCACTACCAGAGCCGAGCATAATATTCTGGCGTTGGGCCTCACGACGAATATAGGCAAAGAAATCCTCCAAACCAGGAAGCGGCTTGAGCCGTAAAAAATCACTCCAACCTTTATTGAATACAATATCCAAGCCAGCCAAAAAATCATACATACAATCTTTCATAATTTCATCTTGACGTGCCTTAATATCAATATGACAAAGCCATGGAAATAGGGCGGCGCTTATGGAGTTCTTGCCATATAGCTTTAAGTTCGGCAAAGTATACAAGAACCAAGCGGCCACCTTGTTTGATACGGGTGGCCTTACAATGCAACTCATATAGTTGGGAATCGTCGCCAGGGCTGGCCCAGGCCCAAGGCCCACAAGGCCTGGGCCTAGGGCACCACAAAAAAGGTCAATTTTTGGGGCACCCTACCATTTTATACCTATGGGCTTGACTAGAACACTTTTTGGACCAAAATAAAAGAAAAAAATCCATTAGGAGTGACAAAAGAGCCCAACATTGTGGCCCAATGTTTAAAAAAGACCCAAAAATTATTGTGGCCCAAAATTTTAAAAAAGGCCTAAAACTAAAATTGATTTTAAAAAAATCACAATATAAAAAAGGCCTAAGCATAATTGATACTTTTGCTTCTAAAATTGCAACACTCGTAATATTCAAGTGATACTCATGCATTATATGTATCTAGAGACTTCGTGTTTTAATTTTTCCGTTATTATGTGATGCTTGTAGAACTTTATATTGTTTTGGTTTTCTCGTATAGTGATTGTTACTCGAAAAATTATTTAGGCGTTGTACTTGAAGGGCACAATTTTTGGGCTAGGCCTAGGGCACCTCAAACCCTTGGGCCGGCCCTGATCGTCGCCGCCAACGTAATACATCTGGGAGACCCCCCCCCCACACGGCGGCAGCCATAGGAAGACCAAGAAACAAGCCAAGAAGATCAGGCTCCATCATTTTCACCAGCCATCCTTTGACGACAGCATTCTCCCGCTGCCACTTCTAGAAATCGAGGTCAGATTCAGCCGGCTGAAGAGTATCACCTATCAAGTAACCCATTTTTTTCTTGACCAGTAGCATGTAACTCCATCATCTGGGACCAAATAGTGTAGTTCGAGCCATTTAATTTAAACCCAAACGAAATGGCGGTAGAGAAGTCTCTCTGGATAGTCACCAGTTGAGTATTGTTGCTAGAGTTCACCAAGGATTTTAAGTCACTCCCGTCAAACATGATTAACACGAGAAGTAAGGAAGAAGGTAGGGTTTTTGATCGGATGTCACTGAGCAAGAAGCGCAGAGACGGAAGTAGGTTTAGGGATTTTAGGGTTTGCTCTGATACCAAGATAAAAGCAATAAGTCGAATAGGTTAATATTTTCTGTATATTTCTCAACCTTCTGACGAGGCATTATATAAGGTTACAAGATGTACTGCACTACGATAGTACACGTAGTACACAAAGCTAATAAGGAATACACGTAGTACAAATAATTAACTAAGGAAAAGAATAATATCTACAACTAAGGAAAATAATAATATCAACACGATTCACGCTAACAAGTGTAAAGCATAAATTGGAGCATTTTGCTTTTGTCTCCATTAGAAGGCCTACAAAAAAAAAATCCGTGAACCATGAATCCGAACCGAATAATAGGTTTTGGATTGGGTTTGTGGGTTAATAGTCTAGACACGGATTGAAAAATTAACAAACCATGACTTGCGGTTCAGTCCATGAATTTTCCGAACCGAATTGCGATAACTTTATAAATATAATATATACACACACATGACACGTGTGTGTGTGTAATATTGTGTAAATAATCATAGTTTAATATATTATTTTAAATCTGGGGAAGTTTTGGCTTCTCTATTACCTCTGTGTGTGTGTGTGTGTTCATCAGTTAGAAGAAAAAGAAGAAGAATGTGGAGATGGAGGGGTAAAAACGACCAAAAACTCCCGGATTTGCTAATGGCGGGGGTAAGGCAGGGCTTCACAAATCCACCCCGCGAGTGGATTTGTAGTCCCAACAGTGAATTAGTCTGGGGGAGTCCAGGGGAGGAAAATTTTACCCAAAGACCGGATTAAAGGTGGGCCCTGGATTTGCAATCCGGCCGCTTCGCAAATCCGGCCACAATCTGCTGGCCAAACAGGGCCTAAGAGTGTTTAACTTTAATTTTCAATATTATATAGTTATACATATGGATGACAGTAATGCTATGTAGTTGTAGTAATCTAAATAATATTTGGATGACAATATTATAATGTTTTTCTATATGCTATATATTGGTATGTAATGGCAATAACAATACTCTTGGAAACGTAATGCTACTTTGAATCTGGAAATGTAATAGTTGCTTCAAATTTCTTTTGGAATGTAGTAATCTGTGGACCAAACCATGAGTTACGGATTGGTTCAGAACCAAACCATAGACTTTTGGTCCGAACAAGAGTTGCCTTTCTTTAGAACCGTGACTTGTGGTTCGGTCCTCAGATTCATATCAATCCGCACCAATCCAAACCGTTGACACTCCTAGTGGAAACGTGTTCTACCTATGACCTCATCTTTGACTTGTGGGACCCTTATCAATTTCAAACTTGGCCTGCACTTCAAAAAAAAAGATGAGATAAATCTTGACCTCATCTTCCTCTCTTGTGTTTATGGATTAGAGGGGCCCACCTCAAGGAAATACTCCCTCCGTCCCAATTTAAATGTCTTCGACGGGAAATCGTGCTTTTTAAGAAGTTAAAATTTGCACGCTAAATTTCTAAAGGTAATCTTAAAAACTGTGAAGTCAATTAAATGTATTTAAATTTTTTATATCCTTCAATATGGATCTCAAAAAATATGTAATATGAATCTTGTTTGATAGATTTCAATTAATTCTATTATACAAACTTTTCAAAATCATGAAAAATATTATATGTTGAAAGATATTGTCAATTTAAGAATGATATGAATATCAAAAACTGTCTAATCAATGAGTACTTTTGTATTTTTTAGGGGTAGAATTGAAAGTTTGGTATGTTTTGATTGTTATTTATAGAAAGTGGACACATATTTTGGGACATCCCAAAATAAAAAGGTGAACATTTAAAATAGGACAGATGGAGTAATTGCTACTTGATCTCATCTTGCTCGCTCACTTTTACAAATTAGAAGGCCCCACCTCATAAAAATAATTTTTTTCGAACGCGATTTCACTTTTTAAATTTTTTTTTTTAAAACATTGGTTCAAATTGCAAACTGAACAAAGAGTGTCAGCGGTGACAAATATTCGTTTACCTGCCAGACCTGAATACGAAACTATTTGCCACCCCCATATACTTCTATCTCAATCCCGTTGCGAAAATACCACAAGGTATTACTCCACCTTAATTACTCCCTCTGTCCCAATTTTTTTGTTCAATATGATACTACATGCAATTTTTAAACTAAAAAATACTCCCTCCGTCCCAATTTAATAATCCCTTATGGGAGTTCGTGCCACTTTTCAAAGTGTTATATTTTATAATCTATAATGTTTTAGGTGATTTTAAACACTTTATTTATTAAATTAAATCAAGATCTATCAAACAAGATCCATATTGCATATAAAATGTATAACCGATTGAAAGATATGATCGTTTTTTTATCCGGTTAGAATAGAGCGAGGGACTATAAAATTGGGACGGAGGTAGTAATGTACTTACAAAAATAATTTTCTAATCAATATGAATCTTGTTTAATGGATCTCATTGAGAACTTTAATACGGTGCAAAAAAAATTAAAAATTATTTTTTATTTTGAAAATTGCACGTAGTTTCGTAATGAGCAAACAAATTGGAACAGATGGAGTAGTTTACGTGAAAATCTACAAGGGATCTCCGTGTAATTAAAAAACTTCAGAGGAGATCACTGTAGTTTACCTGAAAATTTGATAACAGACTACTACTATTCATCACGCGCCACTTGAATTGGTGTTGGCCGTGTCGCTTTTTTCCTGAACACGTATACAAACGCACACGTATAAATAATCAAAATCAGAACATGCGAAATCCATGCTTCCTCTCTCTCTCTCTCTCTCGCACGCCTCCATGATCGCCGTAGCAAGGTATGCCATTCTCTGATTTCTATCCCCCCAAACGTATCACATTTACTGCTTAAATGCATGCATTAAATTGACGCCATGAATCATCATCTCGTTGCAGTGATGTCCTAAAACCCTAGATCGTCGTCGCTTTGCTTTTCATCACGTAGTTTACCATTGTTGATGCTGTCATTGGGATTATGTTCTGTTCAGAGGTTGAATTGTGGTGTATATTTGTGGAGTTTAGGTGGCTTAAGCAAATTCATCATGATTGGTTATCTTCATGTGCTGAATTCTATTGGATAGTTTGAATTCTTTTCGAATTTGGAAGTAAGCTTTGATTTTGAGTGTGGGAGTTTAAGGTTAGGTTTTGTATAGATGGACGGTCAGATGAGTGAGGACTTTTTCGAGAAATTGGTTGACCAAGATAATATTGGCGGTGCTGGGTCTGGCAGTAGTTTTATCAAAAATGAAAAGTCCAACAATGTGAAAGCATTTTCGAATATGATTTTAGGAGAAGTTCATGTTGCCAAAGGAGATTCTGGTGACCATGGGGAAAGGGAGTCTGGTGGTGGGGCAGTGTCAATATCCTCGGATGGTTATCGGGATAATGCGACTGATGAGGGGAGTGTTTTACTGATCCCTGATAATGTAGTTAAATCAAATGATGCTGCATTGGAAGCAACAGGTGAATCAGACTTGCAAAAGAGCAGTAATGGTGTAGCGAGTGGAATGGATGCTAAAGAGGTTGATTGGAGTTCATTTAACTCTGCTTCAAATATCCACAGTGGATCAATTTCTGATTTTTTCAATGAGCTGGGTGTTTATTCGGCAGATCTGAATGGGAAGGACATGGGTGGTCATGAGGTAGTGTCAAACGATGCGGTCAATGTTCCTGTCTCCATGTCTGGTGATTTAAGTTCATCTACTTCTTTAAAGCACAAAGAAGGTGGTCGATATTATGGGACACAAATGGAGAACGCCATTGAAGGGCAGGACTTAACTAGGAGTCTAAATTGGGGAAATATCTATCCAGGGTGGAGGTATGACCCAAGCACCGGGCAATGGCTCAAGATTGAAGGCTATGAGTCCACCATGAGTGCCCAGGAGAATTTTTTACCCCAGTTTCCGTCAGCCAGTGATAATGTAGTAACAGAGCAAAGGTCAGATGCTTATAGTTTTCAGTTACCTCTAGCAGAATATAAGATGGACAATGTTTCTAACTGGAATCACTGTTCGCAACAGAAGGTGGAGTATCCAGCCCATGTGGTCTTTGATCTGCAGTACCCTGGTTGGTACTATGACACAATTGCCCAAGAATGGAGTCTCTTGGAGACTTACAGGGCAGCAACGACTCAGCCAACTAATTTCAGCCATAACCAACAGAGTCAAGATAGGGCTTTTACGACTGGCAGTGAACTCTTAACTGAAGGAAATCACAGCATTCGCGTGACAACCGGTCAAATGAGAAAGTTTGAATCACAAGGCCTGACTAGCCAAGTTGAAGTATCTTTGAATGATTACAATCTGCAGAATAGGAATACATGGAAAACAGCGTCCCTTCCTAACAGTGGGGTTATTGATATTATTGATAATCAAGTGTCACATATTCCATACACTCCAACTTATTGTCCAAGCAACTCCACTGATCAACACAATCAGCAAATGTCGTACAGGGCAGCAACGACTCAGCCAACCAATTTCAGCCATAAGCAACAGAGTCAAGATAGTGCTTTTACGACAGGCAGTGAACTGTTATCTGAAGAAAATCATAGCATTCTTGATAACTTTGGCCTGACTAGCCAAGTCGAAGTATCTTTGAATAATTACAATCAACAGATTTGGAATTCATGGCAAACAGCGCCACTTCCTAACAGTGGGGTTGTTGATATTATTGATAATCAAGTGTCACATATTCCATACACTCCAAATTACTGTGCAAGCAATTCCGCTGATCAACAAAATCAACAAATGTGGTTACCTGAGCAGACAAGTCACAGCTTCGCGAGTTCTAGTAGCATTTCTGGGTATCAAGCTTCTGTCCCCACTGTGAACTTTTGTGAGCCGAGTAATCAGCATAAGCCAGAACCGAGCGGCCCAAGCCCACAGATGCAGTTCTCACCCGTTAACTTTGATAGTCAGAAATCAACTGACTTTTCAAAGCCAGTGCAGAGTGGCAGTCAGTTCCCTCATGCCTCCAGTGAGGGGAGGTCACCAGCTGGGCGGCCTCCACATGCTCTCGTGACTTTTGGTTTCGGTGGAAAACTTATAGTCATGAAAGGTGACAGTTCTTTCAGCAATTCAGCGTACGGAAGCAAGGTAATACTCTGTTTACTTCGTACTGCGTAACTTCAATACCATTCAATTTGGTTTTTATATTCAATTGCTTCTTTTTTAGTATAGTTGATATAAAAGCTTTCATTTGTAATTCTTATTTCGCGTAAAGGACTCAGCTGATGGTATCATTAGTGTCCTCAACTTGATGGATGTTGTCATGGACAAAAGTGATGCTTCAAGCATAGGATTAGGGGCTTGTGATTATTTCCACGCGATATGTCAGCAATCTCTTCCTGGTCCATTGGTTGGTGGGAATGTTGGAAGTAGAGAGGTTAATAAATGGGTTGATGAGAAGATTGCTAGCTGTGAATCTCCAGACAAGGACTACAGAGGAGGTGAACTTCTAAGGTTGTTGTTCTCTTTGCTGAAAATAGGATGTCAACATCGTGGTAAATTTCGATCACCCTTTGGCACTGACCAATCATTGAAGGTAAAAAAATTTCGCTTGGCATATGTTTGTTTTCTGGTTTCTGTTGCGTTCACTTTGTCTTGCTTGTTTTATTTTTCTGAACATATTGGAGGTTGAGTGGTGGACCGTTGGTTTCCACTAGCTATTACTATTTGTCTTGAAGGATGGAGAATGTGCACTTCTCTTTCTTGCTGTTTATAAACATCTATCAATAAGTATTTGTCATTAAGAAATGCTGTCTCTTTTGCAAGATACAGAATCATTGTTATATGTATTTTGCAAGTGTTCCAAACAAGAATAAATGGGTATTAACTATTTGCATCGATTTTGGCTCATAAAATCGTTTTAAGATGTTGGTATCTGTACCAAACAAGGATGAGCTGAGAGCCTATGCTTTCTTATGGTCCTAGCTCAACTTTATTTTATCCACCCACCTTAAGTAGTTTTACTGCTATTATAGTTCGTCCTACTGTGAAAAGTTTTCTGTTTGTGGTTTTTTGATTTTGTGACACCCTGAGATTTTAACAACTCCTCTTGATAAAGCCCCTCTAATTCCTTTTGTTTATTTAGAGCAGCCATGAATAAGTAAACATTATTACTAATTTGTATTCTTTGCCGTCCCTTATTACAGCGTAGGATTTAAAGTCAATGATTTCTAATCTAATGAGGTGTTGCACAGTTTAAGTTGACATCCAATTTGCTTTAGCATTTACGGCCTCGTTTGACTGCCCTCTTTTGTTTCTGACTAATGAGATTTGTTCTTGTCTTGGGTTTCTTATATTCACTAGGAAAGTGATTGTCCAGAATCAGCTGTAGCTCAGCTCTTCGCATCTGCCAAGAGAAATTTTGGATCATATGGTGCTTTTAGTCGCTGTTTGCAGAACTTTCCCTCTGAAAGAGAGATTCAGGTACAATTATTTCTTCTGTGTGGTTTCTCTATATACGTCACAAAGAACTTCGAGTATTTCGACATTTAATGAAGGTGTGTGGTGCTACAGGCTACTGCTCTTGAGGTTCAGAAGCTTCTGATTTCTGGTAGACTAAAAGATGCTTTACAGTGTGCACAGGAAGGCCAATTGTGGGGGCCAGCCCTTGCTCTCGCAACTCAACTTGGTGACCAGGTTGTCTTTTCTTTAACTTCCCTTTTTTGTCCTGCCTTTTCTTTGACCAAAATGATCAAGTTAGTCCATTTATGGAGAAGAATGTCACAGCTTATCTCTAAACGAGACTAACACAATTTTTTCTTTTGAATTTATGCAGTTTTATAGTGATACTGTAAAGCAAATGGCACTTTGCCAGTTAGTTGTGGGATCTCCTTTGAGGACGATATTCCTGCTCATTGCAGGGCAACCTGCAGATGTGTTTTCAAATACGAATTGTACTAGCAGTCTGCCTGATGCTGTAAATGTATGTCAACATTCCTCTCAGGTGATATGTTAGCTTGAAACTGTTGCTGAAAAAAAGAAAGAAGAGTTACTTTCTGGCCAATTTTCTATTATTATCATTCCATGGATATTTTGGTCATGTTACATACTCCCTCCGTCTCAATTTTATAGTCCCTTTTGGGAGTTCGTGCCACTTTTCAAAGTGTTATATTTTATAATTTACAATGTTTTGGGTGATTTTGAACACTTTGTTTATTAGATTAAATCAAGATCTATCAAACAAGATCCATATTGCATATATAATGTATTACCGATTGAAAGATATCATTGTTTTTTTATCCGGTTAGGAGAGAACGAGGGACCATAAAATTGGGACGGAGGGAGTTCAAAGCAGGCAACCATGGGAAAGAAGGTCTAGAAAGCTAGAAAATATTTTTTTACAAGTGAAACTATGGAGTAGAAAATGGATTCTTTAGACCATGGAACTCTACATAAAGCAAAAGCTAGTCCACTAGATAAGTCTAAACGGACAAATCTTTACAAAAATTCTGTATATCTTCCAATGGCTCTACTAGTTTCAGACAAGAAGATGTTTAACAAAGCAATGAAGCAAATTACAAAACAGTAACTTGAATACAATTTAGTCATAATATCTCTACTACTAAGAGTCTAAGATTCTCTTTAACTAAAACGAATAACTTAGGGGTAAGGGGTTAATGAATTTTACTGACCACTGAAACCATGATACCATACATCTTTCCACCCAAAGAAGCCTTCAACATCCCCTATACTACGTGTTTAAAGAGGTTTAACAACTCAAATACAAAGAAGCGTTGAGTGCCTCATTCCTCTTAGATTAAATGCTGTATGGTAACTTCAGAAGATTGAAGTACCATAATCATTATGTGCATGATACACTTATTCAACTGCTTCAAGTCACGCTGCAGAGAGCTTTTGGTTTTCTTGGGAAGACCTCTGTTTGCAAGGTTATTACATATCTTGTTTATTCAGCTATTTGTTTATTTAGGTTTGCAATGGAGCTAGTTGCGCGCTTGACAACTGGGAGGAGAATTTAGCTATCATAACAGCAAACAGAACAAAAGATGATGAGCTTGTTGTTATTCATTTTGGAGATTGTCTGTTGAAGGAGAGGGGTGAGGTGTGCTCCTTGGATTCCTTTGAGGTTTAGCTCTTGTTTAAATTATTTCCCCTCTCTGTAGAAATCTGCAGTGAAAATTGAGGGAGTAAAACCCAAAGCAAACACATTTGCAATTTTGTGGCTCTGCTTTCACACGGAGTATCATACTATCTTGATATCTTCAACTGAACCAATTAGTTGCCTGGCTTTATTGTTATTAGCCAATATGGATTATATCAGTTGTAAACTTAATCATTTCTTTCCGTACTTTGGTGGTTGTTCTGGCTTGTGATGAGCTATGTTCTGCAGATTATTGCAGCCCATATTTGTTATTTAGTTGCTGAAGCAAACTTCGAGTCATATTCAGACAGCGCACGAGTCTGCCTTATTGGTGCAGATCATTGGAACTTTCCTCGTACATATGCTAGTCCTGAGGCCATTCAGGTGTGCTTGACTTCCTTGTATCCCATACAGGCACAGTTACAAACACACTAGGTTGTGCTCTACTTCATGAGATAAGATCTATGAAATGCACACTGGTTTTTGCTGTTGTTCTCCTGCAGTAAAGCCTATGATGAATGGCTTTTAGCATGTGTGTGTGTGTGTGTGTGGTTGTAATGGATAGATGCAGTAATTTGAACACTTTGTGGATTGCATGGTAAATAAATTTATGATCTTCATCTGTTGTCAGAATTTTCTTTTCTTTTTTACTTTCTTCATCTCCTGAATAATGTTACTGAAATGGCTTTTCGAAAATTTGGACAGAGGACAGAGTTATATGAATATTCAAAGGTCCTTGGAAATTCTCAATTCATTGTACTGCCTTTTCAACCATATAAGCTTGTCTATGCACACATGCTGGCCGAAGTTGGAAAGGTTTCAGATTCTTTGAAGTAAGGATTATGCAACTTTTGTTCCAGATATGATTTTGCCTCTTTGCCTTCGATCTTGTAATTCTTATGTGCTGCCTCAGATACTGTCAAGCTATTTTGAAGTGCTTAAAAACTTGTCCGTCACCTGAAGTGGATGCATGGAAAAAATTAGCGCTCTCTCTTGAGGAGCGGATAAAAGTTCACCAGCAGGTATATCTGCCATGTTGGGTTTATTCCTGCCAGATTGTCATTTTGGTATCTTATGAAGACACCATTTACATTTTACAGGGTGGATACTCAGCCAATTTGGCTCCAGCAAAACTGGTGGGTAAATTGTTCAATTTGTTTGACAGTACTTCTCATCGTGTTGTGGGAGGACTTCCACCGCCTGTACCATCAACATCACATGGTAGTTCTCAGCACAATGAACATGATTGTCAAAAAGCTGGCCCAAGGGTGTCTAACAGTCAATCGACAATGGACATGTATTCTTTGATGCCTTCAGCATCCACAGAACCAATAAGCGAATGGCAAGGTGGGAGCAACAGATCACGGCACTATAGAAGCATTTCTGAGCCAGATTTCAGTAAATCACCAATAAAGGTAAATACTACTATTTGCTCAGCGTATTGAAAGTTTTGAGCTTCCAAACTAGATGCTTCTCTTTAGCTTATTATAGTTGTGATTCCTACTTTTGTTATTTCTGCATGTACTGGAACCTCTTTTGCTTAATGTCACAGAAAATCACTAATGCCCGTCATTGTGGTAGTAGATACAAGTGTAGGAGAGGACGTCATACTATAACTACTGTCATGAGTTTTTCTTCCATTTTAGGGTTAAGACTTAAGTGTAAGCGTAGTGGTTTTGAAACCCAGCCTGCCCCAGAGCCAGCTCCCAGACATTGGTTTTTTATTTTAATCAAATTTCGATTTAATTTTTGTTTCTCACTCTGCTTGACTAGAAAGCGATAGAACATTATTAATGTTCTGCAACAATTTAGGTAAAGGTTAACATAGTTTTACCCCCAGTAAGCTGTAGAGGTGTATTCTTTGGAATTGGCACACAAATAGTCCCCAAGCACTGATCAGCTCTGTTTCCATAATCAAGTGTTCAGGACGTGTCCCCGTATCCATACAAAATTTGGAGACACATATCCCACTATCCTAAGATTTAAGTTTAGGAAGGTCCGACACCTGAGTCCATGTAACATAGCCGATAAAGGAGAGTCAAACGGCTGGAATTTATGCTCAAAAGAGAGGAATAAGATGAATGTAAAAATTGCACCCAATTTGTGAGATGCTTAATTTCAAGATGTAATGATCACCTTCTTGTACGTAAACAGGTTGTTGAGAAAGATCATTTTGGTAATCCGTGGTGGAGCTACTTAGGGAAGGTGTCACCCCCACTTTTGACCTTTTTTTTTTATACACTGATGTGATATGATTAGATATTTACTGGTATACGAACAACTTAATATTTTTTAACACATTATATAAAAAGGGTCTTGCTAACGTGTGTCCAATAAGCACACAATAAGCAAACAAACATACAAAAACAACACACACTCCAATACACCTTTTACACTTTCAAATATTCTTTCACATATCCCTATACACTTTTCACATATTTCTATACACTTTTCCAACATTAACGTGTGCCTATTGGGTACACGTTAGCATTTTCCATATAAAAATTGCAATTTAAATTGAGTACTATAAGAGGGTTGAACCAAGCGTTTATATATTCTTTTTGCAAAAAGT
Source organism: Vaccinium macrocarpon (assembly GCA_022606695.1). Classification (NCBI taxonomy): domain Eukaryota; kingdom Viridiplantae; phylum Streptophyta; class Magnoliopsida; order Ericales; family Ericaceae; genus Vaccinium; species Vaccinium macrocarpon. The sequence goes on along the minus strand of CM040176.1, from coordinate 4,244,053 downwards.
AGAGCCAATGACAGTCTATTTGTATAACTTTGATTACCTTTCTTCACATTTTTCCTCCCGAAATAAGTATATTCCTATCAAATTGCCACACTCCCACTTCCAAATCCTAGCCCTGCCACCACTAGTGATGGAGAGTTTTATCTCTGCTGGAGAATTCTAACTTTGATTTTCATCGTTTTGATTCATCCAAGGATGGAAGCTCCCCTGATATTCAAGGAAACACACCAGGCACAGGTGGGTCTTCTCGGTTTGGTCGTTTCCGCTCACAGCTATTTCAGAAGACCGTGGGGTTGGTATTAAGGTCCCGCCCAGATCGACAAGTAAGTTTTGGGCCTACATTTTATATGTGATTCTGCTTCCTGCTTCCTGTTTCTTTTTTTGTTTTTGTGTTGTTCATTGTCTCGAAGCAATTTGATCAACTCGAATATTTTCCGGTGTACATCGATCATTTAATTCTTCCCTTTGTCTCTCCTCAAGGCTAAGTTGGGCGAGGCAAATAAATTTTATTATGATGAAAAACTGAAGAGATGGGTAGAAGAAGGGGCTGAAAACCCTTATGAGGAAGCAACCTTGCCACCTCCACCATCAAATGCAGCTTTCCAGAACAGAATGCCTGATAACACTCCAAAAGATGAACGTAAAGTTGATAATTCACAATGTAATGGTGGTTCACACCATGAAAGCCAAATTCCCTTGGAAATGAATTTAGGGAACCAACCAATTCCATGCAGTTCAGACCAGCTCTCTGCCCGTGGACGTATGGGCATTCGTCCAAGGTACAACTATGAAGTAACATAAAGCTTCTTTGATTTTCACCTTTTCTTTCTTACATTTTTTTGTTTCTGGTATGTTTCTTGGTGGGGAGGGGTGTTCACTCCGTGCCATCTGCAATTTGACTTATTGTTTAACTCGTGCATTGGGTTAACCAGGTATGTTGACACTTTCAACAAGGGTGGTGCAGCCCCACCAAATTTATTTCAGTCACCTTCTCTTCCAGCTGGAAAACCCCGGGTTGGTTCCAATACCAAGTTTTTCATCCCTACTCCAATGGCTTTGGGAGATGAAACAGCACAAACAACAGGAGACTTACGGGAAGCTGTTAACAACGAAACTCCCTCTACATCAGTGGAGATGATTTCATCTCCACCAACATCAACCTCATCAACAACAACAATGCACCGGGTGCCTAGCATGAATAATATCACGAGAAGCAGAACCGGAGCTATGGAAAATGGCGAAGAGTCCCTTCCACCTCATTCTAGGCGTACTGTGTCATGGAGTGGGGGCTTTTATGATACGTCTAATCCTTCTAATGCGACAGAAATAAGACCTCTTGAAGAAGCAAAAGGTGTGCCTCAACCTTTGCTTATGCCTGGAAACTCCTCACCGATGCAATTCTCTATGAATACCTCTAATCTTGGGAATGACATCCATGAAGTTGAACTTTAAGTCGTGTTTGGATCGTGGATTTATGAAGGGATAAATTTAACTTCTTCGCTTCAGTGTCTTCTCATCTATCCCATTACCTTTTCCCTTTCCTCCATATATCAATGATCCAAATTGCCTGGCCAAAACATTGGTATTCAATCTAATATCGGCAGTTGGTTGGCAAACAAATGACAGACATTCTCGACGCTGATTAGGCTGAAATGAGGGATGAGGGAAGCTGTATATGATGTCTGCTAGTTTTGATATTTGGTGAAAAGCCTTAAAAGAGATGGACACCGATACCACCCGTCTTAGATTTGGGCTTATTGGCATTGATGTACAGGTCATTTGTTGATTTTTATTGGATACAAATTGCTTCAGTGATAGAAGAAGGTCTGAAAGAGCAGTACCGTATAGAGAAAAATTAGTACAAATTATGATAGAAGTTGTTCTCTACTCACTTTGATTATCAGATCCCAATGTAAACAGCAATATCAGACATGAAAGCCTGTATACTTTTTCCCTAATCTTGTCCTGCAGAAATCTCTGTCTCTCTCCCTCTGCGCTCTATTTTTCCTTGTAGTTTGAAGAAATTATTCAGTGCCCGGGCACCGCCGCGCCATTACCCCTGGCTCCTCCACCACACATTGATTTCGGCTCCACATCAATAAATGGTTGAAAAGGGGTTTGGACACCACGTAGTTGTGTCCCAGGAGCAATGAATAACTTTGTTCTTTTCGCATAGTTGTTTATTCTTTCCAGTTATGCTCTTGTTGTTTGTCATCCTATTGACTATGTGCAGGACACATTGAAAGAATATTATCCTTCGAGTAGTCTCTTTTGGTAGTTCTCGTCATTTTTCAATTGATTATATCTCGCAATTTACATTGTTTTACGTGATTTTGAAAACATTGTCATGTAAAATTAATTGAGATCTATCAAACAAGATTCATATGAAATATAAAATTCATTGCTGATTTAAAGCTATAACTCGTTTTTTATCTAGTTGGAATAGAATGATGGACTATTTAATTGGGACAGTGAGAGAATATTACTAACAAATTAGGGTCCGACTTGTCTTTCCACGCTAGGAGAATAATCAGCAATGACTTTAACGTGGTGTTTGTTTTTGTGGTTATGAGACTCATCATGTTCACGACACAAACTAGTCTTGGTGACCTCTTTCTGGGTCATAAGAAATTGGAACTAAAGTGTGACTATGACAGACTCTTCATTCAACGAATCCAATTCGTTTTGTTTTTATACAATGCTTTTAAGCATGGAAGTAGGTACTTTTGGGTTGTACTGTAATCTTATTTTTTTTCACATTACATACCAGGGGTTAGTGTGAAGTTTAGCAGAAGTCAAATTCTTAATATAAACCAAGTCGGTAATGCTCTTTATTTGATGAGTTGAACTCAAGTTTATGAATGCAATTATAAAGAAGAGTGAACAAAATTACATTTCATTGGAGATATTCAAACACCACCCAAAACATATTCAAATGAATAATGAGCACCCAATTACAATTCAAAGAGAGAGAGGCAAAGAATTTATATGAACTTAAGAAATAAACTAGTCACTAAGTAAATACATATCTAAATATATTTACAAAATTAAGTCCAAAGTTCCATACATATGGAAAGTTCTAATGCATTAACAAAACCAAAACAAAAGTACACAGCAAAAAAACATTTTAAAACAATTTAATTACCAGAGATGCAAGTGAGTGAAACAAATATATGAAAAATATACATACATAACAACTAAGTGACGAGTATATCAAATCAAGAAAAATATTACTCGTCAGTGACTAGGGTAATAAAAATGGAGTAATTGTCAAGACGTACAAGTAAATTGTATAAATTGTGAGGAAAGGGTGTGATATGGTAGGTACGGGCATGGAAATAACAAAATTATTTATTATATACTCTTGTACTTACTCTTATTGGGTAAGAAAAATACTACTCCCTTTGTCCTAATTTGTTTGCTCGCTTTGGAAAACGTGTATTTTTGTAGATGTTAAAAAATATACTTTTGTATAATATTTTTAAATTTTTTTTACACCAAATTAAAGTGCTCAATGAGCATTTTAATTTGGCATAAAATAAATTAAAAAATAATATAGAGAAATATATTTTATAGAGGTTTAAAATTACGCGTATTCTCATTGTGAGTAAACAAATTGGGACTGAAGGAGGAATATCCGCGTTGAGGAATATCCGCGTTTCAAATGGCCGGATTGAATGAATAAAGTATCAATGGGTATAAGTGTAATTGCCATCTCTAATTCCAAACAAAGCATTTCTTCAGTCACCTGCTGCCAAACAGAACCGCCTGATAAACGCAGAAAACCCCATCCCAGATTCTGCTATCCTCTATCTACGTTTTTCATCTCCTCGTGCCCCCTTCTATTGCGACGAGAATGGCGTATCTTCATATCTAAACCTGCATCTCCATAACATTCCAACCCCACATCTCGAGTAAGTATAAATCTTCGAACCCTTAGCCATGGATCCATCGACCCAATACCAATACCAACAACCTCATGACCCATCTCAAGCACAACCCTATAATACTGACCAATCTCAATCTGCCCAAGCTTACTATGAATACCATCAATACAATCAGTACCTTCAACAACAACAATACCCATATTACACAAGTGCCCACCAACAATCTTACCAAGAACCCACCTCGGTTCATCCTCCTGGGGTTCCAATCACTGCTGAATCACAGACCCATGTTTATAATCAGCATAATCCGTATTACCCCCATGGGATTATGGATCAACAACAAGCACAGCAGCAGCAACAGTGGCAGGGGAATAGTGGAGGGTTTGGGCCACCGGTATAACCTTTATTTGTTCTTGTTGCATGTTATGAGAGGCAATTTGGGTTTTGATTAAGTAGTTTTTGGTTGTTTATTTTGTTGTTGTGACCATCTCCGATCCACTCTTGAAAATTTTGCATCAAAATATGCCCTTTGTTGTTGACCTATGTGGCATTTTGATGATTCATTTTCGTAGCTTCATATTTAGCAACCCAACCCGCTCGTCAAATTCTACTTGTTTAATTTATTAAGTAGCTTTTTTATCCATAACATGCTCGTTAGGGTAAAAGGAGGTGGCTCCTATATTTAAGGCCTTTGAAGAGTCATTCTCAATCTTCAAGTTGAAAGGAGAGGTGAAGTCTTCAAATTTGGTAGAGTGAAAGAGGAGTGGGTTGGAGGTACATAATCTATGTGGCTCTTCAAAGTAGTTAAGAAAATATGTTTGAAGAGTGGGTTGGAGTTTCTCTAGTTGTTAAGAAGCATAATAGGCTTGTTCTTTCTAATTATTTCTTGTTAACTTTGTGTTGAATCGGCTGTTTGTTTATATAATTATATCTGGGTGGTCTATTGTCTATGATCTTTGTGTGCGTATGTGTGATTCCACATTCAGTCCAATTTTTGGTGATGCTCATTCATTCCATGAAAAGTCCATTTCATACTTAATTCTTTGTAGGTTGAAACAAACACGTGAAATTCCTGTAATGATATTCCCCGAGTTTTGTTGTGTGTTTGATATGGGTTTTATCATGTGCATTTATATTGTTGGCGACTAGTTTGAATATTTCCAGGACCCATGATTCTTGACTTCAATAAGTTCGATCTAAATTGGATGGTTTCTTTCATCCATCAGGTTGAGTAAAGTTTAACAATATAAATGTTTCAGTAGGAAATGATAAACTTAGAAACTGAGACAGTTATGAGATACAAGACAAAGAGCGGTGACATTTGGAAAGTGGAAGACCAAAATTAAGGGGGTTTGAGGTGGTAAAGAAAGACAACTTACTGTGAGCGTATATTGAAATGTTGGCCTTGCGATGGGATGGAGTCAATGGACAAAATAGTTGCAATAGGGCTTTCCTTGTCAGAGTTCAGTTGACGAATAATCCAAGTTCATTTAATCCATGCTGCTTTTTGGGATAAAGTTTAAGCAGCTTTTGGATCCTGGATGTTCGATCATAGATGGGATTGCAACCAATAAAATTTCAGATGTAAAACCTGACATAAAATGGTGGGGCCTATCTCCAAGATCATCTTAATGATTTGTTTCAAGTGAAAATTAAAATTATATTTTATTCTTTCTTTACAAATGGCATCTGCTATGTTGTAGACTATTAGTCTAGTGAAATATGTTTCTCCTAATTTTAAGCAAGTGAGCTAGATCTGTATGGGCACTTGGGAGAGAACTAAGCATTTATTGGTTCCTGAAGAATTTTGATGTAATCTTGATATAAAAAAATAAAATAAAATAAAAACATCTAACTTGGTTGTGTAGAAGAAGATCAAAAAACGGTTTGGTTGTCAGCAGAACTAATATTCTGTATTTCCACAAGTAGTCTGTTTCACTGTCTTAAAGCTGTACTGATTGTTTTATAGCATTTATCACATCTAGTTGGGAGCCACAACCTGTTGTTGATATCGTTCTTTTATCAGTTATATATTTTACTGTTTCATTTGCTCAGTTTTTGCCTTTGTAGAAATACATATTTGATTTGCTCATTGGAAATCCATTAAAAATTGTTTGGTGGCTAAACAAACCAGTGGCAGGTCCACCATGTAAATGCCACTGCCCAAGCTTGGGTCATTTAGAGTGTGTTTCAAGCTAAGTCACTAGCCTGGATGAGCTGAGCTCGAGCAATCCTGTATCCAGTGCTACAAGCTTAGCTAGATTTTGCATCTATGAAGCTTTCTGTAGATCTACCTTTTAGATAACAAAAACAGATCTCAGGCATTGTTTTGAAAGTACATAACATGTGCGACAGAAATGTAATGTCCACATGATTAATTTTAATAAGCTATTATCCCAAATCCAACACATCTGTGCATTGTTTCAACAGAAACATCAATTCCCCTGCCATCATAAAGTTATTTTGCTATCTCCACTGTACATTTTGTCTTTTTCCCAAGGCTTCAGGTATTGTTTAACCTAAAGTTTGTAAAGAGAATTAAATCTAGGTTTACCTTTACATTTGTAAACAATATAAGGCATGATAGCTTATTAAAATTAATCATGTGAACAAGATAATTTTCAATTGTAGATATTACTTACAATTGAATCTCTTACTGGGATCTGTTTTTTGTTATCCAATTGTTAAAGATAATTTTGGAGGGGGAAACTATATGCATCAACTATTGAAGTAGGGTTTTCTCTTCAAAGCTTCTATACAAGGAGATGAGCAAATTAAGAGCTGAGAAGAAGAAAACCTTTCAACTGAGGTTTACAGAAACTGGCTGGAATACGCTTCCAACTGAACCAAGCTTAACAACTTCCTACTGAACCAAGCTTAACAACCCATTATTGGCTCATGAACCTCCTTATTTGAAATTGCTTATTTCCTTTTGCAGAAGTTCTTAGTCACAGGATTTTGCTGGTTCGAAGATATGGCAAGTGTCTGAATGGTGCACCATAGTTGTTAATCCTATAGGAGTGGACTCTTTTTGTGCTCTCTCTTACTGGTAGGTGTTAGTTTGTAAGAAACTCTATCCATCCTCCATCTCTCACAAGATGAAGGAGAGGACTCTTTAAGTTTGCCACAGAAGCTTAAAGCGACCATTTCAAGAGCAATGATGACAAACTGATCTTTCACTCCCTTTATTAGGCAACTATGGCAATAGCTATCGGTTAGCAATAGCTATAGGTGCCTTGTGGATCCTTGTTTATCATCTCATGGGAATGGATCTTGTGGTTGCTTTTGAGCTCTTGTGGGCACGTTGTCATCCTGTGCTAGTGCATTTTTCCTTTTCCTTCCTAAACTTGTGTCTAAACAGGCTTGTCGACCCCATTTTGGTTCTGCAGCATTTAGTCATGGTGAGCCACTTATCTGTTTGTTTCGCTACTCACCTCTCTGCCCTAGTACACACCAGTTTCATATTATGTAATTTATGGTTAATGTGAAGCAAATTTTTACGCAGTAGGTCTTTTGTTCTCCAGTTTTGGACTTATGAGGGCAATGTGCCTTTTTTCTGCTGTATGTTGTAAACTTGTCATAGCTCCATGCTGATCAATTTGATGGATGGGGGTGAACTTAGTGTTTCAATGTATTGGTGGACCTTTCTCTTCAAGTAGTAGTTGGTTTTGACCGTGACGCAGTGTTTTGAACAGCTGGCAGTTGTCACTCATGCATGGTGAAACAGTGTTATTTCTGTGGTTGTTTTTGGTTGTTCTGTAGCACTTACGTGTATTTTCATTTTAAGTGTTCTTTTAGTCTTTTTTTAATATATATTTTTTGTTACTGTCAAAAACTTTGTCCTGTCTTGGATATAATACAAAGCCTTTTCATTTAAACATCAAGCCGTGCAAGCTTCCCACTTTGTTGCCAATACACCACGTCTCAATATTTGAGGAATGAACAAATTAAATAGTTGTGGAAATAGGATAGAAGTAAGACGTCTATGTATTATGTGCTTTTCTGTAATGTATGGGACTATTATGATCAGTTGGTGAGATCTGAACCAGATTTGGTGAACGAATGCAAAGGTAATTAAATGGATAAGTGAGAATTTCTTCCTAGCTGGCGCGTGCAAAGTGCCTGCAGAATTGGGCACGAATTGCCTGATACTAGCAGCTTTATCTGGGAGTTTCTGTCAGTGTAACTACTGTCAGATCAAGTGGAAGGCCAGAAGGGAATTATATTCTTTAATTCCGGCATTCTACTGCTCTATTGAAAGCAAGTTCCTTACCAAGAAATCTCCATGGGCTTAGTAATGATTATGGACAAAGGGAAGAATAAATCCATATTTTAAAATGCAATACTGGGCTTCTATTCTGGCTCTGCCTTCAGAATGCAGCTTTGGTCCTTCTTCTCAAAGAATTGGTGTGGAGTGAGTAAGACTGATGTTTGGATAATAGTAATATGTTGGTTCAAAATAAACCAAACCAAACCAAACCAAGCCTTAAGTCACAAATTAGGGTCTGCAACATGAATCTGTTTTCTCCATTGAGCTCTCTCAGGGTATCATGCAGAGATATCCAAAAAACCTAGGTCTTCTTGAACTATATCCTCTCGGGTCAATTTTGGTCTACCCATCTTCTCAGTGCTACCATCATTCGTCACTGTATCACTCTTTTTAACTACGGCATCAATCAATCTATGATTGGCATGTCCAAACCACCTTAATCTATTTTCTCTCATCTTCTATTCTATTGGTGCTACCCCTTCCATTTGGCCAATGATTTCATTTTTAATTATATCTTGGGTAGTCTTACGAAACAATTGCCTCAACATTCTCATTTTAGCTACACATATGTTATTTAATGTGAGAACTCAGAAGCTGATGGCACTTGTGCATGTTTGAACTAGCGGTGTTTTGTTTGACAAAGTATATGGATGATGCAACTTGCATTTGGACTATCTAGAAGAAAGAAGGGGCTGGGAATGATAGGCAACATACAAGGATGTGGATAAGTAGAGAGGACATGTGAGCAAAGGAGGAGATAAGGGAGAGAGGGAGTATCAACAGGGCAGAAAATAAAAGGCATGAAAGAAACATAAGAGGGGATGGCGAGTAAAGATTTTAAGTTGCTTACCCTTCATAGTTTTGCAACCTGACTTTAGGTTTTATGGGTGTAACCATAAGACCTAGAAAGTAGAAATATACGGAGAATTTGTGAAACTTTGTAGTAATCTTAGTAACAGTGATGGACAAGAAGCATGGATATGAAAATATGAAATGAATCACATGGATGGAGCCAAGGTTTCAACTCGGGGGTGGCACCCAAAATCAATATTCTCCCTCTCTCTGTCCCACAAAAATAGTACTCTATTATAAAACGAAATGCGATTTTTCGGATGAAAATTTCACTTAGTTGTTTGATTTTGTGTCAAGAAATGTACCAAATAATGCATGGAGTGCTTTAGTTTTTTTATCCGAAAGTTAGAGGTTTTTTGTTAGTGGACTATCTTTACTGGTGGAGGGAGTAATTAGTATAAAAAGTGTACTATTGTTCTAAGATTAGTTATTTCTAGTACCTTGAAGGATACATATTTTAATATGTTTATCGTCCATCAACGTACTTAATACCCAAAAATTACATATTTTCATTGATTAATCACTTATCAATATGCTTAATACCAAAAATAATAGATGAGTTTTGGAATAACATTGTTCTTGCAATACAAAAATTATTATTTTTTGGACCCGGGGGTGGCACGTGCCACCCGCCCCCTCTTACCCTCCTCCGTCCCTGATGAATCCTGATGAATTCGTGCTGACAGGGTATCATTCAATGAATTGGGATGTGGTTATGGTGAGGACACAACGACAAGCTATTCATAATTTCACTCATGCTTGTGTACTAGTATACATATATTCTCCAGCTCCAGTTTTATTCATCACCAGATTAGTTGAATTGTGATAATTAGTCCACAAAGTATTTCGTTTGATCTTGTTTCACATATCATGTATCTTTGTTTTGGGGTCTTTCTAGTCTTCCTTGGGACTCTGTATTATCTGGTCTTTCTTGTCACAGTGAAATTCCTTAACCTTGACCATCTTCTTGTCCGTTAGTTTTTGGAGGAGCATAACTTTATCAATGGGGAAGTTGTTGTTATGTACAATGGCAGGTCTTTACATTTTTTCCAACGTGCATGACAGATTTGAGAGGTTCTCCCTCCAAACACCATATTTGAGGGTCAGTGGTGGTGCATTGGCTGAATGTTTGACATGCTCTTTGATTGTTGTTCTCATTTCATCAGTGAGAAAGTAAATAATTTATGTTCTCTAAGCCTGAAAGAGTTGGACTACCTGCCCCAAATAATACGCATGGTTTGTGTCAGGTGTTGGTAATTATGGGATTGTTGCTTGTGTCTTAGTGAGAGATGAAATTAGGTGAAGGCAAAGCTTTTAATATTTTACTACCGCCTGCTCTTTCAATGGCACTTCCTTTTGACCTTTGTAATTTATTGCCTCTTACTGTGTAAATATGTGAAAAAATGAGTTGATAAAGTTCCAACTTCATGTTTCCAAGTACGAGAAACCTGTCACATTCATTTATGCTGTTATTGTATGTACTGTATTTAGGCGCTGTTCTAGGAAATGACCGCAGTCACAGCAATTTAAAGTGGTTACTTACCCGCTTAATGATAACGTGTTAAGCTTGTATATGTCATTGAATGATCTGGTATTTGTATTCTTGAATTGCATTCTGCAGATTGGGCAAACTGCACATCCAGGCGGAGGTAGAACGGGCGGTAGACCATATAGAGGGCGTGGCACCACTTTTCGTGGTAGGGGACGAGGCAGAGGTCGTGGCGGACCCTTCCCTGCACCAGCTGGCAAGCCAGCTGCATTTGTGCCAGGAGAATCATCGCAGACTCCCGTCTGGCCGCCTCCACGCATGGCATGGTGTGAACTCTGTAGGGTTGACTGCAACACTGCTGAAATCCTTGAACAGCACAAAAATGGAAAGAAACACAAGAAGAACTTGCTAGTCTATGAAGAGTTACAGAAACGCAATGCCATCCTTGTTGGAGGACAGAATGAGCAAGTCCCTGTTTCTGAAGTCAATCAAGGTGTTTCTGAAAAAAATGAGGTTTCGGATGATAAAGTTGAGAGTGAGCAGCAAAAAGTTCCAGGGGAAGATCGTTTTGAAGGTGGGGCGCGTGGTCTAAAGCGCAAGATGAGAGGCGGGCGCGGTGGTAAGTGGATCAGGACTCATGACGGATCAAAAAGACCTATGGAGCCTCCCAAACCCAAACCAGTTGTCGTTCCCTTGGTCTGTGAGTTGTGCAATGTCAAGTGTGACTCGCAAGTGGTTTTCCAAACTCATTTAGCCGGTAAAAAGCACCTTTCAAACGTTAACCGATTTCAAGGCGAACAAGCTATGCTGGAACAAGCAGCACTTCAAGCGCTTTACCCGGCACTTCAGGCTATTCTTGAACAAGCAGCGATTCAAGCACTTCGCACTCCAAACCCTAATGCTTCAACATCCTTTGGCATTCAGTTTCATGGAGAAGGAGGTAGTGTCCATGGCTCTCAGGGGGTTTTCCCTCAGGTGGGTACGTTAATGTTTCCTCCTCTTGGGCAAGCATCTACACCTGGGCCGGGGACCACTTCTGGGTTGGCCCAAAATCAACCCTCTGGTGCTGATAAGACCGAATCTGAAATTGGAACCTCAGAGGTTGAACAGAAGGATGTTAATCATCAGGCAGATAATCCTGTTGTGGGGCCAGCAGATGACACTGAGGTTGAGCAGAAGGATGTTAATAATCAGGCAGATAATCCGGTCGTGGGGCCAGCAGATGACACTGAGGTTGAGCAGAAGGATGTTAATAATCACGCAGATAATCCGGTTGTGGGGCCAGATGACACTGTCACTGGAGCTGAGAAACGTTGTGATAATGCTCTGTCTGGTCATGTCGTTGCTGAAACTGACAACAATGTGGAGGAGCTTGGGTCAAGCGGCAAAGAGTGAACTATATGGGTTCCTGGCACATCACAGTGGGAACTCTGGATGCTTGAGGGAACTCCTCTTTATCTCATTTTTTTTTTTTTTTTTTTTTTGATTCGGGTAAATTTGGTAACGTTTTCTCCAAGTTATGTTGGCTATTTAAGATTTAGTATCTGAGTACCTATTGATCTTGTGCCATTACCAATGATATATGAGTTCTGAAGACTTATTCAGAAATGATTGCCTCTGAACTGACTCTGTATTACCTTGTTTTCCATTTGATTCCAACTTCGTGGTTGGAATTTTGACGCCTACTGAGAAGTTTAGCATAGAACTGCTATTTTGAGATTATTGTGGGTTATATTGTGCATCAAAGCAATGTCTGCTTCTTTGACCATCTCATGTTTTCCATTATTAAAAATCATGAGCTTATTTTCTCATTATGGGAGGAAGGTTTATTAGTTATCATTTCTCATCTTCCTCGGTGAATTGTCTGCCAAGAAGCCGGATTTTTTTTCCATTGATATTACATAGCACTTGCAGTGGAGGAAGCAAAGAGATTTGCCCAAACGACGTTTTCTTCTCCAGACATATCAGTACATTCTGGGCGCCTTACAAAGTGTAAACCTTACTAAGGCCAACTTTTAATTATTGGTTTGTGTCCAGTACTAACTAGTACGCCTGAACTAGTCGTTGCATGTCTGCCTATTTTGTTCTCTTTTTTTCTCACTCCCCATTTCCGACCATATCAGAGATTAGGCCGAGTTCCACGCAATATGTTGCCACAAGGAGTCCAAGACCTTATTAGTTAAGTTCTGCTCGGGCATTATTGCATGCAGAAACTCCCCCGACCATTCTGTAGCTGAATCCATTTTCACGAGATAAAAATCTATCTGCAAAAAGCTATCCCCCAGCTGTAGTAACATCTTTGAATTTCTATCTCACAAACCAGTGAATCTCTGAGCAGACAAGAATGCCAATTACTCCAGTCGAGTTAAGAAAAAGAAAATGCCGGTGGGTTATGGATTGACCAACAGGCGAAATAAGAGTGAGCCAATAATCTTTCCAAGTTGATAAAAACAGTTTGTTTTCACGAGGAGAGCACTTTCTAATTCTTTTATCACATTGGACGATTTTCCATCATTGAATGGACCTATTCGATACCAATTGGATGATGACAATTTTACATGCGTTCCTTATTTCTATTCAACAATGTATGAATAGTTCTTTTGATTTTTGTTAAGGGATTGTTGAATTTGAATCTTTGTCTTCGAATAGGAAAAAGTGGAAGAGAACGGACCCACTAGTAGTAGAAAATGCAAGGATTGATATATAATATTGTTTGACATTAGATAATTATATCGCGTACAAGCTATTTTATCCATTTACATCAAGCTGAATCTTTCCTCTCGGATACTGGCACATCAAAAGCACACACTACATAGAATAAGAGAATAAGAGGCAGAAATTCTTGGATATTATCGGGCCTCGGTGGAGGAGCTTGGTGGCGAAGTGATTCCAGGTGGGGGTGTTTATGTAAGTAGGTGGTGGTTGGTGGCAGTGTGAAAATTTCACGAGGATGAAGATTGAAGGTTTGACATTTCAGATGGTAACACATTTCCAGCTGGTTATGCAAAATAAAAATATTCCTATGAAATACTCCAATTTCAAACAAGGATTAACTTGGTTGACAATTCTTTATATACTCCGGATAACAAGAAGATTATTGGGTTTGACTTTTTGTTTATGTCTTGACTCTTACTTGTATTTATTTGTAATTATTGGATCTGTGGCAATGGCGGGACTAGAATTTTAGATTTAGGAGAGCAGAGTCAGAATTTCAGACCGATGAAGGCAGACTTAAAGAAGTATTTTCATCAAAAAATGTACTCATCGTATCAAGAATTACTATTTTGTACCCCTGTATAACATTGTTTTGTTTTTTTGGTTGATAATTACGAGAATCATTATGTAAATAATTGCATCTATGAAAGAAATTGAAATTTTTTACATGACAATGTAAAATTATTTTAATTTTTAACTATATCAAATAACAAATAATTTAGATTTAGACCCATCTAAATAATACTTATACTGCAATAATAGTAAATTTTCCTCTCATTATTATTTCCTCCTAAGGGTGAGTTTCCGAATGAATTTTATCAAAATTTGATAAAATCAATAAAGAATTGTTCTAAGGTCTATTATAACTTTTTGTAACATCTCTAGTCTACCTCGTATTTCCATAATACTTCTAATCCATTTTTTTGAATTTTCTAAGGTGTAAGGTCCACTCTTTATTTTTAATACACAAATATACCCTCACATCGATTTTTTATACATAATAAACCATCGCCGGATATTCACCGGAAGTCACCGGTGCCGGAAGTGTAACGGCAAAGTTCACCGGCATCGGAAAGTCATCGGAAATTGGACTTTGCCGGGAAAGTCATCGGCGCCGGAGAATTCGCTAGAAAAGTCACCGGCGTAGATAACCATATCTGGAATCAAAAGAGGTGGTTATCTAGTGATTCCAGATATGTTCATGTTGTTATAGGGAATAGATTGGAAAAGTTGCCGGCACAGATAACCACATCTTGTGAGCCCAGATAACTACATTTGGTGATTCCAGATAAAGGCCAGTTGCTATAAGGATCAGATTGAAAAAAGTCATCAGCGCAGATAACCACATCTTGTGAGCCTAGATAACCAAATCTTGTGGATAACCACATCTGGTGATTCCATATATGGGGCCAGTTGCTATAAGGATATGATTGGAAAAGTCACCGACACAAATAACCACAGCTTGTAGATAACCACATCTGGTGAGCCAAGATAATCATATCTAGTGATTTCAGATATGGGGCCAGTTGCTATAGGGATCAAATTGGAAAAGCCATCAACCCAGATAACCACATCTTGCAAAAAAAATCTCATCTGGTGATTCCAGATATGGGGTCAATTATTATAGGGATCAGATTGGAAAAGTCGTCGGCGCAGATAACCACATCTTGTAGATAACCACATTTAGTGATTCCAAATATGGAGCCAGTTGCTATAGGGATCTGATTGGAAAAGTCACTAGCGCAGATAACCACATCTTGTGATCCCAGATAACCACATCTGGTGATTCCAAATATGGGGCCAGTTGCTATAGGGATCAGATTGGAAAAACCATCAGCCTAGATAACCAATTTTTGTGTCACGCCCTCGTTTTTATAAACACAATTACCAAAAATATCCACGTAGGATAGTCAACAAGTCAAACATAAACCGATGAAAAAGTCAAAGTCTTCATAAGAAAGTCATGGTTTAATACAATCAACCGATCCAAATCTAGCGATACCTGGTACCCGTACCCAAATACATAACCTAATAGTTTAGAAATGTTGTTACAAGTTCTACAGTCAAAAGATTGAATGAACTAAGAGTTACAATGCCATCTTGGCCAAAAATACTACTAGGTCAAGATGAAAGTATAACTCCATCAATAAGTTTTCAAAGGTCATGCATGCACGCATCCCAATGCAACCACATCATGCTCCTCAACGGGTACCTGAAAATGAAAGGGTGAGCTACAAGCCCAGTAGGAAAGCTCAATCTCTAGCTACAATGATCATGTGAATGATAAATGCACCATGAGAGGAAATAAGTGCAGGAAAAGTGAATAAGGCATGAGACGACAACATTCACGTGTTAAGGTGTCCACCAAGTATCCAACTACGTGTCATCGTATCCACAAGTGTCTCGTTATATTTCTTAAGCGTTCATTGTGCCCCAGTGTCATTCCAAATTCCATCTCACACATTAAAGTCTTAGAAAGTTCATTTGAAGTACAACATGTTTAAACCAACCCACACACATCCACCTAATTTATTATATCACGGGAATTACGGGGCTTGGCTCCCATAGCTTCTTAACTTGAGTGATGGCCGGATTTCTTGGGCTCCGCGTACCCATGACCAACAAATGTTGAAATTTTATAAATGGCCGGATTTATTGGGCTCCGCGCACCCATGACCAAGAGAACACCATAAGGTGGCCTTGGGATATAACCAATATCATAGTGTAAGTCATTTGTACCAACCAGACTCATAACACGCACCATTTAATTCAACAAAAGCCCATTGTTCCATTTCATGGCTGATTAAACATAAGTATGCACTCCAAACTCACATCGTGTCCCAACGTAAGCGTTGATGTCAAAAGGAAGTCAAACAATCGGTATTAAGCTCAATTATGAGTGTACAAGGTGTTGGAGGAAGGCCCAAAGTACCCCAAGATCAAAGGAAGTTCAAACAAGAAAAACAAAAAAAATTGGGACAGAGACACCTGGTATCAATACTCGGACACAGGGGTATAGATACAAAACCAAACAGACAAACGGACAGAGCCTGCTGGTATAGATACCCAGATTCTGGGTATAGGTACAGATCAACTTTGGATAGATTTTCAGTTCAAGGCCAAACTCATCAATCTTTGATCAAATCTCAAATGTTTGTGCAAGAATTAGTCCAATACAAGTAAGGGAGGTTAAATCTAACATAAATTTACATTGGGGCTCATCAATTTACAAGATTGATCAAGAATTAATCAAGAACACATACCCAAAAATGGGTTTTTCAACGAATGACCAATAATCATGAAATTGAACACATGAATGGCATAAAATATCATACAAATGAGGATATGAGGTGGAGATTTGGTTCCCTACCTCAAGGGTTGAGCTTCAAACTTGAGAAAATTAAATTCTTAGATTCCCAAATTGAAAAATCCTGTTTTTGAGCTTCAAGGTGCAAAAAGAGTAAGTTACGGGCTTCAAATCACGCGTAGAACAATATTCCAAGGTCCATTTGTGAAAGGGGTTTGATGGAGAGGGAGATTTGTGAGTTTGGAGTGGCTATAATGGAGGAGAGGAGAGAGAACGGGGCAGCTGAAATATTCAAGAGGGGGAAGGGACTGATTTTTTTGCTCTTTTTCTTTCTCACTTAAACACAAGAATAGCTAATTACACCCACACCTCATGCATTGACTTATGCATAGCAAATCTCGCCCACGTGTCTTATTTTCGCGCGTTGACCCAAGGTTCTTTATGAAATTCAATTCCTTACATTTTTCCATTTTTATTTTCATAAAGAGACTTTATTTTATTTTATTTTTTCGGGTCCTTACATTTTGTGAGCCCAGATAACTACATATTGTGATTCTTAATATAGGGCAAGTCGTTGTAAGGTACAACCTAGGATTTTAGGGTACCTTTAGATTTTAGGGTAGGATGCCCTAGGTTTCGGGGTAGGGTATCCTAAAATTTTAGGATATCCTAGGATCTTAGGGTAGGGTATCTAGGTTTTTAAGGTAGGGTATCCTAGAATCTTAAGGTATCTTAAGAAATGAGGGTATTCTCGTAATTGGTACGCGTGAGTGGACTAGATGTGTTAGGATAATATTAGGTGGACTAGATGTGTTAGGAAATAGTTATATTGGACTCAATATCAATTTTAGGGTATTCTTGTAATTGGTACGTGTGAGTTGACTTAGATGTGTTAGGATAATATTAGGTGGACTAGAAGTGTTATAAAATAATTATAGTGGACTCAATATCAATTCTCCCTAAAATCAAACCTTTGGTTTTATCCATTCGCGAGGACACGTAATAGATTTTTATAATTCTATGCACGAATACATCAAAATCAATGCTTGATTTTATCAAATTGTAATAAAATTTAAATAAAATCTATTCGGTAACTCAATCTAACTACCACTTTCCCCTCCACATTTGTCTTGCTCGTCATCTCTGAAACCAAATTCACAAATGCAAACCCTAAATTCCCAATCCCAAAATCAAACCCGCAATGGATTCCAAACAACTCGTCGACTCCCTCACCGCACACATCTCTCTCTACCACTCATCATCATCATCCACCTCTCACTCTCTCTCCTCAAACCCTAACCCTAGATCCCAAATCCTCAAATGGTTCTCCTCTCTAACCGTCCACCAACGCCAATCCCACCTTACCATCGTAGACAGAAAATTCGCCCAAATTCTCCTCCAAATGGAAACCAAACTCCAATCCAACGGTCACGGTTTGTTCATAGTACTCCCTGACGTACCGGATGGATCATTGGGCCTTCCCAGTTTGTGTTATCGTAGGTCTCGTGGTTTGTTAGCAAGAGTTAGCGAGTCGGACGAGTCGGAACGGTTGGTTTACGACTCGGTTCGGTTGTTTAATTCGAGAGAAGGAGAGAGAGTGGAGGAGGAGTGTTGTTCGTCCTCGGCGGGTTGTCTCGATTCGGTTGTGGTGTGTGGGGAGTTTGTGGAGAATGTGGATAGGTTTGTTAGTGTGATGGATCGGGTGTCGAATGGGGGGTTTTTGAGAGGAGACGGAGGTGGGTTGGGGGATGATTGGGTTGAATTGGAGTGGTTGAAGGGGAAAGGGTATTATAGTGTCGAAGCCTTCTTGGCGAACAGGTTGGAGGTGGCATTGAGGTTTTCATGGTTGAATTGTTGTAGTAGCGGGAAGAAGAGAGGGGTGAAATTGAAAGACAAGGTAAACTCTGCAGGTGTGGCGGCGAATGTATATTGGAGGAAGAAGGGCTGCGTGGACTGTTGGGAGAAGCTGGATGCTTCTACTCGGGAGAAAGTCTTTCGGGTCTTCTTAGGAAAATCAGCCAAATCTCTGGTATTTTTGTTTGGTGCTTATTTTTTGGGTGCTTTTTGAGTTAAAAAAAATGTTGGTTTTGTTCAATGCGATGTTTTGAGTCTACAAACAGGGCATGTTGTTAATGATACTTACATACTGGAACTGCTGGCAGAGAACACCAGCGAAGTTGCTTATGCTGGCTGAGATTGCAAACAGGAAATAGTTTCAAGTAACATGTACCAAAAAAGTCACAATGTTTTAGAACTTGTAATTCACCATGAAGAAGAATCTCAAGACCCTGTTTTTATATGAACTGATTGGTGGGGTTTGTGTTCGGTGAAAATTTCCTTCTTGTAGGGGAGATTACTTCTAGACGCGGAACCTCTGGGAGAAAGGATCTAGAAGTATTTAAAAATACTTAAGAATAAGCACCCTTTAGTATCAAGGCCTAATGCTGCCAAAGGTGGCTCTACAGAAATGAAAGAGGAGCATGTGGCCTGTGGGTATTGGTAGCAAAACCTCCCAATGTTGTATGGAGCTTATACGGTTTCATGGCCGCCACATAATTTTTCATGCCTGAAGTCTTGAGCTGCTGTCTTTTGTTGGTCTTTTCTACTTAGGGGGTGCACACCGCCCGCTAGCCTACACAACCCAGTGCGATTTTTTATGGTTTGGGATACATATTTATCCCCGTCGGGTTGGGTTTGGGGCGAGTTTTTAAGCCTGTTTAGTAAATGGGTTGATCTTGGGAATATCTTTTAAAATCAAGCTCAGCCCGTAGAAAATAATGATAATGATGTTCATTATATATTTACACAATCAAAGATAAAAAATCTACTATCAAGTATGAAACAGGGAAAAAGCCACTACCGTACTTATATATGCGTAGTACCCCTTTTTTTAAAGTATATGTATACAGATATTCCTTGGTCTTTGAATAATTATTTCTATTATTACGCTGTAAAGTCTAATTTATAATTGTTGTAGTTTTGATTAATTTATACTTGGATACTATAATTTAGAAAAATAAATGGGCTAGTTGGATGGGCTTGGGAAATGAAACTTTAAGTGGGCCGGGTTTGGGCGTGCACAAGTATGTTATTTTATAGTATAAGCCTGGCCCGAACCTTGCCCAGCCTTGGCATTTTTCTTTTTCCTCTGTGGAGGGTTTATGTCCTCAACGTATCTATTTTTGTGTCGCAAGTCATTTTATCAAGTAATGATAAGTGTGTGAGGCTTTGAAGATAGTTGCTGTCTGAAACCTAAAACCGTTGATTGAATTTTTAGCCTTATCGCTATTCTGGTATTTCAGACAGCTGAAATCTTGAAGATGACCAATAATAGCAACTTGGAGGATCATAAATGGCTCTTCAGTTCAGGAGCCGAGAGGTCTGTGAGATTCAAGTCTATCCCAACACTCCCAAGAACAGATGGTGAATTTGGCACATCTGTGAGGCCTGCTTCAGTTTCCAGGATGCCTTCTTCATTAGCCAATATGTTCTATGGTTTGTCTGTTCTTCAGGAGATTTCGACTATTTTATTAGCATGCCAGCATAGTGAATTCGCTGAGGAGAGAGTTCTTTTTAGCTCATTGCCTTTTGTCAGCACTGTTTCCGATTGCGTATTTAGGAAACTGCGAGGGCTTATGATGGTTGTTTCACTTGATTGCACCAAACTGGAGCTGCTTGAAGAAGCAAATTCTAACTTCCCCATGAAGAAATCCAAAGAGAATATTGGTGCGGCTAGCCGAAAGAAAAAAGGTAGGATGCGCAGTACGAAAAGGGTAAATCCTATTCCTAGATCTGCCGGAGATGATATCATAGTTGATGTAGCCGTCAAGGTACCATTTGGTTATGTTTCCCTTCCGTCTTTTCCAGAAGTTCTGTTGTATGTTTTAGGATGTTTTTGGGAAGATGTTTTAATTGTTTGGAAGGATGTTCCAGGATAAAGGATATGGATTCAGCCATTGCGAGAATATTGATATTATGGAGTTGAATGGTTCAGTTCAGAAGAAGGTTCTAGATGGAGAGATTCCTTCTTCACCAATTGACATGGTTGTACTTGTCTTTCCTTTTGGATGATATGTACTATTAATGATACAGATTTCATAATTCATTATTTATCTTAAGATAAGGGTTAAACTGTCCATGACTGATTCACTGTAATCAGGAACCTGTCGAAGAATTGGTTGATCGAAATCTCCAAATTGCTGCAAGGAAGAGTAGGAAAAATAGCAATGCAGTTAAGAAGTATGCCTTAAATGATTCAATTGAAGGTGGAAATTCTCAAACTAGAGCCATGGAAGTTTCCACTCCCCCTGTTATTTCTCAAGGTGAGGCTGAGGTACTTGAAAATTCAATTACTCAGAACATGCCAAATGATGTTTCAACTGGTAATGTAAAACTTGTCCTGAGTTCAAGTCCTTGTACTGGTGGGCCTACTACGGAGGAGAAGTTGGTCCAAAACAATGACAAAGATTATATTGTAGGTTCTACTGAGGGGAGCAGTCATGCTGGTTTGAACCATTGTCAGAACTCTGGTAGAGTTCAAGATAATAACTTTACTCCTTGTAGATTAGCAGCTGTAAATAATATTGCAGACTCCAATATGATACCTCCTCTTACATCTGTGGTTGGACGGGATGATGATTTCTACAAAAATGATAGGGACTGCAGGAACTGTGGTCATTTAAGTGAGACAGACTCTAAGTCGGTCTTTTCTGGAGCAGGGGCCAAAGTTGTTGCACCACAAGGAAAAACTACCCAAATTCAGGAGCCAATACGTGGAAGCATATGTGACACGGTGCCCACAAATTCTCCTGGATGCCCTTCATATGAGTGGCCCAGTGTAGCTCCTGTGCAGTTTTCATATGTTAATTCACTTCTCCCAGCTGCAACTGATAGATTGCATCTTGATGTTGGCCACAACTGGAAAAATCATTTTCACCAGTCCTTTGTACCATCAATGCATCATTTGAGAAATCCTCCAACTGAAAATACCAGTCACATTCTGTCTCGACCACTGCAAATGAGTTTAGACTGGCCACCAATGGTGCACAATGGCTGTGGATTGGCCCCAGCAGTGACACGTAGTTATGACTCTAGCCATTTCTCAAGGCGACAATCGTCTTTTCATCTAGGTTTTGCTGCTCAAAGCTTTCAGCACAGTGGCACAACCACTGATGATGAAAAGATATACTCGGGAGATTTTGTGGAGTTAACTGATGTGACAAATTCCCATGAACTTACAGATGAGCACGATAAGCACTGGATATCTGATGAAGAGTATGAGGTATGTGCAGTTCCTGGGATGGATTATAGCCAGTATTTTGGTGGTGGTGTAATGTACTGGGATCCTTCTGACCACCCTGGTACCAGTTTCTCTCGTCCTCCCTCTCTTAGTTCTGATGATAGTTCATGGGCTTGGCGAGAAGCAGACATGAATAGGGCTGTTGATGATATGGTTGCCTTCTCTTCATCTTATAGTACAAATGGTTTGACATCGCCTTCTGCTGCTTCCTTTTGTTCTCCTTTTGATCCTTTGGCACAAGGACATCAGGCTGTTGGTTACATGATACAAGGAAGTGAGGTAACTGGCAAGTTGATGCACTCCTCGTCAAAAACGGCAGATGTGGTGACTGGTGAGAATGGCTCTGGATCTTCGTCCAGTTTGTCGGGAGATGGTGAACCTAAGACAGGAGATTCACTTCCTTACCCCATTTTGCGACCCATTATCATTCCTAGTGTATCACGTGAAAGATCAAGGGATTTTAAGCGTGGTCATGATATTAAAAGTCCATGTGTCCCTCCTAACAGACGGGACCAACCTCGGATCAAAAGACCACCTTCACCAGTTGTGCTTTGTGTTCCACGTGCTCCTCATCCACCTCCACCCTCTCCTGTTGGCGATTGCAGAAAAAACAGGGGGTTTCCAACCGTGCGATCTGGTAGCTCCAGCCCAAAGCACTGGGGTATGAGAGGTTTATTACATGATGGCCTTAGCTTTGAAGAAGCTTGCGTTCGCATGGATGGCATTGAAGTATTTTGGCCTTCTTGGAAAACTAAAAGCCTCACAGCCCATGCAATGATCCAGCCCCCAGGGGCTCTGATGCAGGATCACCTTATCGCAATCTCCCAGCTAACTCGTGATCAGGAACATGTAAGTGTATTGCTGATTCTTTCAGTTCTCCACCTCATTTGATGCTTTAGCTAGTGAGTGTTTCCTCTCTCTTTTCTGTCTGAGATTTGTTTTATCTCAGCCGGATGTCGCATTTCGTCTGCAACCTCCTGAGTCAGTGAACTGTGCTACACGCAATGCATCATTCTCTTTGTTGCACAGCCTCCTCCATGACGAAATTGATGCTTTCTGCAAGCAGGTATAGGGATACCCCTTTTGGTTACTTATATCTGCTGGCACAGCATTCACTTAAATTTCATTGCTTTGGACTTCTAGCCTTTCTTAGTCCATTTAATATAATAAATAATTGATGATTCATGTCTATGATGATATCCAAGGTTGCTGCAGAGAATTTGACGAGGAAACCTTACATCAATTGGGCTGTTAAGAGGGTTGCACGTTCTCTCCAAGTTTTGTGGCCCCGTTCTAGAACAAACATATTTGGTTCATATGCAACTGGGTTGTCCCTTCCAACAAGTGATGTGGACCTTGTGGTTTGTCTCCCTCCAGTGAGGAACTTGGTGAGAACTATCCAGAGTAACTATCTTGGTTGTTTCACATCTTGTGGTACCTCTATTATCTGTCGGAAACACCCTGATGAGCTGCCGTTGTCTAGGAACCGATTAAAGAAGCTGGGATTTTGGAGGGACGCAATGGTATCAAAGAAACATGCCTCCAGGTATGCAGCAATTGCGAAAGCCACTATCATCCTCGTGGGAAAATTGTTTCGTAACTCGTGGTTTAATTTGTATCGAGTCTGGCGAGCTTATGAGCAAAGCTCAGATTGGTTCATTTCATCCATTGGCCAACCTAAATTAGCTGCCTCTTAGAGGCGATCCCGAGCTGTTTGTCTGTTGGGTACCCACAAGATTCTCGGTTTTCAGCAAATGGCCAGATTTATTAGGATTCTAACTTTTACAGGCCCCCTTTTTTTGGGGTGTTTTCACCTTTGATATTGTTGTAGCCGATTCTAGTTTTGACACTTTCAGATTTGCCTTTCAGCATGCGGCCAGGTATCTTGCTAATCAGGAGTGGGTTAAAAATGATTCACTCAAGATTGTGGAAAACACTGCGGTAATGCCTCTCTCACTGTTTAATTTCGTTATATTTTTTCCTTCAATCATCTTTTCTTCTGATGCAGCATCTCATCTTGCTTCCTTTCTGCTTCTAGATACCTGTCATCAAGCTTGTTATGGAAGTTCCTCATGATCTTGTTACCCATTCTTCTTCTGCAATAACGACACTGAAAGAAGAACCAACTAAGGTGGCTAGTGAAGGAGACACTTCTTTTCCCACCAATATGGTTAATTTGGAAAGCTCTACTTTAATGAAGTGTTCTACCATGAATCATGATGATGACAAGGATGTGAAATCAATCCTTATTGACATCAGTTTCAACTCTCCATCACACACGGGACTCCAAACTACTGAACTGGTATATTTTGGAGGAAACTTTTTGGTCTTTCATTTAGCTATGTCTAGTGTTCCTACTTCACGTTTTCTCATGTCTAATGAATTCTGCATAAGTTAGGGTCTTCAGCATTTCGATCTGCTAAAGCTGCAGTTTGTGAACATTGTGATGGAACTTATTAGAGCTTGTCCCACATCGATTAATAATCACCTCAAAAACCAGTTATGAACTTGGGCAGCCTCTCCACTTATTGCCAATTAGTTTTTAGTTGGATGTTTTACCATGGTATCAGAGCTAGGCTTTCAAAGGCTTTTGGACAAGACTCTAAATCGTTGATCGTTGGTTCCCCCGTCGATAGTTGATAGTAGTTGTATATGTTTCATTTGTTCACCTGGCACGTGTGAGTCAGGGGTCACATTGGGGGGTGGCGGTTGTTGGAAGTTTTAGAACTAGTCCCACATCGGTTAATAATCACCTCCAAAACTAGTATATGAGCCTGAAGAGCCTCTTCAAACGTTTTTGAGAAATTTTGAGGGAGAGATAAATGGTTGTGAATGTGCCTTCTCAATTCTCTATGTTGTAGATTTTAAGGCATTTGTTTTTTTTCCCCCTTATGTTTTCCAAGTTCTCATTTAATACTTGGGCAGCTTGTGTATTCTCCTCTGGTTCAAGGGTTCATTTCACGTTTCAATTTTTTTTTCCCCAAATGCAAGATATTTAGCTGAAGAACAATTCTTCCCACTTTTGATGAGAGGAAAACTTTATATGTGTTTTTGTCTTTGTTTCCCTGGTATTTTTCATTATTCTTGAAATTTTATACACAGGTTAAAAAGCTGACTGAGCAATTCCCTGCTGCTACACCCCTTGCTTTGGTACTAAAACAGTTTTTGGCTGATCGTAGCCTGGACCAATCCTATTCAGGTGGCTTAAGTTCATACTGTTTGGTGAGTTGTAGCCTGTATGTACTTCATTCAAGCTGTTACCTGACCACTTCTCTTGTTAAAACCTGACAGCAGGCAACTACTATCGAGCCTTCTTCATATGTCCATCTTATGATTTTTCTCCTTTTATAGGTATTAATCATCACACGGTTCCTTCAGCATGAGCATCATCATGGGCGGCTTATTAATCAAGTAAGATTTAGAAGTTCTGTTTCATTGACAAGTTTTAATACATTGAATGTTCCTGTGCACAGGAAAAAATGAGACGTTATTGACTATCTTTGGCTCCTCTAATTGTGGTGTTGGTGGTGGTTATTCTTCTTCATTGTTGTCTACTTATCTGCCATGAAGGTCCAGTGAAGATGTTCCTTGTTCTTCTGTTCTGTGTGCGCACAGACACATGCATGTATACGTATTTATATGTGTTTGGTAATAAGTTTATTTGTACATGATCCCTGCTATCTTTATATTCATCTTCCTAATCATAATGTACTTACTAAAATCTCTGGTTGCTTAAATTGTAGTCGCTGGCAGTGACCTTGCTCTTATCGTATAGGCACTGCATGCACCGCACATTGAACACTAGTGTGTGGATGTCCAGTTTGTGTGCACGTGTATAGTTTTTGCATCCGCCCAATTCCAATAGGAAGAATACCCTTTCCCATTTTCTTGGCAGCACGTAAGGCTTATGTTTGTGAGACTATTTTTGTGGTTTAGGGTAATGCATAAATACTTCTCGTCTAAAGTTTCAATTAAATAACTTATGTGTTTCTGTACTTATGTATTGTAGAACTTTGGAAGCCTTTTGATGGATTTTTTCTACTTCTTTGGGTAAGTTGAAAGCTGTGTTGGTAGATTTTGTTTTATCCCTTATACGATCTGAAGTTCTAATTTGATAGTATTAAGTTTTCATTTTGATCCAAGTAGGTCCAATTATATATTTACTAAACATGATGACCATGCAATCCAGAAATGTGTTCGATCCTCGGCAGATGTGTATTTCAGTACGGGGAAGTGGGGTATACATAAACAGGGAAAGAGGCTACAGGTAATGGAAGAAATTGGGATTTTTGCTAATTGTGATTTGTTTTTTAAAGTGTTGTAGTTTTTTTTTTTCTATCTATACTGAATGTTCTAATGTTGTATGTTGTAGCATCGATCCCATCTACATTGATGATCCGCTTTTTCCAACCAATAACGTGGGCCGGAATTGCTTCCGAATACATCAATGCATCAAGGTTGGCTGTGATATCTATTGTGAATTTCCGTTTCACAGCTTCACATCTTTTCCCTTTTCTTTCCTTCAATCACTTTATACTTGCATGCTTTGATTCAACGTTAATTTAGTAGGACGCTGAAATTTCCCTTTGGAGTTACTGTTGTGTTTGGTTGGAGAAATTCATCTTGTCTAGTGAAAGTTCAGTGGCATCTAGATCTCTATCTTTGCAAAAAGAAAATTAGTGGAGTTTCGCTATTTAGCAATCATTTTGTGGGTTCATTTGCTTTTTAAGGCTGTTCCTCATGAAGCTAATTTATTTATTGCATAACTTATATTATTACGCAACAAATCTTATCAGAAGAAAATGAAAAGTGGCAAGTAGTCCCTGGGACTAGTTACAGGATTACTTGAAGTGGATGCATTATGAGGAATTCTCAAGAGTGTAGATCTTAGTTACAAGATCCTTCTAAAATGGGTGCATTCCCTACTAAGGTGTAGATTGTTAAAAGTGTAGTAATGATCATATGCTCTCTGGATTAGTTTAAGGATGGTATTTTCCAATTTCCATGCTCTAATTTGTTATTTCAGAAAAATCAAAGTTGAATTTGTTAATGCATTTGCCACCAATTATGCAAAGATCTGTTGTCCATGTCTCGATTACTTCTCAAATTTAGGGTGCATCATGTAATTTTTGTTGAGGGGATTAATTCGTCAATGGGAAAATTGCCCTAATTCATGAGGACGTGTGATCTGGTTTTTACCATATCTACTGAAGACATGTGACCTGTGGTTTCTTACCATGTCTATTGAACCTGAATCATTAGCAGTGAGCAAAATCAAAACGTTTGTAATAGCTTTGGTACTTTATTTGCAAGTATTCACCTCTGCTAAGACGCAATTTTGTTCGACTCCAAGCTTCTCACATTCAAGCGCACTACTCAATGCAGGCATTTGCTGATGCTTATTCCAGTCTAGAGAATGAGGTTACATGTCTTCTCAATAATGGCGAATCAAGTGCAAGGCTTATATACAATCTACTTCCAAAAATTATTCCAAGCATCGGTCTTATGTAGAAATTTTCAGTTGGCTGCAAAATCTCAATTTGTCCAGAAGGTACTTTAAGAAGCTCATAAAGTTTAAGGATTGATATTCTTTGAATTTATTCTCCAGTGTTTTGTGTGCTATATAAGTGATTTAGTTTTTGGAGTCTGGTGGATTTTTCTTTGTTAATTTGAAACTTTAAGAAAATAACATGTATGCATGGATTGAATCTTGTACCTTCAGAACATCTCCACTTGATAGATTAATACGTTTGGTAGCTTGTGATTTGAAGCTCCAGTGGATCTGCTTGTTGGTGTGCCAAGTGTGTCGGGTGCTAGTTGTGAAGAGCTGTTTTAGGCAACTCATTAGACCCCACAGAGAAACATAAAAGCTGACAAACCAAATGGGACCACGGTTCTCCTCCTATCATGCATATTTATTGTATGGCTCGCATATTGTGAGCCCCATAAAATTTGTTTGTTAAGTACCTAACACCATTACAAACAACTTTTGTCCATATGCACACGCTTTAGCACACCTACTTTTAGCTACTCCATTGAAGATGCTCTAGGTCTCTGTATGGAATTGCCCATCGTCTTCCATCTTCCATTTTGCACCAAAAATTGCTTTTCAAGTTTTCGCAGTCTCCTAAAACTTGACTCTGGCATTTAAATGCATTAGTAAATTACTACTCATGAGTTGTGACACACCTCTCTGCCGGTAGAAATAGGAGGCCTATACATCCACTTTCTATTGGGGTGTTGTGATTTCAGTCAGTCCCTCTTGCTGAGGCATCACTCATGGTTTCATTTTATCTTTGTCTTCAACTTATTTGTTTACGCATCTTCATCGTCATCATTTGTGATTTATTCCATTTCTTCATCAGAATTTCTATTCCATTTCTTCATCAGAATTTCTATTGACCGTTGTGTTACTCAATATTCTGTTGGATGGAATTTGAAATTTATGTACGATGAAAACTTGCAGTTAATCATCAGAACTAAGGAATGCTGGTAGTCTTCAGAACATCACCAAACGATCATCGCAAGTGGAAGTATCAGAAAAATGTAAGTTGTAATCTCTGGTTGTGATAATTAATGTAATCTCACTATCTGCGTGGGTGTCATGTAAATCTGCCATCCATTACTGAATGTCATATGTAAAAACATGGGGTTCTATGAGTGTGGATGTATGCCTTCCTGGCCTAACCACAGTTTTCTTGTGTCCTGTTCTCTTTCATTTTCTTTGAAAGAAAAAGAAGTTTGGGAGGAGGAAAATAGGGGAGTCAAAGATCGCTTTTTCTGCCAGATGGTAGGAACAGGATGCTTCTGATGATGTCTGGTGCGCGTGCAACTCACTTTTATTTCTTGCACGAACCAAGTTCCCATCTTTTGAGTTGATTGTTGACAAGTCGGACCAAACAGTAGCTGATTACTCTGTTTTACAATCCCTATGTGGAGTTAAATATGCTGAACAAGCTATAACAAATGGGTAGGACAACACGAAGGGAAAGCAATGGCTTCTTGCGGAGTTTGATGAAATTCAGATTTGACCAAGTGTGCTCTGTCTATCGTTTTCGTCCTCCTGCTAGGTAACGTAGTTCATCCTTCATGTTTCTTTTACATTTCAAATTCAACAGTGTCAACAATGATAATCCATCAGCTTCCTTCCTGGAAAAGCTTTTTGGTGTTTTAGTTGTCATTTACCTTTTATGCATGTTCTTTTAATGTGACTGGAGATTATACGTAGCTACCACATATTTGATTACTTGACCTGTAGGGTTGCTTGATTCCAGTATGTCTGCCTTGTCTTGGAGAATCAGAAGGTGCACAGATGTTGGTCTGGATCCATTTATGAGAAGCCATCGCGGTAATTCCAATGCATCTTCTTTGTTTTCTTCTGGCCATCCGATGTTTTTAAAAAGTAATTACTGATGATTTTTTCCCTATAAATGGGATTTTTCATGCCCCTGGCTTAATTGCCCGGTCAATACATTCAGGATGTACCATTATTTAGTTATTGGAATTTGTATTGCAGGTAAAATTTCTTACTTTCTGCAGTTCCAGAATCAGTGTACACTTATTATCAGACTAGAAATGAATCGCCATCATCATGCAACCAGAGGCTTGGCAAAGCCTACGAGTGATGCTATGCTCAGCAGTTGAATTTTAAAAAATGTTTGATGTCATCCATGATCCACCTCCGATGAAGTTACATGACCGTACGTCCCATTGAAAGTAGTTGCTTTGTGTTGGATGCCTGGGATGAAACAATGTTGTATCTTCTGAGATGGGGGGGTGAGCAGTCCCCTCCCATCTCGGCTGTTTCTTTATTGGAAGTGTATTTCTAGTTTTCATCTGTCTTCTATGACCAATGGATCCTTTGAAAATGTTTTGATGAACTTGTGTAACATTAATCATAACGTTATGCTTATTATTTACAGGATTTCGAAATTTGATATTTTCTTCTAAATGGGTCCTTAGTGCCGTGATCTCACACTCCCTCGTCCAATTAAAGATGATTTACTTGGGAAGTTGATATTGTGGAATATCTTGCCTATGTGAAGAGTGGTTATTTAGTTAAGAACAATTTTGTTCACCTTCTTCGAAAGGGGATACATAATATTGACCTGTCATTGGTGGAAAGGATGTAGGTCACCAAAAAATCATCTCGGTACCAGACATAAGTTAACAATTTGGCCCACCTACTGGCTCCCATTAAGGGGGATAAATAAGTAAATAAAGAACCGTAATTAACAGAAAAAAAGTAATTAATTTCCGCTTTTGACAAGGATTGACCCATTGACCCCCTCATTTCGAAGTGTACAACGGTGATAAATTGAGGTAACTCCAGTCAGTTTATTACAAATACTCTTGATGCTGCCAAAACGCACACAACTTTTACATTTGGGTTGTTAACAAACATGTTGGTCTTGTACTGGATTGTTACACAGGCAATCTTTGCTGCTCCATCAATCTCTGTCCCATGAAAGACATGAAACTTCTGTATAATTCAAGCACTTGCACAACTACATTTGCAATCTTCTGGTAAAACCACTCGTACACGATCTTATATAAATATCGAGCAACAATTGCAAACAAAATGGCCCAGACGATGAACACGATTATGGAACTGAGTGAGGGTGGCAGAAAAAGCAATGTCAAGGAAACTGATGAAATAGCTCCCGATATGCATCTAACATGCCTAAAGATTTTCAAACAATCAACACCGTTATTTTTTTTTAGACTTTCACCCAGCATAGCTAGACAGTATGTGCACGTCGATGTGAAAAGGGTTAGGATGCTAATGAGGTGTGTTTCAAATGGGGACAAATTCTTGTTCTGATACATTACCTGGAGTAGGCCAACCAACGTTGTAACGAAGAAACCGTACATGACATGGCATGTGGTGGATGAAATTGATTCTTGGATTCTTGCACTGTCATAGAAAAGAAAACCAATTTCATAAATCACTTGAGTTGTCGTTAAGGTTTAAAAACGTAATAAAATATGTGAAGATATGCAACGAAATTAACAGTCAATTTTAAAAGCCATTGAGATTAAAAATATTACTTTTTTATTATTATTATTATTATTATTATTATTATTATTATTATTATTATTAATTTTATTTTTATTTTTTTAAAAAAAATACCGACGTCTATGCAAAAAATTAAAATACCTTTACTATTAAAATGACCATAATACCCCTAAAAAGGCGAAGAGCCCTGTAACCCATCATTGTCCACCTCGGTCCCATTAAATTTTCATGGCTTCCATTAATATTTGCTTATTGTAACAAACCTCGCCTCCACACGGGTGATTCCACATTGTGGAGAGGGGGGTCAGCCGATCCCACAGGAAAAAAAATGTTGCTATTACATTGAAATTTTCGAAAAATTCATAAATGAACTGCCAAAATTTAGTTGTGACACCACTGAATAACTCCTAAAAAATTATAAAAGTTATTTATTTGTGTGATTTGTTTGAATCCTAGTCATTCGTTTTGTTTTTTTGACAAGAAGATGTTGATCTGCCTTGCTCAGTTGAGCTTTAAATTTGATTTTTGTTGGAATAAGATTTTTAGTTGCCATTATTGTGATGTTTTTCTTTGATTTATGATTGGTAAGAGTATTTGACGTTTATGAATGACCTCATGCTTCCGAACTTCTGGAGTCACCACTGCCTCCACAATTTGAACTTCAAAGGTGCATAAAGACCTGTAATTGTCGGAGGCGAGCTCTGCAGTGTGGGTGTTGAAATCTTGCCGGAGATCAAGCTTTGGCCTATGGATGGGATGTGTTAGAGCAACTCGGGGTGATTGGGTCGATTTGGTGCGACTTAGTGTTGGCCACTCGGTTTTGTGGGTCATTGACTAGTTTGTAGTTTTTTGTTATCTTTTATGTTTGTTGGTTTTTCTTCCCCCTGCAGACTATGCTCATCCCTTCAAGGATGTTTTGGGTGGTTGGGGTAGTTATTGTTGGAGTGGCAATGAGTTGCCAGTATGTTGCTCCTATTTTGTGTGAGGTCCTAAATTTGGTTTTTGTTTTGGTCTCCTTGAGGCTTCGTTTTCCTCTTTGGAGGAACGGTGGCCTTTCAGATGTATGATCTATTTTATCAATGAAATTTTTATCATTTGACAAAAAAAAAAAAGACTTTATCTTCATTTTCCATTTGTACTACTCCTCATGCCCTTTTTAAATATGATACTTCGTAAATTCAACTGAATAAAATTTTTATGTCATAACAATTTTTACCTCAACTTTTCACATTTTACATCAACTTTTATCACCACTTTCCAAAATTATCTTTCACTTTTACCCATTGACTTTTTACTCATTAACTTTTCAAAAGCCAAAGTAATAATTGAACAAACTTTTACCATTAACTTTTCAAAACACACTTAGTAAGGGAAAACTCAAATGGAATACTATACAATTATTTGGGATGGAGGGAGTAGTCATTATGGTTTAAAAGGATTTGTCGGATTTGGGGTTCCCGTAGTGATCCCCCTTACTAAACCTATTGTGACCTTAATTATGGACCTAATTGTGTGTCTACTAATCTATGATCAAATTTTTTTTGTACCCATGATGTCTCAGTATTTTGTATTCCTAAAAAAAAAGATGATTTAGATCCCAAATTAAGATTTCAAAGGGCTCATAATTGAGGTTACTACAGGTGTGTGACTTAGGTCACTGTGGAGACCCTAAGTCTGGGTTAGTCTCGTCTTATCTTATACACAAACACCTCTATCATATAAATCTGGACTGCATTTCTCTTTCATGGACAATTTGGGAAAAAGTTTTGAGGTATCTTACTACTTAATTAACATCACCACCTGTCCCGTGAAAATTTCTTTTTGACCGTCCCGTTGACTTGTTGACCTTTTGTTTACTATTCCATCATTTTTTTTTGTCAATTTGTTTCTTGAACCTTTCAAAAATTGTTTCATCATACTTTCATAATTCCTCACCCTTTCATAATTGTTTTAATTTGTTTCACCACCACTTCAAAACCATAGTTTTATAAGAGAGTTAAGAACACAAAAATCAAGGCTAAAATTCGTGATCTTTCTTATTTTTCTGCAGTAGTGCTTATCATACTGTCCTATTTGATAAGCAATCTCAACCGAGATATTGATATTTCTAGAAAATATTTTTGGGATTTTGGACAAAAAATCAATGTTGTAGACAAGATTTTGGGGAAATTGGACGATATATTGATGGTCCAAACGAGCTTTTTACTATTTGCTCAATTCCAAAAGATATGGATGCTATATTTTGGTGTTATACCCGTATTCATACAAGATAATGGTTTTTTGACGAGATGGAAACGATTTTTTTGGCTATTCAACAATAAAATTTGCGAGAGACTGGCAATATACATACGTACATGTAGCGAATAGTGCAAGAAAACTAAACAAGGACAATAAAATTTGCCAATGTATGTACATATAGCAACATTTATAGTACCTGTTTTGGCGAAGGCGAAGAGCCCGGTAACCCATCATCATCGACCTTGGTTCCAATACATTTTCACTGCCTCCATTAATATTGCTAATTATAACAAATACTGCCTCTAATTTATCACTATTTTCCATTTGTAGATTATGGTTTGAATGAGTTCCCCAATACTCCTAATCTCCTATTTATCTATGCACGTAGGTTCAATTTGATAACTAACTTATGGTTTGTTTATTTATTTTGGTCGCATTCACCTTTGAACACTGAAGTTATCATATGACGAAACTACGGTTTGTTAATTGATTCTCTTACCTTACAATATCTACGGTAATTTTTTTAATTTACGCGGTATCCATGTGAAAATACGTAAAAGGGAGCCAGAACATCAAAATTATTATTATTATTTTTTTCAATTTACGCGGCATATGTAACTATTCGAAAGATGTTACCTTCCACGAAGCTTCCGAGAATGTATGACGGAAGTAATCTAAGCAAAGACCCTGGAAGAACCAAAGACCTGAACCAAAAATGTCAATATGCCCAATAAGCTAAAATTTTGGTGATCGTTATTTAATAATTGAGTCTACTCCAAAAAGAAAACATAATTAAAATAGATGATTTAGTTGTTCCTTCTGTTAACTTCAGACGCGGCCAAAATGATTTTTGCACGTGTAATGGCTACTTATTGGAGTGGATAATATAAGGACCCTTTTGCCACATTTTTTTAATTTTATTTTTCGTAATATGGAAATATTATTTCAAACCAGCCTGCACCTACATGATTTTAACAAAATACAATGAAAAAAGGTTAAGCAGCCAATCTAAATCATACGATAAAAATATGAGAACTATAATGGAAAATAACCGCAAAACAACATTCGACACGATCGAGCATCCTTTTCTTTTCGCACATGGTACCATATATAGACCAAAAACTAGTTGAGGTTTAGTGCCTGTGACAGGGAGAAGAAAAGACTAACCAAAGAATGGTAGACTCTAACCAGGGCTGGTCCTGAGAATAGATAAACTTGTAAAATTGGGACCGTGTTTTTTATGAAAAAATAAAAATAATAAAAGTAACCTCAAAATGATACTTATTTGTCCCATATTTTTTTATTTTATTTTTCCATGATTCGTTCGTTAGGTTTTGATTAGTTTTTGCACCAATAAAAAAAAAGGGTCACTTAGACAAAAATTCAAAACATTTGACATTTTTTAAGAGAAGGACAAGAAACTTTTACAATTGAACATAAAAATAAAAAATATTTGACATTTTTAAAGAGAAGGATAAGGAACTTTTGCAATCAAACATAAAAACAAAAAAAAAAATTAGTGAAAAGTTACTAATTTTTAAAAATTATAAATTCAAACATAAAATTCAAAAAAATCTTCACCCCACCTCCGGCCGTCTACCACCCCACCTTTGGCGACCACTTCCGGCAACCAAAAAAATTAGTGAGATGTCACTAATTTAAAAAAAAATTAATTTTGAACATAAAATTCAAAAAAATATCACCCTACTTACGGCTGACCACTACTTCACCTCTGGTCGACTACTTCCAGCGACTAAAAAAATTAGTTAGATGTCAATAATTTTAAAAAATTCTTATTTCGAACATAAAATTCAAAAAAATCGCCACCCCACCTCTAGCGGACCACAACCCCACCTCTCGCCGACCACTTCCGGCGACCAAAAAAATTAGTGAGATGTCACTAATTTTTAAAAATTCTTATTTTGAACATAAAATTCAAAAAAATCACCACCCCACCTCCGGCCGACCACCACCGTACCTTTGGCTAACTACTTCTGGTGACAAAAAAAATTAGTAAGATTTTACTAATTTTTGAAAATTCTAATTTCACACATAAAATTAAAAAAAAATATCATCCCACGTCCGGCCGACCACCACTCCACCTTTGGCCGACCACTTCCGGCAACCAAAAATTTAGTTTTCACCTAACTAGGTTGACACCTATGATGCCGACAAGCATATGGCACCCGGGCAAGTCATAAAGTTGATGATTAAGAAACATCCACCAAAAAATGATACTCTATTAATTTCCAGAGAGAACAAATAGAGAGGTTTTCAACAACAGCAACAGTGGCATTTGAAGATCCAAGAGCACCTGCAAAAAAATATTTACTGGACCGAGGAAATCATTTCCGGAATCAAAGAATTTAATGCAAAATACATTCTATCCAGTGAAAAAAAAAAAGAAAAAAAAAGAGTCAAAAATCGAATTAACCAGGTTCTGGCTTTGTCT
This sequence comes from Vaccinium macrocarpon, assembly GCA_022606695.1. NCBI lineage: Eukaryota > Viridiplantae > Streptophyta > Magnoliopsida > Ericales > Ericaceae > Vaccinium > Vaccinium macrocarpon. The sequence continues at coordinate 4,208,528 of CM040176.1, read as the reverse complement.
TGTTTATTTTCTGCTTGGGAACTCTTGGCTTGGACTGGATGTCCTCATTTCCTGTTTAGGCGGAGGTGGTTCGTGTTTCAGAGGCATAACCCTCTCTCTCTCTCTCTCTCCTTTTATTAAATCTTAATTGCGAATAATGTCTTTATATTTGATTGTAAAAGTTTTTTGTCATTCTCTTCAAATAGGCAAAATATTGTTCATTTATGACTAATTATTCCCAAACAATGTCTTTATGTTTGATTTCAAAAGTTCCTTGTTCGACCGACCGCCATGCTCTGCTTTCTTCAAGCTGAATCGTCATAACGGTTTTCAACTTCCCTACTTCTTTCATACTGTAATTGTTAGTAACTGGGAGGCGATTGGCTGCACACAATGCGCGTAATCCCAACTTTGAATAAAACAGCAATCAACGCTTCTCCTCCAGTTCCCATCCCTTAATTTGATTGTTGATAAGTCGGAGCAAACATTAACTGACTACTCTGTTTTACAATTCCTGTGAGGAGTTAAATAAAATATGCTGAATAATATATCTCACAAATGGGTAGGAAAACAAAAAGGGAATGCAAGCTGAAGATTTCGATCTGCTGCTTGTTCAGTGTGGAAGTAAATATTTTGTAGCGACAGGAACCTTTTGGTGGACTGATGGCAAGTGCCAAACAGGTGCATCCTCTGACAAGGATGGTAATTAAATTGGTCGTTCTTTTGTGCTGCGATCTCACACTCCCTCGTCCAAGTCAATTAAAGATAACTTACTTCAGGACTTGCTTATATTGTGGTTCGACATCCTACCTATAGGGAAGAGTTTGCTATTTAGTTGGAACGATTTTGTTCACCTTCCTCAAAAGAGGGTAAATAAAGACGTACGCGCCATAGCATTTGATGGATTCCCTGTCATAGACAATGAAATTGCTTTTGTGCTGAATTTCGTCTCACCAAAAAAATAATTCCACCTCACTAATAAGTACTCCCTCCGTTCCAAAATAAGTGTCCCTTTTGGGATTGCGTGCATTTTCAACGGCTTATATATTTTAATTTATAATAGTTTTTACGATTTTGAAAATTTTGTATAATAGAATTAATTATGATCTATCAAACAAGATCCATAATGCATATTTTTTGAGGTTCACGTTAAAAGATATAAGTCATTGAAAATGCACGCAATCCCAAAAGAGACACTTATTTTGGAACAGAGGGAGTATATTATTCTTTAGACACCACACAGTAGAGCGGCCACAACCTCTGGCAATATTACAGCATAATAGTAGAGTCACAAACTAGTTGTAACGAAGTCTTTAATATAAACTCTCTCTTCTTTATTACAAGTGGTAGGAGAATAAAATTAAGTACAGTATTTGAAATTACAACAAACCAAATGTAAGTTCACAATCACACTATGCCAACATATTAAGCCGAACTAGTAGCCCAATTAAGAGTGACGAATAAGTAATCAAAGAACCTTCGTTCAGGAGAATAAATGGTGAAGATTGACCCCTGACCTTTAATATGGAAGTGTATAAGGGTGACTAACTTCGCCAAACAACACAAATTTTACATCTGGGTTATTTCCAAACATGCTGGCCTTGTACTCGATTGCTACACAGGCAAACCTTGTTGCTCCAATCTCTGTCCCATGTAACTTCGGTATAATTCACGCACTTTTCCGTATAATTCACGCACTTGCACAACTGCAACTTCAATCTTCTGGTATAACCACTCATATGTGGTCTTACATAAATATAGAGCCACAATTCCAAACAAAATGGCCCAGATGATGACTATGATCAGGAAACTAAGCCAGGATGGCAGAAAAAGCAGTGTCAAGGAAACCATTGAAGTAACTCCCGATATAAGTCTGACATGCCAAACGATTTTCGGAAAATTGGTGGCATTATAGGTTTCAGTAAAACTACTGCCCACCATAGCTAAGCAGTAAGCGCATGTTGATGTGAAAAAAGTTCCGATGCTTGTCAGGGGTGTTTCAAATGGCGAAGATTTCTTATTTTGATACATTACCTGGAGTAGGCCAACCAACGTTGCAACGAAGAAGACGTACATGACATGGAATGCTGTGAATAAAATTGATTCTTGGCTTCTTGCACTGTCCCAAAAAATAAAGCCGATTTCATAATCTTAAAAGAAGGCCAAAAAAAAACCATTATATCATGAAGAAGAAGAAGAAGAAGAAGTATTTTCAAGTACAGATAAAACTTATATGATCAATTACAGTGGTGTCAATATTGACTCATAGGACCAAAGTCATAAAACTATTAACAAAAGATGTTGAATGGAACGTGCTGTGCCAACCCATTTATTTCCATGTCTAGTGTGTCCAATCCGTGCTGTATCGTGTTGGCCCATTAAATAATCGCGCCATACTATTTTAAAATATTCTCAACTGGCCTAGCCAATGGCCCGCCACAATCCAAGACTGTCCCGTGCTAGAACAATATATAAAAACTCCACCTTTTTATCTTTGTTTTTGTGAGAGGTGATGACCTTGTTTATTGCACATGTATATAGAACATTCCTTGGGTATTTTATCTTCTCCAATCATTTTCCAAATTCCCCAATCTAGAAGCCATAAATACTCGTCCTAAACTGAATCAAGTCAAATATCCGTATTGCACCCTTCATCCTATTAAGAGCAATGGAAAGAATGAATCAAATCTAGGACTTACCTGATTTGTAACTTATAATAGGCATATGTATCGTGTTTATGTTGTGTCATCAAATATCTCAACGCTAATCCAGTCAACTTGTATAAAATAATGTTGTATTCAGGTTGACACTTAATTATTTAATCCAATTTTATACACCTAATGAACAACTTATTTATTCTAATAACACAGCTGATTATATTTTCAATTCCAACATAATCACATATATGATAAAACTAACAAACAAAAATATTCAGAATAACCAAATCAACTTATTTAATCTCTTTGTGCATATTTTTCTTTTTTTTTCTTCAGCTTGTAAACCAATGCATTGCCCTTCGAATGTAGTGTGTTGTCTTCCGGGCGGTCTTTTTTCGGGTCAATTCAATGGGCAACGCAACAGGTTATGTTGCTCTCGGGTACCAAGTCCGAATACGTTGCATGCCCATGTCGAGCAACTCGACCATGGGTACTGACCGACCTATAGTGTACCGAATGTGTACGGATATTTGTGGGGCCGAACGATATGAGTCGTTCAATGATCTTAATATTTTTATCCAATTTCCATTTCAACAAAATAAAGGTCAATCGAATAATTGTATTAAAGAAACTGTTATATAGTGAAGTCCCGCTTTAATTTTATTTTCTCGGCAGACAAAAAGGAAGTGGGGATCATGTAGTACTTGTAGTCCTTTTATCACACAGCCGTCTATTCGGCAATCGACAGTCCGAATTATCTTCACATAAAAATTATTATTTACATGTAAAATAATTCGGACCGTTTGATTGGGGACTACAACCCTACAGTGTTCCAAAACACTACAGAGTCTCCGGATTCAAACAAAAATGACTCCTAAGCCCGAACTATTCCACTTTTTTTGTGGTTAGAGGATGATGGTTAGAGGATGATGGAAACTTATCTACAGTTGTAAAACAAGGGAGATCATAGGGAATGTCGAAAGTTGCCTACAGAGACTGTGCATAACTAATATAGCAAGTACCTCATATAAGAAGTGTATAATTACGTACCAAAGCCCTACTCGTATATCATATATGATATACCCAGTGATAGACGCATGATTGTAAATTTCGTCTAAAGTGATAGACGCATGATTACAAATTTCGTCTAATTTATAGGACCACTCAATAATTTTACAAATAAATTTAAAAATTTACTAAAAATAGGAAGGAGATTGGGGATTGCATAGGCTAAACACCATCTTGTGTCCGCCCCTACATATACCCATTTCAAATAAAAAGAAAAAATAAACTTCATATACAAAGCGTATACATTTTCAACCAACACTCTACTCCTAAATACCCTGAAATAAATCTGCATGGGTTTTTTTCTTTTCTTTTTGGTTAATAAAAAGATGACTCCATACGTCACCATACAAAAAGATCAAGATCGAAGAAAACTAAATACCTTCAGAAGATTGGAAATTGAGGAACTCAAATACCACTTTTTCTTTTTCTTTTTTTTTTTATTTTATGGGAAAGCACTGAAATGATCCGAACGTGTAAAGGGCAGGACAGTACCCGACAAAAAACTTGACGAACGTGATGAATCGCGAATGCTGATCTTCATTCCGTTAAGGCCTCGTTTGATTCGCATATTAAGAACCTGAGATTGAACTATTTGTATCCAATCCCGCGTAGTGCTTTGTTTGATTCTTGAAAAATCGCATGGGATTAACATTCCCAGCACAATTTTAGTCCAATATGTATGGTATTGTGTAATACTATGGGGGGTGTGGGACTACTGTATCCCAGACTAAAAAAACACGAAAGGACCAAATGCAGTAATTTCAAAAATGCCATTGACATATTTGTTCATCTTCTTCGTTTCTTTTCCTCCGTCCCTATCCATACCAGGCCACGTCTGTGCCCCTCTCCACACCATATCTCCTCTCCACCCCTCGCCACACCATACCTCCTCTACGCCTCTCTCTATACCATGTCTCCTAAAGCAATTTCAACAAAAAAAAAAAAAAAAACCTCTGATTTTTATTTTATTTTTTGAAATCGATCCTAATAATGATTTCCTTCTTGAGTTCTTCATCTTCCAGTCTTCGATTTTTTGCGATTTGTTTTTTGTTTTTTGATTCCTTTTTCCGATTTCATTTTGCCCTTCCGTATGTTTTTTTATTTTTATTTTTATTTTTTCCAATTACGATTTTTGTTTCTGCATTACGCACTTGAGAGAAATGAAAAGCAAAAAAAGATAAAATAGTACTCCTGCTGCAAAGTTTCTATATTATGCACTTGAAATGTAGTACTCCTGCAGCAAATTTTCATCCCTAATTTGGAAATTTTTATTGCTTGGAATTGGTTTGAGAGATGGAGAGAGAAGGGATGGTCATGAAATTTAATTGAGTCAAACATGGGATTGACCGAAATATGGGATATCTTAATGTTAATCATACGCGAATCAAATAAAGAATTGTATGCAATTCAGAAATAAATTAGTCTTATGACTAATAATCCTAGGACTATCAATCCTACATTTTTTAGTCTGCGAAAAGGGTAATGGAGGACAAGACATGACCCGAGACTCAGGTGACCGAACCTGACCCGAACTTGCTGGACAAGTCTTACAACTAAGGCAGGACCGACGCAAAACTCGACGAAACTTGAGACCCATGTCATCAAATCGAGAGCGCTGAGCCATTCCGTTAAGTGCAGGACACGACCCGAGACCCGACCCGAACGTGATCTACAAGTAATGAAGGGGGGAACCGGACCCGACGCAAAACTTAACGAACGTGATGAATCGCGAACGCTGAGTTTCATTCCGTTAAGGGCAATGGAAGGCAGGACATGACCCGAGAGGCATGTGACAGGACCCGACCTCCGACCCGACACGAAACTCGTCGAGACTCTCGAGACAGTGTTTTAAAACCCGGACCGGACCGGCCGGTTCAACTGGTTGGCCAGTCGACCGGAGCTTGATCCGGTTCGGTTCCATTCAAAAACCTTCCTGTTGCCAAAACCGGTATAATTTAGCGGTTGAACCGCCAACCCGGAGTAACCGGCCCTGGGTTGATCAACCCGGACCGGGAAATTTTGAACTAACTTCTGAACCAATTTACGCCAAATGTTAAGCAACATTTAAGAAAGATGCTTCGGCAGTGGGCCCATGACAGCTCATACACCGAAATTGGTTTCTAATGTGAAGTCCACGGCGTCTCCACATCTTATAGAACGAAAAGAAAGGATGGACTATGTATCCCACTGATGTGGGATTGGAGGAAAACCAACTAAAAACAAATTTGTAGCACAACTCTTTCATTTCCTCAAACTTTCTGCATAGTTAACTTTATTATATACTTATTTTAGTAAATTATATATATAATATATATTTTTAATATAATTATGACATCACGGTTCGATTCCGGTTTGACCGCGGTTGAACCGGTGACCCATCCGCCCGGTCCCTTTTCCGGTTCGCTCACCGGTCCGGATTTCAAAACATTGTCTCGAGAGTGATGACTCGTGAACGCAGAGCTTCATTCCGAGACCGGACCCGGGAAGATGGCTGAATTGGTTACTACTCGCAAGTCCAGTTCGCTGGGCTTCGTAATTCCGTTGTGAAAAGTGGAGGAGATGATCGAGCCAATAAAAGATACTCCTATCATGCATATAATCATATATACACTGACAGACAACATTTATATACATGTATAACTGGAATATACTGTTGGAATATTTTAATAAAAATAAAATGAAATACTTATTACCTATCATTACTTTTTCGTTACAATATAATTATTTGATTGTTGTAACTATTTAATAAAAATAAAAAGATTATTACTTAATGTCATTATTTTACCGTTACAAAACTTATTGTATATAAATATCTTTTATGTTACAAAAGTTAATAATGGATATATTATTATATTTTTACCTCTATATATTTGGAATTTGTGAAAAGATGGGTGTGTGGAAAAATAGAGGAAGTATATGGAGCTTATACACAAATAATGAGATAGAGTTTTAGAATATCCTTACACTATTTTCTATAGAGTTGGGCAACTCGGTTCGTGACTCGTTCAAACCTCCCGGTGGTCGTGAACATTGGATGAGGAATGCTTGTGAGCTCTTGGGTTTAATCTGGGGGCTAGTACACTCCGGTGGAACCTTCACGAGGGGAGGAATATTAGCTTTAAGATAGTGACTACGCGACTCTCATTCTCACAGGCAACATCTTTTCTATTTTTATTATTTTCTCTATTTCTCTCATACTCTCATACTCGTGTTTTCTATATTAATACATTCTAATAATTTATGTGATAGAATAATATTTGTGAATAAAAGTTATAACATATACTAACCTGGGATTGCTGCCAAGAAGTTGAGTAGTACTCGTTGGACGACTTCGGCGGCCGCCCACCATCACCCTCCTTCGAAGTCGCATTCCATTTTCGCGGCGTACGAACTGATCGTTGTTTTCCATTTGCCGTTGAGTAAGCTCCTGGTACGCTGGAGAGAAATATACAGCCAATGTGGTTGTCTTTTGCACTATTGTCTATTGATCCAATTCCCCTCCCTTTTGTACTAGTTATTGTCAATTTTCTGTCTTCTAATTTATTTCACTTACAAAGATATTGTACAAATATATACTGAGGTTAACATCCCTATTTTTTGGTATGCAAATTCCTGGCTATAATCAAGGGATCTTCTAGATATGTCTACTCCTATAATCTTTCTGATTCTATTCCTTAATTGCTATTCCTATAATCTCTCTAATTTTATTCCTTAATTGACAAATCACGCCAACACTCCCCCTCAAGTGGAAGCATCCAAATCTTCAATGCGCAACTTGTCTAGTGAGTTGTAGAAGTCCTTGCTTGATACGGCCTTTGTAAGGATATCCGCCAGTTGGTCCTCAGATTTCACGAAAGGAAACCGAATTATTCTAGCTTCCAGATTTTCTTTGATAAAGTGTCTGTCAATCTCCACGTGTTTGGTACGATCATGCTGAATAGGATTGTGAGCAATGGCGATAGCTGACTTGTTATCATAAAAAAAGAGGTCCATCTCGGATGTAGGAGCAAACCCAATTTGGATAGAAGTCTTTTGAGCCACAGGAGTTCACAAAGTCCTTTAGCCATTCCACGAAATTCTGCTTCGGCACTTGACAATGCCACCACCTTTTGTTTCTTACTTCTCCATGTAACAAGATTCCCCCCGACAAACATGAAGTATCCTGAGGTGGATCTTCTGTCTGTGGTGTTCCCTGCCCAATCTGCATCTGTATAACCATTAACTTTGAGATGGTTATTTTTCGAAAACAAAAGCCCTTTTCCTGGGGATGATTTTAAGTATCGCAAAATCCGGATCACTGCTTCCATATGATCCTTGCTTGGTTGGTGCATGAATTGACTTACTACACTTACTGCATAAGCAATATCTGGGCGGGTATGTGAAAGATAAATAAGTTTACCAACTAATCGTTGGTACCTTCCTTTATCCGTCGGTATTTGGTTTGGATATTCTCCAAGCTTGTGGTTCGAATGATTGGAGGTGTCTGTGAACTACTGATCCAACATGCCAACATCATAAAGCAAATCCAATATATATTTTTCTTTGGGAAAGAAATATACCTCGCCTTGATCTAGCAACCTCTATTCCCAAGAAATATTTAAGTCCTCCTAGATTTTTCATCTCGAACTCTGTCGCCAATTGTTTCTGAAGCTCATCGATTTCTTCCGCATCATCCCCTGTGATAATCATATCATCGACATATACAATTAAAGCTGTTACCTTGCCCTGTTGGTGCTTCAGAAATAATGTATGATCTGAATTACTTTGGCGGAAGCCATACTTCTTCATCGCTTTGGTGAACCCGTCAAACCATGCTCGAGGTGATTGTTTTTAGACCATACAATGCTCATTTGTAATTTGCACACAACTTCATCTTTCGAAGAAGATGTGTAGCCTGGAGGAATATCCATGTAGACCTCCTCTTCAAGGTCACCATGAAGAAATGCGTTCTTTACATCAAACTGATGCAATGGCCAGTCCAAGTTGGCCGCGAGAGATAATGAGGACCGGATTTGTATTCAACTTGGCTACTGGTGAGAAAGTTTCTTGATAATCTACACCATATGTAAAGTGTATCCGCTGCGACCAGCCTCGCCTTGTATCGTTCTATAGATCCATCTGCCTTGTGTTTAACAGAGAAGACCCATTTGCAGCCGACTGTTTTTTTTCCTCTGGGTAATGGAACCAAGGACCATGTTTGATTCTTTAGTAGTGCTCCCATTTCTTCCTCTATTGCTTGAGTCCACTTGGGATCTGCTAATGCTTCTTGAATCGTAGTGGGAATATGACAAGTGGAAAGCTCATGTGCCAATGTCTTGAGGGGTTCAGGTAGCTTTTCGGTTGAGACATAGTTGGCAATTGGATACCTCGGCCTTCTTTCCTCAATGCCCGGAGAGTATCTGTTTGGTGGCTTGCCACGGTTATGCCTGAAAGGTAAAGTATATCCAACAGAAGTATCTATGGTATCCACAAATGGAGTTGTAGTAGAATTGCTTACCTCGGGAATATTCTCAGGAGATGGGTCTGGCACTGAGAGATGGGGAGATTCTGGTTCTTCTCCTGATGGTGTAGACTCAATTGCCGATGACCCTTTAGATTCAGAGGATATGTCCAGCCCTGAAGATGTATCTGTTGATCCCTCAACAATTATTGGTATGTCATTTCGATCTTCTAGCCAGTCAAAACTCAGCCACTTCAGCTCTTCATCTCGCGTCTCTCCCTGAAGAGAAGAAGCGGATGCCGAAGAAGGATAGAATGGTTCAGATTCCATAAAGGTGACATCCATAGTCACATAGGATGCGTTTGGTAATGGGGTCATAGCAACAATAGCCTTTTGATGTGCACCATAGCCTAAGAAGAAGAGGCAAGAAGAGCACATGGGTCAAGTTTGCGCGCGTCGGTTTCTAGGGAGGTGTACATATGCCACACACCCAAATGTGCGAGGAGGAGGAAGCATTAGGTTTTGGAGGTAGAGAGACCGAAATTTGAAAAGGGATTGTAGTGGAGTTTTAAAATTTAGGATTTTAGAGGGAAGGCGGTTGATTAGATACACGGCAGTAGTAACAGCATCAGGCCAATGTTGTGCGGGGACATGAGCACCTAGTAGAATAGCCCGGGCTGTCTCAAGAATATGCCTATTTTTCCGATTCAAATGACCGCTTTTTCTTTGAGGGTGCAGGTACATGTGGTGCAGTGAATAAGACCATGTTGGTGAAAGTAGGAATGAAAATGGTGATTATCATATTCGCCACCATTGTCGGAGCGGAGAATCCGGATTTGAGCGGAAAATTGAGTCTGAACCATAATATGAAATGACCGAAAAACACCAAATACCTCATTTTTATGCTTCAGCACATATAGCCAGGTTACCCTAGTGCAATCATCAATAAATGTCACAAACCACCGTACACCAGAGACTGTAGATGCGGGAGAGGGTCCCCATACATCGGAATGAATTAAAACAAAAGGAATATCACTCTTATTCATGCGTAATGGATAAGGAACCCGATGACTTTTGGCAAGAACACAAGTATCACAGTGAAATTCAGAAATCTCCATATTGGAAAATAAATCAGGAAACAAGTGCCGCAAGTAGCCAAACGACGGATGTCCTAAACGACGATGCCACAACCAAATTTGTCTAGCCTTGGAGTCAAGTGAAGAAGACATATGATGTGCCACCGACCCATCTTTGAAATCTTCCATGTAGTACAATCCCCCCCCTCTTAGTACCCGCCCAATTATCTCCTTGGTGAGAATATCACAAGAAAAACAAAAATCGGGATACATTAGCACCACACAATTCAGATCTGTAGTAACTTGGCTAACTCAGATAATAATTTGTGAGACAAAGAGGGAACAAGTAGAGTGTCGGGTAAATGTAAGGAGGGTGATAGGGTCACAGATCCGGCCCCTGTGACAGGCGAGACTACTCCATTAGCATTCACAATGTTGGTGCGCCTCGGGGATGAGCGGCGGGAGAAATCCGTGGGATCAAAAGTCATATGATCCGTGGCCCCAGAGTCGAGGAGCCAAGCACTACTGTCCACATTGTGATGATGACTAAACAATGCATGACAAAGGTTACCTGGATCAACAGGAGAAGAATCCAATTTAGATGAGGCAGTGGGCGGTATGAGAGAAAGATGAAGTTGAGGTTCAAATTGGCCGCCACGGCAGACCTTTCCGGTCTCCAACATTGTGCGGTAGTGTCTCGTTTTTTTCGGGCTTGGAGTTCATGCCACCAATCTGGGTACCCATGCAACTGGAAGCAATTCTCTTGTGTGTGTTTAGTACTTCCACAATGAGAGCATTTGAGACTGTTGGATGAGGTACGGACCTTAGAAGAAGAAAAAGATTTCCCCGTATTCTGAGAAGGAGATCCAGTCGATCCAAGCTTGAGACTTCTCGAAGCAAGCACCGCCCCTGGAGGTAGTTCGTGGTCACTAGCATTCATCACTGCCTGTCGAAGGGCCTCCCTCCGAACATGGGCATAGGCTTGTTCCACAGTCGGAAACGGGTGCATTTGCAAAGACGCCGTCCTAATATTGTCCAACTTGTCGTCGGAGACCATCCAAGAATACATAGACCGATCTTCTTGGAGGAGATTATTATAGCGTTGGATATCGCCAGGACACTCCATCGGACGGGGCGCCGAAAATCGATCTCACGCCCGAGGCCTTGCAGTCAAGGTAATATTTTTCGGGGAGCCTCCCGCGGCATGAGACGAGAGACGCGCGCTTGGGAGATCATAGACTTGAGAGGTATCGCCACCATCAAAATAGGTGGTAGCAGCAGTAATCCCAAACCGGTTTAGCGGTGGGAAATCGAATAAAATTGCCGATTAACCCCCGGATCCATGGAGTTGATCAACCCGGCCCTTTGACAATAGCATTGTCGGTCGCCCACTGCGGAAGGCCAGATTTGATCGGAGATGGGCGAGGTAACTTCGCCATTGATGTAGCCCGGCTTGTCTTTCTTGCGGCGATATACATCTCGACAACTTGAGACCATAGAGCATAGTTGGAACCATCCAACTTGATGCCAATTGGGGACGGCCGGCGAGGTTGGGGAATTGAGGTCGGGGCTGAACTTTGGAATGAGAGCCGGCCATCTTGGTGGTTAATAAATCGAGAGTAGTGTATTGGGGTCAATGAGAGACTCACTAGGAAGCCGTTGGAGTTTCGATTTTATGCGCCATATGGGAAGGATAAAATGGAGGAAGAAGAATCGATGTGGGTTTTGAGAGGAAGGGTAACGTGGTGGAAGGGGGCTATGGGTTAGGATTTGCGGCGACAAAAGCCACTTAGAGCCACCGAGATGTAGGCTATGGGTTAGGGATTGAAGTCAACTAAGAGCCGAAATCGTGTGGCTCGATACCATGTCAATTTTACGTCTTCTAATTTATTTCACTTACAAAGATATTGTACAAATATATACTGAGGTTAACATCCCTATTTTTGGTATGCAAATTCCCTGGCTATAATCAAGGGATCTTCTAGATATGTCTACTCCTATAATCTTTCTGATTCTATTCCTTAATTGCTATTCCTATAATCTCTCTAATTTTATTCCTTAATTGACAAATCACGCCAACAGTTATTCCACCTGATGGAATGATCATTTTATCCCCCCTCCCCCACCCCTCGTCTTTTTTAAATTTGGTCACTTTGACTTTGAACTATTGGTTCCACCTTTTGGAAGAGTTCCACCTGACCATTTTATCCTCACCCCCCGAACTATTGGTTCCGCCTGATGCAATTGGGTTGCTAAAATCAAACAGGAAACCCATTAACTACATCCCAATTAAAGTATTTTATTTTGTATTTAAAATTGCATGTTCTTTTGCAATACACCAACTCTATGGGATAGATAATGTATCTCATACAAGGGAGAAAAGAATCTACCTTTTTCTTGTACATAAATCTATCAATCAACCTTATGCCACTGTGTTGTGATGAGGGGGTGCTTTGCATCGTGTTGTGTACCTTTCGGCTGTCCGATCGTGTTTTGGACGGTCTAGATGTGTTCAATAATTTTAATTTATTTTTACCAATAAAAATTCAAAACACATCTGGGCCGTCTAAAACACGATCGGACGGCCGAAGAGTGCAAAGCACTCAAGTGCACATCACCCACCCCAAAATCCCTATACTACTCTCTCCGTCCCACAAAGATACCTACGAAATTATGTGCAATTTTTTACCTAAAAAACATTTATTTATAGAAGTTTTTAAAATTACAATGAGACCTATCATACAAGATCCATATTGTTGAAAATTTTATTTCAGTAAGTACACTATTTTTAAGTTCGAAAATTGTATGTAACTTCGTATTGAACCATCTTTATGAGACGGAATCAGTATATATACAAAGGTATTGAGCCTCCAAAAGCTTCCAATATCTCAATCCTATAAAATTTTGTTTTTTTTGTTATTTTATTTTTTGAAATTTACAGAGAACATTGAGAAAGGGAAAGGGAGTGGGAATTTAAAGAGGGAGCATGAGAAGGAGGAATGGGCAAGTTTTACTGTTATATTTTTGCTATTTTTCCATAGTTTTAATTAATTGAAGTTAATTTTAGTCCGAAAAGAGGGGGTGTTATGCAATGTGCTGTGCAGCACTTGGCGTGGCCGCGTCGGTGTCGGTCCGTGATCGAAAATGTCCATTGCATAGAGCACGTCGAGTGCTACAAGTGTACCAAAAATCAACTCGATCGGATATCATTAAGTGCGTCATTGGAACACAAATATCTTGAAAAAAAATGAGTTTAAATTTTGGAGTGCCTGCATAAAAAAAAAAGGAGCCCCAAGATTAGCACCCATAATTTTAAACTAAATATTGCACGTTTTTCCCTTATAAATCTATTTCGTTTACATATTTACTAATGAGAGATAACTAGTAATATTCAGTCAAGTGATTTTTGTGTTGAATGATATATTTAACATAGGGATGGCAACGGGTTGAATCGGGGCCGGATTTTGTTATCCCGGACCCAAACTTTGAATGGGTTATCTACTTCTAAATCAGCTCCGATCCCCGACAGGGGATTTTCAGGATCCCCAAACCCACCCCTAAAGGGTATCGGATCACCCAATTGACTCCGAAAGCAAAAAATGAAACCCAGCAAAATAATGAAACAGGCTCATAAATAAAGAGAAGAAAGCAATTGCAGTCCGCAATATTTTCATACAATTTCCTTTCCCCCATCAGTTTTAATACTTCATGAGATTTCCATAACTTCAAAATCAACAAGTGCTACTTTGTATAATAGCTAGCTTACAACAAAAAGAAGAGCAATAAAAGGAGAGAAATATCTTCCCAAAATCGTTTAACTAAATATTTCGGGTTGGAGTTCGGGACGGATGTTTACAAAATTGAACCTAAATCCGAATCAGAAAAATTTTAAATTTCTTTTCCAAATCCTATCCGAAAATCCAAAATTTATAACGGAGACTTGCTTGTAACCCACGCACACTAAAAACTGATGGGGGAAAGGAAATTGTATGAAAATATTGGAAACACAACCGACAAAAAAGTTCTGCCAAAGGGTAGCAGACAGTAGATATACTATCAGGTTGTGTTTGGTTTGATTTTGGATTTTAATTTTTGTAATGATTAGAGGAAAAAATAGGGGTAATAATTAAAAAATAAGTATTAATGATTAAAGAGAGATAGAGAGAAAAATAAAAATAATATTTAAAAATAAAGGTAATAATTGAATAATAATTTAAAGAACTGATTCTTAAGAACCCAAACCAAACAAGGCCTCGGAGTTTTACAGGCCACGACCCCACGCGTTTTTCCTCTTTCGTTTTCGTAATCCTTCAACGCGTAATTTGCTTTCCTAATCCTAGCTGCTGAGAATACACGGGCCACGTATGGTAGTATCACATTATGCCCCCTCAACTATGATCCTTTTTCGCTAAATCACTGTGTGGTTTATAATGAATGATTCTGTTCCCATTTTGTTGTAGGGTGAGAAGAGACCACATAGGCCAAAACGTGACCAGACGGGACAAAAAAGAACGGGCAGGAGCTCTATTCGAGTTCCACATGCTCGGCTTTCTTCAAACTGAATAGTCAGTTTGATTCATAAGAGTGCTCAATAAAACGAGAACGATCATTCATTATTCAATCAGGCGAGTAAGGAACTTGGCGGGGAAATACCAATCAGTTTCGGGTACTTGTTTTGAAGAGGTAAAATTTGATGCTTTTCCTTTGCTCTTAATTTCAGCTTCATAACAGTTTTCAACCGCAACAATTCTCCCCTCATTTATTTACCGGAAGCCCTAATTCGTATTAGTCTCGATCTTGCTATCATTTCGATTTTTCATTTTGTCGTTTTGGTTTTCTGCCTTCTTTGGTTTGTAAGAATCCAAATTATAAGCAAATCATGCATGTTTCCTTGTTTTTTCCCCTCTCTTTCAGTTCATTGACATCCAAACTGGGCCTTTGCTTCAAATCCCCAGAAAAGAAAAAAAAGGAACTGGGTCATTCCTAATTATCCAGGTTGTTTCTGTTTCTGGGTTTAAAACAACCTGGAAAAATGGAAAAGTATTTCTTTTTGATAAGCTCTCTTTTGTGTGCTTTTCGACTTGTGCTTTTTGAATTTTCAGCTTTTCCTGATTTGATTATGAATTTATGATACTATTTGAAGTTTGGTTATGGATTGACGTGACCTGGGTTACAATGCTTTGTAGTACTTCGGGCATGAAATACTAATCAAACAAAAGAAAAATGTAAATTAAAAGAGTATTCTGATTGCGAAACAAAGTGGCAACGTAAAGTGGTGTTGGTTATGAACCAAAGCAGATGAATATGAGTGTAAGGTATTCATGGTGTTGGTTATGAACCAAAGCAGATGAATTGGGGTGTAAGGTATTCACACTTCGTGAAAAGTGTGTATGATTGTTGTTATCTTGTGTAGATGTACTCCACTTACTGAATTCTTGAGCTGGAATCTGGTGCTCATATGTAACTACGATTGAGGTTTTTTTGAAAACACAATATAAAATCGTGTTGGTAGTTTGTAAAACTCGCCTTTTTTCTAGATATGTGTTCTTTTGTATGCCTGTCCACGACGGAAAGTAGTTTCTTGAGCTAGGAATTGTTGATTTAATTTCTGAGCATATATATGTCATTCTATATGTTATGACCATGGAGTTATATGGTCGTGTAGGACCTAGATGTTAGATTTCTTCATGTGATACTTTTAGATGAAATTAGATTGTTACAGTTGTGAGGGGAGCAAGAGTTTATACACCTTTGCTACTGCAAAAGAAGGCTAGTGAGTGTGGAGAAGCCTTATGCATACTGCAATTCCAATCAATGTAGTATCAAGCAAATGAGGGTTGAATGATAGGCAGAGAGTTGATGTGGTTTTGAGAGAGTCTCTTTATCAAAGTAGGTGCTGACTTGGAGCCAAAAAAAGGGAGGCAATTGACTAGTGGGTTCTTGCTGGGCTGGCTTTCTCATCCTGGGCATGCAAGGGCACGTCCCAAACAGGTATAGCATTGTAGGGACAGGTGGCTGCCACAGTTTGCCTGACCACCATCAATCGAGCATTCTCAACTAGTAGTGGCACCTATATCTTCTATTTCACACCAACCTTACTAAGAGAGTTGGAGGTTCTCTTCAAATGTGGAGCACACAAAGTAACCCTAACTCCGGCTTGGACTTTTTTTTTGGGGTTGTGTTTGAAGCTTCACCCCAACTTGTCTTACATGCAGCATCTGTCTTACATGTAACAGGTAATTACCATGCCTAAGTGTAAGAGTAGGGAAAAATGAGGAGTGGAACATTAATTAGTCCACCCCTACAAGTTTGAATTCATGTGGGAGTCATGAGCTCTAGTCAATCGAGACAACCTAGTTGATTCCTTGGCCTTGGATTATGCTGTTGTGGAGGTGGGATAAGCATCTTAACAAACCTTAAGCTCTAGTAGTGAGTCACCCAGCCATGTGACCCTTGAGATACTACATTACATTGGTAGGGAGCGTCACTATGCAACCAGCTGCTAGGGGTTTTTTTGAGACTAGGGTTCACCAAGACTGGCGTATTAGGGTGCTGATGAGATAGACGAAGAAACATGGGAGAGGAATCTCAATAGAGGAGAAGTTAGGCAAGCTGATGAAATACTAAAGATGCATCATGCATGGAGATGGATTACACTTGGATGAAGAGTCTACTTGACTATGAATTCAGGATAAAGCACGTAGCACGATCGAGAGACCCTTGTAGCTTGCTACCAATGGCTTAGTTCAAGGCAAGGGACCACATTTGTTAACCTCGCTCACCATAGTCATTCAAGGCCCAGTAAATCTATGAGAAGGTTTTAGATGAAATAAATAATTATCTTTGATCAAGTTTGTGGGAGATAAATTATGTCAATACCTTCAATGTCTTTGCATTCAGTAATTTTCTCAAATTTATTTCATGATGCCGGTTCCAGGGACACAGATTTTGACACAAGCTTTGACACTCCATCTCAGCCCATTAAACCAAGGGCTGAGATTAAAAGCTCATGTGTGTGCTCTGCCTTCCCCTACTCTCATTCGCATCTATTCTCTTTGTCTACCATACCTGTATAACCCCCTTCCCCACTTCGGTGAGACCCATCTCTGATTACCTTGTCTTCTCTCTCTCTCTCTCTCTCTCCAGCATAAAAAAATTCAGTGAACAACAAAACTAGTACTTCAATCAACAAATCCAATAAAGAATTACCTACATGATAATACTCAATCTTGTGCGTTTACACAATCAGACCCACATCACAAGGTAATGGAACAGAGAACTAACTCTTCTATGTCAAATTTCGGCATTTGTAAACCAATTTACACTGTTGAAACCCAAAGTGTAATAAAACTTTCAGTTACCCTTATGAAATTCGTGTCTGCATTGATTCTTTGGCCAAGATCTAACCCATTATCGGTTACAGCCTCTTTCCCTCCCTCGTCTGGACTAGAAGATCAAAATCTTCCAAACCCATTTCCACATACCCTAACTCACTATATATACGTGTATGAAGCTTCATAAATCGTTTGTATATCTGTGGAATAGAAGTGATTTGAGGTTGGTTGTTTTGCGATGTGGGTTTTGCGGAGAAATTAATTGAACCTCCCTCTCTCTCTAACAAGAGATGGGGGTCACCAGACATTGGTCACCGGAGTGGGGAAGGGGATTACAGTTACTGTAGAGAAATAGATTAGGTGTGAATGAGAGGAGGGGAAGGGAGAGCACACACATGAGCTTTTAATCTCAGCTGTTCGTTTGAAGGGCTGAGATGGAGTGTCAAAACTTGTATCCCCAGAATTGGCCCCTTATTTCATTCTTAACATGAATATAAGCATGCATTGTTCTGTGTGTTCTTTGATGTATCATGTTCTCTGTGATTCCGATTGTTTGCAGTTTACTGATTTGTTTTGGGCTTCAAGTACGATGGAATTGATGTGTTACTCAGTTGAGCAGTGTGGTTATGGGTTGACTGCTGTGACCAAGTTTTGTATTTATACCTGGTCCATTTTGGGCTTCCATTTCTGTTTTTTTGGATTTTGTGGATGTCTTTTTTTAGACAATTTTGTATGAACTATATTTAGGTATTCATTGATTTCGTGTGTACAAAGTCACTACAGTTTCTGGTGTTTTTCTTTTCTACTTTCAGGTAGTAAAAAGAGAGCTCCGAAGGTTTCAGCTCCTCAACCTCGTAATGGAATCACTCATCTTATCTCCTTCTATATCACCCATTGGTATTACTTGTCCAAATTATAGGAGCCCGAAATTATTTGGATTAGGGCACACCTCTTACCATGTAAGCATTAAGCGTACCCATATTCCCGTGGGAAAAACCTGCTAATAATGGATGTTGCTTGGAGTCTAAGTTGATTCCATAATGGTTATTGCATTGATGCTTCTGCTGCTGCTGAAAATGTGTTGCTAGTGCTGATGCTGCTATCAGCCTATTATGATTGAGGATTTCTGCTGAAACTATGACGCTGAAAATGTGCTGCTACTGCTGATCCGGATCTGATAAGATGGGAGCGCGTGGGAACTTTACATCGTTTTCACTTTTCGGGTCCCAATTTGATGATCATAACCGTTCATTTTATTCTAATTAATTTGTTTGGAGACCATGCAAAAACTCACTTCAACATCGCTTAGTGTGCTACAAAAAAGTTGATCTTTAGTGACAAAGTTGTCACTAGGTTGTCACTAAAGTGTGTTGATGAAAGTATTCAGGGGCAACCTTTTAGTGAGTTTTCTAATTCTGTAATTGGTGAAATGTTTTAGTCACAACGTTGTTAGTAAAACTCAAATATTTTAGTGATGCTTGACTATAAATTCCATTCCTAGGTCTAGAATTTTCACCCAATACATTAACGCCCGGTTTGTTAAAGGGATATATATATGAGGGGAGAAGGAGGATATAATAAGAGGGGGGATATAGATAGATGGGGGATTATTATAGAAGGGGAGATAAAAAGTTACTTAGTTTGTTTAACTTTTTTAGAAGGGGGGATATGTATATCCTTAGTTTGTTTTGTAGTTAAAATGGGGGTGGATAATGTAGAATGGTGTCTAATTCCCATTTTGTCCTCCTTTAATTTCTCTATCTAGTGAATAGGGCAAGCCCATGGCTTAACCATTTTAATCCCTTTTTTTTTGTTTTTGTCAGCAGCTTAGTCATTATTTGTTAATGACGAAATGAAAATAATGTAGAATGGTGTCTAGTTTTTTTTTTACCATGGCAAAGCCATAGACTAATCAGGTGAAAATAAAATGCAAATTTCAATTACTCTTTTACCACACCGAATTCGGATCCAAACATAGCAATTGTCCTAACTCATTTTGAGATTTTTCTAGTAACAGAACAGATTCAGCTTCAGCAACCAATGTGTGGACTTGCATTGTACAAAAGTCCAACTAAATTTTGCATGAGAAACCAATGGTAACAGGCTACTATGGAGATGTCAGTATTGGAAATGCCCTTGCAGATTGGGGAAACAAGTTGAAGCCGAATGAAGACCAATAACATAAACTGTGCAAGAAAAAACAAGAATGGGTAAATGATAAGGGGAGCTGAACAACACAAGCAATCATTTCTATTCCTTCTTTTTTCTACAACCTATAAGCCAACTGTCCCGAGATATCGATAAGAAAAAAAATCTAGATATCTACCATTTGCCTTTCAAAACAGAGACATATAAGCAGCGACGAGAGTTCGATAATCCCAACTTTCAACAAGTTATGAACATATCATTCATATACAAAAGTGGCAAACACTATGCCATATAATTCATATACAAAAGTGGCAAACACTATGCCAGTAGAGGAGTGATAGTACCATGTACCACCGCAAATAAGTCTTAAACCTACACAAATAAGACTATATTATCCAAGAGATGGAAGTAAATACTCAACAAAAACATACCGACAACAAAACATATATGCAAGTTTCATAAGCACTCCATATACAAAATATAAGTTTTATATGCACTCCAAGGATTGCTAGATAAGCAAAGTGGATATATTGCCCCTTTCAAGAGGGATTCACCCATTTTGCTTGGCGTGATCGGGGAATGGCATAGAAGTTGTCCACCCCTTTCCTCCGCTTATCCCGATATTGGCACATGCCTTGAACTTTTCATCCATAGTAAGGTCAAGCTTGTCTAGCACATCATACACTTTTTGCCGAGAAGCAGAGAGTTGCTTCGAATAGCCCATTGAGTCTGCCATTTTAGACAAGGTATTGTTCGTGTGTCTTAACCAACCAACCATTGCATCATTAAGGGCAGCCTCCCAACAACCTGATCTACTCCTCTTTTTACCTTTCTTTTGACTAGCATTTTCTGGGGGGGTTGGTTGCTCACCAGTCCTCGGAGAAGCACTATCTCCAAATGCGCTAAAGTCAGGAATGTAGCAATCCTGAAATAACAGATCAGCCACTTTGTCCATGGCAACCGCCGCATCAGTAGCATCCTCGGCAAGCTCCCCGGTAGCCCTATCCTTGCCAAATATTACTAGCCAATCCTCATAGTAGGGATATGACTTCCCATACATGCCTTTGACCGCCGGATTGGCTGCAAAACCATACTACACATAATCAACTATTTGCATTAGTGAGAATGCCAAGTACGATCTACATTACCTTCTCATACTCCTCCCAAACAGAGGGTTCCACGACTATGGAATGTGTCGCGTCATTCCATGCAAAGCCACTGAGACGAAGAATGTCAGAAAGTTGATTGTATTGTGTTTTCCAGTTCTTTATTTTTGACTCGATATGCGGTTTTGATCTTATTTTAGTCCCAGGCAAAGACTTTAGCATCTCCTTCTCTAGTAAAACAAAGAAGCCTGATTTGAACCCATTGTCAGCCTTCCACATATCAGAAAAGCTGTCCCTCATGCAGCGCATCAGACAATCCTCTTCTGATCGCTTCCACACATAGCGACCCCTACTTAGTTTCGAGGAAGCCTCTGATGCAGTAGAATCCATTCACTCTGAAAGCATAGATTTTATTCATTATGGTAGAGTAAAATATGATAAACAATGTTAGATTGTTGCATACATTTCATTCAACGTGGTAGAAAAATACATGATACAAAGATGTCGATTGTAGCATAAATTTCATTGAACATAGTGAAATCCATTCAAATGAACGCATAGCAAAAAGGTTACATGCCGTAAGAAGGCCCCATTTGTACAACAATGTTGCAAACACACAGTTTTAACAACCTACTAATAACACATATTAATCCTAATGACCTCCTGGGTTTTCGGCTAACCAAGTGTTGTACATTTGAGTAGCCATTGCATCCCTCCATTGTGACCATTCGGTAGATGACTCAACAGATGTTATGTACTCCTCATCAGTCGGAATATTGGCTATGTTATCTTGTTCCCAAGCATCATACTGTTGTTCAATAGGATTGTTTGGCATTTCTCGTTTAATGAGATTGTGGAGGAGGCAACAAGCCGTGACAATGTGACATTGAGTTCTGATTGGGTAGTATGAACAAGACCTCAAAATTGCAAACCTCATCTTAACGATACCGAAAGACCTCTCGATCACATTGCGGGCAGAGGAGTGTTTCATGTTGAAGTACTCCTCTCGGCTAGCGGGCGCATGACCCTGTCTCCAAATGTTAATGTGATACCGTTGGCTTCTATAGGGTGCTAGAAAACCCTCTCCGTTAAATTATGTAAGGCATCACAAGATAGTATTGACCTGAAATGCATTGAATGCCTTAGTAAACATGGGTGGCGACACAATGAAGTGTAAGACACAATTGAAGTTGGGTAAGACCTTACCATGTGGGACTCTCAATCCATTAGGCCTAGCCAAGGCGTTTCCAAGGACTCTAGAATCGATTCTTGGAACCTTCCCAACCATGTAACACGTAGATGAACTTTTCTTGTGGAGTGCAAACACCTAACACATTTGTGGTGATTTCACTTTCCTATTCCTATATCGTGCCTTATCTTGTTGGGGGGTGAAGCGCCCGCGTAGGTCCCGTCTAAAGCCCCTAGACAATTCTAAAAATAAAACAATAAAGGTAAGGAAAATTTGTTATCAGTTGCTAAAAATTTCATGTGAAACACAATAAGACCACCAAAATATTGGTAAGTACCTGAAACCAATTCCATCTGTCATCGTCATGATTAGCAGGTATAGGTTCTGGCCTTTGGAAGAGGACATTTTGAAGGCTTAATACTGACTTTTTTAAGTACGGCATTGAAATGCTTGCTAATTGTTTCTCCTGATCTCCAAAATTCAAATTTTGTACGCCTATTCTTCGTATGGTGTGAAAGGATCCATAAAAAAATAGCCACTTTCTCCTCAAGAGCAACATTCTTAGAGTCTCCCAGCCCAACACCCCGAATTAAACCGCACAATACCACGAATGTATGCCTATTTACCCTTAAATTATCATGGCAATTCACATCACAATGCCGTACGAGCCTATTAATATGATTAATATGGTGTTGATAAGCATTTGGATCCCTAGGAATGCGCGGACGTTGTGCTACTCTACCCCTAGTAATGTCCACGATTACAAGGTACAGACGCAACGCAGAAGTAGCTATTGCCACAAAACTTTGTATAGCCATGAAAGCCTCGGCCTCTTCTTCCCTTCTTTTTTGAATTTTGTCCAGTCTTGATTCTAATAACATAGCGTGAGCGCAGTTATTTTCGGGGAGGATTAAATGAAGTTCATGGAAATGTCCCTTACATATGTCGATATATGAATATGAATATGCACAAAAAAAAAAAAACGAAATGAAAATATAATGCAGCAAACTTTTTTTGTTGCTGGGTAGAACAAGATTGAGTAATACCTTGACAAAACCCATATGAAACTAAAACTGATAAAGGGAATGATTCCCATAATTATATGATCGGAAAACTAGCAAACACATATTTATCCTTACCAAACACAATAGTAAAAGGATTCTTAAAATTTCCCACTACAGGACCACGTAAAAAAAATTATACAACTCATTTCAGCCCATAACCAAACCCTAGAACACGAATAAATAAAGCGTGTGTATCTAATGGAGCAATTAGTTCTGAGACTAGGGTTTTATGCACAGTGAATCCTTGAAAGATGACACCAAACTAGTTTTCACAAAAAAAAATCTCAGAAAAGGGGAATTTTTTTAGCGGTCGGGCAACACCCATAATGAAAGAGCTCAAAAAAGTAGATATTTAGAGCGAGAAATCCGCGATTTTTTTCTTAGGAGAGTTGAAGAAGATGCTTTCGAAGCCTTGCGATTTTTGTCTGCGTTTTCTTCCTTCTTCGAACGCCTCACTCTCTTTCTCTCTCTATCTCAGTCTCTGTTTTGTTTTCCCTATGTACTGCGCCTGTAAAGGAGGGGAAGTGGTGGGCCCAACAAGGGTGTTTGGGTAATCTGGTACCCGGATATAATTTAGAATAGGGGGGAGGGTCCCTAAATATAAGAAGGCTGCAGAGGGATATAGATATACCGGCTAAAATATATCCGGGACACTACTAATCAAACAAACACTGGATATGGGTCTCCCGGATATGTATATCCGGGACAAATTTATATCCCCCCTCCATATGCTGCTGCCAAACAGGGCGTAAATTTATAAATCAAGCATTTACCGATATTCGATTTTGATCTTTATTTATACATGGTTTCCTAACAAATCAATATGGACAAAATGAACGGGAGTAATCAAAATTAATTGGGTAGAGTATTCAATGTAGTGGGTGAGCCAAATTATCTTTAAAAAAAAATCTACAATTTTTTTTTCCCCAGGTGTTGATTTTATAAGCATACCCATAAAGAAGTTTTTGTGTAGCGCTTTGGTTGTATTACAACATGACAGCAAAGTCACAAACTAGTCGTGATAATGTCTTATAAAGTCTCTTTCTTTGTTACAAGTGGTAGGAGAATAAAAGTACGTATTTAAATTACATCCAACAAACAAACATAAGTTCACAATTACACCAAGCCCAACATATTAAGCCAAACTAGTAGAGCCCTATTAAGAGTGACCAAGAAGTATACAAACCCTCGTTCAGGAGAATAAATGGTGAAGATTGACCCCCTGACCTTTAATATTGAAGTGTATAAGGGTGACTAACTTAGCCAAACAACACAAATTTTACATCCCCAAACATGTTGGTCTTGTACTCGATTGTTACACAGGCAAATCTTGTTGCTCCATTATTCTCTGTCCAAGGACTCCCATGAAACTTCTGTATAATTCACTCACTTGCACAACTGTAACTGCAATCTTCTGGTAAAACTACTCATACATGGTCTTACAGAAATATAGAGCCCCGATTGCAAATAAACTGGCCCAAATGATGATTATGATCGAGAAACTGAGCCAGGATGGCAGAAAAAGTAGTGCCAAAGAAACCATTGAAGTAGATCCCGATATGAGTCTAACATGCCAAATGATTCTCGGACAATTGGTGGCACTGTAGGTTTCGGTCAAACTTGTTCCCACGTAAGTGCATGTTGATGCGAAAAAAGTTCCGATGCTAGTAAGGTGTGTTTCAAATGGCGAAGATTTCTTGTTTTGATACATTATCTGGAGTAGGCCAACCAATGTTGCAACCAAGAAGACGTACATGACATGGAATGCTGCAAATAAAATTGATTCTTGGATTCTTGCACTGTCACAAAAAATAAAGCCGATTTTATAATCTCAAAAGATAGCCACAAAAACCCTTTATATCATTAAGAAGAAGAAGAAGAAGCAGTGTGTTCAAGTACGGATAAAACTTACAAACATGTTCAAATACAGTGGTGTCAATATTGACTCATAGGGCCCAAAGTCATAAACCTATGAACTAGAGATGTTAAATAGGTCATGCCGTGCCGGTCTAACCCAATTATTTCCATGCTTATTGTGCTCCGTGTCGTACTGTGCCGCGTCGGCCTTTAAAATAATCATGCCGCGCTATTTTAAAATATCCACAGCTGGCATAGCCAATGGCCCGCTACAATTCGTGCCTATACCGTGTCACAAGAAGATGCAAACCTTTGTTCTTGGGAGAGGAGATGACCTTGTTTATTAAACATACATACAGAACATTCCTAGGGAATTTTATCTTCTCCAATCATTTTCCAAACTCCACACTTAGGAAACCATAAATATTCTTCCTAAACTGAATAAAGTCAAGTATTCGTATTGTACTGCTCATCCGATTCAGAGCAATGGGAATAATGATTCAAATCTATGACTTACCCGATGTGTAACTCCCTGAGTCTACGGGTTTTCCACATACAATAAGAAAATCTAAGTTCACAGGACACGCATAGTTTAAATTGATATATAGTTTAATTTTTTAAATAATCTCCCTGAATCTACCGGTTTTTTTCTATACAATAAATAAATGTGTGTCCGTTACAATGCTAAGGAACAAACCATCCAGATATAATCGAACACAACTTTCCCATAAAATTTTGGATGCAAATAGGATACCACGTGGTGCCCTTGCACCACATCCAAACCGTCCAATTAATGCAACCAACTGCTCGGATCGGAGCAGTCTCTCTCCTCCCTTTGGCACACTCTCTCTCTTTAATCCGAGCCGTCCATGCATTGATTGGACGATCCGGATGTTGTGTAAGGATACCATGTGGATTATATATATCCTACTTGTGTCCAAAATTTTCTCCAACTTTCCGCATACACTGAGTCTCCCCCAATAAATGTGTATGGGACCTACTTATATGTGAGAAGTTTTGTTCAGTGTTATATCCGGATAATTGTGTTCTTATACAGTATTTTTTTTATAAATGCACGTCCGTTCATAGCAAAAGAGACACTTTCTAGGCGCACCATCCTACGTGGCGATGTGCCTGGATGTCTCCATTTTAGTGTGTACGTAAACTTATTGTATTGTTTTTCGTAATCAAGTTGGGCCAGACAACACGGTCTACATCCTGGTAGTAACCTAAGTCACTATACTCCGTGGTGACCTCAATTATGAACCTTCCGAAATAAATTGTTCTACATTTTTTCTCTAGTAATTTTGTTTTTTGGTAGTGCTAGTTATATACCTTTGGTTGCTCTTAATACAACTTCTATGATTTACTGTTCGCGCACTCTTTTAATAAAACCATTGAAAAAACCTTCATTGCGAAGTGCATATTATCACCAACTCAATACCCTGAAATATCTCTGAATGGATTTCATTAAAATAAAAAGATAACTTCATATTCCACCGGGGGTGGTACCAAGGGGTCAAGGGGGACCCCCCGACTCCTGCACAATTCTAAATATTCTCATGTATTATACTATTTTTTCAGGTTAATTAAGAAAAATTCTATAGGATTAGCCCCTGCAAGTCCCTGAGTGGACAAAAATTCTTAAAATCTCTATTTGTGTTGGGTAAAAATTCCTCAAAATTTCAAGTTATCAATCATAATTTTAGGTTGTTTGTATAAAATTAAACGGTGGCTATGCACATGCACCTTATATCTTCTATTCTTCAGACCCAGTAGCGACTCCAGATGTTCGGAAGCATGGGGTCATTCATAAACGTCAAATACCAATTATAAATCAAAGAAAAACATCACAATAATGGCAACTAAAAATTTCATTCCAACAAAAATCATACTTAAAACTCAACCTAATAAGACAGATCAACATCTCCTTGTCAAAGAACAAAATGAATTACTAGGATTCAAACAAACCACACAAATAGGTACTAACTTTTATGAACTTTTAGGAGTTATCAAGTGGTGTCACCACCAAATTTCGGTTTTTATTTATTTATTTATGTGGAGTCGCCCCTGTTTGGACCTCACAAGTAGCAAGAAATACTTACAAAATATTATGTTTTATGAATATGGAAATATACATGATTCGGCCCCTACTTAACACAAATCCTGCGTCCACCACGGTATGCCACCATACAAAAAGATAAAGATCAAAGAAAAGGAAATTCCTTCAAAAGATTGGAAATTATGATTTCAGAATTTTTTTTTATAAAAAAAAAGGAGGTTAATCTACTAACACATCTATTGGGTCACACTCCGACCACACCCCATTGTGTGAGACCTACCTCAGAGTCTCACACGATTGATTTGAACTGTTTAATTTGTTTAGAATTTTTTTTTAAGGGTTTTTATGAAAAATCAGCTCTATCGGATACCGGTAAAGGCTCGGTTGATTCGTTCAAGTTTTAGTTCTTAAATTGAACGGACCAAAATTTTAACAAATTTATCAAGCCTTTACAGATATCTGACTAGGTCATAATTCTGTTTTGAAGCAGTGTAGGAGATGAGCTACTAAATGATCAATAACACATAGTATATTATACAGACAAAAACACTACATAATACGTATAATATGTGTACATATGCAAGTATACCCTGCTTTGGCGATGGCCCGGAGGTTGAGTAGTAATCGTTGGAGTTGGACGACGTCGGCCGCCCAACACCACACCCCTTGGACGTCGGATTACATTTTCACGGCGTACGAACTGATGATTGTTGTTTTCCATTGCCGTTGATAGTGTTTGTTTAGTTGTACTTTTCTGAGGGGGATGAGGGGAGGGGAGGATGGATCGGTTTATTTACCAGAGGGGAGGATCGGTTTATTCTCGATAGTAGATAGTCATACGAAATACGGTCGATTGTGACCTATTGGAAAAGCATCCACCATCATCCCCAAGGCCCCAATATAACACCATCACCCCCAATACAACACTGATCACACTCTGGTAACAATTGTGTTATATTAGGGCCAAAAAACTAGTTTTTTCATAATTGTGTTATATTGGGGGTGATGGTGATGCTTTTTCAATAGGGGTCACAATTGACCGTATTTCGCATGACCATCTACTAACGATTAGGGGTTGGTTTGGGTGAATTGAAAAAACTAGTTTTTTGATTTTTTGGTTTTGTCCTTATTAAATTTTATTTTTATTTTTGCATTTGTTGGTTTTCTAAATGGATTATTTTTTGTCTTTATTCACAAAATTTTAAGTTTAGCTAATAATTTTATACTTTTTGAACTCCTCTCGTCAAGACAAGCCAAGAAACCATAAAAAATCGACTGAAAACTAACAAATGTAATTTTTTTTTGAATAAAGACAAAATTAAAAAAATCAAAAAACTAATTTTTTCAATTCACCCAAACCTGGCCTAAGTGATGGTGTTATATTGGGGTGATGTGATGCTTTTCGATAGGGGTCACAATCGACTGTAATTAGCCTTAGGGGGAGTTTGGCTAAATTTGGTTTTTTGGTTTATTGGATTATTTGGTTTTGTCCTTATTCAAAATTTTTTTGCATTTGTTAGTTTTAGATTGATTTTTTGAGGTTTCTTGGCTTGTGCCGGCTTGAGAGGAATCTAAAAAGTATAAAATTATTAGCCAAACTTAAAGTTTTGTGAATAAAGACAAAAATAAACCAAAAAACCAAAAACCAATAATCCAATTTGGTTTATTTTTGTCTTTATTCACAAAACTTTAAGTTTGGCTAATAATTTTATACTTTTTAGATTCCTCTCGTCGAGACAAGCCAAGAAACCTCAAAAAATCAACCGAAAACTAACAAATACAAAAAAAAATTGAATAAGGACAAAATCAAATAATCCAATAAACCAAAAAACCAAATTTAGCCAAAGCACCCCTTAGTATCTACAAATGAGAATTTTATATTGGGGGGTGATGGTATGCTTTTCCAATAGGGGTCACAATCGACTGGACATGCCTCGCATGGTATCTACAAATGAGAATTTTATATTGGGGGGTGATGGTACAATCGACCTTACATGCCTCACGTAAAATTTATTGCGTGAAATGAAGAAAAATTTTGAACACAATTTTCTTCCTTCTCATTTGTCTTATTCTGTGCCTAAGGCTTTCCCTCCCTTTACAAAAATTCAAAAATTCAAATTCTCTCACTTCTTTCCACACTTGTCTTTCATGTTGCACATACTTCTTCTCCTCTCTATAAACTCACCCACATCATCTCCATAATACCATCTCTCTCTCTCTCTCTCTCTCTCTCTCTCGCTCGCGGCATTAACCCCCTCAAACCTTCTCCAAAATTTCTTACCTTCCAAATGATGTTCACTCGATACAAGTTTGAATCCGAGTCTTGGGATCAATATGTAGAACACATTGATTTGGAGTCAATTATCCACTTACTTTGGGTGCTTCTCTATTGTTTCACTGTTGTTTTCGTCTATCTTTCACTGAAAACACCACCACGATTCGGGTTGAATTGGATACTCATTGTGACTGTCACCCTCGCGGCCATCATCAAAGAGCACGAGAATCGAAGACGTCAAGCTTTTAAAGAAATGTACGGAGTATACCCGTATTGATAACTGAGGAACAGAAACATAGAGAAACCGAACCTTTTTACCCAAGCATCCCATAGTCTATCCTTGTTATTTTCGGTTGCTGGCTACTAGTGTTTGTTAGTTAGCTCATGCTTGAGATGGTTTGATAATTGTATCGTATGGTGCATGGTTTAAACAACTGTGTTAGATTTTAATATATCTATGACAACTTTTATCTTGTTCGTTTTAATAAACATTTTCATGGCATGTGGTAAGAGGGAACATATAAACATCGATCTTTTCACGGTCACGTCTTTCACTAGTACTATGTATAGTTTTCAAGCGTTAGACCCTTTGACTTTTAGACCCCCTCTTAATTACATATATTTAACATGATTGAGAGGTAGTAAGAATAGTTTGGTTTTCTCTGTATTTCTATTTTGCATATGTGTAATTAATTTGAGAAATTTTTGCTTCAATTATTGGAATTAAGATTATTATTTTATTGATTTATTTATTTTCAATTTGAGTGACTAATTTTTGATATTGTTTTGGAACACGTTTGGCGCCGACGTTAGTTCCTGCATTTCAATTCTTCATTTTTCTTTTTACACTACTACAAAAAGGTACAAAGATCACGGTCTTTTGTTGTGATATTTTACTTTTTAATCTCGGTTGAAAACCGTGATCTAATCTAGTGTGATTAAAAGTCAACATCTTTCAATCACGGTTCTTGACCGTGATGAAAACTCATGAAAAAACAGTGATTAAAACAAAACAAAAACTGTGATCTTTGACCACATAACATCTCAAGTTTTATCTAAAACCGTGATTGTTTATAGAGAAATCATCTCAGTTTTTAGTAAAACCATGATTAAAAATTGAGAAAAACTGTGATGGGAAAGGATAAAACCGTGATGTTTGACTATATCACATCACAGTTTTTTAGGTAGTTAAGAACTCGCTTTTTGGTGAAACCGTGATCATTACTTTTGGTAATTTGTTTTTGTGTGTGTGTGTTAAAATTTCTAAAATTTATGTCATTTTAATCTTGTACACATATATTTGCCACCTTCGGGAATAAGGCTACGAAACATATCAAAGCAATATCATATATAAAACCAATTTAACCAATATCCAAATTTACAAGTATCTTATACATAAACCCAATTCAATCAAGCAAATGTACGTGCTAAAACCAAAAAAATAAAATAAATTGACATAGTTTACCACCTATATATTAGGTGGAACCAAGCAAACTATAGTGCTGAAACTGCATTGTTTGAACATGAAAAAACAAAGTCATGGTAAGCATAAAACTGTACGTTGTGTCTGCTGATGATCAAGAGGAAAATTGGTGGCTCTAAATCCATCACAGCCGTTGCTCCATTGTGTGCACCACCAAAATCCAACTCTTTGATCTTCATGGTCCATAACAAAAATTTGGATACTCCACGAAAGCATAAATCTGTAAGAAAAAAAAAGTAACAATCAAACAAAACTCAAAAAACATTTAGGTGGATCTCATTCTTTAATTTGTATTACAGTAGCTATTCACACAAGTGAGATGCAGATTACACACACCACTCACACACCTCTCCCTCATTCAGATTCTCTCTCTCATCTAACTCACTCGAAAACTCAAAAAGCTAGTACCGTCTAAATTGAACATTAGAGATTATAATTGGAACTAGCAGAATATTGGTTGTCCGCTAGCATGGGATGTCTGTGTCATTCAAGTGGATTCCCCAGATATGCAACAACATTGCGAAACAAGTTTGGCATTAAACTCATGATGAGAACAAAAATTATTACTATATCATAACTAATGCTTGACCGACCAGGTGACTAAAAATAAGACGCGTCCCAAGTGTAGGACTCTTGACCGGTGTAGCACAATAAATCCGAAAGTACCGGAGTCGAACCACAAAGACGGCTAACGGTGTTTGACTCAAAAGTGTGGAGTTTTAATTTTAAACTGGCTCTCAGGTAGCCACCCCTTGTTCAAAATTGGTAAATTGTCTAACTAAAATTACTAAAACTGAAGGCTACAAATTAAGAAAGAGGGAGCAACCGTGGGAACCTAGTACTCGCAGCCAATCTGACCAATATTCACTTGGACCACAATGATTCAATTTATTGATTTTAGAGTAAGAAAATATTTCCTAACGAATGCGCACCCCCTGTCACTAGTTCTCGTGCACATACAAAATCCAGTGATGCCCGGGTTTAGTTCGTTAGAAAAGTTTCGTTTACTAAAATTGCCGAAAATTGAAGTAATTCGGTCCCGAGGTGAAACGTTGATCAGATTAGCCACGAGACACCATCGTCCTGTGGTTGCACCCTATACGACTACTCACTCATTATGTTTAAACATGCAACGATTAAGTTAAAAACCCTAGATTTAAACATGATTAAAATAAAAGAAAGCAGAAATAGAAATCGATACCGTAAAATTGCAAGAATTATATTACTTGGTTAAGAACGCTGGAGCATCAATATAAAGCTGGGAATCCGAAAACAAACTTCTACTTGAACATGAGAATTGAGAGCAGCAGCTGCAGCCGAAAAATAAGAAAACTAGATCTAAAATTATTGAAGTTCCAACCTTAATTCAAGCTAAAAGATAAGTATTTATACTAATCTCTAATTTCTAATTAAAATCTGAAAAAGAATAGGATTATCCTTTGCGAACGACCAAAGCGCTGTCGTTCACTGGCCAAGATAAGCTATTTGTAGCGCTACACCAAAAGTGGTATAGCGCTACCGCTTGCTTATCTCTCCCTTTGACTGGTTGACCCCCTATTGACCGGTTGACCTCAAAGTTGACCGGTAGCACTACACCTCTTTTGGTGTAGCGCTCCAGAACATTCTGTTCATTTTGGAGCCCCTTTTGTGCCATCTTGAGCGCTCCTTCACTTTGGGGTAGCGCTCCTGAACATCTTTTCTCTAAATCCTACTCCAACACTTAGTCTCCACAGCGCTCCAATTCTCAACCCACGTACAAAACCATCCCAACACTTTCCGCTAGCGCCAAGTCACCTTAATTACCTGCAAATTAAGCACAGACACACAATCCAACCACGTGCACGCTTAAAATGGAAAATGAGGCATAAAATGCACGTCTAACATGCCAAATCACCCTACTTAGGCACTCAAAAGCAAGCTTTCCACGCGCCTATCAACTAACAAAGCAGGGTTGAGAAATTAAAGAGAACATGACTACATACAACCGAGATCTACGTGACAACAATAGAGGGTAGTTGACCAATGGACACCATATGAATCAACATTAACAAGAACAAATAAGTGAGCACCCAACTATCAAGTATGAACACTGTACTGAGCAAATGAGACCATAGTCAAGTAGCCATTGATTTTGTACTTTGATTCAGGGATTTAACCGATGACCTAATGATTGTATGCAGATTTCTATTACTTCCATGAATGAATCAAATCTTCCTACTAAGTATTTGTGCTTGACTTCCATGACTTTGGATGCACAAGTTACACAATAAGGATATGAAAGGAAGTGATGAATCAAATTCAGAAAGGAAAATAGTAAGAGGATAAATGTAAACATGGACTATATACTAGTAAGACAAGGAACTTAACAAAAAAACCTCCTTGCTCAACAAAAGGATTCATTACCTAATTAAATTTAAAAATGAACCAAGCCCCATCCAGCCTGGTCCTACTTCAAAGTTCTATTCCAAAAATAATCCACTCTCCTTTTCTTGGCCTGGTGGCCTCAATCAACTATAACTACACAGTATAACATAGACTAAAAATTTCTAGAGAACATTTGACAGCACCGAATACTGCCTAAAACTTTCTATCACCCTAGATGCTACCTAGACAAACATTGGGAAAAAAGGACTTGCAAATGATTGAGCAACAAACACCAGGAACTTAAGAAAAACCAATCAGTTTAGAAAAAACACCTAATTCAATTCTACAATTAAGTATTAGCTTAACTAAATTCTGGAATGTGATTCTTAGTTAACATCAATGTATATCTAGGTGCCAGTATTATCACTGAGCAGAGTGATAGCAGCATGCTATGCTAGACACTACTTTTTGGTGAGTATGCAATTAGAAGAACCACAGTATGATAGCACAACATCCTAACGGGCGAAAGAAATTACATACCTCAAATATCATATTCCAGAACACAATTCATCCACTCAACTCGTACTTCATCGATTTCGGCTTGTGTGTAAGTTGTCTTCCCATTGAACTATGCGCAAGACAAAATTTGAACAAAAATATTAATGTTAAGGCAACCAATGAGAACAATAAGAAAATCTAACAAAAGTTATCTCACATTTTTTTTGCTCAAGATGCTCTCGTCAGCAATCACTTCTTTCATGTATCTCATAACATAAAACCCACATTCAACGTTTGTGGGTTGTCGTGGGCACTACACAAGCATTTTGATACTTATTAGAAAAATCATCAATAACAAACTTTGAAACAAGAAACAAGTATTACACACCCTTATACCTTAACATTTATCCAGGATAGACTCCTCTTCCTCGGGTTACTTTTCGAAGAATCGTAAATTCTCATAGCACTTCATATGAAAGATTTTAGCAAGTCAATTCAATGAATAAAAAAGCTCTAATTCAATCTCAATTCGATGAACTTACGCGTTAAATATGACTTGAATGTTTGGTTGGATTTTTTCAGGCTGAAGTGAATCAAGATAGTGAATTGTTGAAGATGATAGATCAATGACTAATAATATCCAATGAACCCTAAGGTTTGACAACTCACACAGAAATTTGCTTAAATTACTCAATAAGCATTTTAATTTGAAGCACAAGGAATATATTAAAGTGCTGAGATAGTTACCCCAAATTATACGGAACGAAAACAAGCTTGTCATTTTCAACATCCTTCAATAAACTTGCAAGCAAGTTTGACTTTGAACGTCCATCGAGCTTCATGGATGTCCCGAAAATGGCACTTGGGTTGACAAAATTGAATCTTCTCCCAATATTTGCAGATTTCATAACTTGACAGAGATGACTGACACAAAAGGGACAATCTGTTATAATTACCTCTAACTTATTAATAAACTTCATCCATTAAAAGATACATGTAATTTATTGCTCCTCTAACCTGATGTACAACGTGATGCATGACACAGTCACTTCTTCCATTTGAGACATATACTCCATGTCTTCCTTTACCAATGGAACCTCAACCTTAGCCCCAAATACTTCTTCGTCTACTGAAATGGTGTACGCGTCGCAGTATTCAAGACTACCCAAATAATTGTTAAAAGATCGTAAAGACTCCAAATACTCGTTAGAATCCATATTTCCATAAATCACCTAGTTAAATGAGAAATTTTAGCAAATAGAACAAGTAATAGTAGCTATAACTAATTAAAAGAAGGGTATAAAATAATCCAACAAGTGTATTGTACCTGATTGTCATCCCATCTAGGAGTATATGTTTGTGTGGCTCCCTAGGTAAGAGATTACCCAAAATACCAAAGCTAAGTCAACAAGTTGAATAATACAAAAGAGGAAAATGTAATAGAACTTTGGGAATTAGATAAAACCTTATTTGCAGCCACTCCAAGGTTTTTTGACGCTCCCTGTGTAAGAAATATAAGAATCAGCATATGTAAACTAGCAAACGCTATTCAAAATTCTTTTTTATCGAAACAAGTAATTTTTTCAAACATTATACCTTATTCCCAGTCACTCCATGATTTTTCAACCCTCCCTACATTAAAAATCACAAATAGACAAATGTTCATTAGTGAACTCTATCCAAAAAAAAAATGTATGACATAAGTCTTTATATAGATTTAAAATAAGCTATTTATACCTCATCGCCAAGCAATACTAAATTTTTCGGCCAAGCAACATAATATCCTGTTGCATCTCCAACAATATACACCTTTCCTGCTATAGGCACAGGAAGAATAGCGTCTTTTTTTTTTTTTTTATTTATCACAAAGTCGATATACACACGAACATTGGCATCCCCTAGCGGTACCGTGTGAACTACTTCCTCAGGTCCAACTTTCTCAAACATTTTACCCAGAGCAACTATGTTATCAAGGGAGCCCACTGCCAATCTACATGGTTGGCTCTAGATCAACCAAATCAATTAGTAACACCAACTAATGATACATGTAACAATTAAAAAATGGGCACTTGAATAAGGTAAAAATTATATACCTTTTTAACCTTTGATTTAGGATTAGGTGGCATGTCATTCTGTGTTCTCATGTTGTCCTCCACTGTAACAGATTTAAATTGTGGGCTGCCATTGTTATAACTTTTCATGGTGTTTGAACTCACTCCATGGTTTTTCGACGCTCTCTATATTAGAAATTTCATAAATCAACAAATGTTCATTAGTGAACTCTATCCAAAAAAATAAGTGTATGACATACGTCTTTATATAGATTTAAAATAAGCTATTTATACCTCATCGCCAAGCAATACTAAATTTTTCGGCCAAGCAACATAATATCCTGTTGCATCTCCAACAATATACACCTCTCCTGCTATAGGCACAGGAAGAATAGCGTCTTTTTTTTTATTATCACAAAGTCGATATACACACGAACATTGGCATCCCCCAGCGGTACCGTGTGAACTACTTCCTCGGGTCCAACTTTCTCAAACATTTTACCCGGAGCAACTATGTTATCAAGGGAGCCCACTGCCAATCTACATGGTTGACTCTAGAACAACCAAATCAGTCAGTAAGACCAACTAATAACATGCTAGACAATATAAAAATGGACACTTGAATAAGGTAAATATTATATACCTATTTAACTTTTGATTTAGGATCAGGTGGCATGTCATTCCGTGTTCTCATGCTTTCCTCCATTGTGATAGGACTAAATTGTTGGTTGCCAATGTTATGACTTTTCATGGTGTTTGAACTTGCAAGCTCAGATTGTAGTGTGTGGTGTGGTGTGTGGGGTACTTGTTCGCACTCATTGACTCGGCTTTCCTTGTTTGACATTGTTGTCAAAAGGGTTTTAAACTTCTCTTCGCAACTTGAATGAATACTACGTCTAGGCATGAGAAAGTAGGCAGTTGGCGTTACAAATTCTCCTGCAGCCCGTACACGACCAGAATGTTCACGTTTATCCAGTGCCAACGCCAAAATGTCGTTACTTCCTCCAATTGGTAAACTCCCCTCTCGTGATCGTTGGGTTATCTCATCCTAGAACAAGCATTACTATACTTATAAGAAGAATTGAAGAGTATATGAACAAAATATTAACACAAAATCAATTGATTTAAGGAACTTTACAATCCTCGCAGCTTGTTCTTTGATGCCTTCATCGTCATACTCCCCGTTTTTGTTTTGGCGAGCCAACTTCCACAAAACGCTCCTATCTATATCTTCAGTATCCTCACCTTCAATAACTTCATCCTCAGCAACCTCATCCTCAGCCCCCTCAATTGATTTCTTTCTCATATTTAACTACAAAATAAGGAGCAAGTAACAAGACTTACATCAGCAAAATTACAGCAACAGAAACAGATGCAACCCAAAACTATAAATATCGTACTCAATAAGTCTGTATATTTAAAATTTAGGGTACCCTACAGTTTAGGGTACCCTAAATTTAGAATGTACATTTTAGAATTTAGACTGTATATTTAAAATTTAGGGTACCCTATAGTTTAGGGTACCCTAAATTTAGAATGTACATTTTAGAATTTAGACCGTATATTTAGAATTTAGAATGTACATTTTAACACTCAAAATGTACATTCTAATTTTCAAAATGTACATTCTAATTTTCAGAATGGGGGTAATTTTGGAAAAAAAGTGTAAAACTTATGTCCAGGACCTAGTGAACTATGCGCATTATTTGTTCCGGACCTTACCAGCTATAAGACTTGTTTATAGGACCCGCCCACAAAAAGCCCCCAACTCTTTGGTAGTCGGGTTAGCCTTCTGACAGTGAATTACCAAAAATACCCTTAACTTCCTAATAGATACCATCTTTAAACTACTAATAGGTATCTTTAATTCGATAAAAAAAAACATGTAGTATATAATTTTTTGGCCGGGCTCTCTTTCTAACATTGAATTACCAAAATACCCTTAAACTTTAATTTGATGCAAAAAATTTTTAAAAAACATTAGATGAAAGTGCATTTTTAAATATCCACAAAAATACACGTTTTCCATGTTGATCACTTAAAAAGGGACGGAGGGAGTAATATATACCTTTAATTCGATACAAATATATATATATATATATATATATATATATATATATACACACACATATATATACTCTAGTATTTTACATTTTTGACTTGTTAAGTTACTTCGTAAAATCCTTTAGATAAAAAATAAAATACCCAACCATTGATTAAGTTTGTCTGGACCGTTTCATGTATCCTATCAATCCCAAAATTTTAAGGGTTCAAAATTTTCTAATAAGTTGTGCCATAGCTATAGTCTGGAATTTTTTTAAAGAATTTCAATTTTCAAATAAGTTGCGGCACCATAAATTAGTAAATGAAATTAATTTAGATTAAAAATATCTTCTTCTTTTTTTTGTGAAAATTGAAACTAAAATTATTTTAAAGAAAACTCAAGTTGATATGAAAAAGGTTCCGATACTAATCAAGTGTGTTTCAAATGGTGAAGATTTATTGTTTGGATACATTACCTGGAGTAGGCCACCTAACGTTGCAATGAAGATGTACATGACATGGAATGTTGTACGATATATTTCCTTTACATCGTTAAAAAAATTTGGTGGCAGGTATTTTTGATACTATGAAAATGCGCAACTAACATAAATAAAATTCATAACTAATACTGGAAAAAATGCAATCCGAGCCAACAAAGAAGGAGGTCTACTAACGCGGGGATTACTGACAGTCAACTTCAACTAAGGAGTAAGATAATGGTCAAAAATTGCGTAGCTGTATGCCATAAATGCATAATGTAAATGAGCTAAACAAGAACATATGTGTACGATACATATAAGGATGGCAATTTCCCCAAACCCGATGGATACCCGCCCCACCTCCGGCTATTTGGAGGCGGATATTATTTGATTTTTCGTCTAATAGGAGCGGGTATGGTAGAACTTAAAGAATCCCCGGTTGAAAATGGAGCGGGTATGATTTTGTGATACCCGTCTCCGAATACCCGTACCCGCTCCCCGTTTCAAATTGTATACATATTTTTATGAATGTATATGCGGGTATATAGTAGTATATAAATGTATATGTATGTATGTATATATATAAGTATGCATATTGGTATAATTTATGTATATTGTTTCGAATTAAAACTATGTATGGTTTAAGTGCTAAAAAAAGTTTAATGATGGTAGTTTTTAAAATTATATATAATCTTGGTAGACTATTATTTCTTCTCAACTTTCTATTCTATTTTGTTTTAAATGATTGTTTTTGTTAGTATATGACACATAAATTAGATCTTATCATCTTTCTTCCTTTTTTTCCCAACTAATTTGGATATAGATTTACCCGAATATACTCGATCTCCAATAGGAGGCGGGTATGGTGGATTGCCTACTATTCCTTTGGGGTATGGAGGTGGGGATGGGGAAGAACTTCACAATTGGGGATCGGGGGTAGAATAGGGTTCTCCGATCCATACCCTACCCGTTGCCATCCCTAGATACATAAAAATTATGCATATTGCATACCTATTAGCCAAGCTCATTGGGGCGTATAAGGCAGTAAATTTAGGTGGTTAATTACAGCTGTAGTTAAGTTTGCTAAACTGTAGTTATATTTGTTAACTTTATTTATTCCTAATCAGTGTAATTAGTATATAATTATCTTTGCTTAGCTTTAAATCAAGAACAATACAATACGAAGAATATTTCTCTCTCTGATCTCCCTCACACATGCATGCACGCGCGTGCACGCGCACACATTTTTTAATAGAGATCAAATTTAGATGTTCCATGTGGTATCAAAGCTCTTAACGTCTGTCGAAGCATATAAATCCTGTAATATACAGGAATTTGTGATCCAATTTAGAAGATGTTTCAAGAAATGGCAATAGCACGAGTTTGTCCTCTTCGCCAACTGATTCTTCAAAATCTGCTACAGTAAAGTTGAATCTTCCTACTTCCTCCATCTCTGGTATTTCTGATAGCAAATATTCACTCACTTGTGAAAATCGATTCACACGTATGTTATTTGGAGAAGTCAAACGCAACATGCATTGATAGCAAATCATCTTTTTGGATACGTTGATGGAGCAATTTCATGTCCATTACCTACTGCTGTTATAACTACATAAATTTCTATCTCTAATCATGATGCTGCACTTTGGAAATTAAGTTATTGACAGCCAATTAGTCTTTGTCTCATCAATCGCCACTATTTGTGCATCGATCTTACCTTTGATTATAGGGCTTGAACATGCATATCAACTGTGGTGGGAACTTGACCGTGTTGTGCCGAGTTAAAAATAAATTTATAAATGCAAGGAATTAACTCTTATTCAAAAGAATAGCGGTTAAGTCTGAGGTCGATCCGTAGGGACAGATTGGCTGTGTTACGCTAACTTTGATTGATTTATAATTTAATTTGGACAAGAAATTGATTGATTGGTGTTGTGAATTACTAAATTAAAACAAGTAACAATAAAATTGATTGAAATTGTTGGAGAGATGACCTAGGGTTTCGAGTCCACCCCAACTATGTAACGAAAATATGCATAGGTTAGGGTTTCTACTCGAATCATTATTTTGTCAAGAAGATTATTGTGTTGCCAACAAGAACAAGCATGACCTATCCCATAGTACGACCCGTCTTGCTAGCACAATCCGTCTCTTTCACGGGCTGTCCAATGGCATAACCCGTCTTACGAGCATAATTCATCTTAGTCACCTAAACACAATCAGTGAAAACTATTGGTTAACTATAGGTATTTGAGTTGCAATCACAAACACTCAACATATTGAAAGAAGTAAAATGATTTCATTCATGCATAAATGAAACTTATTTTAGTTAAACAATTGATCCGAATAAAAAGCCCAAAACATATACTTAAGTAAATGTTATTTGGAGCAGGGCTTCATCTTCCCCCTAAATGAGAGGTTTAGCGGAACATGGAGCCTCTCTTCAACTTCAAAACCCTAATAATGACCTAGGATTATCCTTTTATAGTGATCACAACTCTCTTGGAGTCTAAGTAAAAGAATAAGTTTAAAAAGTCCAATCTCAACCAAAAATCCCAAAAATCTCGTTTTTGTCTTTTGCAGCCCTTTTCCAACCCAACTTCGACCTTCAAGACATTGGAATTTGGAAAACTCATAAACAAGAAAGTTGTAGGAAATTGAATTTTCTTTCCAGTGCTGCAAACCTTACCTTAATCAGATACTCAAGCTAAAAGATATGGTCAAAATACTGAAGGCTGTCCAGATTCCTTTTCAATTAGGATTGAATGATTTTCTTTTCAAATTGCACTTTATTTAACTCATTGATCTCCAAAGCCTAAACTAATTAATTCACACCAAGTACAAGCTAGGCACTGGGCATAGGCCCAGTAGACCTGGGTCTGGGGCCCTTAGTTTTGGGCCCAATTTAAGAGACCCAATTAGGTAAATGTAAGTAGAAAAGTAATAAATATGCATTGTAGCACTACATGTTACAGTGAGGATGTTGGCCTAGAGGAAAAGCATGCTGCTTTCATGTTGAACCAACAGTGTTCGATTTCCAAGGGCTCTCTTTTTTCCTTTTCTTATGCTAGTTTATTTTTTCTGTAGGCAATATTATCATTTTCTTATGGTAGCTTATTTTCCTTCTTTTTGTCCTTACTGTGAGATTTCTAGCATAAATAGCCCCCTGGTTTCTTTTATTAAACGTATTTATAGTTAATGTTTTTACGGTTTGGTCAAATAATTTTATTTTATAACTCTTGACTAAAATAATTGAAATAGATATTAAAAATATCATATTTGGGAAATACCCCCTTATTTTAGCCTTGGAATACTCTTTTGCTACAAAAGATTTGTACTTCGTTAAACTTTTGAAAGATTGTTTCGCAAAGTTTTCCGTTCAAGTTACCTCAAAAAGGTGTTTCAATTTTGTTGTTAGTGATATAAATAATATACTAAGTTCAAAATTACCATCTTATAAGAACTCAATTGTGTGAACTTAGGCTTCCCTTACATCCATATCGTTTGTCGATTTTCTTAAAAATCTTTATTTGTGTTGTCATCAGAGTAAAAATAATTAAAACACTTGGGGTGTATTTATAAAATGTTTACATCAATTTGCCGATTGCACTTAATTTTCTAATTCTTGCAATAAAAATAAACAATTATGACTAAACTATTTTCTATTGACATGAGGACACGAATTACCAAAAATTACAAAGTATGGAACAAAGTATCTGTCATTTGGAATTAATGTTGGATATTTAATTTTTTTTCTTTTAGGAAAGACATAGGGTCTTGGTTTACATTGTCGTCTGACCAATTAACAACATAAATGGACCTGCAAGTATAAGTTAGAGGGCTTAATTGGGTACAATAAAGCAAAGATTAATGAATACTTCTGGTTCATCTTCTTATTTTCCATTTCCACAACAACAAACAAGTTGATAATTCTCAAAATACACAACAGATCTTTCCTCCCAGCAACAACCTCCTCGTATGTTTATAGCTTAATATCCGCGGCAATATAGTAATAAATTAACGGCCAACTACAACTCTTCACATACACGTTGTAGGCCCTGCGTGAATATGGGATTCATGTTGTTTTTGTGTTCCTAGATTTATTGCATAAATAAACGGATCTGGACATCTCCTGGCCAA
Source organism: Vaccinium macrocarpon (assembly GCA_022606695.1). Classification (NCBI taxonomy): domain Eukaryota; kingdom Viridiplantae; phylum Streptophyta; class Magnoliopsida; order Ericales; family Ericaceae; genus Vaccinium; species Vaccinium macrocarpon. The sequence goes on along the minus strand of CM040176.1, from coordinate 4,166,215 downwards.
GCATACTTTGGGACCTTGTTGTTCCTTACCCGGACACCGGTAATGAATTTGATGGACCTGCTACTTAGCTTTGCTGTTAGATGTTGATGTTGTTGTTGTCTATTTATTTTGCTTTTCTGTTGTTATTGTGTAGTCTATTTTGTTGGATTACTTGTACTCTTGATGTATTTGGCTAGTTGTTCTATGATATTTTTCTTTATTTCTCTAAAAGAAAAAGGGATCCGGACATATACTGCAGCACTACAAAATGCAAGATTTTGATAATTATTGTGGGCTCCCAAAAATCCAAAATTGGACACCCTAAAAAATGGACAGTAGCTCTGTCGGTGCAACTCATTTGGAAGGTCTCGAGAATATATTTCCAAATAATTTTAAACTAAATATTGCTCATTTCTCTCCGTATGAAACTATTTCATTCACGTATCTTTTAAAGCCAAGTTTCTCAAATGATAAAATTTACATTTTGTCAAATGAGGAAGACATTTAATAAAATCAAAGACTTTTACAATGCAAAAATACTTTGATTTTATCAAAATGTAAATTTTATTACGGGAAACTTGGCATATTATTCGATAAGTTAAATTTGTGTGTGATGAGTGATGACATATTTATTTATTTATTTTGGTAAAAGAGTGATGACATATTTGACGAGCTAAGGGCATCTTTATTTGACACAAAAAAAATACTACCAAATTTAACTTCAAAAATACCTTTTATAATTTAGCAAGTCACTTTTCAAAAAATTCACAAAATCAGACCCTTTATTCAAACTTTAGCAAATCACTTTATCAAAAGCCTACGGAATCAGACTCTCTATTCAAACTTTTATTCTTCCCTCCCTCCTTTTTTTTTGGTGAGTGAACTGTAGGTTACCAAATTTGTTAAGTTACTGTAGTAAAGTTAAAAAATCTTCAAATTAGTGAGTTTATTTGGTGAGACTGATTTTTAATATTTTGTAAGAGTTTACTCTTTACTTTAAATTTAAAATTAAAATAGAGAGGCTGACGGTGATGATCTAACTGTTGCATACCCAGAACGATACCACAAAGGCCAAAACTTGACCAAACGGGACTCAAAGGAACGGAAAGGAGTCAGGAGTTCTGTTCGAGGTCCGCATGCTCAATAGAAGGAGAACGATCTATCAATCAGGCGGTGAAAACCCAATCAATTTCGGGTACTTGTTTTGATGAGGTAAAAATTTTTTGATACTTTTTCATATGCTCTTAATTTCAGCTTCATAACGGTTTTCAACCGCAACAATTCTTCCCTAATTGTTTGCCGGAATGCCCTAATTCGTGTTAATCTCGATCTTGCTATCATTTCGATTTTTCATTTTCATTTCGGTTTTCTGCCTTCTTTGGTTTGTAAGAATCCAACTATAAGCAAATCAATAAATGTTTCCTTGTTTTTTCCCCTCTCTTTCAATTAATCGACATCCACACTGGGTCTTTCCTGCAAATAGCCAATTAGGTCTTTCCTAATTATGGATCAGGTTGTTTATGTTTCTGGGCTAAAAACAACCTGGAAAAATGGAAAAGTATTTATTTTTTATAAGCTCTCTTTTGTTTGCTTTTCGACTTGTGCTTTTTAAATTATCAGCTTTTCCTGATTTGATTATGATACTTTGTGATGTTTGGTTATGCTTCGTAGTATTTTGGGTGTGAAACACTGATCCAACAAAAAAAAAAGTAAATTAAAAGAGTATTCTGATTGCGAAACATAATGGCAATGTAAAGTGGTGTTGGTTATGAACAAAAGCAGATGAATTGGGGCGTAAGGTATTCACACTTCGTAAAAAGTGTGTATGATTGTTGTTATCTTGTGTAGATGTACTCCATTTACTGAATTCTTGATCTGGTATCTGGTGCTCATATGTAACTACGTTTGAGATTTTTGTGAGAACACAATTTGAAATCGTGTTGGTAGTTTGTAAAACTCATCTTTTTTGAGATATGTATTCTTTCGTATGTCTGTCCACGACCAAAAGTAGTTTCTTGAGCTAGGAATTGTTGATTTAATTTCTAAGCATATATATCTCATTTTTTTATGTTATGATCATGGAGTTAAATGCTTGTGTAGGACCCAGATGTTAGATTTCTGGATGTGTTACTTTTAGATGAAATTAGATTGTTACAGTTGTGAGGGGAGCAAGAGTTTATACACCTTTGCTACTGCAAAAGAAGGCTAGTGAGTGTGGAGGAGCCTTATGCAAACTGCAATTGCAATCAATGTAGTATCAAGCAAATGAGGGTTGAATGATAGGCAGAGAGTTGATGTGGTTTTGAGAGAGTCTCTTTATCAAAGTAGGCGCTGACTTGGAGCCAAAAAAATGGGAGGCAATTGACTAGTGGAGTCTTGCTGTGCTGGCTTTCTCATCCTGGGAATGCAAGGGCACGTCCCAAACAGGTGCATTGCAGGACAGGTGACTGCCACAGCTTGCCTGACCACCATCAATCGAGCATTCTCGACTTGTAGTGGCATCTATATCTTATATTTCACACCAACCTTACTAAGATAGCAGGAGGTTCTCTTCAAATGCGGAGCACACAACGTAACCCTAACTCCGGCTTGGACTTTTTTTGGGGGTTGCGTTTGAAGCTTCACCCCAACTAATCTTGCATGCAGCATCTGTCTTACTTGCAACACGTAATTACCATGCCTAAGCGTAAGATTACCCTAAGGAAAAATGAAGAGTGGATTATGCTGTTGTGAGGTTGGATAAACAAACCTTCAGGCCTAGTCACCTAGCCATGTGACCTTGGAGATACTACATGAGATTGGTAGTGAACGTCATTACTAAGCAACCAACTGCTAGGTGTTACTGTGAGACTATGGTTCTCACCAAGACTGGCTTATTAGGGTGCTAATGAGATAGGCATAGAAAGTAGAAACATGGGAGAGGAATCTCAATAGAGGAGAACTTAGGCAAGCTGATGAAATATTAAAGATGCTATCATGCATGGAGATGGATTACAACCGGATGAAGAGTCTATTTGACCATGAATTCAGGTTAAAGCACATAGCACAATCGAGAGGCCCTTGTAGCTTGCTACCAATGGCTTAGCTCAAGGCAAGGCACCACATTAGTTAACCTCACTCACTAAAGTCATCTACGTTAAATCTATGATAAGGTTTTGGATGACTTAAATAATTATCTTTGATCACGTTTGTGGAAGATAAATTTTGTCGATAGCTTCGATGTCTTTGCATTCAGTAATTTACCCAAAATTTATTTCTCTGCTTATTTCATTCTTAACATGAAGTAGGATCTTGTAGGGGAATATAAGCATGCATTGTTCTGTGTGTTCTTTGATGTATCTTGTTATCTGTGATTCCGATTGTTTGCAGTTTGCTGATTTGTTTTGGCCTTCAAGTATGATGGAATTAATGTGTTACTCAGTTGAGCAGTGTGGTTATGGGTTGATTGCTGTGACCAAGTTTTGTATTTGTACCTGGTCCATTTTGGGCTTCTATTTCTGTTTTTTAGGATTCTGCGGACCATTGTGGATGTCTTTTTTTAGACAATTCTGTATGAACTATATATTTAGGAATTCATTGATTTCTTGTCTACAAAGTCACTACAGTTGCTTTCTTTTTTTCCTACTTTCAGGCAATAAAAAGCAAGCTCCGAAGGTTTCAGCTCCTCGACCTCGTAACGGGATCACTCATCCTAACTCCTATATCACCCATTAGCATTACTCGTCCAAATTATAGGAGCCCGAAATTGCTGGGATTAGGGCGCACCTTTTAACATGTAAACATTAAGCATATCCGTCTTCCCTGCACAAATACATCACCATGAGAAAAACCTTCACCTGTCACATATGCTGCTCCCAATGACGATAATGAAGGGAACTTCCTGTAGGGCACTGCAAGCATCTTTGATAGATTGAGTTCTGATAAAACAAATGAAGCTTCTTTAACAAATATCGAACAAGTTACAGATACAAGCAATGAGCCACAGCCATCCCAGCTTCAGTACTTCAAATGGCCTATGTGGGTTCTGGGCCCTGCACTCCTCCTTTCCACAGGCATGGCCCCAACCTTATGGTTGCTCACATCTTCCATTTTACGGGGCCCCAATATAGCCAGCCCTCTCTCCTTAACAGGACTTGATTGCATATTCAACATCAGCGCATCTCTCTTCCTTCTCATGGCTGATTCTTCTGCCCGCCCCAAAATCCTACGGAACCCATAAGTAGCAAGGCTCCTTTTTTTTTTTCTTTTTTTTTTTTTTGAACTGCAGCAAGGCTCCTTTTAGTTACCAGTTCTGGAACATGGTTGCAACCATAACAGGGTTTATTATTCCCTTGGCAATGTTGTTTGGCTCGCAGAAGGGCTTCCTTCAACCTCACCTGCCTCCTATTTCATTTGCTGTTTTATTTGGTCCCTAACTTCTCTTTCTATCTGTACAGATGCTTACAGAAATGCTTATATGGCATTGGGAGTCTCCAGTGTGGCTGGTGACCCCAGTTATATATGAAGCATACCGTGTTTTGCAGCTAATGAGGGAGCTGAAGCTTGGGGCTGAGGTTACTGCACCGGCATGGATAGTTCACACCCTTTAGGGGTTTGTAGGCATAGGTCAGCACCCATGGCCATTTGGTGATCTTCTACTAAGATTTGGGGCCCAAATTAAGATTGGTGGGGAATTGTATATAGGTGATAAAAGAATGTCTGCAACCTCAGATTTCCTTTGTTTAGGCTGTGAACTACACACACACACACACAGATGGGTTGCAGATCGAAGTATAGAGGAGAGAGAGGGACACTCGACTTGAAAGTGAAAAATAAGGGAAGACAGAGAGAGTGGTCCACTCAAGGCTGCTATAATTGTCAAAGGTCTAGGAATGTCGTGGCATTAGATAAAACTATCGTGGCATTCGTGCTCATGAATTTCTTGTTTAATCCAATAACAAGACTGTTAAATTTCAATACCATCATAATCACAGAAATGATAAAACTAATAAACAAAAATAGTTGAATAAACAAATCAACTTATTCAATCTCCTCGTGCTTATTTTTCTTATTTCTTCGGCTTGTAAAGTGATGCATTGCCCTTCAAATGTAGTGATGTATTCTCTCGGGTTGTTCTTTTTCCAGGTCAATTCAACGGGCACTGTAACACGTCGGATTGCTCTTGGGTAGCGAGTCCGAACAAATTGCATGCCAGTGTCGAGCAACTCGACCATGGGTCTCAGTGTACCGATTGTGCATGGATGTGTGTGGGGGGCCCAAACAATATGAGTTGTTCTATAATCTTATTATTGTTTTTTCAAATTTCCATTTCAAATATATTAAGTTCAATCGGATAATTGTATTAAAGAAACTGTTATAATAACGAAGTCCAGCTTTAATTTTATTCTTGCCAAACAAGGACTCCAAAGTTGTAACTTGTAAATAAGGCAGAGAGAGGAGGCCGTGGTGGGAGCGCATGCGAACTTTACATTGTTTTCACTTTTCGGGTCCCAATTTGATGATCATAACTGTTCATTTTATTTAAATTAATTTGTTAGGAGACCATGCAAAAACTCACTTCAGCATGGCTTAATGCGCTACAAAAAAGTTGATTTTAGTGACAAAGTTGTCACTAGGTTGTCACTAAAGTGTGTTGGTGAAAGTATTCATTGACAACCTTTGAGTGAGTTATCTAATTTTGTAATTAGTGAAACGTTTTTGTCACAACGTTGCTAGTAAAACTCAAATATTTTTGTGGTGATGCTTGACCGGAAATTCCATTCCTAGGTCCAGAATTTTCACCCAATACATTAAATTTTTGGATCAAGCATTTACCAATATTCGATTGATCTTTATTTATACATGGTTTCCTAACAAATCAATCTGAATAAAATGAACGGTTATAATCAAAATTAATTGGCTAGAGTATTTAATGTAGTGGGTGAGCCAAATTATCTAAAAAAATTCTACAAATCTTTTTTTTCCTGGGTGTTCAGTTTTATAGCATACCCATAGCAACGTGACAGCAAAGTCACAAACTAGTCGTAACAATGTCTTATTGAGTCTCTTTCTTTGTTACAAGTGGTAGGAGAATAAAAGTATGTAAATTAGTACATCCAACAAACAAACGTAAGTTCACAATTACACCAAACCCAACATATTAAGCCGAACTAGTCGAGCCCTATTAAGAGTGACCGATAAGTATACAAAGAAACCTCATTCAGGAGAATGAATGGTGAAGTGTGTCCCGGACCTTTGGCATGGAAGTGTATAAGGTTGACTAACTTAGCCAAACAACACAAATTTTACATCTGGGGTATTTCCAAACATGTTGGTCTTGTACTCGATTTTTACACAGGCAAACCTTGTTGCTCCGTCATTCTCTGTCCTAGGACACCCATGAAACTTCTGTATAATTCAATCACTTGCACAACTGCAATTGCAATCTTCTGGCGTAACCACTCGTACATGGTCTTACATAAATATAGAGTCACAATTGCAAACAAAATGGCCCAGATGATGACTATGATTAGGAAACTGAGCCAGGATGGCAGAAAAAGCAGTGCCAAGGAAACCATAGAAGTAACTCCCGATATGAGTCTAACATGCTCAATGATTTTCGGACAATTGGTGGCACTATAAGTTTTGGTCAAACTTGTGCCCACGTAAGTGCATGTTGATGCGAAAAAAGTTCCAATGCTAGTCAGGTGTGTTTCAAATGGCGAAGATTTCTTGTTTTGATACAGTATCGGGAGTAGGCCAACCAACGTTGCAATAGAGAAGCCGTACATGACATGGAATGTTGTGAATAAAATTGATTCTTGGATTCTTGCACTGTCACAGAAAATAAAGCCAATTTTATGATCTTAAAAGACGGCCACAAAAACCCTTTATATCATTAAGAAGGACAAGAAGAAGAAGCCTGTTCAAGTACGGATAAAACTTACAAACATGTTCAAATACAATGATGACAATATTGACTCATGGGGCCCAAAGTCATAAGCCTATTAACTAGAGATGTCGAATTGGTCGTGCCGTGCTAGTCTAACCCATTTATTTTCGTGCTTATTGTGCTCTGTGTCGTGTCGTGCCGGTCCATTAAATAATCGTGCCGTACTATTTTAAAATATCCACAACTGGCATAGCCAATTGCCCTCTATAATGTGTGCCTATGCCGTGTCACAAGAAGATGCAAACCTTTTTATCTTTGTTCTTGGTAGAGGTGATGACTTTGTTTTCTTTTATCGGCAATAAAAAAATTTTAAAACTCGACAGAGGATACATCGAGGGTAGAAATGCCGCAACCAAACACAAGCGTAAGGTATAGGCAAAAAAATCCAGCGAAGTGTTGAAAATGAAAAAGAGAATAGGAAAAGAAAAGGAAAAGGATAAAAAGCTGATATAGGACAAGATATATACCCTATCATTTATGGAAATATTATTTTGGTAACAATTTTTATTTGCGTTTATTATCAGGAGATCTTATTTGTGATGCCTGTTTAGCACGATTATGGATTCTTATTTTCTAGTAGTTTTATAGACTTTTATTTCCTTGTTTTTATTTCCTTAATTTTGTTTTGTTTGGTCTCTACTCTAAGTTATATTCTTGGTAGCTAAGCATTACCTTATTAGCTAGGTCTATTACTGGTATAAATAAGGATGTAAGCCTATGGCGTGAATCATCTTCTAATTAATAAACAAACTTTGAGAACTGTCTCTCTTTTCTTGTAGATTCAAGAACATCTCGTGGATTCGAGAACCTATCTCGTTTGGATTAGTACATTAACTAGTCTCTTGTGAATTTTGCTACGTCAAAAGCAGATCCACAATGTTTGGCTTAGCAGGTACAAATGAGTTGAGCTAGATCAAAACACCCCTATTTGTTGTCCTTCATCTCCTCACCAGCCCCAAATCAAGAGACACCATCGCCAAATAAGATACACTAACAGCCCAAAAAAATGGCAGCATAAAGTTGCATTCTTTCATATCCAGCAGCCTCAAGAGAATTAGGTACACGTATTAGCTTCAGTAGTACTAAAAGCATCAGCAATACCGCATCAAGGGAAAGAGATTCAGAATCAGAAATCATCAGTAAACAAAACCACTCCAGGATAACTAAAACCTCAGTAGCAACACTACCTGTCAATACTACAAAATTCAACAGCCTGGGCCTCAATGACGACATCACAATAGCAGCAGCTTTAGTAATTAAGTAACAACACACTGCTTCTATGTGCCAAGGCATCCTCTGTAGTACCAACTTACGACAGAAAAAACTACAAAGCAACCTTGTTTATTAGGGAATTTTATCTTCTCCAATCATTTTCCAAACTCCACACTTAAGAAACCATAAATATTCTTCCTAAACTGAATAAAGTCAAGTATTCGTATTGTACTGTTCATCCCATTCAGAGCAATGGGAATAATGAATCAAATCTAGGACTTACCCGAGACGTATAACTCCCTGAGTCTACGGGCTTTTCACATACAATAAGAAAATCTATGTTCACAGAACACGCATAGTTTAAATTGATAGATAGTTTAATTTTTTAAATAATCTCCCTAATCTACTGGTTTTTTCTATGCAATAAATAAATGTGTGTCCGGTACGATGCTAAAGAACAAACCATCCGGATATAATCGAACACAACTTTCCACATAAATGTGGGTCTCCCCCAATAAATGTATATGGGACCTACTTGTATGTGAGAAGTTTTGTTCAGTGTTATATCTGGATAATTGTGTTCTTATAATTTTTTATAAATACGTGTACGTTCATAGCAAAAGAGACACACTCTAGGCACACCATCCTAGGTGGTGATGTGCCTGGTTGTCTCCATTTTGGTGTGTACGTAGACTTATTGTATTGTTTTCAATAATCATGTTGAGCCAGACAGCATGATTTACACCCTGGAAGTGACACAAGTCACTATACCTCGTAGTGACGTCAATTGTGAGACTTCTGAAATAAATTATTCTACATTTTTTCTCTGGTATTTTTTTTTTTTAGAACAACTGCTAGTGTTAGTTATAATATCCCTTTGGTTGCTCTTAATACAACTTCTATGATTTACTGGTCGCGCACCCCCTTAATAAAACCATTGAAAAAACCTTCACTACGAAGTGCATAATTACAACCAAGGCCCTCTCCCAAATACCCTGAAATAATTCGGCATGGTTTTCATTGTTTTGTTAAAATAAAAAGATAACTCCATATGCCACCAAGGGCAGTACTAAGGGGTGCAAGGGGTCCCCGACTCTACACAACTCCAAATATCTCCACGTATTAAACTAATTTTTCAAATTAATTAAGAAAAATTTTATGGGATTAGTCCCTGCAAATCCCTTAAGTGCACAAAAATTCATAAAATCTCTATTTATGCGGAGTAAAAACTCCTCAAAATTAAACAATCGCTACGTACATGCACCTTATATATTCTCTTTTTTGGACCTCACAAGTAACGATAAATACTTACAAAATATTATTTTTTATAAATATTAAAATACACATGCTTCGGTCCCTACTTGACGCAAATCCTGCGTCCACCACTATATGCTCCTGCGTCCACCACTATATGCAACCATACAAAAAGATCAAGATCGAAGAAAATGAAATTCCTTCAAAAGATTGGAAATTGAGATTCAAATATGTGTATACGGTAGAGAGAGAAGAGACGACCGAAGAAAGTAGCTCTGAGAGATGAGGAAGAGGAGACACCAAATAATAAAGTCAACGGGACTCGGGTTTGCAATTTTGCATTATATACGTAGAGAGAGAGAAAGAGAGAGAGAGAGAGAGAGAGAGAGAGAGAGAGAGAGAGAGAGAGAGAGAGAAGCTCTGTGAATTGTGAAGCAGGGGAGGACCGGACACGGCCTCTGGCCTGAGCGACAGGGTCACAGGGATGAACTGGAGTGTACTACCCGAAACACAACACAAAGGCTTTCGTATTTCCTAAAATCCCTCCTGTTATGCTCCGAACAGGATTCTGAGCCAAATCTTGGGAAACGAACCGCGGGGTTTGGATTGTACCTCGCCGTCACTGACGTGGAGAGCGTGCGTCCCACGCGCGCGTAGACCCACTCGCCTTCCACCTCCTGTAACGCGTGTCAAACACGCACGCGCTATGATGGACGCACCTGCACGCGCAATTTATTACCGGCGCGTGGTGTTCTTTTCCGACTTCGAAAAGATGTCGGACCACCACGAATGGGATCGTCCATCGATTCCATCCATTAAGGACCCTTACATGCCGCGTAAAAAAATGAAGAACACGTCAGCCAATATCTGGTGGTCAGAAACTCGTCGGCCAATATCTGGTGGTCCGACTTCATTTTTAAAGTCGGACCACCACGAATGGGATCGTCCATCGATTCCATCCACTAAGGACCCTTACATGCCGCGTAAAAAAATGAAGAATACGTCGGCCAATATCTTCCTTTTCCGACGCCGAAAAGATGTCGGACCACCACAAATGGATCGTCGATCGATTCCATCCATTAAGTACCCTTACATGACACATACTAATGAAAAACACGTCGCCCATTATCGAGCTCGCTCATGAGCTTCATTCCGTTAAGGACAGTGAAGGACTGGATACGACCGACAACCGTCCCGACACATGTTAGTTGTGAAACAGTGGAGGAGATGTGAGTCAATAAAAGATCATACATAAATACGCTGACAGACAACATTACATACGTGGAGTATATAATTGGAGTATACTAATTACCTGTTACAAGGATTGCGGCCAAGAAGTTGAGTGCTCGCATGACTTCGGCGGCTGCCGACCATCACCCTCCATCGACGTCGCATTATATTCTCACGGCGTACGAGCTGATCGTTGTTTTCCATTTGCCGATGGTAGTTTTTGTTTTGTCTGTCTTCTGAGGAGAGGAGAGCGGCCGGTTGGTTCTTTCGAGAGATTGAAATCACACTTCCCTTAGCGACCACTCTTAATTGAAATCGCACTTCCCTTAGAATTTAGTGACCACTTTTAATTGAAATCGCACTTCAATCCCTTAAAATTTAGATACTACTAAAATAACCTTAGAATTTAGTGACCCCTCTTAATTGAAATCAAACTTCAATCCCTTACAATTTAGAAACTACTAAAACAACCTTAGAATTTAATGATCACTCTTGTTGTCTGAAATCACACCTCAATCCCCCGTAGACTACTAAAAAGCTTCAATTTTCCATTACACTCCCAGTACTGCTACCATTGCTCCAACCTAAAGACTAACTCCAACCTGTTGTTTTTCAATAATCAAATTTTCTTCATCACAACCTTCCGAAGAGAGATAAGTTACTACATGATACTTTACTTTGATTTTAGATCATTATTCTTTACCATCGCTAAAGCTTTGCCCTGAACCCACCCAATCGTAGTTTATCATTGCTACAATATATTGCGTTATCAACTTTTGTTATCGTTTACCCATGAATTGACCAATCCAAAAATCAATACATTCAAATCCATTTGAGCATTATATTTTAAGATTTATTCTTCTTGTTAGCATATTTCTTTTCAATTTTTAGTCAAAATATTTAACTTTTTGTGTTTGTCTCGACAAGAAGAATTCAACAAATAATTAGTGTAGATTGAACTTGAAAGTTGTTACAAAAGAAAAAGACAATTCAAAAAAATGCTCTCTTTATTATTTATGTTTTTAGAATTTTTTTTATAGCTTTTGATAATATACTTTCTATTTTTTTCAATCACTGGAATAGAAAGAAAGAGCAAGAATTCCAGGATCCGAAAGGAAAAACTAATGCAAAACAAACAAAAATTTATAAAAGCAACAAATAAAGAAAATGAAGTCCAAATTACTCTAGAGTTATGTTCAAACCAAAGTATAATCTTTTGCATTTTCCTTTCTGGTAATGTTAGAAATTATCCTTTTGTTTGCCTTTAATAAAACTATCTATCATTTATTGGTCATGCACTCCCTTGGATGTATCTATTCAAGTCGTTTAAAAACAGCTTTGTATGTATTGTGTGATGTGGGAAATTTTTTCAAATTTTATTGAGTCACAATGGATGGTCGTATTGCCGCCAGTGTGCGGTGTTGGGTGTTGAGAGAAGTATTGGAAGACATGGTACAAAGAAGAGTAAGTTTGGCATTTTAGGATTTAGATGTATTTTGGTTTTCCCAAATTTTTGTCTGGTTAACTGACGGGTAGACCTAAGTGTTACACAAGTTTTAAAGTCAAGGGAGTGCAATATGATTTAAGTGAAATTCAGGCCTTCAAGGGGAATTTGTAAGAATATCTATCATTTCAATGAAATTCAGGGGAATTTGTGAAATTTTGCATTTTGCATTTTGGAGTTTCCATTACGTAAGAATTGCGCACATATAAATTGAAAAAACTACGGAGTCCACGAGGTTTTTTTTTTTATCACATCCACGAGGTTCAACACTTCTCACATACACGGATGACGTCACGTAAGAGTTGCGCAAACATATTTAATTGAAAAAACTACGGAGTGCTCCTGGAGCGCGACCTGTTCTAATATCATTCTCCTACACATATTTACTGTACGAGGATAAATCCGCGTAACCCTGGATCATGTGCTTCCTTCTATCTACCCTTAGCCTGCAAGACAGAAAAAGGGTTAGAGCACCTTTGCCTCTTGTTGGCAAAGGCCCTCCGATGCCTAAGTTAGTATCTCGTACTTAAAAACTCCAATCACAATGCGTATGAAAATAGGTTTCACAGCGTACCTTTTGTCATGGTTATTGCCTTGTATTTATAGGTGTAGATGTCCTTCACATTAGGCATCTCGTGTCACTGTTTCCTATTCTCTTTAGGAGTCCTTCTCTCAATAGGACTTTCCTATCAAGGGACGGCTTCCATATATTGCTAGATCTCGTCTAGCAGTAGTCTTTCTTTCCATATAGGACTCATTCTTATATGGGGTTTATTCCCACCCACATTAGGAATGTTCATATTAATCCCTCACTTACGGTGGGATTGCTCCCTTATCTTGTAAGGCTTGTAGAATATTACGGAATGTCTCGCCGCTTCTTGTGGCGGTGCCAAGCTCCTACATAGCTCGGAATAACCCATTACATAACTTCGACTCATCACGCCCGTCGATTTATGTATTCGAATCGCCGTTTAAACTATATTAAGTAGCCTTCCTAGCTTTCGGTATATCGGGGGCATCCTTTATGCCTCCGCCTTAGAGCTAGTGCATTCGATGTATTAATTTAATTTGATTTCGATCCTATTCATGGTCAATCCCATTTCGATGCAGGGATTCCACGAACTCCCTATGTGGTGAAGAGCTACTACTTCATCTTTCCGTGGCGGTCATATTAGACACGTGTCTTCGCCCTAATAGTAGGGTGTCAGGACTTTACCCACTCAATTGCTCCCGGCTCTGCGGCCATCGTCACTTGTCGGTAGTCTTGCTTGAAAACTCCCTCGATGATCATACGCGCGCGCCTTCCCTCCGTGGGTAGTAAGCGTTGCTTCGCATTAAATGTGAAGTGACCTCCGGTGGCTCGAGATAAGCCCAAAGAACGATTTATTTGGCGTTTCTCGTCGTCACGCCCCACTTTTATGGGGTTTTGGCGGGATAATCATTGCTCCTCCCCAAAAACCCTCTTAAACCCAAAACACTCCTTCATTTCCCTTTTACTCCGTTTTTGCAAAAAGCAGAGAAGAAAGAGAAGAGAGTCTTGATCCGCCATTGTTGCTGCCTCAAGCTTCCTGCATCCACGCCCTTTTCTCCGTTTTTACGTCGAAAAATTTCCCTCCGTTCATGCCGGAGATCATCCCATTAGGTCCATCCCTTCCACGTAAGTGACCTCTCTGGATTTCCATTCCCGTTCTCGTGTTTCTTCTCCTTCGTTGTTTCTTATGTAATCCGTTTTATCTTTTCGTTTTTTTCGGGTTTTCATTTGTGAAACCCTAATTCTCTTAGTGAAAAATGGGTAAACATAAGGCTCTTCTAGATTCCCCGAGACAAAGTGATAGCATTTCAGTAGGAAGTATGAGATTCATACGACGTTCAATTCGGCTAAACCGACCTAAAGACCTAGAGGAAGAGGGTCAAGACGAAAACACCATTCATATCCCCCTGATCTTTACTGTTGAGGGCGGCCTTAGGTTCCCTCTACACCCTTTTTTTTTCGTGAGGTATGCTTTAGATGCAACCTAAACCCAATGCAACTCTGCCCTAATTTCGTTAGGGTTGTCATGGGCACAATAGCCCTCAATAGGCTGCTCGGCTTCCATCTTGATTGGTGGGACTTGCACTACCTATATAGCGTAGTCCCCACGGTCGACAACAACTTCTACTTCAAAGCTAGGGATCCCAATCAAAAGCTCGTCACCCGAGGCCTGCCCTAATTCCTCAGGGGAGCCGGATGACTTCCTCGTAGTCAGCGGCGGTGGGAGCCCGGAGATCTTTGAGGGGAGGACCATCGGGTTTGCCTGCCCCACCAGACCTGGCAAATTACGTTAGTATATTTCAATTTCCTCTTTTTTTCCCTTTGTTTTCTTTTAAAAGAGAAATTACTAACTATTGTTTCACCATTGTCGTTTTTGCAGCGGGTAACCTCAACCACGGGAGTCGTTTGATTCACGGGAACCTCCACCATGAGGAGATAGCTTGGGCGCTTTATTTTTGGCGGTTTTTTGTCAAGGCTAGTAGGACTTCATTTGTCTTTGCTCACATACTCCTGGGTTACACTCCATCGTACTTGGGTAACATCAGGGGGAAAACGAACTAACCCAGGGTCGGACACACGGCCGCCAGAAGGCATCCTTGATAGCCACTTTAGAGAACCAGGGACTAGCCAGAGCGGAAGAGGCCAATCTGGGGAGGTAGGTACGGGCCTTGTGAGCTTCACCTGGTTGGCGACAAATCACCTTTGCCCGCGTCCGGAGATTACAGCCATCCCGTAATTGTCGGCCCGACCTCAGGCAGAACACATCCGTGAGAATAGGTGAAGTTAGGCGGGGGAGGAAAAAGAACAAAAGAAGAACGAGGTACGTTAGATTATCGCGCCTTTTCCTCCCGAAATTGCGGCGGTTTTCGCCACTAGGCTGACTTGGGCGACTCACGGGTTATCTCTCCTTCCCAGACCATTCGGAGATGCAGCTACTTGACCCATCAATCATACGGACCCGGCTAAATCTCGGTAGAGCTTCAATGCTCCCCGGCCAGTCCTACCCACCCAAGTTCCGCCCAATCATCCTCCACTTTCCTCCCGATTGTCGAGGGAGAAGAGACCCAATGAGGAGTCCTCGGCAAGTCCAACCCCACCTCGGAGGAGACGAGGCGGGGATATCACCCCCAACGATCGATTCTCCACCGCTGGTCCAACCACGGGCCCCTACGCTTGCTTTCGAACCGACGTACACTTGTCACCGTAATTGACAAGATTTCCTCCACGGATGTGGCCTTTGGTATCTCCCGAGCTGCCTTTCTTCCCAACGACATGGAGAGGGAGAAGAGCAATTCCTACGAGGTACTGATGAAGTCCATCTTCCAGTCTAGCGCCAAGGTGAGCCCACCTCCCTGTTTCCTTCTATTGTATTTAGATTTTCCCTCAGGCCAAGAAAGTCTTTCTTCATTTTTTTTTGTTTTACCTGCTTTTAACAGATCATGCAAAGGCTTCTTGGGGTTTTGAGAGGGCTAAAGAGGCCGAGAAGGAGTCAAGAAAGAGCGTAAAAAGGGCAAAGAGGGCGGAGAAGTAGAACGCCTAATACCCCAACCTTCAGCGAAGCCCTCGAAGCCGGGCGGGAGGCGCGTGGGAAATGCTGACTTGGTAAAGGAGATCGAAGAGGCCGAGCCTTGGCCTCGAGGAACTAAACCACCGACCGCCGCAGAGGCCAAGGCAGAGGGAGAATACGACCGAGCCGTCTTAGAGGTCACAGAGAACTACAAGGCATAAATGCCACCGCAGATGCTATCTCGGGAGCGCTGGGCTGGGCTGCTGTCTCGGTGTTTCTGCTGGATTTAGTCCTCCCTCATCGTCTAACATGGAGTCGCTGAATGCAGATAGTCAGCCGGCCGCCTCGATGCCCAAAGTTCTGCCCGATCGTAATCGTTCTCCTCGGCACAGATCGAAGACATCCTTCATTTCACGGCGTGATAATACGGAGAATTTTGTTGGAGGTAATGGCCCTAGTCCCACCCCGCCACCCCATGCTATCATTAAGTTCTACAAGAGGCTTGATGCCTACTCGCTGTTCTTCTTATCTTTTGATTCCTTCTTTGACCCTGCGTGGTTATCTTTGGCCGGTTGTGGTTGTTTATGATGTTTGATGCACTAGTTCCTCGTACTCTGAATATTTTGCCAAATGTTTTTGCTTGAGTGTTTTCGTACTCTGTTTATTTTGTCAAGTGTTTTTGCTTGAGTGTTTTCGTACTCTTACTGGGTTGTTGCAATTTTCGTTGCAGATCTAAGTTTATTCATACTTAGAATTTAATTGTTGTAATATTCGTTGCAAACCTAAGTGTATTCGTACTTAGAGTTTTTTGCAGTATTCGTTGCACTCTCTGCTCCCCAATAGGAATCCAGATTGGAGGTTATTTGGGTTCATATTTAAACAACATTGTAATAAGAAAGCAAAACTTTATTTATTCTATTAATAAACAATCTAACTGATTTACGTTGGTGATTGTATTCGTAATCCCAACCATGAGCTAAAAAGCAAAAGAAACAAATGAAAAGATGTGACTATATTCATAATCACATAAACAATTTACTAGAAGAATTTCCTAAGGTTCTGGACGTTCCATGGCCGTGGAACTGGGTCTCCATCCAAGTCGGCCAAACGGTATGCCCCAATACCAGCAATGCCCACGATCTTGTATTGGCCTTCCCAGTTCGGTCCAAGCTTTCCCATCACGGATATTTTGGTGTTGGCCAAGACTTTCCTTAGGACTAGATCTCCAAATTTGAATTCTCGTGGCTGCACCTTCTTGTTGTAGCTCCTTCGTAGCTGTTCCTGATATGCTGCCAAGGTGATAAGTGCACGCTCCCTCCTTTCTTCTGCAAGATCGAGCTGCTCGGCGAGGGCTTTATCGTTGCCTCCTGATTCCACGAGAGTAGTGCGAATGGTTGGCAAACCAATTTCCAAAGGAATCACGGCCTCCGTCCCATAAGCAAGGGAGTACGGCGTCTCTCCCGTAGATCGCCGTGGGGTGGTCCTGTATGCCCAGAGCACGGCTGGAAGCTCATCGGGCCATTTCCCCTTCTTCTTTTCCAACCTTTTCTTGAGACTCTTCAAGATAGTCTTATTTGAAGCTTTTGCTTGCCCGTTACTCTGTGGGTAAGCTGGGGTGGAATAATAGTTTCGGATACCGTACAGGGCACAAAAAACCTTGAACTTCTTGTCGAACTGGGATCCATTATCTGAGATGATGGAGTAGGGTACCCTAAACCTTGTGATTATCTTGTTCCATACAAATCTTTCCACCATTGCTTCTGTAATTTTGGCAAGAGCTTCCCCTTCTATCCATTTTGTGAAGTAGTCAGTGCCAATAAGTAGGAATTTTCGTTTCCCTGTTGCCATAGGGAAAGGACCCACGATGTCCAATCCCCACTAGGCGAATGGCCATGGGCTGGTTAAAGGTAGCAAATCCTCAGCTGGTGCTCGGATCAGAGGGGAGAACTTCTGACACTTTTCACAAGTTTTGACAAAGGCCTTTGCATCCTCCTACATGTATGGCCACCAATACCTTTGGGATATTGCTCGGTGGGCTATGGACCTCCCACCAGTGTGTCCCCCACAAGTTCCAGCATGAATTTCGTGAAGGAATTTCTGGACCAAAGTTGGGTGTACACATAATAGATATGGACCAAGGAAAGACTTTCTGTAAAGCTTACTTTCTGGAGAGAGCCAAAAGCGTACTGACTTGGTCTTGATTTTGTGTGCCTCCCTCTTGTCTTCTGGCAAGGTCCCATCTCGTAGGTATGCCACTATTGGGTCCATCTAGCTTGGCCCAAGCTCTTTTTCCATTACGACCTCCACTGCTGTTTACATATAAAATTAACAAATCCAATAATTAATTGACACGTAATGGGAAAAGCCAAACGTTGGCAATTACTCGTCAATACAGACACACTGGATTAAAAGAACATATTTGAATAAATACGATGTCGTATCATGTTCAAATGTAAAAACAGTTATTGGCAGTTACAAACCATCGTTATTGGAAAGTATTGACCTCGAAGTTATGGGATTAACTGCTAAACATATAAGTTCCACGTGTGAACTTGGGAAGCAAGGCAAATTGGCAGTTATAACACGTGGAGTACTTATAAAAAGGCAGTTATTCATCTTAACGTCTAAATCATTTGAGTTTGTTTAAACAACGGTATAGATTCAAAATCAAAGCTTTTGGAGGAAGAATTAGAAGAATTCAAATTCAGACGTGGAGGAAGGAGCAACTGCCAACTCGAGGAGTGGAAGTTAGAGTTTGAAGCAAGCCAATGTTCAAATTCATTGAGCGGGAAGTTTGAATTGCAACCAGCGTCTATAAATAGAAGAAATTGAAGAAGTTAAAACCCCCGGACAAATCTTCAACAAAAGCGACTATCAAAAAGCGATGCTTGGTTTGTTCATTGGCAAAAGTAGTTTAGGATTTAGAACTCGATTCGAATTAGTTTAGGATCTCGAACGCGGTTAAAGTAGATTAGGAAGTAAATTAGGAAGTAGTTAGGATTAATCTCGATTGTTCCTGTAACAATCAACCGTTCGAAGTTCTTGTATTTGAAGTTGGAGACAAATTTCGAAGTAAGTTTACCTTTGATTATTTAATCGAAGTATCTTGTTTCTCTTTTGTTCTTCGATTTCCTAAGTTTGTTGGTTTACATTTCTTCACTTGTTGAAAAATCCTCTTAATTGAGGTAATTGAACCAATAAAACACAATCGCCTGATTAGATTTGGTTTTTCCAAAGTTAATCTGAGGGAGGAGATTGAAACTCCCTCTGGCACGCTCGCACACAATTATTTTTCATTGCAAAGAAGTAAAAGAACCAAACAACTGCTCGGCCAATGCTTGGTTCGCCCAGATAGTCCACTGTCACCGTGCGGCGATGTTCTGTTTTGACTGTTGATCCCAGGCAAGCCAATGAGTCTGTGTGTGCATTCTGACCCGAGCTGATCTGTTGGATGTGGATCAGGTCAAATTTGTCAAGCAAATCTTTGGCTGCCTCTGGATATGCGGCCATCTTCTCGCTCTTCGTGGCATATTCCCCTGAAAGCTGGTTAACAACTAACTGTGAGTCACAAAATATTCTTAATTTGTATACCTTGAGTTCTAGGGCACTCTTCAATTCAGCTATCAGGGCTTCGTACTCTACCACATTGTTGGTAGCGCTAAACCCTAGCCGTAGTGCTTGCTTCAGGACCAATCCTTCTGGAGAGAAAAGCACAACGCCTGCTCCAGATCCTTTGTTGCAGGCTGACCCATCCACGTAAAGTCTCCATTCATCTGGTTCTAGATCGGCCACCCTCGTTGGCTGCTCGGGATTACAAACTTGCTCCTTCTCGTTGAGAATTGGTGGTGGTGGTGCCACTGTTGGAGTAAATTCAGCTATGAAATCCGCTAAAATTTGTCCTTTGGTTGCCGTTCTAGGCTGATAATCAAGGTCAAACTGACTCAGCTTTATTGACCACTTGGAGATTCTCCCAGAGAAGTCTGCCTTCCTGAGCAAGGCCCTTAGTGGATACTCAGTGAATACGGTGATGGGATGTTGTAAGAAGTAATGGGGCAACTTTCTCGATGCTACAACAAGAGCATATACCAATTTCTCTAGTGGTAGGTAACGTGTCTCAGCATCCAACAATGTTTTGCTTACGAAATAGACTGGAGATTGCTCCGTCCCCTTTATTCGTAGGAGGACCGAGCTGACCGCATGATCAAATACTACTAAGTATAGTATCAACTGCTCCCCAGCTTCTGGAGTGGAGAGCAATGGCGGTGATGATAAGTAGCTTTTTAATTCCTGGAAGGCCCGTTCCTACTCGGCTCCCCACTCATAGCCTTCTCTCTTCTTCAAAAGTTGAAAGAAAGGTCTGCAGTGGTCCGAGGACTTGCTGATGAAGCGATTAAGAGCTGTTGCCATCCCTGTTAGCCTTTGGACCTCCTTCGTGGTCTTTGGACTTTGAAGGGCTAGCATAGCCGTGCTTTGATCTGGGTTGGCCTCAATCCCCCTTTTTGTCACTAAGAGCCCAAGAAACTTCCCCGAGCTGACCCCAAAGGCACACTTTGAAGCGTTTAACTTTAGATTGTACTTTCTTAAAATGTCGAAAGTTACCTTTAGGTCGGCAAGGTGATCGGACTTCATCTTGCTCTTGACTACCATGTCGTCGATGTAAACTTCCATAGTCTTGCCGAGCTGTTCCTTGAACACTTTAGTAACCAGCCTCTGATAGGTTGCTCCAGCATTCCTTAGCCCAAACGGCATAACCTTGTAGCAGTAGAGCCCTCTGGGAGAGATGAAAGACGTCTTCTCCTGATCGGGTTCGTACATAACTATTTGATGGTACCCTCGATATGCGTCAAGGAAACTCATTCTCTCATAGCCTGACGTAGCATCCACAAGCTGACCAATTCTGGGGAGTGGGAAGCTATCTTTGGGGCACGCTTTGTTAAGACTGGTGAAATCCACACAGACCCTCCACTTCCCATTTTTCTTTTTGACTACAACTATGTTGGCTAGCCAATCTGGATAGCTCACCTCTCGTATGGCATCCGCTTCTAGGAGCCGTTCTACCTCCTCAATTACAGTGTTCGCGTGCTGTGGTGTCGAACTCCTTGCCTTCTGCACAACTGGCTTGTGCTGAGGGTCCATGTTTAAGTGGTGGCAAATAACTTCAGGATCTATTCCGGGCATTTCCTGGGGGGTCCAGGCAAACACGTCGATGTGGTCCTTAAGAAAAGTAACCAGATCTCTTTCCTCTAGCTCGGAGAGGGTCTCGCCGATCAGAAAGTACCTTTCTGCATCGTCCTCTTGAATCTGTACTTTCTTTAGTCCTTCCACCATCTTCTTGGTGGGATCACCTCCGACATCCTCCAAAGTAGGTTGGTCTGGGACTTCAATCGTTTTCACTAGTTCGGCCCTTGGGGATTTCTTCAAAACCATGGAAAAACATTGATCAACCACCTTTTGTTACCCTTGATACACTTTATTCCGTCTGCTCCGGGGTACTTGATCCTCTGGTGGTATGTTGAAGAGATCGCCCTCATTTTGTGCATCCAAGTCCTTCCTATAATCACGTTATAAGAGGAAGGGATGTCCACCACAAGAAAATCAGTCTTCAATACCACTGATCCTGCTCGGACAGGCAATGTGACCTTTCCCATAGGCCATACTGTCTGCGCGCTGAAGCCAACCAGGGGGACAAGGCACTTTTGTAGTGAGCTTATTGGGAGCTCCATCTTTTTGAAGGTGTCGTAGTACATGATTTCGGTGCTAGCCCCTTGATCCACTAGGATTTTCTCCACGTCATATTCCCCTATTCGTAGAGTGATTACTAGTGCGTCGTTATGGGGTATCATTACCCCCTCCAAGTCGTCGTCGGTGAAGGTGATCGAAGTCTCCAAGACCTCCCCTGCCCTCGGCCTCTTCATGCCGAGCTTCATGACTTGTTTTGCCTGCCCATTGACCCTTTGGATGTGCCTTACTTCGTTGTTTGTGTAAGGGGCAACGAGTCCATGTATCATATGGATCGTTCCCTTCGGACCTTTCTCATAGTCCATCTCCTCAATCAGCTCGGCATCATTCTTGCTTTCAGCCAGAAACTCTTTGAGGTGACCTTCTGTAGACACCCCGATTTTGACCCGAGAAACTTATCAAGCATCCTCAAGGATGAAAATGCCTAATAAGAGCACGCGAGGCTTGATTGTGAACTTGGAAACCCCTCCTAAACCTCTTCAAAATAAACCCAAGCCTACACCACCTTCTAGTACATTCAAAACCCTCTTTTTCGATATATAACATGTCCCAATCCGTCTTGAAATGAGGGAGATATGCACATTTTACCAAAATGATTCATTCTTCCGACCTTCTGAGGGTAAAATGGTCACACATTTTGATGTACAAATCATCTGGGATTCAAACAACTTGGGTTAGAAAGAATACTTGATAATCTTTCCAACGCTTCAAACTATGCGCAAAACAGAGTTCGGTAGCACCCGAAATGGCCCCGCAAAGTTTGGAATTTTGTGTTGTCTCGCCATCCAAGCGCCTGGATTGACCCTTTCCAGACGCCCGGACTCAATCCAAGCGCCTAAATTGCCTTAATGTAGGCGCCTGGACCCTCTCCAGATACTTGGCCCCCAAGGTCAAGTTAGTGGGGATGAGCATCTTGGGAGATTCTTTGGGGATTTTTTTACAGAAAAATAATGGAAGGGAGCTGATGATCCTATTTGACCCCTTAGTGGACCCTTTAGGTGATATTTTCTACCCCATTTTACCCCCCTTTGCCTATATATACCCACCTCTCCTCTTCCTTTTAAGAGGACCAGCTCTCACCTCTCTCCCTTACTGTTATTCTGCCCCCAAATATTTCCAGAAACTCATCCCCAAACTGATCCCTCCATTTTCAACCATCAAAACTCAATTTTCCCCCATCCTAACTCCATAAAACCCACTTTTTACTACACCAAATCCATGTATCTTCATCATCCATAATCAAACCGCCAATCAAACCACCTATAATCAGTTTGATACACTTCCAATAGTCAAAATCCAGTCCACTCAACTCTCAAAAATCATCTCAAATAACTCACCAAAGTTCATCAATCAAGCTTGTCAAGGTAGTTTTCTACCATATTGCTCAAATAAGGCCCTGAGGGGATACCATCCAAGCTCTTACTAGTTCTTCATACTAGTTAAGAGTTTGGAAAGATTTCAAAGTTCACAAAAATGGAAGTTTTTCATTAGCATTTGTTGTGTATATTTCTAAAAATCATCCAAAATCAAGTTTCTTTTAAGCTCATATCATGCATTTGAGTTAAGTTTAAGGTTCAAGTTTGCTACTGTGTTGTTATACATCTTTTAGAGTGCATATGAGTTAGTTAAAAGCATTGCATTTGGTGCTTCCTGTCAAAAATGCAATTCTAAGTTTTCTGTCTGGAAGGCAATCCAGGCGCCTGGATTGAGCCTTTCCAGGTTCCTGGACTCAATCCAGGCACCTGGATTGACTCTTTTCAGGTGCTTGGATCCAATCTAAGCGCCTGGATCCGTCTCATCCAGGTGCCCAGATTGCAATCCAGGTGTTATGTGTTGGGCATTTGTGATCATTTTCTGAGACATCCTGAGGTAGTTTGAGGGCATTTAGTGAAATTTTAACACCTTTTGTACATGAATCATCCACTCATAACATTTTGCACAAGCATTCATTCATATTTCATTAATCTTCTTGATATATTTGTCGTGTTTTTCGCATGAATCCATGTTTAAAGTCCACTTAAGCAATATTTTCAAAACCTTTTCGAACATTTAGTAGAGACCGGTGATCACACCGGGCACGAGAGGTGCTTTAAATTCCTTCCCCTCTCACAACCTAGCTCCTGGACCCGAGAAATCTCATTTTGAGAGGCCGGTAAAACATTTTCCATTTCATGGGCAAAAGAGTCATTTTTCAAAAAGGTTTCTCGGGTAAGGTCCTTAAATCCGGGTGGCGACTCCATTCAATCAATCAAACCGATCAATCAAAACCGTTTTCCAAATCAAACTTCAATTTTTGTGGACATAACGTGCTCCGCGGGGTGTTCACACCTTCCGCCACCTTCTCATCCAAAAACTTTTTGTACTTCACGCAATCTTCGGTCATGTGCCCCCAATCTCTATGGTTGCTGCAGTGTTGGTTAGTGGCCCTTCTTTTTTCCGGGTTCCCAGTCATCTTTGGGGGTCTCCTGAACCACTGTTCATTCTTGATCCTGTACAACATCTTATATATAGGGATGTTGAAAGTCGCCATAACACTGAAGTATGACTTGGGGTCTGGGTTAGCTTTGTCCTTCCTCTGCTGGGCGTAATCCTTCCTTCCCGTCGGGAAGTCCTTCTTGTACACCTTTGACTCTAATGTTTTCTTTTTTGGGAGCTGAGGTTGCCCTGCTATGATCTTTCCCCCAGCTTGCAGGATATCATCTTCTACCCGTGCATGCTCCTGGACCCTCTCCATTAACTTGGCTCTGATCTTTGACCGGGGTGCATAAATAAGCAATTCGTAGCTTACTATACGGGACTTCATTTTGAGCGTTGCTAGAGCGTACTCCTCACTACAATTTTTCAATTTAGTTGAAAATTTCATGAATGCTTTGAGTATTGGCACGAGGGGTCTCATCATCCTCTATCCTCATAGAGGTCAACGCATCAAAGGTCTTCGGAGCTGCTCGGCTTGTGAGGAACCGAGCAGTGAACTCCTCAGCCAATTGAGTCCAGCATAAGATTGATCCCTCTGGGAGCTTGTGATACCAGCTTAGTGCTACTTTCCCTAGGCTGGAGGGGTACATTTTGCACAGTAACGGATCATCTTGCTCATGCATTAACATGGCTGCTTTGGTAGTCTTGAATGTAGACCCACGGGATCCGTCTTTGGTTTCATAAGGGGCCGAGCGGTGAGTGTTTCACCACCTTGGCGTTTTTCTCCACCTTGAATCGATTAAGATTACTTGGTGATTTGGAAATCGGCCTAAGGCTTCGCCAGCTGCCTGCGTCGATTTAGGACCTCCCTCGGCTTTGCCCCCCTCCTTACCGTATATTACACAAGAACAAGCTCGTTGGAATCAGATCTCTCATATCTGTCTCTAGCATGCTTCCTCCTTTCTCTTCTTTCAATAGAGACGCTCCTATCTCTCCTTTTTCATGGAGAGACTGCTCGGTAAGTGGAGGCGTTGTCGTGATGACGACTTTTTTTCTCTTGCTCATGGCCTTGCAGTTTGCGTCCAGGAGGCGTAGGTCTTTTCTTTTTCCTAGATTTTTGCTTTTTAGGTCCTGAATCTCTCGTTCTCGTCAAGTGACTTCACGGGCCAACTCCTCTGCCTCTTGCTCCTTTTTGTCAAGGCTATCTTCCCTCTCTCGATTCTTTGCATGCCTGTGACCATCCCTCTTTGGGGAGCTCTTTCCCCGTTCTCGTCGGGTGGTGGCCTCCCCACCTCTTAGTGGTGTCTTTAAGCGTCTTGCCCTTGGAGAATCACGGAGTATTAAGCGTGTATCCCTGTATTTTGGAATTTCTGGGATATTCCCTACGTCGAACTTCTTGGTTGCTGGTTTTTTCTGTGGTGCTCTTAGAACCAGGGGAGTTTTGTCCACCCTTGTGCTCTTTCTCGTAGTATACACAAACGTGGTACCATCGTCTTCCACATCCTTTCGTTGTGGAGTGCACAGAAGAGGCTCTGAAACCACCATTGTTGACCTCCGTTGGAAGGGATCAAGCTTTTTTGTTAGGTTTCCCACAGACGGCGCCAATTGTACGAGGATAAATCCGCAGAACCCTAGATCACTTGCTTCCTTCTATCTACCCTAAGCCTGCAAGACAGAAAAAGGGTTAGAGCACCTTTGCCTCTTGTTGGCAAAGGCCCTCCGATGCCTAAGTTATTATCTCGTACTTGAAAACTCCAATCACAATGCGTATGAAAATAGGTTTCACAGCGTACCTTTTGTCATGGTTATTGCCTTGTATTTATAGGTGTAGATGTCTTTCACATTAGGCATCTCGTGTCACTGTTTCCTATTCTCTTTAGGCGTCCTTCTCTCACTAGGATTTTCCTATCAAGGGACAGCTTCCATATATTGCTAGATCTCGTCTAGCAGTAGTCTTTCTTTCCATATAGGACTCATTCTTATATGGGGTTTATTCCCACCCACATTAGGAATGTTCATATTAATCCCTCACACGACGGGATTGCTCCTTATCTTGTAAGGAACCGCTTGTAGAATATTCTGGAATGTCTCACCGCCCTTCTTGTGGCGGTGCCGAGCTTCTACATAGCTCGGAATAACCCATACATAACTCAGCTCATCACGCTGAGCTGATTTATGTATTCCAGAATGCCGTTTAAACTATATTCCTAGCCTTCCTAGCTCGATATATCGGGGGCATCCCTTTATGCCTCAAGCCGAGCTAGTGCATTCCGATGTATTAATTTAATTTGATTTCTGATTCTATTCATGGTCAATCCAGCTCGGTACAGGGATTCACGAACTCCCTATGTGGTGCCGAGCTACTCGCCCTTTCGTGGCGGTCATATTAGACACGTGCTACGCCTAATAGTAGGGTAATCAGACTTTACCCACTCCATTTACTAGCATGAACTCGTGCTATACACGAGATGAGTTAAAGAATATATACCGTTAAAAAAGCATATATTACTCAGAGTAGTAAAATATAATTGTAAAAATAAGATTAATTCTAAGTGCATAACACAAATCATATATACAAAAAATAACTAAATCATCCATGGTTTTGAATTTTAAATTTCGATTAGCCCGAATGAATGTTGTGAAGTAAATTCTTTCCCCTCACTATCTCAAAATTGATTATTGAGAATAACTTTGAAACGGGGTCCATCTAACTATATAAGTGAAGGAATTTGGAAAGTAAAACGTTTCTCAATTGTCTAGTCCCAATCACTAATAAAACTAATTTTAACGATTTATACATGGAATAATAATAGAACAAAAGAGAGATTTTGAAAAATATTTAATCCGATGGGAGTCCTATATCAAATTCCATTTGGTGGTAACAATACCAACCGATTAAGCAATTTTTCGTGTCACACCCATGTACATAGGATTTTCTCAATAATGAAACAAACAATAGAAAGAAAGGAGAAAACAAAAGAAAATGGAAATGATTGCCAGTTAACAAAATTAGAACATACCTTCATGAATTAGAAGATACATCCGACTTGGATTCCGGATTTTTTATGAACTCAATCAAAGACCCACATATGCACTAAAAAAAAACCATAAACTTGTTCATCGCATTCCAATATTCCTGTCACTTGAAGAATAATGCTGTAGACAAAATAGGTAGTAAAACATATATATAGCATCATTCTTCTAATAACATGATTGAAAAGGTAGCAATCGAGGAAGCAAAAATCTTTCGAATGATGAGAATACAAAAAGAGGCAAAATAGAATATGAAACAATTAAAACAGCAAAAAAAAAAAAAACAGGGCAAAGATTGTAAAACATAAAGCACTACACAACGTAAAGCATAAACAAAATCAAGCCGTTTTCCTAGCTAGGGAAAAAAACCCCATCAAAATACATAAAACTCACCAAACCACTATGGAATTGGCAATACACTGCAATAAACAAACTCCACCAACGTTTCTTACCAACTGATGCCAAGAAATCTGGGATGGAGCTTAATCATGAAAGAAGAAATGTTGGTTTTATCAATTTTGTGGATAGTCGCTTCACAAAATCAGGTATTTTATATTAAACGGTTTGGATCATCTAAAACGGAAAATAAAAAGTGTACATGCGGAGATGTGAAATGATAAAAGAAAAAGAACAATCAAGGGAACAAATAACTACTAAAAAGAAAAAATACGTAGTTTCCGCACCATTTATTTTTTATAGACTAAAAAAGTCATACAAAAAAGGTTGAAGGGATTACAGACTGATCTCATGCCATGCTAAGCGAAATCTCAAGCAGGGAAAGAAATACCAAATGAAAAAAGACCATCTCACATTCATCATGAATTGCACTAATAGAACTATTGAAGCTCTCTCTCTCTCTCTCTCTCTCTCTCAAATTGGTAGTGCTAAATAATTTTAGTAGTAGATTGGAAATTCAAAAGGATTCATATCCTCCTATTACCCAGTAATGTTTTTCGTAAGTTTAACACTTTTGGGAATGAGATAATCAATTGAACCCAATTCCTAATGTGAAAGGTTTCCTATTACCCAATAACCATAAAAGGTTTCCTTCTACCCTACAATTCAAGCCTCAACCAATGTTGTTTTCCATAACTGAAAGATTATCCCCAAATGTAGGATTTGTTAACTCAAGGAATTTTGTTAGATATTTTAGAATAATAATAGTAATTCAATAAACATGTCGTCCAATCAAAGACTTACATTTGTCGCATCCACAGTCCTCCTCACGAAAAGTAGTTCTGCAATAATTGATAAGCCCCTAATGTTGTATATATCTGGGCTTATCTTGCTCGTTGTGATCACACATACATGCATTTTGTGCCTTTATACGATTGATTTTGCGCGAGTTGTGTTTTTGATAAGTTTCAGAAAATCGGAGCTAAAAAGGCGTGTCCAAAGCTCCAAATAATCCCCGGTTTTATCCGGAAGTATCCAAGATCCCGCAATGCCATGGAGGACAATCGCCGAAGCTTAGAAGTCAATTCAAAGAGCTTTGGAAGGTTCAAGGAAGGCCCGGAACAAAGGAACATGAAATCTAGAGTTATGAGGCTCGAGGAAATCCAACCAATCGATAGAAAAAGGCTCATTTCTCTCAAGATACAAAAGCTATGAATATGAGGTCAATTGGGTTGGAAAGTAGACTCATAGAGCTTTTCAACGGTTTAAGAATCACCTCATTCCGAGTTCGGATGAAGCCGGGGCGCGCCCGCGAAGTTGGGTAAAAAAATCAGTCTTCCAGACGATTCTGGACCAGTCCAAAATTATTCTGGACCGATCCAGAATTGCCCAAAAATTTCCAGACGATTCCGGACCGGTCCGGAATAATTCTGGACCGGTCCAAAAGTGCTCTGAACCAATTTTTGTGGACTTTTTGCATTTTCCACTTATGGAAACTTACTACTTTTGTTGTTTTTATGATATTTTTGTGAGAGAGAAAGTGTTGTGTATATAATCATCTCTCTCTCTCCCTCTCTCT
The DNA here is from genome assembly GCA_022606695.1 of Vaccinium macrocarpon. Taxonomy (NCBI): domain Eukaryota; kingdom Viridiplantae; phylum Streptophyta; class Magnoliopsida; order Ericales; family Ericaceae; genus Vaccinium; species Vaccinium macrocarpon. Next base: position 4,137,404 of record CM040176.1, on the reverse strand, counting down.
TATCTCCTCCATTAGTTAGCTTTAGGTACTTTAAGTTTCTTTCATTTCCATGGTTTTTCAAGCTTCCTCTCTCTAGATTTTTCAAGTAAGTTTTCATTTCTAGTTAATTTGTCAAGGTTTATTGTTGTAGCTACAATCATTCTCTCTATATAAATCTAGTTTATTTGTGTTTTTATTGGTTAAATCTTGTTCTTCATTTCCTAGCTAAATCCTTCTTAAACTCTAGTTTTTATTGGTTGTTTGTTATTTCTCTAAGGTTTAAAGTTGTTGGCAAGTTTGTTATCATCGTTAAAAATCACTTTTCAAAGTTATTGGTCATGTTTATAACTTCCTTAATTAAATTAATTAGTCTTTGCCTAATGAGTGAGTAGTCAATTAGGTAGGGTCATGGGGTGATTGACTCCCCATGACCAAGGTTAATCCAGTTCCTCGTGCAATTTAAAAAAGGCTTTCAATGTTTGTCGAGCAATGAATCGGGATTCACTTTTACGAATCAAAATTAGGGTCTGTAAACCCCTTTGATCGCACTTCACCCGGGGCTTGACCACTTGGTACATGCGATGCTTAGGGATAGGGTGACTCAAATGTTTGTCTAAATGGCACAAGAATCCTATTCTTTGTGGAACGCATTTTTCTTGGCGATGGTTTAGTTTCTAAACCATTTGCTCGGGTGCACCTAACGGTGGCTCAAGTCGGTTACTGAGCGTGAGGATTTGGTTAGCTTTGGTTGTGATCGTTATGAACCCCTAGGCTTTACCTTTGTTAATTTAGTATTCTCGTATTCCGTGTCATTCACGAAGTTAAGTGAATTCCACCAACCAAAACTACAAAAGCAAAGTTTGCCGCTTTAAGGCTAAAACTTTCACTTGCAAGACAACTCTCACGCCAGTTGTGTTCGGTCCCTGTGGATTCGACCCGGTCTTACCGGTTATTATGCTACCTCTGACCTAGCCCTACGCTTGGGGCAACAATTTCTACGACACAATCTAAGGTATCAAGCATTTTTGGCGCCGTTGTCGGGGATCAAGCAATAATATATAAGATGTGAGACTCAAGAGTAAATATATGAGCTTCACTTACATATGTGATGATTAAGGTCGATAAAAAAAAAGAGAAAGAGAAAGGTATTGGGACACCAAGTTATGATACCTCAAAACCACTAAATAATTACTCTTTCCGTCCCAATTTCTTGGTCCTTCTTTCCATTTTGGGATGTCCCAAACTATTTGTCCCACTTCTAAAAACATCTATCAAAATTAGGCCACTTTCCAATTTTACCATTAAAAAGTATTTTCCCCATCTTAATTGGCTAGTCTATTATCTTTTATTTTATAACGGTTTTTATGATTTTGAAATTTTTTTACAATAAAACTAATTGATATCTATTAAACAAGATCCATATTGAATATGTTTTGACTTTCTTATAATAAATTAGCCTCACAAATTTGGTCACAGTAATATTGACTGGATTTAAGGGCAAAATAGAAAAGTCAATACAAAGTTTTCACACCCTTTAAAAACCCGCTTCTCCAAAAGAGGCTAAGAAATTGGGACGGAAGGAGTATTCACAAGTAAGCTTCAATTCACTCAATTTTTTCCTTGAATTGATCGTCGTTTACAATTTGCCGAAGATATTGGCCGTGTTCGGTTGAAAGTTTTGGACCGATTTTGGCCCTGTTTTAGTTTTGCTTACCTCATCATTTTTCTCTATCTCTTTCTACTTATTACATTTGCTTACATCATCAAAACTAAACTAAAACTACTAACCGAACAAGGCCATTATAGTTTTCTTGTTGTCTTCTCAGGAGAGGGGCCAGTGGGCCGTTTTTGAGTAAAAGGTCGATCAAAATTACACTTCCCTTAAAATTTAGAAACTACTAAAACAACATTAGATAGTGACCGACCGCTCTTAATTGAAATCACACTTCAATCCCTTGGAATTTAGAAACTACTCGTACTAAAACAACATTAGAATTTAAAAACCACTCTTAATTGAAATCACACTTCAATCCCTTAGAATTTAGAAACTACGGAAACAACCTAAATTCGGAGAGCGGCCAATGGGTTTTTTTAGTAAGAGATTGAAATCACACTTCAATCCCTTAGAATTTAGAAACTACTAAATCAACCTTAGAATTTAGTGATCACTCTTGTTGTCTAAAATCACACCTCAATCCCCCATAAACTACTAAAAAGCCTCATTTTTTTAGTACACTCCCAGTTCTGCTACCATTGCTCCAACCTTAAGACTAAATCCAACCTGTTGTTTTCCAATAATAAATTTTTCTTCATCACAACTGTGGGGTGCGCTTCTCCGATGTGCCAACTTGAATCGTGGAGGATTGACGTAGACGAAGGACGTTGGAGGCAGAGAGCCTGTGGCACGAATGATGTCATGCCCTCAAATTTAATAACTCGAAAGTAAATAAAATTCACGTGGAATAAGTCAAAGTCTCACAATTTCCTTACAATAGTCCAAGTCAACACGATACAATCTCACCATTTCGAATAACAAGGTCTATCTACTATCGACCATAATCCGAATGCATAAGTACAAGGTTTAAAAGTTATTACATTGATCGAATAGTAAAAAGGATAACCATATGGAAGTTACAAAAAAAACATCTTTTCCAAAATAAAATACAAAGATGGAAAAATAACTTCATGCATGAATATGCTCCATATAAGTGTCACACCACACGCATCCAACTTCATGCTCCATGCCGTGTACCTGAAAATTGATAGGTTGAGCTCACTAGCCCAGTATGAAAACTATTCTACCAACGCTAGGTGTATAAACATGATACATGCATAATCAATGTGTATGAAGAGGAACAAGGCCAAAGTACGAGGTTAGGATGGACGGAAGGCTATGACTCAACCTCGAAGTAACCAAAATATATCCAAGTGTCCAAAACGTGTCCAAGTGTCCCAAAACCATTTCAAATATCCAACCAAGTCCAAGTAGTTCCCAAAATTCTCATTTTTCGCATATCAAAAGTCAATTTTTGCCAAAAAACGCCAAATTAATCCAAATTCCCCACAACCGATTTTTCATAAGAAAACAATCTTCCATTTATAATAGGGAAGTATCCCTCTGCCGGATTTCATGGGCTCCGTGCACCCCTGCCGGATTTCATGGGCTCCGTACACCCCTGCCGGATTTCATGGGCTCCGTGCACCCCTGCCGGATTTCGCGGGCTCCGTGCACCCATGGTCAGGGACACCAAACGGGTGATCCCTAGAGTTTATTTTATCCAATAAGTTCATATCAAAAGCATTGTCTTTCAAAAAGTCCCAAAAATCCTATTTCTTTCAAAAGTTCACCATTTTCGCCAAAAATGTGTCAACCAACGCGTGTCCGATACGTCAAACATAAAATTTGTTAATTCAAGTGTCAAAGGGTTAATTTTATGAATTCGAAGTGGATTCGGTGTTCAAAATGGTAGTATAGTTCAAAGATACGATGAAATGGACGACGGGGCCAAAGCGGGCATCAAAGGGTAGCCTAAAACCACCCCAAAAACAGGGGAGAGTCTCTGGAAAACAGGGGCAGCAGCCCTAAAACAGGGGCAGCAAGCAGATTTTCACCCTATTGGTGTGGAATTTGAACCCAAACATAAATGTAACGCTTAGGGCCAAAAATTGGATATGTAGAGTGACTAATGGACCTCAAGGGAGTGTCAAACAACCATCAATTGCAACAAACAAGAGTTCAATTCATAGATCATAAAATTTTGCTCAAACAAACTAACCATGGGAGCAAAGCATGAATTCAAAGGAATTGAGAATCAAGAACAAGTTATATGCTATATATCACCTAAATACAACTAGAGGGAGTAGAATTTGTCTTCCTACCTCATGGGTTAAGCTCCAAATGTGTAGAAAATGCAAAACCCTAGGTTATGAAGCTTCCACCCGAAATACCTCCTTCCCACCTTGAAACCAATGAACCCCGGACTCCACCGCGGTCGTAGAACACGAAAATGGTCTTGGCTCTTGAAGGGGTTGAGTGAGGAGGGAGAGTTTTGAACTTGGAGGAATTGTTAATGGAGGAGAAGAGAGAGAGAGAGAGAGAGAGAGATGCCGATCGGGTTTGGGGAGGGAGAAGTGAAGTTTTATTTTTTGCAAATTCACCCCCACACACTTTTAATATACTCACATAATCACACCTCACACCCAAATGTCACTTGTGTATGTAATATGAGACCACAATACTTATTTTCATAACTCAAACTTAAGTAAAGACTTTTCTTTACTTTAATTTATTTATGAAAATAAGGAAGTACCCCCCATTTGGAAACAATGGCATTTACAGAATTTTGAAATTCTCATCACATCAAAATCTCATCCCCCCACTTTTAGTACAAAACCAAAAACGGACACATTTTTCTCCGAAGAAAATGGGCGAAAGATGACTTTGCCTTACTCAAAAATAACTTTCGATTATACTATTTTGATTAGAAAAATCCAAGGAACTATTACCGGCACTTTTTATCGACCAAATCGAAACTTCTCCAAAAAGTGATTTTTGAAAAAGTAGTTAAATTTTCTGGGTCTTTACAAATTATCTGCTTGAGGAGTAACCTACATAAGTAGCACCCGCGTTAGTGCCTTGCCCGAACGGTGGTGGTCCGGGAAGACACTCCGACGATCTAGTAAGCTGCTAGGGACAAGATATGAATGAGACAAATGAGGAATGAGTTCTCTTCTATCAGAAGATCTAGGGTTCTTACCTGATGGGGGAGCTCCCTTATATAGGCGAAGCAAAGCCCCTTTGCTTACGCCATTCCATTTCCCCAGGCAATGTCACATCCTGACCAAGCACATGGGTCTGTCGTGATCACTTTCGGCTCTTGGCTAATATGCCAACTTCGGCTTTATCCGTCGGATACCCACGGTGAGTCCGTGATGTGCTAGGCGCCTCGAGCGCTTAGCGATCACGACACCACGACAACGCCTCGATCCATCACGTAGTCGCCAACTACACTACAGTAATGCGACCGCGGCTCCGTGGATACCGGTGACATCACCTACGACAGCGTATCCTGCGACTGCGAGTCCTTTGTCCACGGTCCCTCCCTCGACACCGTGGGACGGTGCGGTATGGCGGCGGAATAGGCATTGACAATCGCGATCCACGGCCCGGCGTTGAAGCCCAGCCGGTAGAAGTCATTAGCTTTGGCGGTAACCATACTTAACCCGGTCGAAGGGGCTCAGATGGAGCGACGCCGGACCGAACGCTCCGCGACCCGCCAGGCGCAGCGGTGCCTAGAGATCTCTTACTTTACTTGGTGAAGGAAGCGAGTTCGCCCGAGCTCGATTGAACCTTTCAAACCTCGGACCTGTTTTGCTACAATAGCCCCTTAGCTCTTTTCGTTTTGCCCCGGCGCTGGGCGGTGGAGATGATCTACGCCGAAGGCCGAGGCCGCAATGGGATGAAACACCGAAGAACCATTCCCTGTCAGATAAGGACGTCAAATCAATCACGTCCGAATTGTAGGCTAGGGGCTAGGGGTCTCCACGTGTCCGCAGCAGTCGTACTCCCCCTGCAGTAGTGACGGCATGCCTCAGTAGCCGCAGAGGCTCACTGCGTTCGAGGATAGGTGGCGTCGATAGCGCGGGGGTGTTGGGAGTCTAATCCGTCTAAGGTTTTTTCCTGTGTGCGCGCATGCCCAATCCATTTGGGGTATCACAGAGTCCAACACATCACGTGGACCCAATGTACATTGAATGACCCATATCCATTTAAAAGGCTAAGCCTTATAAGTGGTGAGTCATCCCGTTGTATATTAAGGTCTAACTCTTTTTCTGATTATCCAATGTGGGACTCCAATCTTTCACACATGTTCCCAACAATCTCCCCCTCATGTGTGAACCATGCATTGGGCCTAGCTCCCCTTCAATTTGATCGACTTGACTCCCCCTTAAATCTTGATCTATCTCTCCAACACCGTGTTCGAACCCGAGCTTATTTACCGCACCCACTCCATCATGAGCCACCATACTCCACGAGAGCCACCTTTGCTTGCCAGCTAGGTGCCGCACGCACTAGGAATTTTTCCTGCTCCATCGAGAGTACCCACTCCACCGAGAGCCACCTTGCTGCCAGCCACCTACGGCACGCACCAGGAATTTTTCTTGCTCCATCGAGAGTTACAATGGATTTTTCCTGCTCCTCCGAGAGTCTCCGTGCAAGCCCACAACCACCGATGCTTCCAGGAGAGTCTGCCCATAGATCGTCAGCCATCGGCTCTGATACCACTTGTTGGGAGTCTAATCCCGTTTGAGGTTTTTTCCCATGTGCGCGCAGGCCCAATCCATTTGGGGTATCACAGAGTCCAACACATCACGTGGACCCAATGTACATTGACTGACCCATATCCACTTAAAAGGCTAAGCCTTGTAAGTGGTGAGTCATCCCGTTGTATATTAAGGTCTAACTCTTTTTCTGATTATCCAATGTGGGACTCCAATCTTTCACACATGTTCCCAACAGGGGGTGGCATTAATTGCGTCCGTTTTGTATGCCACGTGTCACCTCGTGGTTGGCTGAACAGGAAACGTGCCGTTTCCCGCCCAAAATGACGCTTCAAACGTGATGGTTCGGATTCCCTGCAGTTGGGGAAGCCCAAACGGTGCGTCCCCCTCCCCCAAGCGTTATATAAACCACACTAAAGGGAGAGGGCACGCCTCTACTCTCTCTCTCTCTCTAGAAAAAACTTCAACCTTCATCTCCGCCCGTATTCCGCCGCCTCCTGCTGTCCTCCGCCATCAACCACCACCAATGCCACCGCTCTCATCCTCTCGCTAGCAACTCCAGTGCCATTTTCTGCGAAAATCTCCAAGGTAAGTTTCCCAAATCCTTCATTTTTTGATTTTGTCAAGCCTGATAATCATAGACGATGCGTATCATTAGAACGAAAACGGTGGGGGAGGGGAACACTGGGCACGTGAAGAGCCCAGGTCTTCAAACTGTTCATCTCCCCCCCCCCATTGAATGCTAATGGGGATGAATGGTTTGTGTCTGGAGAACCCAGAACTTCAAACTGTTCATCTCCTCTTTTGAATATGCTCTTCTGAACGGGGACCTTCAACCGAAAAACCACCCCATTAGTCCCTCATTACACCATAGGTCCTTTAGACGCTGAACCCCTCTAACAATTTCCACCCGTGCACTGTCTATTAGGTCTTTCGGCATGGCAGAGTCTTCAAGTTCCAGAACGGAAACGGACTCCCACGGCGAAGGGATACAGTATGAAGCCTCGGCTCACGGCGAGTCAGGGAAGTTCCTCGTCCATAGGCCGTCTGATTCCAATGACCTAGCCGAGGAGGATAACCAGGGTGGAAACGCGAGGGAGCACGGATCCAGCGCGATAGGGTTGGGGGCCCGTGAGGCTAGCGAACCGAACCCAGCCATGGGTATTGCAGGCACCTGGCGCCCCGATCAGGCACCCTCGGCCAGCCAGGCGGGGGGCGTAGAAAGAAAGGCGGCGGAACCTCAACATGATCCCTCGGCTGCTGGCTTTGGGAATTAAAATAGCCACGCCCCAGATTATGTTAAGCGAAGCTCCCGGGTATGGGATGAGTTCGCCGTACATACGGATCCCTAGCGGCGTGAGTTTGAAAGCCCTACAATCGGAGGGGCGCTGACCTACTCCAACGACTTCATCAAGTTATTCCGCTGATCACAATCAGGGGAGGGCACGCTTTCTCAAGACTCTTTCCTCGAATGTATACGTCCCACTATGGCTTCCCGCACTGCGGTCGCTGAGTCAATTTCTTCGGATCATCTACATCTGGTCATAGTGAGTCGGGAGAACTAATCGTTAAATTTGTCAAACACGGTTGTCCCTTATGTATAACATGGGGCACAACTCGACGCGCGGCCGTTATTTCTTCTCCACCCGACCGGGGTTTGACCACGTAGTGTCGCGGTGACGACGTCTAATCGACAAGTGGGTAGTAGAAAGCACGTGAAGCGTGTCCCAGGCAACTTGAGGTTGGACCGTCCACCTACGCTTGTTTGGCTGGCTCTACTACAATTCCAACCCTACGCCGTTTCCGGTTCGTTGGAAATTCGTAGGAGTAGGTATATTTGTACTTAGATTCTTTACAGTTTTCCTTGCATAATTTTGCTGAGTATATGTTTGACAACTCGTGACTACTTTGTTGTAGGTATCATTGTTATCAAAGGCACTAAGGGCGGGGAGCCGGGATGTACTTATAGCCCTCTGTCCGCCCCGGGCAAAGGGACGCGCCACGCTCACGGCCTCTGAGCCCACGAGTTGCGGATTTTTTCCGAAGCCCCACGACTAAATCGATGACCCGATGGCCACCCGCCAGCAGGCGGTCGAGGATATCATGAAGGAAAAGGAGGAATGGGCAAGGCTTCTCTCGGCTGGCGTTGGCCGGACAAGTTGAGGCAGCCTGCGGGGAATCCTCGGGAGCCCACAGGACTCGGCCATGAGGCCGAAGCCAAGGGTTAGCGGCCCGGCCACCCGAACTTGGCCGAGGAGGGAGAGCGAGCCAGCCTTCACACCGGCTGACCCGGCATCCCGGCTCCTGCTGCGAGAGGCGAGGTGGAGTCACGAGGAGGCCGCGGGGAAGTGTGGCTGCCGAAACACGTTTACGGGCGCATCGCTATCTTAGAGTCCAACCCCTTCACCCCTCATGCGTGGCGCGAGGAGGGGCTTTACTGCGACGCATAGCACCGGCGAGGACTCGATCGACGGCGGTGGTCTTTGAGGATGACACGCTGGCGGAAGGACATGGCCGCCCTCCCCTCCTCCCGAGCAGAGAGCAACACTTTGTTCTTCTTCCACATGGACAATGTAAGCTCTTTCCGTTTCTATTGCTCTGCATACAACTTTTTGCTTCATTTTCTGATCGAATCCTTGATGTAGTCTGCACAAGCAACTTGCTGGGTTTATGATGACCAGGTCGAACGGCTGAACAGCTGAGCTGATTGGCATAAGAAGTCGAAGGAGAACGCCAAAAAGGCAGATGCTGCTGAAGGCAAGGTCCGTCTCGCGAAGGAGAGAGCCACCGCGACCGAAGACAAGGTCTCTGAGATAAAAAGGATGGTCGTGGAGGCCGAGCAAAGGGCCACAGAGGTAGAAAAAAGGGCTAGCGCTGCGGAGGCCGACAAAATCGCGGTGATGTACTTCCGTTGCAAAGTTACCCGAGGGGAGGGAAGGTGGTGGGAGGCGAGGTAGCTAAGGGCAGTAATGCCAAAAGATGATATCCGGCGCCCGAGGCCAAGGGGAGGAGGCTGACTTAGATACGCCGAGGTTGGAGATCAAAGGCGAGGCGGGGTGAAGATGCGCCAGGAAGCACGGGTTTCCTTTGTCGCCAGCTCTGACATCGATCTCGACGTGCTTGACCTCCCGACCGATGATCCTCGCCGGGCTCCTCCAGCCGCTCCTCCCCTGGTCCTCTCTGTCAAAGCCGAGGCCGAGGTGAAGATCGCAAGGGAAACGCACCAGGTTTCCTTTGTCCTTGGCTACAGCGTCAGTATCGACGTGCTTGACCTCCCGATCGATGATCCTCGCTGGGCTCCTCCAACCGCTCCTCCCCTGGTCCTCTCTGTCCATCTGGCTGAAGCAGCTGCAAGACTTGATGAAGCCGAGCGCGAAGCCCAAACTGCCGCCAGACAACCCTCTGCAGGCAATTAACTGTTTAGAGATTTTTTTTTGCTGTAACCGTGGGATGTAAACTTTGACTTCATGCCATGCAATGTTTAAATTAATGTCGCGTTCTTGAAGTATTCGTTTCAGTAATTCTGCAATTTGTCTTTGATTTAAAATGTTGAATAGTGCCCAAAGGGGTGAGCAATAGCCCCTCCTTCGGCGGGAAACAAAAACGGAATAGCCCCCTGTTTCTTGCCGAAGGAAGCAAATTGATAGACGCAGACAATGTAGGCCTGTTAGCCCCGCAACGAAAAGCGTTAAGGGTAGCCCCACGCCGAGGCGTTTATGAGGGTGAGTAGCCCCGGAAGGGCGTTAGAGGGTAAGTTTGAATAGCAGGAGAAGCGAATCTGGGGAAGAGATCTTCATAAGTAGGTGCTTGTAGCGAGGAGAGGGGCGAAGTGACATGTAGTCTTTTAAGTCGCCGAGTGCCTTATGCGCATTCTTGATCCAAAGCGCTCTCTTGCTCATTTTAATGGGTGAAAGAAACGACTTCTGAACATCTAAAGACTTAGCGATGAAGCGATTTTCGGTAGCGTACCATGCGATTAACCGCCACCTACTCAAAAGGTGGTGGGAGCTCGGAGGGCCTGGATAGCCGTTACCTGATTTGGATTGGCCTCTATGCCCCGTTGCGTGACTAGGTACCCGAGGAACTTTCCAGACCCCACACCAAATGCACATTTCGCATCATTCAACCTCAACTTATGTTTCTTCAGGATGCTGAAGACTTCGGCGAGATGTCCGATATGGTCAGCCCCGTGCTTACTTTTGACCACCATATCGTCGATATAGGCCTCCATGGTATTTCTAAGCTGGTTTTTGAACATCTTGGAAACCATGCGCTGGTAGGTTGCTCCGGTGTTCTTCAAGCCGAAGGGCATCACCTGGTAGCAGTACGTTCCCCTCGGCGAAATGAAGGCGGTTTTCTCCCGGTCCATAATGGCCATGGCAATCTGGTGAAACCCCCTGTACGCGTCCATGAAACTTAGCCGCGCGTGTCCGGCAGTTGCGTCGACGAGCTGGTCTATCAGAGGGAAACAGTCCTTCGGACAGGCATCATTAAGGTTGGTATAGTAGACACAAACACGCCAGTCGCCGTTCTTCTTCTTCACAACGACCGTGTTGGCTAGCCAAGTGGGGTACTAAACCGCCAAATCGCCTACCGGCGTCAATCGACCCCCGTCGATCTCCTCCATTACGACATCGGGCGTCTTTGGTAGAAAGGATCGTCTCTGCCATTTGAACCACCGGGTTTCTAAGCGTAGATTCCAGCGTTGAGGGAATGCGTGATGAAGTCCGGCGAAATGCCCGGCATTTCATAAGGAGTCCACGCAACATCTCTACGTTGTCCGTGAGGAATTGCACCATCTCCCTCTTTTCGGCTTCGGGAAGCGACGACCCCACCATGAAATACCTGGTCTCGCTGTTGCCAGTAGGGACTTTGACAAGGTTTTCCACTACTTTCTCTTCGGCTGCCATCCCCGTGTCTTCAAGCACCGGGGCGTCCCTCTTTTCTACCATCGAACACGTTCGGACCCGTCCTTTCTTATGACCCAACCGGCGACCGCGACGTGATAAAACATCTCTTCAACACCAATTGGTCCAGATTACCGTCTGCTTGCTGAAGATCCGTCGTCTTGGCGATGAATCGGACATGCTGGTGCAACGTTGAAGCAACAACCCTAACTCCGTGGAGCCACCCCCTCCCCAAGATGCCGTTGTACGGGCTCGGGTAGCCGACGACGGTGAATTCCACGTTAATGACAACGAACCCGGTTCGGACCGACAAGCTGATGCTTCCGAGGGGCCAAACAGGTGCCCCGGCGAACCCAACAAGTGGGAACTCGGGGGGAACAATTGCATCCCGTTTGAGGCCCAAGGTCTTGAAGGCAATGTAATAGAGGATATCCGTCGAGCTCCCTTGATCGACGAGCACCCATTTCACGGGTCTTTCTCCTACCGCCACCTCGATTACCAAGGCGTCGTCATGGGGGAGCTGGACGCCCTTAAGGTCCCTCTCGGTGAACGAGATTGCCCACGGCTTCATGGACCCTTCAAATTTTCCTTCGGGCTTGCTTGACCGCCATCACCCGTTACGGGGCTGATACCGCGGTCGAGTTATTTGTGAAGGCTGAAAGTGCGACTTCGGTGTTAGTTAGCGACCCGTGAATAACTACCCCCATTACCGCCCCAGGCGAGGGTATTATGCAGCGCCTCATTTGGGCGGCCGGGGGTCTTTGCCCGGTCAATCCACTCCTCCATTCTTCCCTCGGCAACCAGCTGCTCCAAATGCTCTTTAAACGGTTAGCAGGACATCGTGTAGTGCCCCTGTTCATCATGATAGGAGCATCTGACGTAGTGCCTTGGTTCTCGGCCGTCCGTCATCCCCATCTTTCCCTCCGAAAATTTGAACCACTTTTTCCAAGCTAGTGGACCCAGGAGCCTATAGATAGGTTCTCTGAATACTGTCATTTCAGCGACAAAGTCTTTGTCGTTTGGTCGGGGTCTCTCCCAACCTCCCTGGTCGTTTCCCCGGCTACTGCTGATCCGGCCATCTTTGTTGCCCTTTACTGGGATGCCCTTGCCGTCTTCGTCTGTCTCGTTCCTGTTATCATTTCTAACCCCCGTTTTTATGTTGTTGACTTGCTTCTTCGCTTCCTTCGGCAATTTAGGGGGATTCTTGGCCGCACGACTGTCGATGAACTCTTCTAGTTCGCGGTATTTGTCCACGAAGAACATCAACTCGGACATATTCTTCAGTGGCCGCAGCAGCAGGTCCTTAAATAGCTCGGAATGTTCGTCGAGTCCATGCTTGAAAGAATGGCCGAGCTTTTGGTCTAATCTTGATCAGCGTTGTAGACCTCAAGTACACAGTCGATGTGCGCTTCAAAGGTTTCGTCGGTGGCGTTTGAGGTTAAAAGAGGCGTCGGCCGTCCTGTATACGGTACCGTTGTTGGTGACAAACCGGGACGTGAACGCCCTTTCCAGATCATCAAAACATCCAATTGCCCCCGGGGCCAGCTGACCATACCAAGTCAGGGCGGTGCCAGACAAGCTCATGGAGAAAGTTTTGCACATGATGGCGTCACTATAACAAAGAAACCCGGCCGTTTTATGCATCTGCTTTGAGCGTGTCACGAAGGCATCGGGCGGCCTGCGTGCTTGGTGAACCGGGATCTTGAAGTTCTTGGCGGAAGTTCCTCGTTAATTTACGCATAAGCGGTGGCTGCCGTGCCGCCTGGTGAGCCTCCTCTGCACTTTCGGTTTTGTGACAAGCTGGCCAGGCCTCGGTATTTGGTGATTGTCACATGCCCTCTTCCAGTCGCTCGCGATACCCCGACGGGGATCATGGTCATTTACTCGAACTGGACTTTGCTCAGAAGCCCGCTTCCTCTAGGGACTGCCTCTCTGGGATGATTGCCGCGGGGGGGAGGTCCCCGGTATCTTATCTGCCTTGAAGATCTTCGTTTTCACCCGATAAACTCTCATTAGTAGCAGCGATGCGTCCCTACGTAACCTCGTGCGGACGTCGAGTTGAGGGCCACTGGCCGTCGCGGTCGCGAGATTTTCCGTCGCGGATGTTTTCCTCGGCAGGTGTCTCGGCTCACTACGGCGTCGCCGCCGTCACGGCACAGTGGGATGACGGCCGTTATCGACTCACGGTACCATCGTTAGCCATCTATACTCTGTCGTCGGCTCGGCCCACGATGGCTTCGTCTCTCGGCGCTCGCAGCCCGTTCACCTCCTTGATAGCGGCGATGTCACTGTCTCGCCGCTGCCCGTTACGGCGTCGAGGGGATTAGATGCGTCGGCAAGCCGACCTTGCACTTGATTCCATAGCCCGGCGTATACGGGATGTCAATTGGCGAGCCGTTGTCTCTCTGCGTCCGGCGTCCCTCGTCGCCCGATCTACATCGCCGCCCGTACTGCGTCTATCCCTAAATGTATTTGTTTCCAAAGGCGAGAACGGTTTCCCTCTATGCGAGCGAAGTAGTAGTGCGAAGGCGTGGGCTTTGATACCTCTTCTTCTTTTCTCGGTAGGTTTATGCGCGTATTTCAGCACATTTTCTTGAGGGCCTCCACCTGCAGCCCACTAGGGAAACCACTTGGGCCTCAGGCGGGAAGTGGAGGAAAGCAGCGATCCCCGCGGCCAGAGAGGTGCCTGACTGCGTCCGGGCGTTGTAGCAGGTGCCATCCGGATGGAGCGGCCGCGTTGGCCACGGCGTGCCGGTGCCGGCGGCAGGTTTACCATTGTGACTCCTCCCCAGGTTGACCGCGGGGTGGTATAGCCCCAAGTCATGTAAGCCTTTCATACACCTTGGTAGGGCGACTCTACGCCAGCGTCGTCAAAGGCATTAAGACCGAGGCGAGGTCATGTGTAGGATTGACATCACGGGGAACCTACGGGGGTGCTTTCGAAGAAGGTTGACCACCAAGTAGAGCTTGGGGCGAAGGAGATCCCGGTAGTCGCCCAATTGTGGGGTCGCGCTTCTCAGGTGTACCAACACCAGATCGTGGAGGAGGATTGGCGTAGCCGAAGGGCGTTGGGGCCGAGAGCACAGTAGCCGCGGATGATCGCTGAGGTAACACCGCCTGAAGCTTTCCAGCGTTAGTGTCTCACCCGGACGGTGGTGGTCCGGGAAGACACTCCGACGATCTAGTAAGCTACTAGGGACAAGATATGAATGAGACAAATGAGGAATGAGTTCTCTTACATCGGAAGATCCGAGTTCTTGCGATGGGGAGCTCCCATATAGGCGAAGCGAAGCCCACTTTTACTTCACGCCATTCCATTCGAGGGCAATGTCACATCATCGACCAAGCACATGGATTGCAGCCAGCGATCTTCGGCCCCCGGCTTCGCGTCACCCCTGCCGACTTTGTCAAATCCGGATACCCACCCGGTAGCGTCGCGTGATGCTGCGCGCCCCGAGAAGCGCCCGGCGTCTGACAGCGACCTTTGCCCCTCGATTCCCATCGTCAAATGCCAAGCGCCACGTGCCGGCCGCGGCTCCATGGGTCCTCGGTGACATCACCCCTCGACCAGCGTATCTCGACAGAGTCGCTTTCCTGATCCCCTCCCTCGGCCCGGACAGCTGTAGGACTAGCGGTGGCGGCGGAATGGCGTGACAATGCGATCACGGCCCTTCGACGTTGAGGCCCTTCGGCCGAAGTCGTGGCACCCGGGCGGTAACCATACTTAACCAGCCGAAGAGGCTCCGATGGAGACGACATCGGACGGAGCTGCTCACGACCCATGAGCGCCTTGATGCCGAGAGATCTTACTTCCCACTTGGTGAAGGGGCGAGTTCGCCGAGCTCCAGTTGAACCTTTCGAACCTCCTAGACCTCGGCTGCTACAACAACCTTCCGAAGAAAGATAAATTACTACATGATACTTTACTTTGATTTTAGATCATTATTCTTTACCATCGTTGAAGCTTTACCCTGAATCCACCCAATCGTAGTTTACCATTGCTGCTATATATTGCGTTATCAACTTTTGTTATCGTTCACCCATGAATTGACCAATCAAAAAATCAATACGATCAAATCCATTTGAGCATTATAGTTTAAGATTTATTCTTGTTGTGGAGTAGCATATTTCTTTTCAATTTTTAATCAAAATATTTAACTTTTTGTGTTTGTCTCGACAAGAAGAATTGAACAAATAATTAGTGTAGATTGAACTTGAAAGTTGATACAAAAGAAAACAACAATTCAAAAAAATGCTCTCTTTTGGATTATTTATGTTTTTAGAAAAAAAAATTAGCTTTTGATAATATACTTTCTATTTTTTTCAATCACTGGAATAGAAAGAAAGAGCAGGAAGTCCAGGATCCGAAAAGAAAAAATAATGCAAAACGAACAAAAATTTATAAAAACAACAAATAAAGAAAATGAAGTCCAAATTACTCTAGAGTTATGATCGGACCAAAGTATATTCTTTTGCATTTTTCTTTCTGGTAATGTTAGTCATTATCCTTTTGTTTGCCTTTAATAAAACTATCTATCATTTACTGGTCATACACTCCCTTGGATGTATCTATTCAAGTCGTTTACAAAGAGGTTGGACTTTGTATGTATTGTGCGATGTGGGAAATTTTTTCAAATTCTATTGAGTCACAATGGATGGTCGTATTGCTGCCAGTGTGCGGTGTTAGGTGTTGAGAGAAGTGTTGGAAGACATGGTACAAAGAAGAGTAAGTTTGGCATTTTAGGATTTAGATGTATTTTGGTTTTCCCAAATTTTTGTCTGGTTAACTGACGGGTCGACCTAAGTGTTACACAAGTTTTAAAGCCAACGGAGTGCAATATGATTTAAGTGAGCAAGAGGGTTGTACTATTTCTATCATTTCAATGAAATTCAGGGGAATTTGTGAAATTTACCATTTTCAAGTGTCCACCTTCCACGAAAGGGGGTTCAACACTTTTTCACAAATATTGACTACAAAATGAAATAGTTACTCTCAAAGTCTTTTCTCGAAGCTTCAATTTCAAGTCTGTATTTTACACTATAACATCGTCAAAAAAACAATTGGTGGCAAAGGTTTTTTTATACTAAAGAAATGCGTAACTAATACCAACAAAGAAAGAGGTCTACTAACATCGGGATTATTCAGGGGCCGAGACACTAATAGACCTGGGCGCTAGATTTTTTTTTTTTTTTGCATTGGTAAAATAATATATCAGTAGAAGTTTTATTAGTATATCATATTTTTAATTGAAAAAACTACGAAGTCGTCTTGGACCGCGACCACATATTGTTCTAACGCCATTCTCCTACACATATTTATGTGGGACTCAAGAGTAAATATATGAGCTTCACCTCCATATGTGATGATGAATGTCGATAAAAAAAAGTTAAAGAGAAAGGTATTAGGGCACCACGTTATGATACCTCAAGACCACTAAATAATTACTCACAAACAAGTCTCAATTCACATAATTTTTGCCTCGAAACTACGTGTTTATAGAATTGTAAGGCATACTCAAAATCAACATGTTGCCAAAGTTAACTATGTGCGGCCCAAAAAGTGCTCACAATGGAAAATCAAAGTTAGCAACATCTTAACTATACTCAAATTTTGGCCCATGCATACTCAAAGTCAAAGTTACCCAAATTTTTCACAATAACCAAATTTAATAGACCTCACATCTCCTCAATTAGACACATCCATCATTACACAAAATCATTCTCTCTAATCTATCTCTCTCTCTCTCTCTCTCAACAATATTTTCAAAAAATTATTATTATTTTTTTCAAAACTGTTTGTTTTTTAAAACTGGATTGTTTATTTTTTTCAAAAATGATTTTTTGAAAACTATTTAATTTTTCCAACAACTTTTTTTTTTTGGAAATATGGTAGTTTTAAATTTTGAATTGTTTTTTTTAAAACAAAATTTCCATTTTTTTTTTCAAAAACAGTTTTTTCGAAAACTTTTATTTTATAATTTTTTTAAAGTAGTTTTTTTATTTTTATTTTTTTTGGAAAACAGTATTGATGCAGGCTAGGTTGCTGAGACTTGGCTGGAACGGGCAGGGATGGCAATGGGGCGGATCGGTTCGGGTTCGGTTCGGAAAATAGAGAGGATGAACCATAACCTAACCATTCGGGGTACGGGTAATTTCGGTTAACCGATTTTGTGAAGGAAAAAATAGCTACCCATTTGGGTAACTGAATTGTACCCATTCCGCCCCGCCCCAAACCGTACTAAAACATGAATAAATTGAGTTTATAATATTTTATTATCTCAAAAAAATTGAAAAACATGAAAAAAATAACAAAAGGAGACTACAAATATCAATCAAGAGAGTCTCAAAATATACAGAAGGGGAAAAGGATAATTTTCATATATATATATATATATATATATATATATATATATATATATGTATAGGGTTTATGTAATATTTATATATAATATAGGGGGTCCTATGTAATTAATATAAGTTCGGTTCGGTTCGGTTCGGTTCGGGTATCGGTTCGGGTTCCAGGTGAACCCATAACCGAACCGAACACGTTCGGTTTTCCATCCATTGAACCCACACCCGCATCCACAGGGCAAAAATCGGTTACAGTTCGGTAAAAAAAAATTGGTTTCGATTCGGTTACCTGTCGGTTCGGTCGATATTGCCATCCCTAGGAACGGCTGCGGCCCCGTTCACGACCCAAAACAACATTAATAAATAAGTCACACGGGCTAACGTTGGTGAAAAGGCTCCGAGTTGGATTCCAATCGTTCGACAATGTCTAGGCCTTCAAACGGGCAATTTTGCCGTTTTAGGAAATAACTGATTTGCTTATAACTTTTCGTAGGAAATTCCATTTTATTTGTCGTCTATTTTGGCAATCTTATAATTCTTCTTAGTATTTGATTTTCCGGTCAAATTAGAATTTTCCTTTTTTAATAATTTTCGTAATTTATTTGATTTCGACTTGATTAGCAAGTCAAATCCTTTCATAATTTGTTTCCTAGTTGGCTTAGGGTTTCTTTGGTACTATAAGTATGATTGTAAGCCCATTGGCAGAGTTCGGTGTTATTGAATTAAAGAAAATGAGTTTTACTCATAGTTTGGTCGTTTAAGAAGGGATTACCTCTGGATCGATCTTATTGTTTGCGTCTCTTGCACGATCGATTTCGTTTCCATAGGCTGTGCTACAATATCAAGTATTGACTAGAAAAAGCAGTTTTTAAAATAATTTAATTTCTTTTTTTGTTAGAAAAGGTGATATAACATGCAATTTTGATTATGTTATTGTGGACCACCACATACACTGTGAGCTCTACAAATTGCATGTGCATGATTCCGACAATTACAGTGGACACACAAAAGTCCAAAATTGAACAGGACTCTGTCCATCCCACTTGGAAGGGTGTCGCGGATGTAGTATATCCAAATAATTTTAAACTAAGGCCTCATTTGGCTAAAAAACCAGTTTTTGGATTTTTGGTTATTTTATTTTGTTTTTTATTTAATTTTTTTGGTGTTCGCTAGTTTTATATTAAGATTTTATAGTTTTTGAATTCTACAATAATTCACATATTTTGACTTTATTAAAAAAATTAGTTTTGACCATAAATTTATATTTGTTAGATTCGCTTCGTCGAGAGTAATCCAAAAATCACAAAATCTTCGTGAAAAACTAACGAATGCAAAAAAGATTTGAATAAAGAAAAATGAAAAACCAAAAACCGATTTTTAATCAAAGGAGGCCTAAGTGTTGCCAAAACTTGACCAAATGGGACAAAAAAAAAAAAACGGACAGGAGCTGTGTTCGAGCTCCACATGCTAAACGAGAAAGATCTATCAATCAGTCGAGTGAGAACTTGGCGGGGAAAAACCAATCAATTTCGGGTACTTGTTTTGACGAGGTAAAATTTGATGCTTTTCATCCGCTCTTAATTTCAGCTTCATATCGGTTTTCAACTGCAACAATTCTTCCCCACTTGTTCACCCGAATCCCTAATTCGTGTTAATCTCGATCTTGCTATCATTTCAATTTTTCATTTTCGTTTCGGTTTTCTGCCTTCTTTGGATTGTAAGAATCCTATAAGCAAATAATGCTCATGCATGTTTCCTTGTTTTTTCCCCTCTTTCTCAGTTAATCGACATCCAAACTGGGTCTTTGCTGCAAATACCCAAATAAAGGAACTCGATCTTTCCAGGGGTGTTTTTAATTTAAATAAGTTAAGTTAATTTCTTTTTCTTTTTATTCGCTCTTTTTTGTTCTTATTGATTTTTTTTGTATTTTTAGTTTTTGTTTCAATTTTTGGCATAAGATTGATCCGTTTATTGAGAGGATCGGAAAAGTAAAAAATTTTGACCGAAACTCTTAAATTTTTTCAAAAATACAGAATAAGTCAAATTTAAGAGTTTCGGTCAAAATTTTTTACTTTTCCGATCCTCTCGTCAAAACGGATCAATAGGTCGCAAAAGTTTGACGCAAAACTAAAAATACAAAAAAAAATTGAATAATGACAAAAAAAATAATAGTAAAAAGTAGTTTTACTACTTAGGCCAAACCCCACCTAATTATCCGGGTAGTTTATGTTTCTGGGCTAAAAACCACCTCGAAAAATGGAAAAGTATTTCTTTTTGATAACCTCTTTTTTGTTGCTTTTCGACTTGTGCTTTTTGAATTATCAACTGATGAATCAGCTTTGTATCTGGCCCCGACCTGTTCCTGCAAAGACAACGTAAGAGCTAAGTCATCGGTGTGGTGGCGTGCCACTTAGCCCCAGATGCCTAAGTCGATTAGGGAATTTGTACTTGTATTGGAAGGGATTGAGAATTAGTGCTAACGATTGCGCATTACCTCGGTTGGATTCCTGCATTAAACTTTTATAGGCATCTAGTTGGAGGTTGAGTCCTATTAGGACTGTGTTCCGGGGATTTTTGGGTTATTCCATTGATGAGGGTGGAGTCCTGCCTTAGTCGGGACTCCATATTCATTCGATCTTGGCCTGGATTCGTTATCCTTTGTTAACCGTGCTTATCCTTGGATTTAATGTCTATCTCTTCCGTTTCCTCTTCTTTTTTTCCCATGTATTTGAGTTTTTTTGCGATCAATATCTTCATCACGGGATAAGCATCTTTGTTTGTGCGATACCTACCTGACCACAGCTTGATCTCAATTTTGGACTCAAACAATACCTAGCTCGATCTTTCGGCCAATTTGGACATCTTATCGGCGCCTTACGGTAGCGCCCTCGGGGAGGCCCGGGTGGGAGCTGTTCTTCACCCCCGGATCGGCTCATATCACCAAATTTGGTAGTGTCAAGTTTTCCTACTTACGGGTACTCCCTGTTCTCGAGCTCGGCTCTAATTTGGAGGTTAGGGAACACCCCTTATATTTGCATGGCGGTTACCGTTTTTTCCCCCATTGAGGGTTTTAAATGCATCGGTCGCCGTGGGGCAGTGTCTAAATCTCGGCTCCCGCTTGGCGGGGAAGTGGGCCGGTGATTGAGGAGTTTTTCGGGGTGAGTGTTTATCACTTCAACTCCCCTTCTTTTTGATCATCCCCTTCCTCCGAGGGAAAGGCGGAATTTTACCCGGGTGATGAATCGGCTTTGTGAAACTTTTTTAGAGTGGTTTCTACTCCGCCGTTATGCTTAGTGCCCATCAACTTCTTAGGTAGTGCGTTCCGTCCTCCCCTCACATTCTTCTTCTTTTCATGTTAGATTTTTCTTCTCGGGTTTAGGGATTAGAGGCCCGTAAGAATTTTGTTCTGGGGGTTCATTTCGCTAGATTGGTCGAGTTTTGCTTAGTCAACCTTGCGCCCCCATTATTGAAGGTTTAAGCTCCCCTGTTCTTACGGCTTCAAGATAGGGTTTTGAGAACTTTTCGATTTTTTGGATTCTTCTTACCCACGATCGTCAGTAGGAACCCTAATGTCGGAAGGCTTTGTTTGATTTTTCCTCGATTCTTGAAGCGGAAGGGGCCAGTGGCGGATGAGGGGACTACAAGGCGTCGTAGTAGTGCGGTTAGGGTGCCACCTTACGTAAGCTATCTTAGTGGCGCCCAATCTTCGTCTCCCCATCCTCTTGAGGGGTCCCCGTAGGGTTCTGTCTTTTACCTTCCCTCCATCTCCTCCAAAATTTTGAATGAGGACTTGGTACATTTTTAGGGTTAGATATTGATTCCCTCCTCTGTAACCCTTAGGAGACCTGCGAGTCACGGCGAGCTTTGTTCTTTTGTTGAAAAATGAAACTTGTGTCTACGTTGGGGCTTTAGAAGGGGGCTCACTGCCTTTCCCTAACTTGTGGCGAGGGAGGTACTTCGGCTTTTGGGTTTAAGCGCCCGGGACAAATTGTTCCCAACTTCGTGGCGTTCTTGATTGGGCTGCGCCGCCCTACGGGGAGCCATGTCCGGCGGCCTTACCCCTTTAACCAAAGGCCCCCTTTCTCAACCAATACGACAAAAAAGCTCGCAGGGGGTGCTGGGGTGGTATTATTTTACCAAAAGGCCGGTGGAGGAGATTTGGTTCTTGATCTTCGGTGTTGATAAGAATTGGAAGGACAAGTTTTTTCTTTGTTGGGGAGGCGGATGGGAACTCCCTAGTTGGGAGATTGGGTCCTACACCCAGTAGCGTCCCCGATAAATGGGGAGCCCATTCAAGTTATGCCGTAGCTCCATTTTCTCTTCTTTTTGAATATTATTACTAATCCTTCATTCTCGAGGATCTTTATTCTATTTTTGTGTTATTTCATTACCATATTTTTAGTTGACCCCCCTTTTGAGGCGGAATTGAGATTGGCACAGACTCTGAAATTCATAATTTGGGGGTTGCTTGTGTCTCCGTAGTCCTTGGCTACTTATCTACTGGGCCCAGAAGTATCACATGAGACTTTAGCTTTTTCAAGAGGTATTTCGTATTTCTGTTTGGGTATTGATTCTTCTGCTGACTTTCTCATTGTTTCCATTCTTTCTTTTTCAGAAGAAAAGGGTGAAGGCAAGGAGATGGCACCAAAATGGATAAGTTTCTTTGGCCGAAAAATTTGCCGAAAGGGCAAAGCAATCACCTGGGGGCGTGGCTCCAAAAAGGAAGAGCTCTCGCCTTCAGAAGGAGCTGAATGTTGATAGTTTCCTGGATGCTGACTTTTCTCAGGACCCCACCCTTGACTTAGTGGTTGAGCAAGCTGTAGGAGGAGATGCTGAGAAAGCCAAAAGGAAAGCTAAGGCTGGAGTCGTGGAAGAGGCTCCGTCTGCCAAGAAAGTGAAGACCTCTGTTGGCCCCTCGGTGCTGAGTAATTGCCAAGATGCTCTTGAGCGTGCCTCTGGTTTGCTTTGTGAGGCTGATAAGGAGTTGATGGCTGAAATGTCTCTTCAGGCAGTCGGGGAACAAATGCTGGTGGAACTGGGCATGGTATATATTTTTCCTTTGATGCTTTTAGCAGTTCCACTAATCTGATCTTTTATTAACTTTCCTCCTCCTTTTTTTTTTTTTTTGTTTGGCAGGCCATGGCTCGTGGCCATTATCTTGCCTCCCAAAGCCACAGCCTAAGTAAGCAAGTGGCTACCCTCACTGAGGCCAATATCAAGCTTAACAGACAAAGTGCATTAATGGCGTGACCTTGGTGACAAGAGAGAGAGATCTTTGTATTTCCCGAGTCTAAGAGGGGCTTAGAGGAGGGAGAGATACTGCTGTAGCCATGGCCCGGAGCTTGGAACAAAGGATTTCTGAATGGGACGTGGAAATGGAGAGGTACAGGACCATGGGCGCGGAGATGCTTGAGAAGGTGAAGAGAGCTCGTAGGGATGCCATTGAACTTTTCCTTCAGTCCCCTGAATATCGCCAAGATATTACCCAGCAGTACTTCGATGGCTTTGAAGCCATGAAGAGCCAAGCGGCGTCAGCGGACTTTCCCAAATTTGGATTTTTCCAAATTTGAAGTTGAAGATGATGAAGGGCCCTCGTGTGTCTTTGATGGGGGGGGAAGGTAAGTGATGAAGGTGACGCCAGCGGCTTCAAGGACACATCCATCCATCAAGCACTTCCGTGGTATCCCATCGCAAACTCGGAGAAAGTCTCCTGCCTCTCGATCCTCCGAATCCTTTACCTTGGTGGTGGTCCCTTGCACGGTGATGGAAAAACTCTTGATGGTTCCTCCTTGGGCCTTTGAATGGCCTTTCAAACTTTTATTTTTATATCGGGTTTGTAACTAAATACTTTTAATACTTTCGTATTTTTTTGTCTTTGGTTTGGAAATAGCATTTGTTTTGGCTTTAGCTCCGGCCTTCTTTTGGAAAAGACTTTTCCTGTTAGATGAAAGTTTTTTGACAACTTGTTGGAATGGAAGTAGGCTGCATTCGTCTTACTCAGGAGCCTTATAAAGGCTCATTGCTTTTGGTAACATAGCAGGTGCAGAATTTGAAGGAAAACGTGCTTTCCTGTTTGAGCCAATTCTGCGTGGCAGCTTCTATTTATATGTTATTGTTGTTTGTTGTTTTAGCCACCATGTTGGGTATTTTTGCATGCCCTTTTGCTGCATCAAGTCGGGTAATTCTTGCTGCATAGTCAGACCACGTCTCGTAGCTTTGGAATATTTTGCTGTGAAATACCATAATGCTATATCTTTTAAGCACGGGGTATGTTTCCCAGACTTTACATAGCCTGTATAGTATGCTTCTGGTAAGGAGAGAAAACTTGACACAGCCAGCTTGGTGATATGAGCGGATCTGGGGAGTGAAGGACCAGCTCCACCTGGGCCTCCCTGGAGGGCGTCACCAGAAAGCGTGACAAAATGTCTAGCTCGCTTTCGAAAGGCAATTTGGAGTGGGAACTTGGAGCCCGGCCACGGAGATCAAGCCGTTTGTGGTAGTATCTTTGCCTGCAAAGCATGCTTGTCCCGTACGAAGATATCGATCGACAAAACTGCAGTCACATGGGATAAAGAAGAAGAAACGGATAAGATAGACATTAAATCCAAGGATAAACACGACTAATAAAGGATAACGAATCCAAGCCGAGATCGAATGAATATGGAGTCCCGGCTAAGGCAGGACTCCACCCTCATCAATGGGATAATTCAGAAATACTCCGGGACACAGTCCTAATAGGACTCAACCTCCAACTAAATGCCTATAAAAGCAACGGAAGGAATCCAACTAAGGTACGGACAATCGTTAGCACTAATTCTCAATCCCTTTCAATACAGTACAAATTCCCTACTGACTTAGGCATCGGAGGGTGGTTGGCACGCCACCACACCGGTGACTCAGCTCTTACGTTGTCTCTCAGAGGAGCAGTTGGGGACGGATACAAAGCTGATTCATCGACTTTGTTACTCCCTAAGTGTGTTAATTGCTTTGCGTCCAAGCAATTGAAACACTTATTAATATTTCCGATGGGACTTTTAGTGGGCTTAGTTAGAATGTTGTAAAAGAGTATAGGCTGTGCTACATCTTTCGAGCTTGGGGGCGTGCCCTAAGTTTTTATTTTTTTGAAATTTTGTAGCATTGCCACGTTAGCTGAGCTTAGGAATTTTCCCGGAGCTCTTTAATTTGCATAGCTTTGCTACGTCTATTGAGCTTCGTAATTTTCCCTGAGCTCTTTAATTTGCATAGCTTTGCTACGTCTATTGAGCTTCGGAATTTTCCCTGGGCTCTTTAATTTGCATAGCTTTGCTACGTCTGCTGAGGAAGTGACGGTTCCACTCCCCTAAGTATATAATTGGTTCTGTTGTTAAGCAATTAATATACTTAATTGATTATCCCGTAGGTTTTTCTCAATGCTAGCATTTATTCTTTGCAAGATAATCTGACTTAGCAAGTCGCATGAGGTTTGCTTTGGAAGAAGAGCCGTGTATATTTATAAAGGCGTTTCGTTTCAATTGCTTTCGAGGTGATTTGGATTTGGAACTTCCCATTACCCGATCGCGGTTGAGATAGCGGCTTTAAGAGCGGTTTTAATGGTGATTATCTTTGATTCGCTTTTGGCGGTGATTAGTTAACCGCCTCTTTTGCTCTATAAATACCAACAACTCTTATAATCTACTCCCCATTCCATATTACGCTTTCAAATTTACCATGGCAAACAACGAGCAAATCGCAAAGTTATGTCAAGAACAGGAGTTTGAAGGTTCTTTGTTGATGGCTTCCGCGGCCAAGATGGAGGCTATGGCGGATTCGATTTCCGTCATGGAGAAGACGGTGCGTATGGTCTTTGATTGCCAAGCCGGGATCGATTGGCAACTTTCGAGCGTGACCCGCCGTGGCCGATCCCCTCCCCATCCCCCCCAAGGGAGGGTGGTAGTGATTAGGTTGTGACTTTTGTGGGTTTGTCAGCAAAGTCTTTTATGTAATAACTATCCACATTCCATTAGGGAGGCGGATTTTATAAATAAAATTTAAGAATTTTATTTATTGCTGTTTTATTATTCTTCCTTTATCATGAATACGGGAGACTTGAACTATATCATGCTTAACAGGAAATAAACAAAAACAAATTTCCCTCGTGGGGAATTTACCGGCCACAGTGGCTAGATAAAAGAAACATCTAGTTCTAACAATTCTATCACCAGAGTTTTATTTGAGCGAAGAGTTTTCTAAAAACGACCGGTTTCTAAAAGGCGAAATAAATCAATACTAACAAGCACCTACTTGTAATACTTCTTGAGATGCTCCGCATTCCAGGAATTTGGCAACTCCTTTCCCCTTAGGGTTGCAAGCTTATACGCTCCAGCTTTGATATGGTGCAGGACCTAGTAGGGTCCTTCCCAATTGGGGCCAAGTTTGCCCACCTTCTTCCCCGTGGGGTCCACTTTCCTTAGAACTAGATCACCGGCCTGAAAGTCTCTTGGCCTAACTTGTGCTTCATGATACTTGACCATTCTTTGTTGGTAGACTGCTATTCTGGCCATTGTTGTATCCCTTTTTTCTTCTAAGAGATCCGGTTACATACGAGATCTTCCTGGTTTCTTCCGGGTCCATGTTTGCCGTTCTGTAGTTGAGGAGTTCAACTTCGATTGGAACTACCGCTTCAGCCCCAAATGCAAGGGAATATGGGGTTTCTCCTGTTGCAGTTCGGGGTGTTGTACGGTATGCCCATAACACATTGTATAGCTCGTCTGGCCAAGCTCCTTTGGCTTCTCGCAACCTCTTCTTAATTCCTTTCTTGATCGTTCTGTTGGTCACTTCCACCTGGCCATTAGCTTTAGGATGGGCCTTGGACGCAAAATGCACATGTATCCCCTTAGAAATACAGTATTGCTTGAACTGAGCATTATCAAACTGTTTTCCCCTGTCTGTGACTATCACTCTTGGTAACCCAAAACGACTAATGAGAAATTTCCATAAGAAATCGATTGTTGCCTCTGCTGTTATTGTGGCCAATGCCTTGGCCTCGACCCACTTTGTAAAGTAGTCAATAGCTACGATGGCGTGCTGGACTTGCCCTGCTGCCATGGGAAGCGGGCCAATCAGGTCTACTCCCCACTGGGCAAATGGCCATGGTCCCCTCATTGGGGTCAAGGCCCTTGGAGGCTCATGAGTTATGTTTGCAAAGAGTTGGCACTTCTCACATTTCTGAACCATCGAGTTGCAATCCTTCTGCATGCTTGGCCAATAATATCCTAGCCTGAGAAGCTTATAGGCTAGCATGCGGCCACCTTGGTGATCCCCACTTTGCGCCTTGGTGGACCTCTCCATGGCTCGCGTATATTCCTCGGCCGTTAGACACCTCGGGTATGGCAATGAGAAGCTCCTCCTATACAACACATCTCCCATCATCCGGGTACTTGGCGCCACGATTTTGAAACGCCTAGCTTTGACTTTGTCATCTGGTAAGGTCCCCTTTGTAATATAATCGACTATAGGAGTGGCCCATGAGTTGCTATAGTCAATGGTCTGCACTTGTGCACCTGGGGCAAAGATAATGGGGAGCTCTAGATAACGTATTGGGGCATTCCGTGGAATGGCCTCTTCCTTGGCCGTGGCCAGCTTTGACAAATAGTCTGCTTCCATATTGTCTTCCCTTGGGATTCTGACGATGTTGAAGCTTTGAAATTTTGCCGTAAGGGACTTTACTTTATCCAAATATTTCTGCATTACTCCTTCTCTTACTGTATACTCTCCTAGGACTTGTCCTACAACCAGCTGCGAATCGCTTTTAGACAGCACATGATCAGCTCCTACGGCCTTAGCCAGTTCCAGTCCCACAACTAGAGCTTCATATTCCGCCTCGTTGTTGGTTGTTTTAAACTCGAACCCAAGGGCGTAGCTTAGGCGTTGTCCTTTTGGAGATGTCAAAATCATGCCAGCTCCACTCGCTTCCTTGGTTGTTGATCCGTCAACCTGCAGAACCCAAGGCTTGGGATCTTCTTGAGGGGAGGTTCCTGCGGCTGCGGATACGTGTATTACGCGGGGAAGTCGCCGACACTTGTGCTTTGATGGCAGTTCGGGGCCTGTACTCTATATCAAATTCGCCAAGTTCTATGGACCACTGGATTAATCGTCCTGATGTATCCGGACTGTGGAGAACTCTTTGAAGGGGCTGATCCGTGAGTACTTTGATGGGATGAGCCTGGAAGTATGGCCGTAGCCTTCTAGCCGCTACTACCATTGCAAAAGCTATCTTTTCAGCTTTGGGGTACCTCAGTTCAGCTCCTAAATGCTTTCTCTGCTGATGTAATACTGGGAGTTGCATTCCTTGTTCTTCAGTAATAGGACGCCTTGGCGTGAGGAGAAAGCAACTAGGTAAAGAAAGAGGTCCTCTTAGATCACGAGTCTGCTTTCGATGGCGGGGGATGTAAGATATTCCTTCAACTGGTTGAAGGCTGTTTCCTCGGTTGCTGTCCATTCAAAGGCTTTTTTCAAAACCTTAAAGAAAATCTGGCACTTATCAGTGGCTCGTGAGATGAACACCTTTTCGGTGCAACACCAAATCTGTCAATTTTGAACCTCCTTGATGTTCTGAGGTGAGCGCATAGAAAGGATGGCCTGAATCTTTTCAGGATTGGCTTCAATTCCCCTTTGAGATACCATGAAGCCCAAGAATTTCCCTGAGGATATCCCAAACGCACATTTTGTTGAATTGAGCTTCATTTGATACTTCACGAGGACTTGGAAAGTTTCCTCGGATCGCCACATGGTTACGTGCCTTGGCACTTTTGACCCGACATGTCGTCCCACATATACTTCTACATTAGCCCTATTTCTTTGTTTAAACATCTTATTTACCGGCCTTTGGTATGTAAGCCCTAGCGTTCTTAAGACCGAAAGGCATCACCTTATAACTGATGGGAGAGCCCCCTGTCCGTGATGAACGACGTCTTCTCTTGGTCCTGAGCGTGCATTTGGATCTAGTTATAGCCTGAAAACGCGTCCATGAAGCTTAGGAGCTCGTGACCTGCTGTAGAATCCACCAAGGAATCAATCCTTGGTAGTGGAAAGCTATCCTTTGGACATGCTTTATTAAGATCGGTAAAATCCACACACATTCTCCATTTACCATTGGCTTTCTTTACCATAACCCGTTAAGCGACCAATGGGGTAGAGGACTTCTCGGACGGACCCTGCTTGGATAAGTTTGTTGACTTCCTTAGTTGCTTTGCTTCATTCCGTTCTGGGGCAAAAACTCTTTTCTTCTGCTTAACTAGGCTAACCGTGGGATCCACATTCAATTTGTGAGTTATGACCCTTGGGTCAATTCCCGGGATGTCCTCATGGGACCATGCAAAAACATCCTTGTTTTTCCTCAGAAATTGCAACAGCTCCGTCTTTGCTACTGAGCTCAGCCCTGTTCCAATCCTCATTGTCTTGGTTGGCTGGCCTGGCTCGAGGAGCTCTTCTATGAGCTCTTCTACAGGTTCCCCTTGTTGAAGCTTTTCTTCGTCTCGGGCGTCGAGGCTTTCTATAGTCATGGTAATGTTAGCACCTCTGAGTGAAGTGACATAACATTCTCGTCTTTTGCCTTCGATCTCCTTTTTACATTTCGCCACCCTGGCGGTGTTGGGAACTTTATCATCAAATGATGCGTGGAAATTATGGCCCCAATGCTATTGAGTCGTTCTTCCCAATATGGCATTGTATCTTTGAACGACTAACTACAATAAAGTCTATGATTGGGTGTCGACATCCCTCTTCTCCTATGGTGCCAGGTAAAAGCTATTTGACCATTTGGGCCGAGGGACAGTACTGCGAATCAACCTTGCCGAGGTCATAGGCTTTAGTCTTTCCCTTCCAACTTTGAGGTGATCGTAAGCATGAGGTACAGGATATCTGCTTGAGCTCCATTTGTCTATGAGCACCCCGTGCGTGTAAGGTAGTTGGCTCACGACAACGATGATAACGAGGAGGGGTCATCGTGAGAATCTGAATTCCATTGGCGTCTTCTTACGAAAAAAATTATCGGTATCTCTTCCTTCTTATACGGGTTTATTTGGGCGTGACCAGCGGTGTTGACCTCAAATAATCCTCGTTCTTAATTTCCTCGGGTGAGCTTTCGGCATTGCTCGACTCTCCTCCTCGGCAAATCCCCATGAATGACCTTGATTTCTCCAATGGGACCCGATTGGGGTGCGGCATTATCCCCTTCCATCTTTTCTGCGTCATCCCTCACGGGGTGTTTACGATACTTCTTTGACACAAAGCGTTGGAGTGCGCCTCTGCGGATTAACTCCTCGATTTCTTTGCCTCGGATCAATGCAATCATCGTGTTATGGCGTGGTCACTTATGGAATCTGCGGTACTTATCCTTAGATCTCTTACTTGGATCGGACCTCAACTTTCGGGCCCTTGAGGTGCGGATCGTCTTGGAGGTTCTTTGAGGATTTGCTCTGTCGTAGCTATGAGTGGTGTGAGCGTTTTGTAGCGACCACTGAGGCAGCCCTCCTCCCCCCTTATGGGGAAGTCCTCGCATCCACCCTCTTTACTTTTTGGTTCTCCTCGCGCTACGGGTGGAGTCTCTTCTCTTTTCTGTCGGATGGTGGAAATTCTCCAACTGTGATGGCCTTTTGGATCAAAAGCCATCCACTTGGCGGCGTCGTCGCGTGAGGCGGCCTCGCCGGCATTCATGTTATACATTGCCACTGAGCATGAGTTACGCGAGGGGTCTTGGGTGGTTCATGAGATAAGAGGTATAGAAGCTATCACGGAGTGCGGTCCGACTATATCTGCTTGATTATACTCCTTATTTGTCGTAAAACCCCGTCTATTTGGACCACCTCCTTGTTGAACACGGTGGTGAAATCTCTTAAAGATTCCCGCCGCCCCTTGCTTTACCCGTCAAAAGGTGTGTTCTTTGGTTTTTGCCGTAGCGTTGGCCCGGCAATGAAGTAGCTTACAAAACTTGTGCTAAGCTCTTTGAAACTCACGTATGCCCGGGGGAAGTTTGTTGAACCATGCTCGGGCACTTCCTTTAAAATGCTTTGGGAAAGCTCGACACATGACTTCATCAGGGGAATTTGCTTGTAGGTGCATCGGGGATTTGTAGGTTTCAAGTGGTCCAATGGGGTCCATAGAGCCATTGAATGTTTTCAAGCGAGGCATCTTGAACTTCCTTGGAAGGCGGGGCCCCATGACTTCGAAGTGAGCGGTGAATCGTATTTTGGACCAGCTCTCTCTACAGAGTAGCGAGTCTGGCGCCTTAACTTGCTTCATTAACCTTTCAATCTGATTACGCATTTTGAGAATCACCCCCAGTTCATGGGGCGATTTTTTCTAGTGGAGGTTTCTTTGTTCCACCCGTGGGGTTACGGCTTTCCTCTTCCTTTGGACCCATTTTCCTCTTTCGTGATTCTCTTCCTCGGGTTGGCTATCTTTGTAGGTTCAAGATGCTTGGCACCGAGAGATTTGCGGGCCTTAGAGCTGAATTTTTCTACATGGCGATCGCCAACCCTTGGGTTAATGTTTTATTTGCTCGCATTAGAGCAAATGCTTACGCGTCATCCCGATGCGCCTCGTCTTACTTCCTCCGGCCATTGCATTTTATACTGTGCGCTTTGCTGCTTCTATCGCCTTAGCTGACTTTTTTAGCGGCCTTGGCAGCCACTAGCGACCTTAGGCGCCTCGGCTGACATACTTCTTTACTTGGTGGTCTTGGTAGGCGTCATCGGCGCCCATTTTGTCGAAGTGCGAAGCCATTGTTGTTACGCTTCGTCGGGTATCCACCATGCAAAACTATTCACCGTAAGGGAAAAAGTGGGTTCCCACGAGGGCGGTAGCCGGTGATCGTCCCGGCTTTGTATCGGTCGACACACATTCTGCGGGGAACAGCGTAGAGCTAAGTCACGGTGTGGTGGCGTGCCAACCACCCTCCGATGCCTAAGTGGTAGGGAATTTTACTTTGTATTGGAAGGGATTGAGAATTAGTGCTAACGATTGTGCGTACCTTAGTTGGATTCCTACCGTCGCTTTTATAGGCATCTAGTTGAGGGTTGAGTCCTATTGGGGGAATTTGTGTTAGGAATTTTTGGGTTATCCCATTGATGAGGGTGGAGTCCTGCCTTAGCCGGGACTCCATATTCATTCGATCTTGGCCTGGATTCGTTATCCTTTGTTAACCGTGCTTATCCTTGGATTTAATGTCTATCTCCTCCGTTTCCTCTTCTTTTTCCCATGTGACTGCAGTTTTGCCGATCAATATCTTCATACGGGATAAGCATCTTTGTTTGTGCGATACCTACCCGATACGGCTTGATCTCGGTTTGGACTCCAAGCTTTAATACCTAGCTCCGTCTTTCGGCGGTGGACATCTTGTCGCGCCTTATACGGTGGCGCCCTCGGGGAGGCCAGTGGTGGGCTGGTTCTTCACCCCCCAGATCCGCTCATATCACCAAGCTGGCTGTGTCAAGTTTTCCCTACTTACCATCAACTTTTCCTGATTTCATTATGATACTTTGTGATGTTCGGTTATGCTTCGTAGTATTTCCGGTCTGAAACAAAAGAAAAAATTAAATTAAAAGAGTATTCTGATTGGGAAACAAAGTGGCAACGTGAGGGCATCTCCACTCATACACCAAATATTTCACCAAATTCAAATTTGAATAAAAATCACCAAAAAACTCACTTCACTCATTCACCATATCCTTCACCAAATTTGCTCAACACCAAATTTACTCAAAATTTTCACCAAACTTGCTCAACACCAAACCCAACATCAAATTATCAACTGTTTTGACAAAATGGTAGGTAAGTTTTGGAGCCAAAAAAAAAAACTGTTTTTGACAAAATTTGAACTAGAATTTGGTAAAAGAGTGGTTTCCCATTGAAAGAGGTGATATCAAATCAAGTTTTTGACCAAATTTTTACTCAAATTTGAGTAAAAAATTGTTGTAGGAATGGAGATGCTCTAAAGTGGTGTTGGTTATGAACCAAAGCAGATGAATTGGGGCTAAAGGTATTCATGGTGTTGGTAATGAACGAAAGCAGATGAAGTGGGGTGTAAGGTATTCACACTTCGTGAAAAGTGTGTATGATTGTTGTTATCTTTTGTAGATGTACTCCACTTACTGAATTCTTGAGCTGGTATGGTGCTCATATGTAAGTATGTAACTACGATTGAGGTTTTTGAGAGAACACAATGTGAAATCGTGTTGGTAGTTTGTAAAACTCACCTACCTGTCCACGACGGAAAGTAGTTTCTTGAGCTAGGAATTGTTGGTTTAATTTCTAAGCATATATAAATATATATATATAAATAATTATCTTTGATCATGTTTGTGCCAGATAAATTTTGTCTACCTTCAATGTCTTTGTATTCAGTAATTTTCTCAAATTTATT
Organism: Vaccinium macrocarpon; assembly: GCA_022606695.1. Classification (NCBI taxonomy): domain Eukaryota; kingdom Viridiplantae; phylum Streptophyta; class Magnoliopsida; order Ericales; family Ericaceae; genus Vaccinium; species Vaccinium macrocarpon. The sequence continues at coordinate 4,104,485 of CM040176.1, read as the reverse complement.
TCATGGGCGCCGGTTCAGGGGACACAGATTTTGACACAAGCTTTGACACTCCATCTCAGCCCTTTAAACCAAGGGCTGAGATTAAAAGCTCATGTATGTGCTCTCCCTTCCCCTCCTCTCATTGGCATCTATTCTCTTTGTCTACCATACCTATATAACCCCCTTCCCCTTCCCCATTCCGGCGAGACCCATCTCTGATTACCTTGGTTGTGGTGCTTTGGAAAGGGGGAGTGATTCACTTAGTGAAATTTTTATGTGGGAAAGTTTCACTTGAAGACAAAAATGGGGGAGCGTGGATATCAATTAACCTTGAAAAGTTATGCTGTTAATATGGTGCTTCTTCGACTACTCACGCTGATACTATGAGATTGGTGTTTAAAATCTATACTGAATATGATTCTGATGATGTAATTTGCTTTGAGATTTTCTGTTTTCTTGCTTTTCTTTTTTTACTCTTTTTCAGCCTCCTATTTGGCACTCCGTTCCACATGTTGGCCTTGTCTCATCCTTTCTTTGATTTGGTATTTTTTTCCTCGATGTACCATTTATTAAGTTATAATAAATTTTTTTTTTGATGATAAAAAAAAACGTGAATTATGATTGTATATAAATATCAAATACCAAACAAAAAATTTAAATCAATGGACATCACCGAACGTGCGTAACACGTGGATCCTCACCTATTTAATTATTACATATGTACATAGAACATACCTAGACAATTTTATTTTCTCCAATCATTTTCCGAATTCCCCAATTAATAATGAAATCATAAATATTCGTCCTAAAGTGAATCAAGTCAAGTATGCGTATTGCACCATTCATCCGCATGAACTTCTTATTTAATCCGATAACAAGGCTGTTAATTTTCATTAACATCGTAAACACAGCCGATCAAAAAAAAAAAAAACATCATAAACACAGAAATGATAAAACTAACTAATAAACAAAAATAGTTGAATAAACAAATCAACTTATTTAATTCCTCGTGCTTATTTTTCTTATTTCTTCGGCTTGTAAAGTGATGCATTTCCCTTCAAATGTAGTGATGTATTCTCTCGGGTTGTTCTTTTTCCAGGTCAATTCAACTGGCACTGCAACACGTCGGATTGCTCTTGTGTAGCGAGTCCGAACACATTGCATGCCAGTGTTGAGCAACTCAAATATGGGTTACAGTGTACCGATTGTGCACAGATGTGTGTGGGGGGCCTAAACAATATGAGTGGTTCCATAATCTTATTATTGTTTTTTCCAATTTCCATTTCAAATATATTAAGTTCAACCGGAGAATTGTATTAAAGAAACTGTTATAATAACGAAGTCCAGCTTTAATTTTATTTTCTCGGTAGACAAAAAGGACTCCAAAGTTGTAACTTGTAAAATAAGGCAGAGAGAGGAGGTGGTGGTGGGAGCGCGTGGGAACTTTACATCATTTTCACTTTTCGGGTCCAAATTTGATGATCATAACCGCTCATTTTATTCAAATTAATTTGTTAGGAGACCATGCAAAAACTCACTTCAACATCGCTTAGTGTGCTACAAAAAAGTTGATCTTTAGTGACAAAGTTGTCCCTAGGTTGTCACTAAAGTGCATTTTTGAAAGTATTCAGTGACAACCTTTTAGTGAGTTATCTAATTATGTAATTAGTAAAACGTTTTTGTCACAACGTTGTTAGTAAAACTAAAATATTTTTAGTGATGCTTGCCTAGAAATTCCATTCCTAGGTCCAGAATTTTCACCCAATACATTAAATTATAGATCAAGCATTACCAATATTCGATTGATCTTTATTTATACATGGTTTCCTAACAAATCAATATGAATAAAATGAACGGTTCTAATCAAAATTAATTGGGTAGAGTATTCAATGTAGTGGGCGAGCCAAATTATCTAAGAAAAAATTCTACAATTTTTTTTTTCTTGGGTGTTCAGTTTTATAGCATACCCATAGCAAGCTGTGGCGCCGCCTCTGCCTGTATTACAACATGACAGCAAAGTCACAAACTAGTTGTAACAATGTCTTATAAAGTCTCTTTTCTTTATTACAAGTGGTAGGAGAATAAAAGTATTTAAATTACATCCAACAAAACAAAACGTAAGTACACAATTAGTCAATTACACCAAGCCCAACATATTAAGCCGAACTAGTAGAGCCCTATAAAGAGTGACCAATAAGTATACAAAGAACCCTCTTTTCTTTAAATAGTTTTTTGAGCTGCGATCTCACACTCACTCGTCCACGTAAAGATGATTAAGTGGAGGTTGATATTGTGGAATATCTTGCCTATCAAGCAACGGTGAAGCCTTGCCGGAAGACGAAACCCACACTAGTTGACATGCCCAACGCTATTCACGTGCCTGGTATCCCACCCATTGATTCTGATTTTTTAATGAATAACTTCAACATTGTAGTTTGGAACTGCCGTGGAGCAGGGAACGACCGTTTTAAAAGCAATTTTTCTGAGATGATCCGTAATCACAGGCCTGAGATTGTGGCTCTCCTTGAAACGAAAGTCAGCCTACAGTCCATGGGTAATTTCTTTAAAAAAATGGGCTTTACCAGAGATAGTTTCACTGACCCGGAAGATAGATCGGGAGGTATTTGGGTTTTATGGGATCCCTCCAAGGTCTCTGTGTGCACCATTTCCATAAACCCTCAAGTTATACACGTCAAGATTAAGAGAAATGGTTATCAAGATTGGGTGTTATCGGCTCTATATGCTAAACCCAATCCCAGACTTAAAGAAATTCTCTGGGATGGCCTTAAAGATTTCGCTGCTGCTTCGAACTATCCTTGGGCTGTAGTTGGGGATTACAATGACACTGCCGCAGTGGGGGAAAGCAGAGCAGCTGGCCCAGACGCTAACCACGGGCAACGCAGGAGATTCGCCAACAACATCAATGACTGTAACCTTGTGGATATCGGATCCTCTGGCCCGAAATTCACCTAGACTAACGGCCGTCAAGGTAATGCTAATATTCAAAAAAGGTTGGACAGAGGCCTATGTAATGAGGAGTGGAGGTCTCTATTTCCAGAAGGTATGATCCGTATTCTTCCCCGTACTTACTCTGATCATAATCCTCTCTTACTCCAAACTCACGCGATCACTACCTTTATACCTAGAAACAAACCCTTTAGATTTGAGGCTGCCTGGACATTCGATCCTTCCTTCGCGGACATTGTGCATGATAACTGGAAGGGTATTAACCTCCCTGATAAAATTGTTAATTTTTCTCAGGCAGTCACCAAGTGGAATAAAGAAGTGTTTGGAAATATTTTTAGGAAAATAAGATGGGTCCTGGCTAGAATTCAGGGAATCCAAAAAGCTCAAGGCAACCTTTTTACTCATAACTTGTTTTCTCTGGAAAAAGATCTTATTTCTGAATACAATAAAATTCTCGCTCAGGAGGAAATTCTTTGGTTCCAGAAATCTCGTTCCCAATGGATAGTGATGGGGGAAAGAAACACACGCTACTTCCACCTATCTACTATAATCAGGAGACGGAAAACTAAGATCTCTATGCTTAAGGACAATAACAACACTTGGGTTGATGATCCCAATATGTTAAAAGAAATGGCCCAAAATCACTTCAAAGATCTTTTCAGAAATCAAAATGATACTCCTGCCACCTGTTTTGTTGTGAATCCTCATAAAAACCTTTCTAGTGAGGATAATGAGGCCCTTTGTCGTCCCATCTCTAATGCTGAAATATGGAGCATGGTGCAAAACATTTCCCCCTATAAAGCCCCTGGACCGGATGGTCTTCAAGGGATTTTTTATTAGAAATATTGGAATATTATTGGTGAAGATGTTTGTGATTTTGTTCGGAGATTTTTTGATTCTACCTCCATTCCCATGGACACCAACAAAACTCTTATAGCCCTCATCCCCAAGACGGACAGCCCGAAGAATATGAAACAATTTAGGCCCATTAGTCTCTGTAACGTTAGCTACAAAATCATCACGAAAATCATTGTTGCTAGACTTAGACCCTTGCTTACTAACATTATTGGACCTTTCCAAAGTAGCTTCATACCAGGCAGATCCACCAATGATAACATCATTGTCACCCAGGAAGTTATCCATACTCTTCGTGCTAAAAAAGGGAAAAAAGGAGGTATCATTTTTAAAATCGATTTGGAAAAAGCTTATGACAAAATTTCTTGGCAATTTCTCCTTGATACCTTGATCTTCTTCAATATCAACCCCTCCTGGACTGCTCTTATTATGAACTGTGTCTCTAGTGTTAACACATCCATCCTTTGGAATGGGGAAGCGCTTGAAGAATTTGCCCCGGGAAGAGGTCTTCGACAAGGAGACCCTTTATCCCCATATCTCTTTGTGTTATGCATGGAACGCTTATCTATCCTTATTGAGAAGAAATGTGACACTGGTAATTGGAAAGGTCTTAAAGTTTCTAGAGAATCGGTGGCGCTTACCCACCTCTTCTTCGCTGATGACCTCCTTCTTTTTGGACAAGCTGACAAATCTACTTGCAGAGATATCATGCAAGTCCTTAAAGAATTCTGTGATATGTCAGGTCAAACGGTTAATCTAGCTAAATCCAAGATTTATGTTTCCCCTAATATTTCCCGGACTGAAGCTCGTAGCTTGAGTAACATTTGTGGGATTGACCTTACCAATGATCTTGGGAAATACCTTGGGGTGCCTATCTTACATGGTAGAATGAAACGAGACCATTTTAAGCACATAATTGAAAGAGTCCAAAGTCGTCTAGCTGGTTGGAAAGCCAATACCCTCATGATTGCGGGTAGAGCTACCCTTATACAAGCCTCCTCTTCCACCATCCCGAGCTACACTATGCAAACCATGCTATTACCGTCTAGTGTCTGTGAGAAACTTGACCGCATGAATAGAGACTTTCTGTGGGGGGGACACACCGGATAAGAGAAAAATCCACCTTGTTAATTGGCATACCGTGTGTAAAAGCAAGGATAAGGGAGGTTTGGGTTTGAGGAAAGCTAAGACCCAAAACCTAGCCCTCCTCACTAAACTTGGATGGAAACTCTCTAATAGTAGTGATAGTCTTTGGGCCAACATTCTTAGGGACAAATATTTGAAAAATAACACTATCCAAACCTGGCCCTGCAATAGATCTGCTTCCCACACATGGCGTAGCATTATGCAAATCAGAGATGTCCTTAAACAAGGAACTAAATGGTCTATTGGTAATGGTGAAACTGTGGACCTATGGCATGACTGGTGGTGCGGTACTGCCCCGCTTGCGGACAGGTATCCAGGAAGTCATACTCAAGGTAATGCTAAGGTGGCGGATATCATTGACAACAATACTTGGAATTTGGATTCCATTGAGCACCTTGTGGATGATACTACCTGCAATGAGATTCGTAATATTTTTCTTCCTATGTGTTCCCAAGTTGAGGATCATCCCTCGTGGGTGAACTCTTCTAATGGAAACTGTTCGGCGGCTAATGCGTATGATTTCCTAAATAATGAGAATACCGACATGGAGGGGTGGAAGTGGTTTTGGAAAATGCATTTACCTCAAAAGCTTAAAACTTTTCTTTGGCTCATTTTCCACAACAAACTTCCCACTAATCACCTTCGTGTGTCTCGAGGGATTAGTACTTCGGACCTCTGTCCACGGTGCAATAATTCCCCAGAGACTTTAATCCATTTATTCAAGGAATGTCCCAAAGCTATTGATCTTTGGAAGAAACTCCCTTCGGGACAGATTATGAGAGGTGACATGGGTAGCTCCACAAATGTTTGGATTTCATGCAATTTGAAAAAGAAGAAGACTTTACATGTTGGGAAAAATGTTCCCTGGAATATAATTTTTTGTACTACTTTGTGGCAGCTATGGAAAGATCGAAACAAAAAAAGTTTTGATAACCTTGACTCGGTTCCTGAATCGAGCTCAAGATTATTAATTTCTTATGCATTTGAAATCGTGGAAGCCTTCAAGTCACCTCTTATTACTAACCCTGCTTCCAACCGTCTAATTCTCTGGTCTCCGCCCATTTCAGGGGGACTTAAGCTTAATACCAGCTGGTACGGCAGTAATCGCAATGTAGGCTTTGGGGGTCTTTTCCGAGATGCTTATGGAGAATGGCAGCTGGGCTTTTATGGCAAATTGTTAGCTGCCTCAAGCCTTGAAACAGAAATTTGGGACATCTACAGGGGTTTTACCATCATAATGGAGAAAGGTTTAAGCGATGTCCAGATTGAATTCTATTCCGCAACAGCGGTGCAACTGTTTAATGAAGGTCCTACCACGCATCATCCTCAAAGTAATCTTTTGAATGAAGGGAAGTACCTCCTCAATCGCACCAATAGCACTCTTAACCATGTCACTCGTGGAGCTAATGAATGTGCCGACTGTTTAGCGCACCTGGGAGCAAGCCAAGATGAAGACCTTGTGGTGACCCCTAATCCTCCTCTGGCGGTCAGAGAATATATGATCAGGGATAGGCTCCATCTTCAACATGTCCTTGATTAACTACCAGCTATATCTTCTCTTTTCATGTTTTATTATCTGGCTTTTTGGTTCTGTAAGAAACTATTTGCTCACTTGATGTGGGCTAACTCCTTTTCGTAGCCTTTTTTGATTTTCCGAAGTACCAAAAAAAAAAAAAAAAAGAAATCCGCAATCTCATTGAGAGAATGTAGGTCCCCCCAAAAAATAACTGCAATTGACGAAAAAATGTATTGATCCTATAAACACCGCACCCTCCTCACTAATGACAGCAAGAGTGAAAAAAATTGGACTAAGCCTAAAACTTTGCAGAAGAAAGAGAGCCTGATCAGTCATAACCATGCCTAGGACAATCTGTGATTGGAACTGGAAAACAGCAGGGCTGCAGGGCACTCAAATTATTACAAATACGCTTGGTTGTTGCCAAAATGCACGTAGGTTATACATTGCCAGAGCACACAAATTTTACATCTGGGTTATTTCTCTATAGAAACACACCAAAAAGGAAGGCAAGGGGATGGCCTTGAATCCAACAATCATAGACACAACAACAACAACAAAGCAGCAGCTACTATAGAAAGAGTCAAAGTAGGAGCTAAGACATGCAGCTTAACACTACCTCCCTATCTGCCTTATTAGCTTGGAAAATCATTGACTATTCCTTTTCCCCAAATATATTGGATTGTTACAACTTACACAGGCAAATGTGGCGGCTCCAATCTCTGTCCCATGAAACTTGCAAATAATTCAAGCACTTGTACAATTGCAACTGCAATCTTCTGGTAAAGCCACTTGTATATGGTATGAAATAGGTATAGAGCCACAATTGCCAAGAAAATGACCCAGATGATGATCATGATCAAGGAACTGAGCGAGGGTGGCAGAAAAATCATGGCTAAGGAAACCGACGAAAGAGCTCCCGATAGGATGCTAACACGGCTGAAGATTTCACAACATTTTGCTCTGTAGTTTGCGGCTGTAATATTGGCCACCATAGCTAAGCTGTAAATGCATATTGTTGCGACAAACATTCTGATGAGAGCCAGGTGTGTTTCAAATGGAGACACTTTCTTGTTCTGATACTTCAACTGAAGAAGGCCAATCAGCGTTGTAATGAGGAAGCCGTACACAACGTGGCATGTGGTGGATGACATTGATCCTTGCATCCTTGCACTATCATAGAAAATTAAATGGTTTTCGTGTTGGATTTTTTCAGGGAAAATAAAATTGATTCTAATATCAGGAAGAAAACTTAAAAGATGGCAAAAAATAACTGAATCATAAATCCTTATAGCCACTAAGACTAATTATACAGCCAGCTAAACAACCAAGGCAAGATGAAAAACTCCACCTTTTTATCTTTGTTTTTGTGAGCAGGGATGACCTTGTTTACTAATTATCATGTACTTGAAGGAAAAAGGGGAACGACAATATCAACTCCCTAATTTTATACGTAGTGTTTAGTGCAATGAAAATTAAAAGTCAAAGAAAAAGCCATTGATTAGATTCAAAAAATAAAAATTACATACCAAGGCCCTACTCGAATTTTATAAACCTTTTTTTTATTATTATTAAAAAAAGCCTTCATATACAAAGTGTATAATTACAACCATACTCCTAAATACACCCAAATAATTTTGCATGGTTTTCTTTATGTAAATAAAAAGATAACTCCATACGTTACCCTACAAAAAGATTAAAAAAAAACGAAGAAAATGAAATACCTTAAAAAGATTGGAAATGAAGGAACTCGAATACTAGTATACTACTAAGTTTTTGTTTGATCGGCGAGAACTGAAATATTAAGTTTGACTCAAATATGTGTATACGGTATTGAGAGGTAAGGACCGAAGAAAGTGGCGTAGAGAGATGAGGAAGAGCAGACAAAAAATAAAGTTACATAAATATATATATGATCAACTTCTAATAAGGACTCTGTATGAGGATCAAGGTGAGGATCTCATGCTTTCCGACCAAATTTCGACCATCCGAACTGTTAGATGTATTTAAAATGTTTTTTTAAGGTCCACTTCTAGGATTCTTCCCAAAAAAGTACTCAGAAGAGTTTTATCCAATCATTTTTTGTTAAAAATGCTATCGTCAAAATTCAGTTCGGAAAGTGAAAAAATTGTTTAGTCCTTCCTCTATTTAAAATGAGGAATCTCTCAATAGAAAGTGATCTTATATATATATATATATATATATATATATATATATATATAGAGAGAGAGAGAGAGAGAGACAGAGAGAGAGAGAGAGCATGTGAGGCAAACTAGGGGAGGACCGGACACGGCCTCCGGCCAGAGCTAAAAGGAATGAAGTACACGTCGCCCATTGTCGGGCTCAACGAATTGAAGGACAGGAACGGTCGACCTCTGACCCGACCCAATTCCAAACGTGATGAACACGTCTCACAAGTCCAGCTCGCTGGGCTTCGTAATTCCGTTGTGAAGCAGTGGAGGAGATGATCGAGAAAATAAAAGATATCATACATACCAATGTTTTAAAACCCGGACCGGTGAGTGAACCGGAAAAGGGACTGGGTGGACAGATCACTGGTTGAACCGCGGTCGAACCGCTATTGAACCGTGATGTCATAATTATAATTAATATATATTTATATATAAAAAAGTTACATATATATAGTGCATTTCTTATTTTCCAAAGTGAGAAAGGAATTTGGCTATTTTAACTGTCCCACATCGAGCAAATGGGACTTGAGGAGAGTTCAAGGAATCTATAAAAGGTTAACAAGGCTTCATGATATATAAAACGTTAACAAGGCTTCATGAGGCTTCATGAGGATATATAAAACGTTAACAAGGCTTCATGAGGATATATAAAACGTTAACAAGGCTTCATGAGGCTTCATGCATATATAAAACGTTAACAAGGCTTCATGAGGCTTCATGATATATAAAACGTTAACAAGGTGTATCACACAAATTTCGAGTCTGCGAAAAAGACGGAAAGATGCTGACCAAAATCGATGATTTTATTGATTTGAGAAATTAGGGTTTACAATCTCTGTAACAATTTCTAATGAAAGAAAATAATCCTCTGATTCTTCTCTTCAAGAGTTTGATTCGAGGGCTTGATGCTTTTTCTCGATTTGAACGGTGAGATCTTCTTTGATCTTTGCGAAGTTGACGGCGAATTTGATGGATTTTGACTTGAGGGCTTTGAAGCTTCTTCTCAAGTTGATTTACTTGATCTTCTTCAATTTTGTTGAAAAAGATGACGAATTTGTGACCGTTGACTTGAGGGCTGTAGAGCTTCTTCTCAAATCGGTCTTTGAAATCTTCTTCAATTTGGTAGAAGGAGATTGTTGACTTGTGGATTTGGCTTAAGTGATCTTCTGAGCTTTGAAGCTTTGAGAAGAGGCGCCTTGCGTGACGTGGATTTGAAGAATTCTGAAGGGCTTTAGAGGCTTGATCTTCAGAGTTTTGGAGCTTGTGTGTTGGATAGAGACTTGAACGTTCTTCGGAGCTTTGAAGCTTTGATCGAAGAACTGTCTTGTTTGATGTGGACTCGGAGAATTCTAAAGGGCTTTAGAGGCTTGATCTTCAGAGTTGTGGAGCTTGAATGTCTGAACGTTCTTCGGAGCTTTGAGACTTTGATTTGAAGAACCGTCTTGCTTGATGAAGACTTGAAGCGTTCTGAAGGGCTTTTGGATGCTTGATCTTCAGTGCTGTTGAAGCTTCAATGCCTTGATGTCTCCAAGGAGTTCTGAAGGGCTTTTGGATGCTTGAATCTTCAGAGCTCTGCTTGTTGATGGAAGTTTCAATGTGTCTTGATCCCCCCAAAAATATGAGAGAAAACACATTTATTTATAGGGATGAGAGATGAAGAGTTATGGCAAGACTGCAATTCTTTCCATATCTTTCTCTCTAATTATTTCCTTATTTGATTTAGAAGAAAATAATTAAAATATAATAAATATCTTTCTTTTATTTATTTTGGGAAAGATAATTATATATAATGAGATAAATAATTTATTTTACCAAGTGGCATAATTTAATTGGCCAAACTTGATAAATAAATTACTGTGTCATTTTGACATGTGGCGCCCTCTGATTGGTCCTTCCATATGTCTTTGACTTTTGACTTGAAAACACGTGGCATTTTTTGATTGGCCAGTTATCGTGCTTGTCTTTTAACCTACAGACACTTGGCAGCATTTAATTGGCTCGTCCGTAAATTTTGACTTTGACTTGTGACACTTGGCAACATTTAATTGGCCAATTTGCGTGCCCTAGCAACATGTGGTAGCTTGTGATAGGCCAGAAATTTTACGTGTCTACACAAGGCTTCATGCATATATAAAACGTTAACAAGGCTTCATGAGGCTTCATGATATATAAAACGTTAACAAGGCTTCATGAGGCTTCATGATATATAAAACGTTAACAAGGCTTCATGCATATATAAAACGTTAACAAGGCTTCATGAGGCTTCATGATATATAAAACGTTAACAAGGCTTCATGCATATATAATACGTTAACAAGGCTTCATGCATATATAACTATAGTTACTAACCTGTTATGGGAATGGCGGCCAAGATGTTGAGCACTCGTAGGACGACTTCGGCCGCCCACCATCACCCCCCTTCTTCTTCGCATTACATTTTCATCGCGCACAAACTGATCGTTGTTTTCCATTTGCCACTGATGATAGTCTTGACTTCTTGTTTTTCTCTCTCTTCTAGAGGGGATGATATATAGCCAGTATAAATAGGTTTCAAGTCCTCTGAAAGTAGTCTTTCACTCATTCTCTGTCCAAACATGTGGTTAAGTTGTGATTAGAGTCGAAATAAGGTATTTAACAATGTTTGATAAAATATGCTCCGATAATGTTGTTAGGGTCAGAACTAAAGTGGAATAATATTATTAATGGAAAAGAGAGAGAAAGAGGGGAGAGTTGCGTATTTTAGAAAAAAATAAAACCTTTTTTAGAGATAGAAGAGGGTGGAGAGGTGCGTGTTTTGGAAAAAAAAAAAACTTTTTTTAATGGAGAAGTGAGAGAAGAGAGAGAAGAGAGAGAAGAGACTTATATGTGACGTGATTTCTAATGGAAAAAAGAGATGAGAGTTAAGTGCTTTGGACAAAAAAACCTTTTTCAATTGAGAAGAGAGAGGAGAGTTGGGTGATTTGGAAATTAAAAAATAAACCTCTTTCAATGGAGATCGAAGAGGTAAGTTGGGTGTTTTGGAAAAAATAAACCTTTTTTAAGAGAGAGAGAGAGAGAGAGAGAGAGAGAGAGAGAGACTTATATGTGATTTTGTAATGGAGAAGAGAGAATGAAATCGGTCAAGTGAGAGAGAGAGAGAGAGAGAGAGTTGGTGTTTTGGATAAAATAAACCTTTTTCAATTGAGAAGAGAGAAGAGAGTTGGGTGTTTTAGAAAAAGTAAACCTTTTTCAATGCAGAAGAGAGAGGAGAGACTTACTTGTGATTTTCTAATGGAGAAGAGAGAAAAGGAAATCTGTCAAGTGTGAGAGAAAGAGATGAGAGTTGGGTGTTTTGGATAAAATAAACCTTTTTCAATGGAGAAGATAGAGGAGAGTTGGTGTTTTGAAAATCAAATGAATTTTTTTTAATAGAGACGAAAGAGAAGAGTTGGTTGTTTTGGAAAAAAGTAAATCTTTTTCAATGAGAGAGAGAGAGAGAGAGAGAGAGAGAGAGAGAGAGAGACTTATATGTGATTTTGTAATGGAGTAAAGAGAAAAGCAAATCTGTCAAAGGGTGAGAGAAAGAGAGGAGAGTTGGGTGTTTTGGGCAAAATAAACCCTTTTTTTTTATAGGAGAAGAGAGAAGAGGGTTGGGTGATTTGCAAAAAAATTAGACCTTTTTCAATGGAGGAGAGAGATGAGATACTTAAATGTGATTTTGTAAGGGAGAAGAGATAAAAAGAAATTTGTCAAATGTGAGAGAAAGAGAACAGAGTTGGGTGATTAGGACAAATAAACCTATTGCGACAAAGAAGAGAGAGGAGAGTTGGGTGTTTTGGAAAAAAAGAAGAACTTTTTTTAACAAAGAAAAGAGTAGAGAGTTGGGTGTTTTAGAAAAAATAAACCTTTTTCAATGGAGGAGAGAGAGGATAGAATTATTTGTGATGATAGTCTTGACTTCTTGTTTTTCTCTCTCTTCTAGAGGGGATGATATATAGCCAGTATAAATAGGTTTCAAGTCCTCTGAAAGTAGTCTTTCACTCATTCTCTGTCCAAACATGTGGTTAAGTTGTGATTAGAGTCGAAATAAGGTATTTAACAATGTTTGATAAAATATGCTAAGATAATGTTGTTAGGGTCAGAACTAAAGTGGAATAATATTATTAATGGAAAAGAGAGAGAAAGAGGGGAAAGTTGCGTATTTTAGAAAAAAAATAAACCTTATTTAGAGATAGAAGAGGGTGGAGAGGTGCGTGTTTTGGAAAAAAAAAAAAAACTTTTTTTAATGGAGAAGTGAGCGAAGAGAGAGAAGAGACTTATATGTGATTTTGTAATGGAAAAAAGAGAACGAAATCTGTCAAGTGTGAGAGAAAGAACCTTTTTCAATTGAGAAGAGAGAGGAGAGTTGGGTGATTTGGAAATTAAAAAATAAACCTCTTTCAATGGAGATCGAAGAGGTAAGTTGGGTGTTTTGGAAAAAATAAACTTTTTTAAGAGAGAGAGAGAGAGAGAGAGAGAGAGAGAGAGACTTATATGTGATTTTGTAATGGACAAGAGAGAATGAAATCGGTCAAGTGAGAGAGAGAGAGAGACATATGTGTTTTGGACTAAAAAACCTTTTTCAATTGAGAAGAGAGAGGAGAGTTGGGTGATTTGGAAATTAAAAAATAAACCTTTTTCAATGGAGATCGAAGAGGTAAGTTGGGTGTTTTGGAAAAAATAAACCTTTTTAAGAGAGAGAGAGAGAGAGAGAGAGAGAGAGAGACTTATATGTGATTTTGTAATGGAGAAGAGAGAATGAAATCGGTCAAGTGAGAGAGAGAGAGAGAGACTTATATGTGTTTTGGACTAAATGTGTTCAATAATTTTAATTTATTTTTACCGGTAAAAATTCAAAACACATCTGGGCTGTCCAAAACACGATCGGACGGCCGAAGAGTGCAAAGCACTCAAGTGCACATCACCCACCCCAAAATCCCTATACTACTCTCTCCGTCCCACAAAGATACCTACGAAATTATATGCAATTTTTGACCTAAAAAACATTTATTTATAGAAGTTTTTAAAATTACAATGAGACCTATCGTACAAGATCCATATTGTTGAAAATTTTATTTCAATAACTACACTATTTTTAAGTTCGAAAATTGTGCGTAACTTCGTATTGGACCATCTTTATGAGACGGAATCAGTATATATACAAAGGTATTGAGCCTCCAAAAGCTTCCAATATCTCAATCCTATAAAATTTTGTTTTTTTTTTTGTTATTTTATTTTTTGAAATTGACAGAGAACATTGAGAAAGGGAAAGGGAGTGGGAATTTAAAGAGGGAGCATGAGAAGGAGGAATGGGCAAGTTTTACTATTATATTTTTGCTATTTTTCCATAGTTTTAATTAATTGAAGTTAATTTTAGTCCGAAAAGAGGGGGTGTTGCCCAATGTGCTGTGCAGCACTTGGTGTGGCCGCGTTGGTGTCGGTCCGTGATCGGAATTGTCCATCACGTAGAGCACGTCGAGTGCTACAAGTGTACCAAAAATCAACTCGATCGGATATCATTAAGTGCATCATTGGAACACAAATATCTTGAAAAAAAATGAGTTTAAATTTTGGAGTGCCTGCAAAAAAAAAAGAGCCCCAAGATTAGCACCCATAATTTTAAACTAAATATGGCACGTTTTTCCCTTATAAATCTATTTCGTTCACATATTTACTAATGAGAGATAACTAGTAATATTCAGTCAAGTGATTTTTGTGTTGAATGACATATTTAACATAGGGATGGCAACGGGTTGAATCGGGGCCGGATTTTGTTATTCCGGACCCAAACTCTGAATGGGTTATCTACTTCTAAATCAGCTCCGATCCCCGACGGGGGATTTTCAGGATCCCCAAAACCGCCCCTAAAGGATATCGGATCACCCAATTGACTCCGAAAGCAAAAACTGAAACCCAGCAAAATAATGAAACAGGCTCATAAATAAAGAGAAGAAAGCAATTGCAGTCCGCAATATTTTCATACAATTTCCTTTCCCCCTTCAGTTTTAATACTTCATGAGATTTCCATAACTTCAAAATCAACAAGTGCTACTTTGTATAATAGCTAGCTTACAACAAAAAGAAGAGCAATAAAAGGAGAGAAATATCTTCCCAAAATCGTTTAACTAAATATTTCGGGTTGGAGTTTGGGACGGATGTTTACAAAATTGAATCTAAATCCGAATCCGAAATTTTTTTAATTTCTTTTCCAAATCCTATCCGAAAATCCAAAATTTATAACGGAGACTTGCTTGTAACCCACGCACACTAAAACTGATGGGGGAAAGGAAATTCAGAAATTGTATGAAAATATTGGAAAACACAACCGACAAAAAAGTTCTGCCAAAGGGTAGCAGACAGTAGATATACTATCAGGTTGTGTTTGGTTTGATTTTGAGTTTTAATTTTTGTAATGATTAGAAGGAGAAATAGAGGTAATAATTAAAAAATAGGTATTATTGATTAAAGAGAGATAGAGAGAAAAATAAGAATAATATTTAAAAATAAGAGTAATAATTGAATAATAATTTAGAGAACCGATTCTTAAAAACCCAAACCAAACAAGGCCCCGGAGTTTTACAGGCCACGACCCCACGCGTTTTGCCTCTTTCGTTTTCGTAATCCTTGAACGCGTAATTTGCTTTCCTAATCCTAGCTCCTGAGAATACACGGGCCACGTAATAAAAGACATGAGAGTAATAAAAGACATGCAAAAGGAAGTAATAAAAGACATGAGTCGTCCATCAAACAAAAGAAAGCTACGTGGATGCTGACTCATGACAAAAGCTCATGAGTCGTCTTTCTAACATTGAATTACCAAAATACCCTTAACTTCCTAATAGATACCTTTAATTCAATACTACAAAAAAATTATATGTTTTAGTATTTTACATTTTTTACTTGTTAAGTTACTTTGTAATATTTTTCGGACAAAAAATAAAATACTCAACCATTGATTAATTTTTTCTGGACCGTTTCATGTGCCCTATTAAATCCCAAAATTTTAAGGGTTCAAAATTTTCTAATAAATTGCGCAGTAGCTATAGTTTGGAATTTTTTTAAAAGTTTCAATTTTCAAATAAGTTGCGCTATAACTATAGTAAAAGAGTTTTCAAAGTTTAAGGGAAGAGGGGCATAAATTAGTATATGTGTTTGGTTCTTTTACTTCTTTGCAATGGAAAATAATTGTGTGCGAGCGTGCCAGAGAGAGTTTCTATCTCCTCCCTCAGATTAACTTTGGAAAAACCAAATCTAATCAGGCGATTGTGTTTTATTGGTTCAATTACCTCAATTAAGAGGATTTTTCAACAAGTGAAGAAATGTAAACCAACAAACTTAGGAAATCGAAGAACAAAAGAGAAACAAGATACTTCGATTAAATAATCAAAGGTAAACTTACTTCGAAATATGTCTCCAACTTCAAATACAAGAACTTCGAACGGTTGATTGTTACAGGAACAATCGAGATTAATCCTAACTACTTCCTAATTTACTTCCTAATCTACTTCAAACTGTGTTCGAGATCCTAAACTAATTCGAACTGAGTTCGAAATCCTAAACTACTTTGCCAATGAACAAACCAAGCATCAGTTTTTTGATAGCTGTTTGTTGAAGATTTGTCCAGGCTTCTTTACTTCTTCAATTTCTTCTATTTATAGACGCTGCTTGCAATTCGAACTTCCCGCTCAATGAATTTAAACATTGGCTTGCTTCGAACTCTAACTTCCACTCCTCGAGTTGGCAGTTGCTCTTTCCTTCACGTCTGAATTTAAATTCTTTTAATCCTTCCTCCAAAAACTTTGATTTTGAATCTGTACAGTTGTTTAAACAAACTCAAATGATTTAGATGTTAAGATGAATAACTGCCTTTCTATAAGTACTCCACGTGTTATAACTGCCAATTTGCCTTGCTTCCCAAGTTCACGCGTGGAACTTATATATTTAGCAGTTAATCCCATAGCTTCGAGGTCAATTCTTTCCAATAACGATGGTTTGTAACTGCCCATAACTGTTTTTACACTTGAACACGATACGACATCGTATTTATTCAAATATGTTCTTTTAATCCAGTGTGTCTGTATTGACGAGTAATTGCCAACGTTTGGCTTTTCCCATTACGTGTCAATTAATTATTGGATTTGATAATTTTATATGTAAACAATATGAAATTAATTTAGATTAAAAATATCTTCTTCTTTTTTTTTTTTTTTGGTGAAAATTGAAACTAAAATTATTTTAAAGAAAACTCAAGTTGATATGAAAAATGTTCCAATACTAATCAAGTGTGTTTCAAATGGCGAAGATTTCTTGTTTTGATACATTACTTGGAGTAGGCCAAGTAACGTTGCAATGAAGAAGACGTACATGACATGTAATGTTGTACGCTATATTTCCTTTACATCGTTAAAAAAAATTTGGTGGCAAGTATTTTGGATACTAAGAAAATGCGTAACTAACATAAATAAAATTTATAACCAATACTAGAAAAAATGTAATCTGAGCAAACAAGGAAGGAGGTCTACAAACGCAGGGGTTACTGACAATCAACTTCAACTAAGGAGTAAGATAATGGCCAAAAATTGCGTAGCTGTATACCATAAGGCCTCGTTTGATTCACGGATTAAAACAAATGAGATTAATAGTTTTAGAATTGATAGTCCTAAATTATGTCTTGAGACTAATTTAGTACTGAGTCTCACACAATCCCTTATTTGATTCGCGCAGGATTAACATTGGGATATCCTATGTTTCAGTCAATCCCATATTTGGTTCCCTAAACTACATCCGGGATTACAATAATATATAATTGCGTAAAATTCCCAAGCAAATGCATTTACAATATTTTCTAAAAGCTAATTTCCTTATTTGTAGCTAATTGGCATCCACGTGTTTTTCATTAAATCTGAGCCCTTGGTTAACCTTGGGCAATCTATCTCTCCACCTCTACCTTTTACACCGTCACGCGGCCGATCAAAAGAGAAAAATGGCAGTTTTGTAATTTGGTGGAAAATGCCTTCCGTGTTCTCTTATCCAGGACTAAATAGTCCCACACCCCAATGGGATAATTTAATACACAAAATATAAAATTAACCAAGTTTGATGACGTCTGGCATCTGTGAATTTTCGTATTAATTAATGTCGCATCTTCTGACTTGGCGAGTGATCAATCTTTCTCCCATGCCTGCCGCTCCTTTATTGGAAGTGTGTTTCTAGTTTTCACCTATATCCTACGACCAATGGGTCCTTTGAAAATGTTTTGATCTATTTGTGTAATATTAGGATTGTATAACATTATGCACTTTTTTTTTCTTTCTTTTTTTCTTCTTCTTTTTTTTTCCCCTTCTTTTGAAGTGTGTAACTTATAACTTATGAAATCGTATAAATTTGATGTTTTCTTTTAAATACTCCATCCGTCCCCATTTATTTGTTCATTTTGAGAGTTCGTGCCACCTTTCAATTAATTATATCTCGTAATTTACATTGTTTTACATGATTTTAAAAACATTGTCTTATAGAACTAATTGAGATCTATCAAACAAGATCCACGTTGAATATAAAATTCTTTACCGATTTAAAGTTATAGCTAGTTTTTTATCCAGTTAGATTAGGATGAGGGACTAAATTTTGAGGACAAAGGGCGTAGTTCCTTTGAGTCGCAATCTCACACTCCCTCATCCACGCAAAGATGATTTACTTCATCGGATTGATATTGTGGAATATCTTGCCTATTTGGAAGTGTTGGTGCTTTAGTTACAAGGATTTTGTTCATCTCACCAAAAGAGGATAAATGAAATCCGCACTCATTGAGAGAATGTAGGTCCCCCAAAAAATAATAGCAATTGACAAAAAAAGTGTATTGATCCTATAGACAACCCTCCGTATTAATGACAGCAAGAGTGAAAAAAATTGGGCTAAGCTTCAAAATTTTGCAAAAGAAAGAGAGCCTGATCAGTCACGTTCCTAGTTCATAACCAGGTTTATATAACATGACTAGGACATTTTGTGATTGGAACTGCAACACAGCATGCCAAGAGGGCACTCAATCTATTACAAATCCGCTTGGCTGTTGCCAAAATGCACGTAGCATATCCATTGCCAGAGCACACAAATTGTACATCTGGTGTTATTTCCAGACACGTCGGTCTATTAGTAATGGATACGTAATTTCTCTATAGAAACAAGGCAAAGGGATGGCCTTGAACCCAACAATCATAGACGCAACAACAACAACAAGCTACTAAAGAAGAGTGAAAGTAGTTCTAATGCAGCTTAACACTACCTCCCTATCTGCCTTATTAGCTTGGAAAATCATTGATTGTCCCTTAATTTTCCCCAAATATATTGGATTCTTACAACTTACACAAGCAAATTTTGCAGCTCCATCGAACTCTGTCCCATGAAACTTGTAAATAATTCAAGCACTTGAACAATTGCAACTGCAATCTTCTGGTAAAGCCACTTGTATATGGTATGAAATAGGTATAAAGCCACACTTGTGAAGAAAATGATCCAGATGATGATTATGATCAAGAAACTAAGCGAGGGTGGGAGAAAAATCATTGCTAAGGAAACCGTCCGAAAGAGCCCCGATTGGATGCTAACATGGCTGAAGATTTCATAACATTTTGCACTGCAGTTTTTCGCTGTAATTTTGCCCATCATAGCTAAGCTGTATATGCACACTGTTGCAACAAATGTTCCGATGAGAGCCAGGTGTGTTTCGAATGGAGACACTTTCTTGTTCTGATACTTCAACTGGAGAAGGCTAATCAGCGTTGTAATTAGGAAGCCGTACACAATGTGGCATGTGGTGGATGGCATTGATCCTTGCATCCTTGCACTATCATAGAAAATTAAATTGTTTTTGTGTTGGATATGTTGAGGGTCGATAAAACTGATTCCAAAATCAAGAAGGAAACTTAAAAGATGGCTAAAAGGCAAAAACCAATTGAATCATATAAATCCTTATTTGGGGGTCTTCGGGCACCAGCGCCACGTGGTACTCCCACATCCCATCCACTACACATTTCTATGGAATCCAACCAGTACTAAGTGTATAGACCCCATATACGAAATGCATAACTAATATAGCAAATACCTCATATATGAAGTGTATAATTACGTACCAAGGCCCTACTCATATTTCATATACCCATTTTAAAAATTGAAAAAAAACCCTCCATATATGAAGTGTATAATATAATTGCGCGCAACCAAGGCCCTACTCCTAAATACCCTGAAATAATTCTGCAAGTTTTTTTTTTCTTTTTTCTTTTTTTTTTTCTTTTTGGAAGGATAACTCCATGCGTCACGCTACAAAAAGATCAAGAAGAAAATGAAATACCCTCAAAAGATTGTAAATTGAGGAACTCAAATACTAAGTTTTTTCCATCGGAGACTCTAATACTCAGTTTGATTCAAATTTCTGTATACGGTAGAGAGAAGTGAGGACCAAAGAAAGTTTCATTCAAATTTTTGTATACGGTAGAGAGAAGTGATGACCCAAGAAAGTAGCGTCCTTGCCTAAAGTAGTCTAAAGATTTAATTCTCCTTGTCAGTAAACTCTTGAGACGACTAGGGATGAAACCAAAGAGAATTAGTAATAAGAAAATAAAGTATCTATGTAATTGCATGGGACAGTGCTCTCTTTTCTTTATTGCCATACTGGTGCATATATGCATGCCAATTAGGTTTTTAAATAACAATAGAGATTCGAAAATCTTATAATTAATATGTTGACACTTAGGATCATTCATTATAAAATGTTGATACTTAAAATCCAAAAGCAATACATACACTCCCTCCCCAGCCACATCCTCTCTCACATGGGGTGTGAGGCCCACATGTGGAGACCACACCCCATGTGAGAGAGGATGTGGTTGAGAGTGGCTGTAGGGGAGTGTTATGAGTGTATATATCATTTCTATTAACAATGCTATTAAAGGTAAATACAACTTGGGAAATCATCAACAACAATAACATAACCCATTTAAAAACCTAACTTGGGAAATCATACTGTGAAAAAATTGGTTGACTCGCGAATACAGGAGTGTTACCATATGAGTGCAAAATTGCTTAAATTGAAAAACACACCACTGGCCCTGCTACTAATATAGTATGTTATAGGCGCGAAATAAAACATTAAGATTTGTGAGTGCATAACATCCGACTGGAAGCTCGGGTTTAAAATTCAAATTCCTTATTGTCGTCGTATGTAATGCTATTTTCTTAAAATATATATAGGGGCGGTTCCGTTAACACAATATTTGACAAAACTTTTTTTTGAACTCCACGTGAATGATCGGAGCCGCTCAGTTTATTTAAAATATGTTTTTAAGATGACTTGTAAGAAATCAACTCATTTGGATATCGGTAAGCGTTTAATCAGTTCATTTAATTGATTATTGTCAGATTTTACAAGATAAATTTAAATAAACCGATCAAGCCTTTTCTGATATTCAAATGAGTTGATTTTTACAGGTATTCTTAAAAACATATTTTAAACAACTGGAACAGGTCCAATTGTAAGCGCGAGGCTCCGATTATTATTGTGTCAAATATTGTGTTATTCGTTGTGTACCTGTATGTATATATGTGGACACACATTTTGCACACCTATTTTGACACTCCCTGGCAGCCCCTTAAACGAAGGGCTCAGATTAAAAACTAAAAAAACACTCCAAGTCTACCGCCCCAACCGCTGCTGCGCCTGCTGCCTCTGGACCACTCTCCTCATCTTCCGGCCGCCGATGTTGGTGCCGCCGGGATGATGGACCAGGCCCTGGTTAAAAACATTGCCGGAGACCGCCGGAAAGGAACCCAATTTGTTTGAGGGAACTGCCTCTACCCATGGTGGGCTTCTGGTCCATCATCTCGTCGCCAGTTGGGTCACATCAATCGGACATATCTTTGTTTAACCAAATCAGATAACAAAGTTTTGGACTGAGAGAGAGATGACTATGGTATTCAATTTGATATTTTGCGTGGGTGTTTAGATTTTTTTAGGTGAAGGAAGGAAATGGAAGTGGTTGCAGGAATGTACACGTAGATGCGTGTACAAATTGGAATGGTATTCTGATGATGGACCTTTTACCTTGCTCAATGATTTTTTTTTTTTTTTTATCGATTTTGGATTTATTTGCCATTTGAGTTTGATTTTAATTTGGGTGGGTTTGGTTTTTTCATTTGAGTTGCTCTGTTTTTGCAATTTGGCCATGGCTACAGCCGGAGTGAGAGTGAGAAAACAGGGGTGAGCTTCAGAGAGAGAGAGAGAGAACGTGGGAGGCGAAGAAGATACATGGCTGAATATCAAATTCTGAACTTCCTTCCTTTGATTGGCAGCAGAAGATTGGGTTGGAGTATGTTTAAATTGCACGAGGAATCCAAATTCCAAAATGAGGAAGCAAATACTGTACTACTACTGTAATGAAGTACAGGTTCTAACTGTAATGAACAATTAGGCAAGAATTGTTGCGGTTGGAATTAATACTGTAAGAGAATATGAAAAGCATCAAATTTTAAAAAAAGCCGAGCATGTACCAATATTCGTGTTGAAAAATCCACGCCACCGTTAACACGACCTGTGCTGTGCTGGATAAACACCAATTCCCTCGATCAACTCCTCAACTCTGCCTGCTGCTGCATAAGATATATGTACATATAAATGTCTTTTTCAGCGTAGTACATTATGTGGAGGAAAGGAATGTCTAGATTTGAAACATGTACATCGATGGGATGAACTTTCTTAGGTCTAGATTTCTAAAAGATTTCAGTACTCAAGTGTTAAAATTATGATATTTTAAATCAAAAAATAAAGTAATTTTGTGTATTATTTTTATTATTTTTTTCGCACCAAATTAAAGTACTCCTCGTGTATTTTAATTTGGTGCGAAAAAAATTGTACATGGAGGCTTCGTGTTGTACATGGAGGCTTTTTGTGGGGTAAAAAATGGCAGTTTGGCTTATGATTTGGGGAATTTCCCCTCAAAAAGGACATCAATAAGGAGTCCATACACAAAAAGAAAAGGAAAAAAAAAAGAGTCCGTTTTTTAGGGGGACATAGTAAAATAGTCTATACTTTAATAAAGACATCAACTTTTTTTTAATGTCAAAAAGATAAATTACTTACACATTCTAAAAATGCCCCTACTAGCCAACGAAAGTGTCTAAATTCCCAAATCTAATGAAAGTGTCAAACCTAAACCCCAGGGTAACCTATGAAAGTGCATAAAACCTTAGAGTACCCTATAAAAGTGTCTAAACTACTAAAATCCTATAATTAAAAAATGCACCCTAAACCTAAACTTTTAGGTATCCTATGAAAGTGCTTAAACAGCTAAAACTTATAATTGGAAAGTGCACCATAAGTGTCTAAACCCAAAATGTCTAAACCCACTATACTCTATCCCAAAGAGACTAAATCCCCTAAATTAAACCCAAAAAAATGAACTCATTTTTAAAATTGAAGAGAGAACAATTAATTTTATGGAAAACAACTCCAAAATTAACAAAATTGTCAGGTCCTACAGCAATAAAGGTAGGCACATGAGAGAGAGAGAGAGAGAGAGAGAGAGAGAGAGAGAGACGGGTGAGCAGGAAACGAAAGGGAAAAGCGACGGTGACCAGTCACTTACAAAGTCAGTTGGTCATCAACATAGGAAACAGCCCAACTTTCGTTTTGTTAATTTATTTTTTCTTGAAAATCAAAAAAAAAATTTATTTTTTCTTATTAAGGGTATTTTTGTTTAGTGTTGTTTTTGCGCTCTCAAATATTTTCTATCAATGTATTGAAAGCATTAAAATAAGTTAAACTGGATTAAACACAATTTAATGCCCAAAACTTAGCCTTTAGACTAATTTTTTGGAAAAAAAAAATGTACATCGACTTGAATATCTAGAAAATGACATTTATACGTGCATGTTTCTCTAAACATGTTTCAAATCTACCAGTAGTAGTGGCCCTGTTCGTTTCCCATTTCAGTTTTAGTTTTAGTTTTGATGACATCATCATTTTCCCCATTTCTCTCTCTATCTCACTCCACTCATTATACTTGATGGCATCATCAAAACTAAACTAAACTATCTAACCAAACACAGCCAGTATGTTTCTTCAGTTAAATTCCCCCTTTTTTTTCTTTTCTTTTTCTTTTGGTTGCCCTTAATAAAACTAATGAAAGACAAATTTGAAAAGTTAAAAATTTTGAGTAAATAATATTAAAATCCCCTCTTTTTTCTTTTCTTTTTCTTTTGGTTGCCCTTAATAAATAATATTTCTTCAGTTAACCAGCAAACTTGAAAAGTTAAAAGTTTTGAGTAATATTATTTATTGTACATAAAATGTTACTAAAATTTAAAGTAAGTCAAGCTTTTTAGGACGGAGGGAGTATAATTTATTGGTCATGCAGTCGTTTACAAAAAAGATTGGACTTCTTATGTACAGTGCGATGTGGGGAATTTTCCAAATTTTATTGAGTCACAATGGATGGTGGTATTGCCAATGCGCGATGTTAGGAATTGTTGGAATTTTCACGAAATTCGGATGAATGAAACCGGGACGTTTCGGAGGGTCTGACGAGGCAACCAAACGGTCTACTCCGGATTCGATGAATTTGGACGAAGACTAAATATCCAACAGTTTCGTATGGTTATTACCCCTCATGAATAGAGGCTAATGATTCAATTCAAATCAGGAGTTACAGCAATTCATTGTGTTGATTTATTTTGATTCAATTCCTCAATTGAATGGCATATTCATTTTCGTATTGAAAGCTTGAGGCTCTTCATCAGCTATAAAAAGGCAGCTTTGGCCTTTGGTTTTCGTCACCAGAAATTCGAGAGAAATCGTTCTTGTGAGAGAGAGAGGGGACAAGAGTTTCTGATTAAGCAGGAAGGCTTCCGGTGGTGGTGTTACGGTGGTTGTGGTTTTAGCCTTTGTATCCAGGGCGAAGAGCGCCCGGTCGATCTACAACACCCACCGGTGGCCGAATCTTTGTTAAGGAGAGTGTGGTTACACACGACTCGGCATTCGTTCGACTGTTTGTATCTCTGTTTTATAGTTTATGTATTTTCAATTTCTGTAAATTTTCGTATTCATTTTATTGTAATCTGTTCATGTATATATATATGTATATATATATATATATATATGAAAAGTAATTGTTTTTCGGAATCACGATTACCGCTGTAATTTTTCCAACGGGAATCACGCTTGACAAAAAACAAAAAAATCTCCACTTTCCACGAAAGGGGAAGGGGATCAACACATATTGGTCATTTACCAATGACCCCCAAACTGAAGTAACTCAAAGTCTTCGACGCTCTTTTTCAATCATCGTTAAATAAAATTGGCCGCAAGGATTTTTTATACTAAAAAAATGCGTAACTAACATAAATAAAATACCTAACTAACATTATAAAAAAATGTAATATGAGCCAACATAGAAGGAGGTCTACTAAGTTACTAGACGATGGGGTAATTGAAATGGTAATGCAACCACGGCAGTTAGCCCAGTTGGTTATGTAACTGTTAAGGAAAATTGTCCCACATTGCTTAGGAGTGGAATGGGTGATCACTTTATATATGTTGGGACCTCTCCACTCATTGCCAATTGGTTTTGAGATGGATATAAATTCTCCACATGGTATCAGAGCGAGGCCTATTCCACTCCACATTTAAAAAAAAAAATTCACAATTCACGCCCCACGATGTCAGACCAGCAAAAAGGCTGCACGATGATAGGATCCAAAAAGTGGCCACACGTGACAGACCTCAAATGCGGTTGCACGTGAGGGGGATATTAAGGAAAATTGTCCCACATTGCCTAGGAGTGGAATGGGTAATCACTTTATATATGTTGGGACCTCTCCACTCATTGCCAATTGGTTTTGAGATGGATATAAAGTTTCCACATGGTATCAGAGCGGGGCCTATTCCACTCCACATTTAAAAAACAAAAAAAAATTCACATTCCATACGATGTGAGGCCAAGTAAAATTTTGCTTCGCGATGATAGGACCCAAAGTGGCCACGCGTGGCGAGGACCACAAATCAAACCTGCAGCGGAGGGGGATGTTAAGGAAAATTGTCCCACATTGCTTAGGAGTGGAATGGGTGATCACTTTATATATGTTGGGACCTCTCCACTCATTGCCAATTGATTTTGAGATGGATATAAATTCTCATGGTATCAGAGCAAAAAAGACGCAAGTCATAGCCTCATTTCTTCGATCCACTTTCGATCCACTTTCCCAGACAAGTTAGGGTTCTTACGAAGCAAGTTTTCGATCTTCAATCGTTTTCTCCTGCTGAAGTTAGGGCTGTTTCTCACAGTTATCTACTCGTAAAGCATTGACACAACCAGTTTCATTCTATGGCAACTTCGTCTTCAACAGAGTACTTACCAGCATCTCTCTCCTTTCTTATCGCAAATTTTCAGTCATTTGTTACAGTTAAATTGGATTCATCCAATTATTTTGCGTGGAAAACACAAATCGAGAATGCCTTAATTGCAAATTCTCTATTTGACTATGCTACTGGTGTAGTTCAAGTTCCTGATTCTGAAATTGAAGATCCTACTGGCAATAAAGTGTCAAATCCAGCCTTTGAAAAATGGGGAACAATAGATCGTATGTTGATGTCATGTATTATCGCAACTGTTACTCCATCTGTACTCCCTCACATAGTAGGATCCAAACGAACTTGTGAAGTGTGGACACGATTAGAGGAAAAATTCAGTAGTCTCTCACGAATACACATTCAGGATCTTAAATGTAGAATTTATAGTTTGAAGAAAACTACCTCTATGGAACAGTATTTAGACTCTATCAAGGTGCTTGTTCAAAGATTAGAAGCCACTGGATCTCACATGGAGGATGAAGAGCTGATTTTTCATACCCTCAAAGGGCTACCTGACCCAACCTATCGCTCATTCAAGCAAGCCACTAGAACTCGATTTGAGACTGCTCCTCTTACTTTTAGTGGTCTGGCGTCTATGCTTATGGCAGAGGACTTGTATTTGGATACTGAACAAGTTGATACTTCTACAATTCTGGTAACACAAGTTGGTAATACGTCTTCCTCTACTACACCCCAAAATGCTGCTGGAACATCTCTTCTATCTCAAACATCACAATTTCAGTCTCAAGCCCAACCATTTCAGTTTCCTGTTTCTTTTGGTGCTCAAGCACCACAGTTTGGACCTATGTACCCACAGATGCCAAGTTCTGGGCAGCAGTCTTATGGAGGAAATCGTAGTAACAGGAATTATTCTTCTGGACAGAGGTCTTATGGAGGAAATCGTAATAACAGGAATTATTCTATGGACTTCTCTTTTCCACCTGGTAGTTGTCAAATCTGTGGCAAGACAAATCATCAAGCGTCTCATTGCTATCACAGACAGAATCTGGGTTATAGACCTCCTCAGTTTGGTAATCAATCTGGAAATCAGTTTGGACATCAGTTTGGGATATCATCACAGAATCAGTTTGGGATGTCACCACAGGGTTCTTCTTCTTCTTCTTCTCAAAGACCACAGGCTTTCATGCTAAATGTTGACAACTTTGGGAATTCAAACCAAGGATATGTCTATCCTCCATATTCCCCTAATCTGCAGCAACAAGCTTCTTACATTTCTCAGGGCTACACACATATGCCACCTTCTCCTTATATTCAGAATGTTGGGACTAATGTTGGGACTCCTCAAGGCACTTTTGTTCAAGCTGTTCATAACTCTTCTGCACCTCCTTCTGCTAGCCCTTGGTATTTTGACTCCGGGGCAACTGCACATGTCACCAACGATGTGCATCAACTCACAGCTCCTTCGTATACCTTTCCAGCTGCAGTTACTGTGGGCAATGGTCAAACTATGCCAGTCTCTACATCAGGTAAAGGCTTGCTTCCTACTCCACAACATTCTTTTATTCTTAATAATCTTCTACATGTCCCTCAAATCTCTCACAATCTCTTGTCTGTGCACCAATTTGCATTGGATAATCACTGTCGTATCATCTTTGATTCTTGTGGCTATATTGTCCAGGACAAGTTGACCAATCGAGTGGTTCATCAGGGGCCTTGCCACCAAGGCCTCTATCCCCTTCTACCTTCTTCTAAAGACATCTCTGCTGCCAAAGTTCTGCTCAGTACTTCCTCTTCTTCAGAACTATGGCACAGGCGTCTAGGTCACCCTCATTCTGCTGCTCTACAACATTTGGTTAATAAATATAGTCTACCCATATCTTCTGTTCAGCAATTAGATTGCTATGCTTGTAATAAGGCTAAAAGCCATCGTTTGCCATTTTCTGTTTCCACTACTCACACAACCACACCATTTGAATTGCTTCACATGGATGTATGGGGTCCTTCCCCTGTTCCCTCTTTTTCTGGATATAAGTACTACCTTCTTCTTGTGGATGATTTTACACGATATTCTTGGTTATTTCCTCTGCGTTCTAAAAGTGAGGTTTCTTCTCATGTTAAAGCCTTTCAAGTGTTTGTCTCTAATCATTTCAACCATTCTATCAAGACTTTTAGATCAGATTGTGGTACTGAATTTCTTAACAAAGTTATGTCTTATTTCTTTGCTCAATTTGGTATTTGTCATCAAACTTCTTGTCCTTACACACCCCAGAAGAATGGCCTTGTTGAACGCAAGCATGCACATATAGTGGAAACTGCTATTACTCTTTTACAGCAGGCTCAACTTCCCATCACTTTCTGGATGGAAGCTATCACTACTGCACTGTATCTTATTAATCGATTACCACATTCTTCCCTTAAGTTTGATGTTCCCTTTCATAAACTCTATCTTAATCCTCCTGACTATCAGCTTCTTAAGCCTTTTGGTTGTTGTTGTTTTCCTTGGCTCAGACCCTATTCTCCTAACAAACTTGAACCTCGATCTACTCCTTGTATCTTTTTAGGCTATAGTGCAGGCACCAAAGGCTATAGGTGTCTTGATCCTGTCACTAATAAAGTCTATCTCTCCCGACATGTCAAGTTCATTGAACATGATTTTCCGTACAAAACTCTTGTTTCTAGCCTTCAGTCCTCTACTAGTTCTCCTTCTGTGTCTGTCCCACATTTTGTTATTCCTCCTCCTTTGTCTGTTTTCTCTCCTCCTTCTCCTATCACACCTCCCATTAATCCATCTAGTTCTTCTTCAGATCCCTTGTCTCCTCAACTTCCATCTAGTTCTTCTTCACCTATTACTTCTCCATCCATTTCTTTACCTCATTCACATTCTTCTGTCTCCCATACATCTATTATTCCTTCTCCTTCTCCTATAGTCTCAGTTCATCCTATGCCAACTCGATCTAAACATGGTATTTCAGTCCCTAAAGTTCCATTCACTTTAACTGTTCATACTTCACCTGTCACTGAACCTCTTACATTTAAGGAAGCAATGCTTTTTCCTGAATGGAGACAAGCTATGTCTGAGGAGTACGCTGCCTTAATGTCTCAGGGAACATGGTCCCTTGTCCCACCTCCTCCTGATGCTCCTGTTGTGGGATGTAAATGGATTTTTAAACTCAAAAGGCATCCAGATGGATCCATTGCCCGATACAAAGCTAGGTTAGTGGCTCAGGGGTTTCAACAAACAGTAGGAGTGGACTACACTGAGACTTTCAGCCCTGTTGTTAAGCAGCCTATTATCAGGGTGGTTTTAGCCTTGGCACTACATTTTAACTGGCAGATTCGACAGCTGGATGTGTCAAATGCTTTTCTTCATGGGTCTATTCAAGAGAGGGTCTATCTTAAGCAACCACAAGGCTATCTTAATGGTCAGTTCCCTCATCACGTGTGTCATTTGCATAAGGCTCTCTATGGCCTTAAACAGGCCCCACGGGCATGGTATGATAAGCTTTCTCAATCTTTAATATCTTGTGGATTTGAGAATAGTTTGGCTGATTCTTCTCTTTTTGTGCTTCACAAAAGTGATGATCTGGTGTTTGTTCTTGTTTATGTGGATGATATCCTAGTGACTGGTTCCAATTCAGACTTAGTTTCTACTATTATCAGTCAACTTAGTTCTTCTTTTGCTTTAAAAGATTTGGGTTTGTTGCACTATTTTCTGGGAATTGAGGCCATTTCCACTTCTACTGGTCTCCTGCTGTCACAAACCAAATATGCTTTGAACCTGCTTACTAAGGCTGGGATGACTGACTGCCGCCCGTGTGCATCACCTTCCTCTCTTAGACCTTCTTTTCCGGAAGATCATACTCCTTTGGCTAATCCTGAAGATTACAGGTCATTAGTGGGGTCTTTACAATATCTAACTCTTACAAGACCAGACCTATCTTTTGTTGTTAACTCAGTATGTCAACATATGCATCAACCTTTGGAATGTCATCTTACAGCAGTGAAACGTATCCTGAGATATATCAAAGGAACATTGGGTCATGGTTTGACTTTCTCTCCTAGTTCTCTTACTCTCTCAGCCTTCTCTGACGCTGACTGGGCAGGGAGTGCTATTGATAGACGTTCAACAGGTGGTTACTGTGTGTTCTTAGGGTCTAATCTCCTTTCGTGGTCTGCCAAGAAACAAGAGACAGTAGCAAGGTCATCTACAGAGGCAGAATATAAAGCCTTAGCCAATGCTGCAGCAGAAGTTTTATGGTTGATACAGTTGTTCAAAGACTTACGGGTTCATTCCAAGGTCTCTCCTCCTGTCTTATGTTGTGATAGTAGTTCTGCTATTTCCTTAGCCACCAATCCAGTTTTTCATGCATGCACAAAGCATGTGGAAGTTGATTTTCATTTTGTCAGAGAAAAGATAGCTCAAAAGCAATTGTGTGTGAAACATGTTCCTTCCACTTTCCAGCTTGCTGATATTTTCACAAAACCTCTACCTGTAGCAAGATTTCTTCTTCTTAGAGACAAACTTCAGCTGTCTTCTTTACCAGCTTCAGTTTGTGGGGGGCTGTCAACCAATCTTACACGTGGAGAGGTGACCACGGTTACAAGTTAGTGGAAACTAACTATGGTTTAGTACAAGTTAGTTGTAACTGTAATTGCAGTTTAGTTTTGTTAAGCTGCCATTTTTAGTTGAGTTAACTAAGTCGGCGACTTAGTTCTCTCTCTCTCGCTTGTATAAGTACTTGTATTCCTCAGCTTTTGTTAGATTGATCAAGAATCAAATACTCAGATACTTTTCGTTCAATCAAGTTAGGGTTTACTTGTTCAGTTTTCAGTTTGTTCTCAGTAACCCTTTTTATAGGGGTGAGATTTTGGGTCTGAATACTATAGAGCTTTTGCGGCTTACTAGCATCTAATAACTAACTTTACTCATGTATATTTAATGGCCAAAAAAAAAGAAAAAAGAAATGGTAATGCAAACTTTAGAGAGGGGAAAACCAATTTTGATACATGGAGAGAAATCTGTACATGATTCTAATTGAAGCACAATCCTAATCCAAACCTCACGGGTGTAAGTGAAATTTACCCTATCATTTTTCTTTTACAAATCTGTTTCCTTTATTCAAAAAAAAAAAATTCATTGTTCGTAAGGATCGTATAATTTTATTTTACTCTAAAGTGGGCCCCCAAACCGATACATACACTACAGGTTGATTAGTTCCCTTAGTCGAATTGCTTGACATTGGAAAATCTGTCTCATTTACGGTAGCTTAGCTATTGACATTCTTTTCTTTTTTTTTGAACCTGTCAAGATATATTAGAGAAAAACTAAGACAAATCCTAGGACATTACAGACTCAAAGTCGGGAGAACTACATCCCGAGGAAAGAACAAGATTCCTGTCTATATAATTTTTTGCGAACCAGTGAGCTGCTCTATTACATTCTCTTCTACACCATCGAAAGGACCACTGCCTATTCTTGGCCCAAGTTCTAATGTCCTCCACAATTGTAACAATACCCCATGGGCAGTCGCCTTCATCATTCACCACATACCGAACTAGCTCTTTGCAATCAGATTCAAAAATAACCCTCTTAAGATTACTCTCCTTTGTCACCACACTTGCGATGCACAGGGCCCAAGCTTCAATTGCAAGCACATAATCAATTGTAACCTTACCACAACGCCACCATTGAGTTGATCCACCACTGTCCCTAGCAACAATGCCAAAGGCAGCCAAGCTGCGGGAGGATTTAAAAGCTCCATCCGAATTAATTTTAATCCAGGAAGGGGAAGGGGGAGGAGGTTCACTTCCGGGGGTTTGGTCTCACGGGATTGTTAGAAACACGAGCATACACCGCAGAGAGAGAATCTGTTTGCCAAGAAAGCCTGCTCAATAACATCCTCCGGTACAGGAAGCTTATGACTCAAAATAAAGTTATTAATGGCCTTCCATATAGCCCAGCCAATCTGGAAAATTTCTCCCACGTCCTCTAGCCTTGTTTCCTTTGCTAAGTCCCCACACAACAAATCTTCCAACCATTTGTCTACAACAACTACTTCCTTTTGTAACACCCAGAAACCTTTGTTACTTCCAAACCATACTGCTTTACTCCACGGACAATGGAAAAGAAGGTGCTCTATTGTTTCACTAGCAGCTTCGCAAATTGGACAATTAGGATTATTTCCACACTTTCTCTTCACTAGATTAGCTTTACATCTAAGTAGTTTCCACATAAACATGCAAATCTTTGGTAAAGTAGGAATACACCAGAATTTTTTCCACATAGAACTAGATGGTGCATAAGAAGAGGAAGGTTTCGAAGGCTTTACCTTGGCCACATTGGTTCTCTGTTGCACATAACATGACTTCACCGTGTAAGCACCAGATTTGTTGGCCTTCCATATAAGCTTATCTTTCATTCCAGCCATGGAAATAGGAATTTTGCAGACTGCATTGGCTTGATTTTCCGGAATGCATTGCTTGAGCTTCTCTTCATTCTAGCTTCTTGTATTAGGATTAATGAACCCAGCGACCGTCATGTCACTACACTGAATATTAGGGAGGGGAGACACCTTTCCCCCTGGGATTCCAGGAACCCACTTGTCTGCCTAAAACTGTATTAAGTCACCATTACCCACATTCCACTGCATCCCCTCTTTAATCGAATTTCTTCCTTCCAATAAACTAGACCACAAATATGACGGCTTAGGCCCTCTCACTGCATCCATCCAAGACTTATTAGGGAAATAAAGCCCTTTTAAGACCCATGCCCATAACAAATTGGGACAATTGACCATCCGCCAAAAATGCTTAGCTAGCAAAGCTATGTTAAACACCTTGAAGTCCTTAAAATCCAACCCTCCCACAGATTTTGGTTTCGCAAGTTTGTACCAAGCACCCCAATGCAACTTTTTTCCTTTGTCTGAACTTCCCCACCAAAAATTACTAACTGCCACATTCAAACAATTACAAATCGATTTAGGAAGTTTAAAGCACATCAGGGTGTATAAAGGAATAGCTTGCAAAACAGATTTAATGAGTATCTCTTTACCAGTGCAATTCAAATGAATGTTGCCCCAACCTTGGGTTTTGCGCATAATCCTATCCGTAAGAAAACCCTGGGCTTCTCGTTTTTCGATTTCCCCCAATAAGCTGGTAACCCCAAGTATTGGGCTGATTCCCCCATTTCCTCCATACCCAGAATTCCCATGATATCCCCTTTGGTGCCCTCCTCCGTATTAGCCGAAAAACAAAGGCTAGTTTTACAAATGTTTAATGAAAGCCCAGAGGCCTCACTAAAACTCTCCATAAGCTCCATAAAATTAGTACAATATTGGGGCACTGCTTCCAAAAACACCAAGGAATCGTCTACGAAGAGCAAAGGTGATAACATTGGGCACTTTTTCCTCATTTTAATCCTCCAATGGCTCTGTTCAAAACTGCCTTGGACATGAGTTTGGAGAACACATCAGCCACCAATAAAAAGAGGTATGGAGATAGAGGATCTCCCTGACGAAGACCTCTACCGGGAGATACACCACCGATCTAACCTCCATTAACCATGATGGAATACTTCACTGAGCAGAGGCATTGCTTGATCCACATAATCCATCTTGCATTGAAGCCCATTTTCTCCACAACCTTTAGCAAAAAATCCGAGCACACACGGTCATATGCTTTGTTGAGATCGAGTTTGATAGCCACAAAATTCTTAGGATATTCAATCAAGCTAATTTTTTGGCATGGATGACATACACTGCGAGCACTACAGAATACAAGATTCCGATAACTATTGTGGGCTCTTAAAAATCCAAAATTGGACACACTAAAAAATGGACAGTAACTCTGTTGGTGCAACTCATTTGGAAGGTCTCGCGAATATTATTCCAAATAATTTTAAACTAAATATTGCTCATTTTCTTTGTGTAATAAGGGTGAGTTTCCAAATGAATTTTATGAAAATCTGATAAAATCAAGCCTTTGATTTTATCCATTTCTAAGGAGAGTTGATAAAATCTTAAATTTTTGCATTAAAAAATCTAAGATTTTATCAACTCTCTGCACGAATGAATAAAATCCATTCGGAAACTCACCCTAAATCTATTTCAGTCAAGTATCTTTTAGGGAGACATTTGATAAAATTAAAGACTTTTCCAATGCAAAATTTTTTTATTTTATCAAATGTTTTTCTCATTTGATAAAATCAACACTTAATTTTATCAAAATATAGATTTTATCATTTGAGAAACTTGGCATAATATTTGATAAGTTAAATTTGTGTGTTGACATTTTTTTTTTTTGGGTAAAACAGTGATGACATATTTGACGAGCTACTATTGTATACCAAGAACGAGACCACAAATGTAATACCCGTCCCAGACATTTGATGTTTAGTTCACGTTTTAATATGAATTAGAAGAGTTTGGAGTAATTATGAGTTTAGGGCTTAAAGTTAATAGCAAAGATAGTTGAGGGGAGAAGTGCAATATGGCAATAGATATTTTTATTTTCTTCTTTTATCTCTTTTTGGCTGATTATAATCAGAGAGAGAGAGAGAGAGAGAGAAGAAGAAGAACAAGAAGAAGAAGAAGGGGGAATTGGGGAAAACCCCAAATTAAGGTATGGATTGTTGTTTAATTACCAAAATTCTTGAGTATGTTGTTCTTTTACAAGTTAATGAGGTCTTTTGCTGCTTATAGGAGTGATTTGGGGTTTGGTTTTGTAAAATTTGTGGAAGGGAAGTGAGGGGGTTTCTTGACAGATTTTTCAAAATTGAATCTGCTATGGTTTTTGGTGAATTTATGGACGTGGTTCCTGTATTCTTAATTTTCTGGAATTTTTACTGTAGCTACCCATGCATGTCGTGAATGTTGTGTTAAATTTTCAGAATTTTATGAGAAACACAGAAAATATGAAAAATGTTCTACCGAGCTGCTGTCGGGTTCGCGTCTGTGCAGACAGCACTGACACTCTTTGGGAAAATGGCCATAAATTTGTGTAGGAAGCTTGGATTTTCAATCCGTCTTTTGATTATGAAACTATACTCGCATACCTTCGAGAATATGTATGGATTGTGCCTTAGTTCCTGCTAGGTTATAGCAGTTTTTGATTCAAAGTTGATGCTTTTACTGAACCTGCAGATTCATGTTTCTTTTTGTGTAACTTCAAATAAGCATAACTTGGTCATCCGGGCTCCGATTAGGGCAAATTTTATATCGATATTGATTTAATGAAATTTTTCTTTCTAGTGGAGGTGGTCTCATGTCCTAATTCTGAACCTGTAAGAAATAATAGTCCAGATACGATGGGCTGGTTATTAGATTTCATACCGATTTTGGAGTGTTGTTGTGTTTTGGCTTGTCTTAAGTTATGATGACCTTATAAGTTGCTTATGTTACATTGTTATCTCTTTGATTATATATGAGACATATGTGGAAGCTCATAGACTGATATTAGTTGATTTGTGGCTAGGTAAAGAGCCGGTTATTCAGGAGGTGCCAAAATCGTAAGTTTGGCATACTCCAGTTGAATCAAAGGTGAGTGTGTTTGACATGATTATTTTCAATAACATATAACTGTATTGATGATGTGTTGTTGTAAAGATGGATGTATATCATGTGATGATGACGTGTTGTTGTGAAGATGGATGTATATCATGCTAATAGATGTTTTAGCATGTATGTTGTGTGTGAAAGTTGGTATCTGTGAATGGGCTGTGGATTGGGTTACACCGCGAGTACGTTGTGTCGGCTAGCTACCGGTGACAATGAGTGGGGTGTGCTCCCACAGTGACCCAGGATACATAGGATGTGGCAGACGTGTCACTTGCATGTGATTGGTTATATACATGTTGATGGTTGTTGTATAAATACTACTATGTTTTGGATGTTGATTTGGCTGTATTTTATTGAGCATTTCTATGTCTCACACACTCCTGATTTTCCTTTATGGTTTTCCAGATAACAGGGGCTGTAGAGGGGGTCCACTACCGGTCAGCGTTGGGTTGCGTAGTTGGTATCGAGTGAATTTTGGGCATGTTGTCATCTAGTACTTATATGGTTTGTAATAAGAGAGTGTTTTGAACACATGTATTGTTTAAGCTATTTTTGAGTAGGTGGTTGTTGGTGTTTGAAACTGTGGTTAACATTGACACTTTTATTTAAATGATGAAGTCTTCCGCTGTGTTTTTATTCTGAGATTTGTAAGGTAATGTTAGGTTTTGTGTTGGAATGCCACGTGGCTGCACCGACTCAGGCCCACCACGGGTGCCGTTTGCGGGGCGGGGCGTGACAACAAAGGCGAAAACTTGGCCGAACGGGACCGAAAGGAACGGATAGGAGTCGAGAGTTCTGTTCGAGGTCCGCATGCTCGGTTTTCTTCAAACTCAATAGTCAGTTTGATTAAAAGAGTGCTCAATAAAACGAGAACGCTCAATCAATCAGGCGAGTGAGAACTTTGGGGGTGGGTGGGGAGAGGGATCAGGAATTAGGTCTTTCCTAATTATCCAGGTTGTTTATGTTTCTGGGCTAAATACCACCTGGAAAAATGGAAAAGTATTTATTTTTTATAAGCACTCTTTTGTTTGCTTTTCGAGTTGTGTTTTTTAAATTATCAGCATATCCTGATTTGAATATGATACTTTGTGATGTTTGGTTATGCTTCGCAGTATTTCGGGTATGAAATACTGATCTAACAAAAGGAAAAAGTAAATCAAAAGAGTATTCTGATTGCGAAACAAAGTAGCAACGTAAAGTGGTGTTGGTTATGAACCAAAGCAGATGAATTGGGGCGCAAGGTATTCACACTTCGTAAAAAGTGTGTATGATTGTTATTATCTTGTGTAGATGTACTCCATTTACTGAATTCTTGAGCTGGTATCTGGTGCTCATATGTATCTATGATTGAGGTTTTTGTGAGAACACAATGTGAAATCGTGTTGGTAGTTTGTAAAACTCTCCTTTTTCGAGATATGTGTTCTTTCATATGCCTGTCCACAACAGAGAGCAGTTTCTTGAGCTAGGAATTGTTGATTTAATTTCTAAGCATGTATATCTCATTTTTATATGTTATGATCGTGGAGTTATATGCTTGTGTAGGACCTATGATGTTAGATTTCTTGATGTGTTACTTTTAGATGAAATTAGATTGTCACAGTTGTGAGGGGAGCAAGAGTTTATACACGTTGCAACTGCAAAAGAAGGCTAGTGAGTGTGGAGGAGCCTTATGCGAACTGCAATTGCGATCAATGTAGTTTGCCTGACCACCATCAATTGAGCATTCTCAACCTGTGTCACTCGAACTCGCCTGTTTCTGATGGAGTACCCGTGTCGACACAAATCGACACTGGTACGGGTGCATCTATATCTTCTATTTCTAGCCAAACTTACTAAGAGAGTAGCAGGTTCTCTTCAAATGTGGAGCACACAAAGTAACCCTAACTCCGGCTTGGACTTTTTTTGGGGGTTGTGTTTGAAGCTTCACCCCAACTTATCTTACATGCAGCATCTGTCTTACATGTAACAGGTAATTACCATGCCTAAGTGTAAGAGTAGGGAAAAATGAGGAGTGGAACATTAATTAGCAGTCCACCCCTACAAGTTCGAATTCATGTGGGAGCCATGAGCTCTAGTCAATCGTGACCCAACCTAGTTGGTTCCTTTGCCTTGGATTATGCTGTTGTGGATGTGGGATAAGCATCTTAACAAACCTTAAGCTCTAGTAGTGAGTCACCCAGCCATGTGACCCTTGAGATACTACATTACATTGGTAGGGAGCGTCACTATGCAATCAGCCGCTAGGGGTTTTTTGAGACTAGGGTTCACCAAGACTGGCGTATTAGGCTGCTGATGAGATAGACGAAGAAACATTGGAGAGGAATCTCAATAGAGGAGAAGTTAGGCAAGCTGATGAAATACTAAAGATGCATCATGCATGGAGATGGATTACACTTGGATGAAGAGTCTACATGATCATGAATTCAGGATAAAGCACGTAGCACGATCGAGAGACCCTTGTAGCTTGCTACCAATGGCTTAGTTCAGGGCAAGGGACCACATTTGTTAACCTCGCTCACTAAAGTCATTCAAGGCCCAGTAAATCTATGACAAGGTTTTAGATGAATTAAATAATTATCTTTGATCAAGTTTGTGGGAGATAAATTATGTCAATACCTTCAATGTCTTTGCATTCAGTAATTTTCTCAAATTTATTTCATGGCCTTGATTCAGGGGACATGGATTTTGACACATGGCTTTGACATTCTCCATCTCTGCCCCTTTAAACCAAGGGCTGAAATTAAAAGCTCATGTGCGTGCTCTCCCTTCCCCTCCTCTCATTCGCATCTGTTCTCTTTGTCTACCATACCTGTATAACCCCCTTCCCCTTCCCCACTCCGGTGATACCCATCTCTGATTACCTTGTCTTCTCTCTCTCTCTCTCTCTCTCTCTCTACAGCATAAAAAAATTCAGTGAACAACAAATCTCTCTCTCTCTCTCTCTCTCTCTCTCTCTCTCTCTCTCTCTCTCTCTCTCTCTCTCTCTCTCTCTCTCTCTCTCTCTCCAGCATAAAAAAATTCAGTGAACAACAAAACTAGTACTTCAATCAACAAATCCAATAAAAAATTACCTACATGATAATACTCAATCTTGTGCGTTTACACAATCAGACCCACATCATAAGGTAATGGAACAGAGAACTAACTCTTCTATGTCAAATTTCGGCATTTGTAAACCAATTTACACTGTTGAAACCCAATGTGTAATAAAACTTTCAGTTACCCTTATGAAATTCGTGTCTGCGTTGATTCTTTGGCCAAGATCTAACCCATTATCGGTTACAGCCTCTTTCCCTCCCTCATCTAGACTAGAAGATCGGAATCTTCCAAACCCATTTCCACATACCCTAACTCATTATATATACATGTATGAAGCTTCATAGATCGTTCTGTATATCTGTGGAATAGAAGTGCTTTGAGGTTGGTTGTTTTTTGAGGTTGGTTGTTTTGCGATGTGGGTTGTGCGGAGCAATTAATTGAACCTCCCTCTCTCTCTCTCTCTAACAAGAGATGGGGGTCACCAGACATTGGTCACCGGAGTGGGGAAGGGGATTACAGGTACTGTAGAGAAATAGATTAGGTGTGAATGAGAGGAGGGGAAGGGAGAGCACACACATGAGCTTTTAATCTCAGCGATTGGTTTGAAGGGCTGAGATAGAGTGTCAAAACTTGTATCCCAGGAACTAGCCCCTTATTTCATTCTTAACATGAATATAAGCATGCATTGTTCTGTGTGTTCTTTGATGTATCATGTTCTCTGTGATTCCGATTGTTTGCAGTTTACTGATTTGTTTTGGGCTTCAAGTACGATGGAATTAATGTGTTACTCAGTTGAGCAGTGTGGTTATGGGTTGATTGCTGTGACCAAGTTTTGTATTTATACCTGGTCCATTTTGGGCTTCCATTTCTGTTTTTTTGGATTTTGTGGATGTCTTTTTTTAGACAATTTTGTATGAACTATATTTAGGTATTCATTGATTTCTTGTCTACAAAGTCACTACAGTTTCTGGTGTTTTTCTTTTCTACTTTCAGGTAGTAAAAAGAGAACTCCGAAGGTTTCAGCTCCTCAACCTCGTAATGGAATCACTCATCTTATCTCCTTCTATATCACCCATTAGTATTACTCGTCCAAATTATAGGAGCCCGAAATTATTTGGATTAGGGCACACTTCTTACCATGTAAGCATTAAGCGTACCCGTATTCCCATGGGAAAAACCTGGTAATAATGGATGCTGTTTGGAGTCTAAGTTGACTATAAATTCCATTCCTAGGTCCAGAATTTTCACCCAATACATTAAATTTATAGATCAAGCATTTACCGATATTCGATTTTGATCTTTATTTAAACATGGTTTCCTAACAAATCAATATGAACAAAATGAACGGGACTAATCAAAATTAATTGGGTAGAGTATTCAATGTAGTGGGCGAGCCAAATTATCTTCTTCCCCTGGTTTTCAGTTTTATAGCATACCCATAGCAAGCTGTGGCGCCGCCTTTGACTGTGTGACAACATGAGTCTCAAACTAGTCATGATAATGTCTTACAAAGTCTCTTTCTTTACTACAAGTGGTAGGAGAATAAAAGTATTTAAATTACATCCAACAAACAAACATAAGTTCACAATTACGCCAAGCCCAACATATTAAGCCGAACTAGTAGAGCCCTATTAAGAGTGACCAAGAAGTATACAAAGAACCCTCGTTCAGGAGAATAAATGGTGAAGATTGACCCCCTGACCTTTAATATGGAAGTGTATAAGGGTGACTAACTTAGCCAAACAACACAAATTTTACATCCCCAAACATGTTGGTCTTGTACTCGATTGTTACACAGGCAGATCTTGTTGCTCCGTCATTCTCTGTCCCAGGACTCCCATGAAACTTCTGTATAATTCACTCACTTGCACAACTGCAACTGCAATCTTCTGGTAAAACCACTCATACATGGTCTTAAAGAAATATAGAGCCCCAATTGCAAATAAACTAGCCCAGATGATGACTATGATCAAGAAACTGAGCCAGGATGGCAGAAAAAGCAGTGCCAAGGAAACCATTGAAGTAGATCCCGATATGAGTCTAACATGCTCAATGATTTTCGGACAATTGGTGGCACTATAGGTTTTGGTCAAACTTGTTCCCATGTAAGTGCATGTTGATGCGAAAAAAGTTCCGATGCTAGTAAGGTGTGTTTCAAATGGCGAAGATTTCTTGTTTTGATACATTATCTGGAGTAGGCCAACCAATGTTGCAACCAAGAAGACATACATGACATGGAATGCTGCAAATAAAATTGATTCTTGGATTCTTGCACTGTCACAAAAAATAAAGCCAATTTTATAATCTCAAAAGATAGCCACAAAAACCCTTTATATCATTAAGAAGAAGAAGAAGAACAAGCAGTGTGTTCAAGTACGGATAAAACTTACAAACATGTTCAAATACAGTGGAGTCAATATTGACTCATAGGGTCCAAAGTCATAAACCTATTAACTAGAGATGTCAAATAGGTCGTGCCATGCCGGTCTAACCCAATTATTTCCGTG
The DNA here is from genome assembly GCA_022606695.1 of Vaccinium macrocarpon. Taxonomy (NCBI): domain Eukaryota; kingdom Viridiplantae; phylum Streptophyta; class Magnoliopsida; order Ericales; family Ericaceae; genus Vaccinium; species Vaccinium macrocarpon. Next base: position 4,063,356 of record CM040176.1, on the reverse strand, counting down.
TTTATGGTGCTCCGTGTCGTGCCGTGCTGCGCCGGCCCTTTAAATAATCGTGCCGTGCTATTTTAAACTATCCACAGCTGGCATAGCCAATGGCCTGCTACAATTCGTGCCTATACCGTGTCATACGAAGATGCAAACCTTTGTTCTTGGGAGAGGTCATGACCTTGTTTATTACACATATATACAGAACATTCCTAGGGAATTTTATCTTCTCCAATCATTTTCCAAACTCCACACTTAGGAAACCATAAATATTCTTCCTAAACTGAATAAAGTCAAGTATTCGTATTGTACTGTTCATCCAATTCAGAGCAATGGGAATAATGAATCAAATCTAGGACTTACCTGATGTGTAACACCCTGAGTCTACGGGTTTTTCACATACAATAAGAAAATCTATGTTCACAGGACATGCATAGTTTAAATTGATATATAGTTTAATTTTTTAAATAATCTCCCTGAATCTACCGGTTTTTTCTATACAATAAATTGTGTCCTGAGTACAATGCTAAGGAACAAACCATCCGGATATAATCGAACACAACTTTCCACATACACATGGGTCTCCCCCAATAAATGTGTATGTGACTTACTTGTATGTGAGAAGTTTTGTTCAGTGTCCGGATAATTGTGTTCTTATAATTTTTTATGAATACGCGTACGTTCATAGCAAAAGAGACACACTCTAGGCACACCATCCTACGTGGTGATGTGCCTAGTTGTTCATTTTGGTGTGTACGTAAACTTATTGTATCGTTTTTCATAATCACGTCGAGCCGGATAGTACGGTCAACACCCTAGTAGTGACCCTAGTCACTATACCCAGTAGTGACCTCAATTATGAGTCATTTGAGATAAATTATTCTACATTTTTTCTCCAGTAATTTTGTTTTTTGGTAGTGTTAGTTAATATCCCATTGGTTGCTCATAATACAACTTCTATGATTTACTGTTCGCCCACTACCTGAATAAAACCATTGAAAAAACCTTCATTACGAAGTGCATAATTACCACCGAGGCCCCTTTCCTCAATACCCTGAAATATCTCTGAATGGATTTCATTATCATTAAAGTAAAAAGATAACTGCATATTCCACCGGGGGCGGTACTAACGGCTCGTTTGGATGGGGCCTTAAAAGATAAATATGGGGAGCCTTATTTTATCTACCAGTATGGAATGGAATGGTTTGCCAAAAATAAGTTCAGGGGTGTTATTTATCACCCGGACTAAATATCACCCCTTCAGGGGTGTTATTTATGGACACTCCAGGGGGTGTCCATATTTATGACCCCCTAATACCCCCTGGAAAATGACTATTGTACCCCTTTTAATACCCCATCCCAATACCCCTCCCAAGACAATCGCATGTACTATGTTTTCTTTTTTTATTATTTGAAAATGTACTAAAAAATTAGGAGTATTATTTACCCAAAAATAATAAAACATTAATTAGTTTTTATAATAAAATAATTATAAAACCCAAAAATCTCGTTAGTATACATTCTTTACCCAAAAATCTCGTTAGTTTTTTGACATACTTTTTGAAAACTCCTAAAAGATGATCCGATTCAATAATTTTTATAATAAAAAGTAAACACATAAATTAATTTTTATAATAAAACAATTAATATAAAAATTAATTACAATTAAATCTTATAGCTTAATTAGTTATTGAGTTTCAATAATAAATAAATAAATTATTAGATTTGTCTAATTAAAAAAACACATAACTAATACGAATATTCAAACAAGGGCAAAAAAGTCTTCTGACAGTTTTTTACATCATCCACCCAAATTTAATACCCCTTCTCACAAAATCATCCAAATCAAGTACTACTTAATCCCCCTCTATATATCACATCATGGGGGACTACACCCTCCATATATATTACCCCCTATTATCTTATACCCCCTCCATATTTAATACCCCTAAAACTAATCCGGCATCCAATCGGGCCGTAAGGGGTGCAAGGGGGACCCCCGACTCCTACACAATTCTAAATATCCTCACGTATTATACTAATTTTTCAGGTTAATTAAGAAAAATTCTACAGCATTAGCCCCTGCAAGTCCCTGAGTGGACAAAAATTCTTAAAATCTCTATTTGTGTGGGGTAAAAATTTCTCAAAATTTCAAGTTATCAATCATAATTTTAGGTTGTTTGTATAAAATTAAACAGTGGATATGCACATGCACCTTATATCTTCTATTCTTCGGACCCAGTGGCGACTCCAGATGTTCGGAAGCATGGGGTCATTCATAAACGTCAAATACCAATTATAAATCAAAGAAAAACATCACAATAATGGCAACTAAAAATTTCATTCCAACAAAAATCATACTTAAAACTCAACCTAATAAGACAGATCAACATCTCCTTGTCAAAGAACAAAATGAATTACTAGGATTCAAACAAACCACACAAATAGGTACTAACTTTTATGAACTTTTAGGAGTTATCAAGTGGTGTCACCACCAAATTTCGGTTTTTATTTATTTATTTATTTATGTGGAGTCGCCCCTGTTTGGACCTCACAAGTAGCAAGAAATACTTACAAAATATTATTTTTTATGAATATGGAAATATACATGATTCGGCCCCTACTTAACACAAATCCTGTGTCCACCACGGTATGCCACCAAACAAAAAGATAAAGATCAAAGAAAAGGAAATTCCTTGAAAAGATTGGAAATTATGATTTCAGAATTTTTTTTTATAAAAAAAAAAAAAAAAAAGAGGTTAATCTACTAACACATCTATTGGGTCACACTCCGACCACACCCCATTGTGTGGGACCTAGCTCAGAGTCTCACACGATTGATTTAAACTGTTTAATTTGTTTAGAATTTTTTTTAAGGGTTTTTATGAAAAATCAGCTCTATTGAATACCGGTAAAGGCTCGGTTGATTCGTTCAAGTTTTAGTTCTTAAATTGAACGGACCAAAATTTTAACAAACTTATCAAGCCTTTATAGATATCTGACTGGGTCATAATTCTGTTTTGAAGCAGTGTAGGAGATGAGCTACTAAACGATCAATAACACATCTATTATACAGACAAAAACACTACATACTATGTTTACATATGCAAGTATACTAACCTGCTTTGGCGATGGCCCGGAGGTTGAGTAGTGATCGTTGGAGTTGGACGACGTCGGCCGCCCAACACCACACCCCTTGGACGTCGGATTACATTTTCACGGCGTACGAACTGATGATTGTTGTTTTCCATTGTCGTTGATAGTGTTTGTTTAGTTGTACTTTTCTGAGGGGGATGAGGAGAGGGGAGGATGGATCAGTTTATTTAACAAAGGGGAGGATGGTGTTATATTGGAGGTCATGGGTGTTATATTGGGGGTGATGGGTGTTATATTGGGGGTGGCGGAGATAGGTGATGGTGTTATATTGGGGCCTTGGGGTGATGGTGATGTTTTTTCAATAGGGATCACAATTGACCGTATTTTGTAACGGTGATGGTGATATATTGGGGGTGATGGTCATGCTTTTACAATAGGGGTCACCAATCGACCGCATTTCGCATAATCATCTCCTACCGCGATAATTAGTCATGACATGCAACGACCAAAATACTATATTGGGGCCTTGGGGGTGATGGTGATGTTTTTCCAATAGGGATCACAATTGACCGTATTTCGTAACGGTGATGATGATATATTGGGGGTGATGGTGATGCTTTTACAATAGGGGTCACCAATCGACCGCATTTCGCATAATCATCTCCTACCGCGATAATTAGTCATGACATGCAATGACCAAAATACCCTCGACTTCGAGGAAGCTCACGTTGCCTCCAACTCTTTGGTAGTCGGGTCAGCCTTCTAACAATGAATTACCAAAAATACCCTTAACTTCCTAATAGATACCATCTTTAAACTACTAATATGTATCTTTGATTCGATACAAAAAACATGTAGCATATAATTTTTTGGTCGGGCTCTCCTTCTAACATTGAATTACCAAAATACCCTTAACTTTAATTTGGTGCAAAAAAATTTTAAAAACATTATATGAAAGTGCATTTTTAATCGTCCACAAAATATACGTTTTCCAAGTTGATCACTTAAAAAGGGACGGAGGGAGTAAGATATATCTTCAATTCGATACAAATACATATATATACACTCTAGTATTTTACATTTTTGACTTGTTAAGTTACTTCGTAAAATCCTTCAGATAAAAAATAAAATACTCAACCATTGATTAAGTTTGTCTGGACCGTTTCATGTATCCTATCAAATCCCAAAATTTTAAGGGTTCAAAATTTTCTAATAAGTTGTGCCATAGCTATAGTCTGGAAATTTTTTAAAGAGTTTCAATTTTCAAATAAGTTGCGCCATAACTATAGTAAAACCATTTTCAAAGTTTAAGGGAAGAGATGCCTAAATTAGTAAATGAAATTAATTTAGATTAAAAATATCTTCTTCTTTTTTTGTGAAAATTGAAACTAAAATTATTTTAAAGAAAACTCAAGTTGATATGAAAAAGGTTCCGATACTAATCAAGTGTGTTTCAAATGGCAAAGATTTATTGTTTCGATACATTATCTGGAGTAGGCCACCTAACGTTGTAATGAAGATGTACATGACATGTAATGTTGTATGATATATTTCCTTTACATCGTTAAAAAAAATTTGGTGGCAGGTATTTTTGATACTAAGAAAATGCGCAACTAACATAAATAAAATTCATAACTAATACTAGAAAAAATGTAATCCGAGCCAACAAAGAAGGAGGTCTACTAACGCGGGGATTACTGACAGTCAACTTCAACTAATTAAGGAGTGAGATAATGGTCAAAAACTGCGTAGCTGTATGCCATAAATGCACAATGTAATGTAAATGAGCTAAACAAGAACATATGTGTACCATACATAAAAATTATGCATATTGCATACCTATTAGCCAAGCTCATTGGGGCGTATAAGGCAGTAAATTTAGGTGGTTAATTACAGCTGTAGTTAAGTTTGCCAAACTGTAGTTATATTTGTTAACTTTATTTAGTCCTAATCAGTGTGATTGGTGTATAAATATCTTTGCTTAGCTTTAAATCAAGAACAATACAATACGAAGAATATTTCTCTCTCTGATCTCCCTCACACATGCACATGCGCGCGCGTGCGAACACACACTTTTTAATGGAGATCAAATTTAGATCTTCCATATGATATCAAAGCTCGTAACATCTGTCGAAGCATATAAATCCTGTAATATACAGGAATTTGTGATCCAATTTAGAAGAGGTTTCAAGAAATGGCAATGGAGACGAGTTTGTCTTCTTCGCCAGCTGATTCTTCAAAATCTGCTATAGTAAAGTTGAATCTTCCTCCATCTCTAGTATTTCTGATAGCAAATATTCACTCACTTGTGAAAATCGATTCACACGTATGTTATTTGGAGAAGTCAAATGCAACATTCATTGATAGCACATCATCTTTTTGGATACGTTGATGGAACAATTTCATGTCCATTATCTACTGCTGTTAGAACTACATAAATTTCTATCTCTAATCATGATGCTGCACCTCGGAAATTAAGTTATTGATAGCCAATTAGTCTTTGTCTCATCGCCACTATTTCTGCATCGATCTTGCCTTTGATTATAGGGCTTGAACATGCATATCAACTGTGGTGGGAACTTGACTGTGTCGTGCCGAATTAAATATAAACTTATAAATGCAAGGAATTAACCCTTATTCAAAAGAATAGCGGTTAAGTCCGAGGTCGTTCCGCAGGGACAGATTGGTTGAGTTACGCTAACTTCGATTAATTTATAATTTAATTTGGACAAAAAATTGATTGATTGGTGTTGTGAATTGCTAAATTAAAACAAGCAATAATAAAATTGATTGAAATTGATGGAGAGATGATCTAGGGTTTCAAATCCACCCCAACCATGTGACGAAAATATGCATAGGTTAGGTTTAGTAATTTTGTCAAGAAAATTATTGTGTTGCCAACAAGCATGGCCTATCCCATAGCACGGCCCTTGTCGTTAGCACAATTTGTCTCTTTTACGGGCTGTCGAGTGGCACGACCTGTCTCACGAGCATTACCCATCTCATTCACCTAAGCACAATCAGTGAAAGACGTAAAACAAATCCGTTCATGCATAAACAAAACTTGATCTTAGTTAAACATTCAATCCGAATAAAAAGGCTAAAACATATACATAAGTAAATGTTACTTGGAGCGAGGCTTCATCTTCCCCCTAAATGAGAGGTTTAGCCGGACATGGAGCCTCTCTTCAACTTTAAAACCCCAAATAATGACCTAGGATTATCATTTTATAGTGCTCACAACTCTCTTGAAGTCCAAGTAATTAGAAGAATAAGTTTAGAAAGTCCAATCCCAACCAAACATCCTAAAAATCTTGTTTTTGTCTTATGCAGCCCTTTTCCAACCCAATTTCGACCTTCAAGACGTTGGAATTTGGAAAACTCATAAACAGGAAAGTTGTAGGAAATTGAATTTCCTCTCCAGAGCAAACCTTACCTCAATCAGACACTCAAGTTAAAAGATATGGTCAAAATACTGAAGGCTGTCCAGATTTCTTTTCAATTCGGGATTGAATGATTTTCTTTCCAAATTGCATTTTATTTAGCTCATTGATCTCCAAAGCCTACAAACAGATTAAACTAATTAATTTGCACCAATTAACAACATAAATGGACCCACAAGTATAAGTTAGAGGGCTTAATTGGGCACAATTAAACACTTATCTTCTTGAACATAGATTCAACTCAGTGTCAAGAAAACATGTTTCGATTTGAAATGACAGCTGTATAATACAACCAAAATCACTACATTTCAAGCCTACTTTGATTCCGTCAAAGAAATATCCTAAAAATTTGTTGTTGTTGGAGCACCAATTATTTCAGAGGAAGACGTACGTAGTCATAATTTCACACTTTTAATGGTCTTCCATCAGAGTTCGATTCTCGATCTTCATATTGTACTGCGAACATGATCTGGTAATCCCACCTTTTAAGAACTCAAAGCTATGGTTAATGGAGAAGAGATGCACAAATAATAAATCTCAACATGTGAATTTTGTATCTGGATCCTCGTCAGCCTTTTTAGTTACACCAAAGATGAATGAATACTTCATCTTCTTATTTTCCATTTCCACCACAACAAACAAGTTGATAATTCTCAAAATACACAACAGATGCTTTCCTCCTAGCCGCAACAACCTCCTCGTATGTTTATAGCTTAATATCCACACCAATATAGTAATAAACAACAGTGTTACATATACACCGACCAACCACAACTCCTCAGATACACGTTGTGGGTCCTGCGTGTATATAGGATTTTTGGTGTTGTTGTGTTCCAAGATTTATTGCATAAATAAACTGATCTGGACGTACACTGCGAGCACTATAAAATGCAAGATTCCGATAATTATTGTGGGCTCCCAAAAATCCAAAAATTGGACACCCTAAAAAAATGGACAATAGCTCTGTTGGAGCAACTCATTTGGAAGGTCTCACGAATATACTGTATTTCCAAATAATTTTAGACTAAATATTGCTCATTTTTCTTTGTATAAATTTATTTCATTCAAATATTTTTTAAAGCCAAGTTTCTCAAATGATAAAATCTATATTTTGTCAAATGAGGAAGACATTTGATAAAATCAAAGACTTTTACAATGCAAAAATACTTTGTTTTTATTAAAATGTAGATTTTATTATTTGGGAAACTTGGCCTAATATTCGATAAGTTAAATTTATGTGTGAAAGAGTGATGAGATATTTGACGAGCTACTGTTGTATACCCAGAACGAGACCACAAGGCCAAAACTTGACCAAACGGGACCAAAAGGAACGGACAGGAGTCAGGAGTTCCGTTCGAGGTCCGCATGCTCAATAGAACGAGAACGATCTATCAATCAGGCGAGTTTTGGCGGGGAAAACCCAATCAATTTCGGGTACTTGTTTTTACGAGGTAAATTTTTTTTGATGCTTTTTCATATGCTCTTAATTTCAGCTTCATAACGGTTTTCAACCGCAACAATTCTTCCCTAATTGTTTACCCGAAGCCCTAATTCGTATTAATCTCGATCTTGCTATCATTTCGATTTTTCATTTTTCGTTTTGGTTTTCTGCCTTCTTTGGTTTGTAAGAAACCAACTATAAGCAAATCAATACACGTTTCCTTGATTTTTTACTCCTCTTTCAGTTAATCGACATCCAAATTGGGTCTTTTCTAATTATCCAGGTTGTTTGTGTTTCTGGGCTAAAAACAACCTGGAAAAATGGAAAAGTATTGCTTTTTGATAAGCTCTCTTTTGTTTGCTTTTCGACTTGTGTTTTGTGAATTATCAAATTTTCCTGATATGACTATAATGCTTTGTGATGTTTGGTTATGGATTGACGTGACCTTTGTTACATGCTTCGTAGTATTTCGGGTATGAAATACTAATCAAACAAAAGAAAAAAAGTAAATCAAAAGAGTATTCTGACTGCGAAACAAAGTGGCAACGTAAAGTGGTGTTTGTTATGAACCAAAGCAGATGAATTGGGACTTAAGATATCTACACTGCGTAAAATGTGTGTATGATTGTTGTTATCTTGTGTGTAGATGCACTCCGTTTACTGAATTCTTGAGCTGGTATCTGGTGCTCATACGTAAGTGTGTAACTATGATTGAGGTTTTTTTAAAAAACACAATGTAAAATCGTGTTGGTAGTTTGTAAAACTCACTTTTTCGAGATATGTGTTCTGTCGTATGCCTGTACATGACGGAAAGTAGTTTCTTGAGCTAGGAATTGTTGATTTAATTTCTAGGGTCCGTTTTTGGGAAGGAGATAGTAAAAGAGCCTTTACTTTAATAAGGACATCAATTTTTTCCTTAATGCTAAAAGGACAAATCATCTACACATTCTAAAAATGCTCTCACTAGCCAATGAAAGTGCCTAAACCCCCAAACCTAATGAAAGTGCCTAAACCTAAACCATAGGGTACCCTATGAAAGTGCCTAAAACCATAGGGTACCCTAAGAAAGTGCCTAAACCACTAAACCCTTATAATTGAAAAGTGCACCCTAAACCTAAACTCTAGAGTACCCTATGAAAGCGCCTAAAACACTAGAGTACCCTATGAAAGTGCCTACAACAACAACAACAATAACATAACCCATTTAGTCCCCAATAATTGGGGGTATGGGCGGGGGATGGATAGGAGACAGACCTAACCTTTGGCAATAAATGTACAAAGTGGCCGCTCCCAAAATACCACTGATACAGATGGATTGGAGACAGACCTAACCTTTGACAATAAATGCACAAAGTGGTTGCTCACATAATACCACTGAAACAGTGGTCCCCTTATGAAAGTGCCTAAACAACTAAAACCCTATAATTGGAAAGTGCACCATAAACCTAAACCCTAGGGCACCCTATGAAAGTGCCTAAACAACTAAAACTCTATGATTGAAAAATGCACCCTAAGTGCCTAAACTCAAAATGCCTAAACTCGCTATACCCTACCCCAAACAGCCTAAAATTGAATCTCAAATTTGAACCCAATTAATTTTGTCCCACACATGAGAGAGAAAGTCCCAAAATTGAAACCATTTAAAGCCCTCGAATACTTAGTGACGTGACATGCATCAATTAGTGTGGGAGAGAGAGAGAGAGACAGGATGCTAAAATTAAGGGATGCTACAAGAAATTGAAAGTGACGTGACTAAAAGTGTTGGGGGCTACAGGAAATTGAAATTGAAATTGAAAGGGCTGCCAGGCTGGCATGGCTAATAGTGTCGGGTTTTTTTTTAATTCCTCCACACGCGGCTTTATTGCTTCATTAAGGCTATTTTTGTCTAGTCTTGTCCTTGAGCCTTTAAATATTTCCTATCAATGTATTGGATGCCTTAAAATAAGTTAAGGTGGACTAAACATCATTTAAAGCCTCAAACTTGACCTCTAACCAGTTTTCTGTAATTTCTAAGCATATATGTCATTTTTATATGTTATGACCATGGAGTTATATGCTTGTGTAGGACCTAGATGTTAGATTTCTTGATGTCGTACTTTTAGATGAAATTAGATTGTTACAGTTGTGATGGGAGCAAGAATTTATACACATTTGCTACTGCAAAAGAAGGCTAATGAGTGTGGAGGAGCCTTATGCGAACCGAGATTGCGATCAATGCAGTATCAAGCCTATGAGGGTTGAATGATAGGCAGAGAGTCAAAGTGGTTTTGAGAAAGAGTCTCTTTATCAAAGTAGGCGCTGACTTGGAGCCAAAAAAATGGGAGGTGATTGACTAGTGGGGTCTTGCTGTGCTGGCTTTCTCATTCCGGGCATGCAAGGCGCATCCCAAACAGATATAGCATTGTAAGGACAGGTGGCTGCCACAGTTTGCCCGACCATCATCAATTGAGCATTCTGAACTAGTAGTGGCATCTATATCTTCTATTTCACACCAACCCTACTAAGATAGTAGGAGGTTCTCTTTGGTTGTGTTTGATTTGGTTTTGAGTTTTGGTTTTTGTAATGATTAAAGGGAGAAATAGGGGTAATAATTAAAAAATAGGTATTAATGATTAGAGAGAGATAGAGAGAAAAATAAAAATAAAAATTAAAAATAGAGGTAATAATTGAATAATGATTTAGAAAACCGGTTCTTAAGAACCCAAACCAAACAAGGCCTTCCAATGTCGAGCATGCAACTTAACCCTAACTCCGGCTTGGACTTATTTTTGGAGGTGTGTTTGACGCGTCACCCCAACTAATCTTACATGCAGCATCTGTCTTACATGTAACAGGTGATTACCATGCCTACATGTAAGAGAGCCACAAGGAAAGATGAGGAGTGGAACATCAACTAGCGGTCCACCTTCAAGTTTGAATTCATGTGGGAGTCATGAGCTCTAGTCAATTGTGACAACCCAGTTGTTTCCTTGGCCTTGGATTATGCTGTTGTGGAGGTAGGATAAGCATCTTAACAACCTTCAGCTATAGTCCTTTAGCCACGTGACCTTGGAGATACTACATGACTAGCATGAGATTGGTAGGGAGCGTCTTTACCATGCAACCAGCCGCTAGGGGGTTTTGTGAGACTATGGTTCACCAAGACTGGCGTATCAGGGTGCTAATGAGATAGACATAGAAACATGGGAGAGGAATCTCAATAGAGTAGAACTTAGGCAAGCTGATGAAATACTGAAGATGCTATCATGCATGGAGCTGGATTACACTTGGATGAAGAGTTTACTTGACCATGAATTCAGGATAAAGCACGTAGCACGATTGAGAGGCCCTTGTAGCTTGCTGCCAATGGCTTAGCTCAAGGCAAGGTACCACATTTGTAATCTCACTCACTAAAGTCATCTGAGGCCCGGTAGATCTATGATAAGGTTTTAGATGACTTGAATAATTATATTTGACCATGTTTGTGGGAGATCAATACTGTCAATAGCTTCAATGTCTTTGCATTCAGTGATTTTCTCAAATTTATTTCATTCTTAACTTGAAGTAGGATCTTGTTTGGGAATATAAGCATGCATTGTTGTGTGTTCTTTGATGTATCATGTTATCTGTGATTCCGATTGTTTGCAGTTTACTGATTTGTCTTGGCTGTCAAGTACAATGGAATTAATGTGTTACACAGTTGAGCAGCGTGGTTATGGGTTGATTGTTGTGACCAAGTTTTTGTATTTGTACCTGGTCCATTTTGGGCTTCTATTTCTGTTTTTTGGATTTTGTGAACCATTGTGGATGTCTTTTTTTGAACTATGCATGTAGGAATTCATTGCTTTCTTGTCTACAAAGTCACTGCAGTTATCTTTTTTTGTTTTTCTTTTTTTTTTCAGGCAGTAAAAAGCAAGCTCCGAAGGTTTCACCTCCTCAACCTCATAATGGGATCACTCATCCTAAATCCTTCTATATCACCCATTAGTATTGCTCGTTCAAATTATAGGAGCCCGAAATTATTGGGATTAGGGCACACCTCTTACCATGTAAGCATTAAGCGTACCCGTCTTCCCTGCACAAATACATCACCATGGGAAAAACCTCCACCTGTCACATATGTTCCTAATGACGATAATGAAGGGAACTTCCTGAAGGGCACTACAAGCATCTTTGATACGTTGAGTTCTGATAAAACTGATGAAGCTTCTTTAACAAATATCGATCAAGTTACTGATACAAGCAATGAGCCACGGCCATCCCAGCTTCAGTACTTCAAATGGCCTATGTGGGTTCTGGGCCCTGCACTCCTCCTTGCCACCGGCATGGCCCCAACCTTATGGTTGCCCACATCTTCCATTTTCCTGGGCCCCAATATAGCCAGCCTTCTCTCCTTAACAGGACTTGATTGCATATTCAACATCGGTGCATCTCTCTTCCTTCTCATGGCTGATTCTTCTGCCCGCCCCAAAAACCCTACTGAACCCATAAGCAGCAAGGCTCCTTTTAGTTACCAGTTCTGGAACATGGTTGCAACCATAACAGGGTTTATTATTCCCTTGGCAATGTGGTTTGGCTCACAGAAGGGCTTCCTTCAACCTCACCTTCCTCCTGTTTCATTTGCTGTTTTATTTGGTCCCTACCTTCTCCTTCTATCTATACAGATGCTTACAGAAATGCTTATATGGCATTGGGAGTCACCAGTGTGGCTGGTGACCCCAGTTATATATGAAGCATACCGTGTTTTGCAGCTAATGAGGGGGCTGAAGCTTGGGGCTGAGGTTACTGCACCGGCATGGATGGTTCACACCCTTCGGGGCTTGGTTTGTTGGTGGGTCCTGATCCTAGGGGTTCAGCTCATGAGGGTTGCTTGGTATGCTGGTTTCACTGCTCGTGCTCGGCAAATACAGCCACCTGCTCCTGCTGATAGTATTTAGTTCATATAGATTGAAGAACAAACGAGATGGTGGTGCCTTCCAGCACAGGTCCCTAATATGTCGCTACTGGATTTATGCTGTTTGGATGTTGCTGTTAACCAACTCCTCCATTCAATAGTATTTTTAATTTCGGATTGTGCATAAGAATGTAAATAATACAGCCTGGTTTTAGGAAAACTATGTCGCTATTCTTATGCATATAGTTAAAAAAACAGATTATACAACTCTTGTATCTCTCATCAGCCATCGCTGATCATTTGAGCATTTTTTCATCCTGAGGCAATTCTGGGTAGAGATGTTTGTCAATTCACTTGTACATGAATAAACCCGATTCCTGGACAAGAATGTGAATTCTTAGTTAGGTTGACAGGATATAGCTCAGGGGGGGTATCCATAAAGTTTTTAGTATTTAGGAGGAAAAAGATTGCATCTACTGAGTCAAAGGAAAGATTTGGACTGAAATCCGACCGGCTTGTCAGCTTATGGTAGTATGATTGGAGATTATTTGACAAGGGAGTTGAAAGTTGTGAAACAGTTGGGGCAGGGACAAGAATGAGAGGAGAACTAAAACAGCAGTGGGAAGAGAATGCTAAGGTAATAGGGGAAGAAAGACCCTTGTATGTCAGTCTCTGTTGTCTCAGTATATGTATTCTTTCACCGGTTTCTACATCATTTTTGTGGGGTAATGGATGTCAGCAGGTCTTTGCTTAGGTCATTTTATTTTTCCTTGAGTTGGTCCCCCTTGAATCACAGAATCATAGAGTTGAAAGGCCAAAAATCAATTATGGAACGAAAAGTTCCAAATGGTGTGATAGTTTGCTGGCTGCATTTATGGTATGATATGATAATCATCATTGACTATGTTTTCTTGTATTTTTCTAGATTTGTCATTTTTTCCCCCTGTTGAATCAAATGATATTTCACGTGTTCATTCTGCACTTTTGCTATTGGCCCAGGGGTGGACCTAAGGGGTGCAAGCTGGGCTCGGACCTCTGCACACTCCTCAATTATCTCAATTTTTCTATTATATTTTGAGGTTCGTTTTGTAGAAATTATGAAGAAATGTCCCTATAAAATTGTGTTATTAACATGTAAGGATGATATTTTGTTATTAATTTATGAATATATATGATTTGGTCTCCTGCGATAGAAATCCTGCGTCCGCCACCGCCGACTATTGCAAGTCCTGATTGCATTTGTCAGATTTTCTACTTTTAGGCATCTTCTGTCATATTCTTTCATCTTCGGTGAAATTTCATTTCTGTCTATGTTTCAATTTTTATTTTTATTTTTTCTGTCGTTAAAACTTTTTTACAGATCATGCACAAAAACAGACTCAACATTTGGGAAAAAAGATGGATTACATCATTAGTTCTTATGTTAGTATTGCCCAGGTTTTAATTTCTTGGAGCAGCTCGACTCCGGTCCCTTTTCAGCGACTCAAACGTCCGGTTTGACATTTTATTAACCCTTTCCAAGCCTACTTGGATAAATCGCAACAATCATTATTAGAATTCGTTGAAATTTGACGTTGATCGTTTATCAATCTCTCTGTTGATTCATACGCTGATTTCTTTTCGTATAAATTACTAATATGTTTGATCCAGTGTGACGAATAATTTTTAAAGGAGAAATGTGTTTTGTGATGGTGATAGTTGCCATCCAATCATAAGAATTCAACAAGAATGGGCTTGATATGTGTTGCGTTAAGCTAATTGTATAACTCATTACCGGACAGGGGTTGTTGTTACATGCGGCAAATTCACGATAAGACGCGTGTTATACATCATCCGGCCGTTTGTTCTTACAGGATGGGACGGCCCGGATTTCATTTCTAAAGATATTTCAGATCCTAACCGCTTCGTTGTCATCATGCGTCAAGCATTTAAATCCGAACCGCCTCATCATACAAATAACTGACGGTTCGTTGATGTGCATAAGACTTCTTTGTGCATGTGCTGCACAACAACAATCCCAAATCCCTCATTACTGCCTTTGGTTTGAAGCTTAGTCTGAGTTGGTATCCTGATTGAACATTTAAATCACTTCCAGTTAAGCTGTTGACAACTGGGAAAAGACCATTTTAGTGTGTTGATCTGGTGATAATGTTCCATTAAAAACCATTATATTCGGATTTCACTTCAGGTCTGGTGATGAAGTGGTTAGATTAAAGATGAGAAGTATGTAAACTCTAAAACACATTACGGTATTGTTTAAGGAGAACATAGTAAAAGGGTCTTTACTTCAATAACGACATCAACTTTTTCTTTAATGTCAAAAGAACAAATTACCTATACATTCCAAAAATGCTCCCACTAACCAATGAAAATGCCTAAACCCTCAAAACCTAATGAAAATGTCTAAACCTAAACCCCATGATGCCCTATGAAAGTGTCTAAACTACTAAAACTCTATAATAAAAAAGTGCACCCTAAACCTTAACCTAAACCCTGCAGATTTCTACTTAAAGTTGCTTCTAAAAATATTAAAAGATCCCATGAAAAGTTGTCTAAATAGCTAAAATCCTATAATTGAAAAGTGCACCCTAAGTGCCTAGACCCAAAATGTCTAAACTCACTATACCTTACCCCAAATAGCCTAAACCCTCATAAAATTGAACTCTAAAAATTGAACACACCCTTAATGAAGAAAGAGAAATTAATTTTGTCTCACCCACCCAAAACCCACGCATGAAGGGGGGATGGCGGGGGCAATTGATGTAATTGGTCACATCACAATCGTCAATGATGTGAGCGTGAGTGGGGTCATTGTTTTTGTCCACGAGAAATTCCTCTGCATGGTGAGCGTGAGTGGTGTGGTTCATTAACGGTATTTTTGTCTAGTGTTGTCCTTGAAACATGAAAAATTTCCCATCAATGTATTGGATGCCTTAAAATAAGTTAATCTGGACTAAACACCATTTAAAGTTTCAAATTTGTCCTTTAGACCAATTTTTTGATTCTTTTATATATGCTTATGTGCATTGTTTGTTATGAAAAATCGTGTTATTTTGACTTCAACAAATAAGGTGTTTTTTATAATAATATTTTGAACTTTTTCCACAAAAGTACTCATTGGCAAGTGGGGTGTTAGCAAAGTTTAAAGACGTAAGAACTTGTGGAAGTCAAGAAGCAAACAAAAAAGGATAGAGGAAATATGTTTTTTAGTATATATTATTTTGTCGAACCAAAAAATACCCTTGCAATTTCTGCTATTCCCCTTCAGTTTCCGAAAAAAAAGAAAAGAAAAGTGTATTAGAGTGTGTCTAATGGTAGGTCCAAAATGGCTAGCCATCTTCAAAATTTGACACCAAAGAGTGTTTTTTTTTTCTTGGTCAAATTTTGGCACTGCCGCTCCAATAGGTGATTCTATTTTAAAACTAATCGATTGCAAAAAAGTAGTATTTGAGTATGTCTAGTGATAGCACTGGTAGGCTGGTAGGTCCAAAGTGGCTATAGCCATTTGTCCAAATTTGGCACCAAAAAGTGTTTTTTGTCAAATTACAACCGTTGCTCCATTGGTTGGCTGTATTTTAGAATTGAGCAATTGCAAATGTAACTTACTTTTCATCAACTTATTTTCTCATATCTTTTGAGGCAAATTATTTGCTCAATAATCTTGTTCAACACCTAAGAGCACGTTGTGGAGAGTGAGAATGAGCTTTGAATTGTTGTAATTTGAATTGGCGCAATCCGTGCAAAAACAGGAAAAAGAGATCATTTGTTAACAATAGAGAGAATAAAGTAGCACATATAACTTCATCGATTAGTAGTTCAGTTGAAACTTGAAAATACAAAGTACCAAGTCTCACACATACCTTTATAGGACAGTTGAAATACGGAGTATAAAATCGCGTAAATAGCTTTATGTCTTCATACTTGGTTCCAAAATAAGTGTCAACTACATATAACTTTATCTGTTACTAGAACAAAGAGGTTTTTTTCAATTTCAGCAATGTTTCGGCTAAGACAAATACCTTCCCTCCTTTAAATTCGATTGGAATAACCGATGCGACAATAATAACTGGTTCCAAATATAGAACGAACTATGGCATTGTGCCAATTCAAATTATAGGTATAGCTTCAAAAATTGCAACCATTGAACTTACTCCTAGGGTTCATCGAATGAAAATAGTTTAGGATGTTGCAAAGATGTTAGAAAAGTAAATTGCGATTCTCAAAAGTTTTAATTAAAAAAAGTTAAAGAAAACAAAAAAAACCTAATATGTTACTTATGCTGTGTGGCCAAACATAATCTCCCAAAGGGACCGCACGAACTGTAAAGCGAGTACAGTATATAACCGTACCACAAGCTAACGGAGACAAACAACGCTGTCCCCCGTTTCCTCTCTCTCTCTCTCTCCTTTCAGATCTCTTCCTCTCTCTCTCTCTCTCTCTAAATTGTCCAACTTTATTCACCGGCTCACTGCAAAACCAAACCCACACCATCGGCTGGACCGGCAAACCGCTCTATTTCACCGGAAACAGCGCGCCCTCTCTCTCTCTCCCTCTCCAGACTCCGGCGACTCTCATCGGCGATCGCGTGGAAATGAGTACTGGAGATCTTCTCAGCATCGAACCTCAGGAGCTTCAATTTCCATGTAACTTTACTCTCTCTCTCTCTCTCTCTCTACAATTTTCCTACCTTAAAAAAATCGCTTTTTAGACAGCCTTTGCTTTTGCTTTCAGATCTGTGTTGTTATATTAACTGATTTGTCTAATTGTTTTGGGGATAAAGTTGAATTGAAGAAGCAGATCTCGTGTTCGTTGCAATTGTCAAACAAGACCGATAACCATGTGGCTTTCAAGGTACTTATTCTGGTTGTGAATTGCTTGATTTATCAAGCCCTAGATTTTGGAAATGTGTGGTTTGTGATATCTAAATTGGCCATTCTTTAGGTCAAAACCACGAATCCGAAGAAGTATTGCGTTCGGCCTAACACTGGAGTGGTGTTGCCTCACTCTTCATGTGATGTTATAGGTCTCTCTCTCTCTCTCTCTCTCTCTCTCTCTCTCTCTCTCCAATTTGGTTGCTTAGACTCATTTTCTTTCCTTTGGCATTTGATTTTCGAGGAGGAACGACAATTATGTGAAGAAACCCTAATAAATACCTAGGATTGGTTGCTTAGACTCATTTTCTTTCCTTTGGCATTTGATTTTCGATGAGGAACGACAATTATGTGAAGAAACCCTAATAAATACCTAGGATAGGCTTTTCTATGTACACAACTGAGGGCGCAGCCAGCTAATAAATACTTTAGCCATATTTATGAATAGAGCAAATTAGTGATGCATTTTTTTTTTTTAATAATGAATCGAAAAGGGGGCGAAGCTTTTAACTTAAAATGATGACTTTGAGGCTACTATTTAATATAAATGGGGTCAAATGCTTGAAATCAGAGTTAAGAATCTATGCAACTCAATGCCTCGAGTAACACCGCTTGCCGCATAGTGGCTTCGCCCTTGAACCATCCGGCAACAGCCATTGGCATAACTTCTCAAATGGGCCGTCCATAATTATAACCTCCTTGACACCTATTTTTGGAGTAATTATTGGATTAAGTTTGCCCTGTTTGTCCTCCCATATTTGGTTTGTTTGGCATCAAGTTCGTTCCTCCCTCTCTCTGAATGTTGATTGTGATAAATGTGTGGGCTAGTTACAATGCAAGCACAAAAGGAGGCTCCTCCTGACATGCAATGCAAGGACAAATTCTTACTTCAAAGTGCACTCGCAAGTCCTGGGGCTACCGCAAAGGATATCACTCCAGAGATGGTATTATATGTTTTGCTTAGTTTCATATGCGAGTTAGTAAAATCTGAAAGAATGTGTTATAGCTTATGGAGTTGTTTTCTTTTGTTTCGTTTTGAAGTTCAACAAGGAGTCTGGGAATCATGTTGAGGAGTCCAAGTTGAGAGTTTCTTATGTTCCCCCACCACGGCCACCATCACCAGTGCGGGAAGGATCAGAGGAAGGTTCCTCACCAAGGGCATCAGTATCTGACAACGGGACTGTAAATGCAGCTGATTATACTGCTGCTGTGAGTAATTGAGATGTCATGAACTGCGATCTCAAAAGAAGTTGTCACTGGATTAAAATTTGATACGCCTGTGTATTTTTCTTTGTAGACTTCAAGAGCATTTGTTGAACGGGCACATGTCGAGCCTGAAGACAATTCATCAGAGGTAAACTTCTTACCTCTACCATTGTATCTTTTGGAACAGGCAGCCTTGCATGATAACTTGTCGTGGAAGATGGAGAAAATTTTAACAAAAGTCATTACTAACCAAGTTTCATGCTGGGTATATATTTATTTTAGCTGTTTAGTTTAATAGTCGCAAAAACATTTAAAACATACCTGATGGATAATTATTGCCCATTGCCATCGGTAGTGCCCTTGAGGCGTTTTCTTTAACCAAGTGTGGTACTGCGAATGTGTCGATCTACCGTTTTGAGTTGACTCCAAGTGCTATTCATTTGTACATTGGTACATTTTGATAGGTGAACTTGAGTTTGAAAGAATGTGCTTTATTGTTCCTACCTAGTTTGGTATCCTCCATTTGTGGGGACAATTTTTTTACGGCTTTGAATTTACTTCTACAATTGTCTTATGTTAATGGACTCTATGCATCTGATGTTCTTACATCTATGAGAGTTACTGTTGTTATGACCATTTTATTTGCTTAATTGTTAAAACTCAATGATGCTATTTACTGAGAGAATATTGCTGTGAAAGTTTTATTGGACAATTTGAAGGAAATGGTAACATGTGCAATATTGCACCCCTTAAAGGGTACCAAAAAGTACACTTGTGGGTCCCATTTAGGGCTATTCAAAATAACCGGTGAACTGTGAATCCGGTCCAGACCGAACCGATCCGCACGTTTTGGATTTTAACCATGGATTAATGGTGCGGACACGGGTTCAAAAAATAAAAAACCGTGATTCGCGGTCTGGACACGGATTTTGATTTTGAAATCGTGGATTAACCGATCCGGACCGTGAAATTTTTATTATATATAATTTTTTAGAAAAATAAATGTGTATAGATAAATAATTTTACCACTTTTGTAACCTACTTTATTTGGAATTCCAAAATGATATTTGGGTTTTGTGCTTGTGATTGTCTATTTAGATGTGTTTGTTGGTATGTTGAACAAATTTGGTGTTTACACTTTACAATGCTCAAGCTCAAATTTATAGCCTACTGTGTTTGGAATTTCAAAATGAATTTTGGGTTTTGTTTTTTGGCTATCTATTTTTGATTCCATAATGTTTAAGTTTAGATTTGTTCAATTAATTTGTTGGAATGTTCAATAAGCTTTCATTATTTCTTTTCAGTGACTGCTCTTTCTTCGTTCTTCTTGATGCTTTATATTCTCATCTGCTAACTATACTATTGAAGTGTTTGTTTCAATGTTGAGTTTGAGTTTTTGAATTAGTTGATGATGTTTTTCAGAATAAGTTGAAAATCTGTGAACAAATCTGGAACCGATCCGTGACTCGCAGATCGGATTGAAACCAAACCGTAAGACTTTTGGATCGGACACGGAATTTATTTCGGATTAGGATTGGATTCATGCCAATCCGGACCATGAACTCCCCTAGTCCCATTTGTACGTTAAAGTACACTTAAAGTACAAGTATACTTTTAAAGTACAAATATGGTTTTTTTAACCTTTTTATTTTTGCGCTACAGCATCAAGCTTTCTTGGAGGGGACAATTTGTGGGTTTTTTTCCTTGCCCTATTAATTTCTTTGTGCACAATGTTCTTTCTTGTGACTGGTTTACTGTTTCTATGATCCCTCATGACGAAGTGCTAAGAATGAATTGTCTGAATCTGAATGATGATTGTAAATCCATGTCACAGTTAAAAACTGGAGGCTGTTTAAAAAAGCATATATAATTTTAAGAATATGTTGTTTCTTCGTTGAACATGTGTCTGATAAGACACAGACGCTCATGTTAAATGATGTGTGGTATTGTTAAGTCGATTAAAGTTCCTTGTCATTATGAAAACTACTTGGTTTCTTGCATTGAGTCATAGACTGGTTATAGAATTCACTCTTTCAGTGCTGGATATTTACATAATAGCTTCATCGGATTTCAGGTGAAGGCTCTTATTTCTAAGCTGATGGAGGAGAAAAAGTCAGCAATTCAGCAAAATAACAAGCTTCAGCAAGAACTGGTAAGGGCTTCAGTATATGAATACTACGTATTACATTACCAACACTCCTATTTATAGAGGCATCCCTAGCACCATATTTATTTCCGTTTTTGCCTGCTGGCTGGCTTATGAGAGAATGTTCTAAATTCTAATTATTCTTGCAAGTTGCTTTTGTTCTATTGTTCCCTTGGATGAATTAAGAAGTCACTTGATAAACACATTAATGCATGCAGTATTCCATACATAATATGTGATCATGTGGAGGGAGAAAATTTACATGATTTCAGACACTCAGATAAACAGAATTGAACTTCATTATGGTCGTCTCATGAATGATGAACCATTGCACTTTTATCTAAAGAGAGCACACCCAAAAGAGGTTGCAACCCTGTACCCAAAGCAACAGGCTGGCAGGCTGTGTTAAACGCAAACCTGCATCCTAATATCATAGGGCCTCCGTAAGCTCTCTCTCTCTCTCTCTCTCTCTCTCTCTCTCAATGGTTATGTCTTCAGTCAGCCTCTGTCTCCTCTGCTGCTCTAGTTTTTGTCCTCACAAGGGACTCTTTTGCCATTGGTAATTTGGGTTAAACCTTACTAGTTACAAGGATGTAGTAATAAGCTTCCCTAGTCATCCAGAGACGTGAAATTGAGTAGCTGAATTTGGATTATCCGTGTTCAATTTGCTCATGATTGAACAATGCATCACATGTTCTGTAATATTCCGTATTCCGTTATATTTTGGGAATGGCCTTTTAAGCTCTTTGTGCAACGCCAATGCTCTGGATACTAAATGAAAGAAGCATGGTAATGTGCGCATAAATCAAAATGATTCTTGGGTCTGCCCTCTCTGATGCCTTTTGGCTTTGATTTGAGGGCATGATTCTGTAGTAAACTCGACGGTATAAGGGGACCACTGTTTCAGTGGTATTCTGGGAGCAGCCACTTTGTGCGTTTATTGCCAAAGGTTAGGTCTATCTTAAATCCATCTGTTTCAGTGGTATTCTGGGAGCAGTCACTTTGTGCATTTATTGCCAAAGGTTAGGTTTGTCTCCTATCCATCCCCCGCCCATACCCCCAATTATTGGGGACTAAATGGGTTATGTTATTGTTGTTGTATTGGTGTGGCCTTTTAAGCTCTAATACTTTAACCATATTAAGTGTACTCTGAGTCTCTGATTCTGCAATCTTCTGTATGGATAGAATGAACACATTATAATTATAGATCCTATGTTGTGCTTTCATCCAAAATATGATGTGTTCAGCATAAGATGGTTACTTTTTTGCCATCATGAAAGGGTTTTTTCAACTACAAAACTTATATGGGCATTTACCATGTGCAGGAGTTCTTAAGACGCGAAGGCAACAAAAGCCAAGGCGGTATTCCATTCCTATACGTAATTGTTGTTGGCGTGATTGGGATCCTTTTGGGTTACATTCTCAAGAGAACGTGATACGTTGTCTGGTCGATCATCTGTTGTTATTCCATGTTTACAATGATTCAGAACATTTAAGTTGACAAAGTTGTGCTGAATATGAAGAAGTTTGTATTTGCTTTAATTAGCTGTCACGTAATTGACTTTAGAAAGCATGGTGGAACAGGTTTCATGGGTTCTTTAATTTCTTGCGCGAGACTGGAAGATCCTTGTGTGACTAACTGCTTTTTAACATGCTTCTTTTTGTAATTTATGAAAGTTCTGCATTATGCATTCTAATCTCTCCCTCTCTCCCCTTTGTCTTTTCTTAAATCCAATGCCATATTCTGTCCAAAACGAAGCGAAATTGTTCCCTGTGCTGAACAATTTTTTTTTAATTTGTTGGAAATTAAAACAGGTCATGTCGAGACTATGGGATTGGATATTACAGCTCCCCAGATCCAAGTCAGATTTGGGGAGCCATGGTGCTTGTAATCCCCTGAGCCGACCATTCATCTTCACAATTAACGGTTCAGATATGTTTGTAACTCTTGGTGGTAAGAGTATATTCTTAAGAGATAAGAACACGTCTGTGAATTTGAATCATCAATTGCGAAGATGAACAGTCGGAACTACAACCCTGCTAGTGCTTTTAAACACTATAGGCTCCCCGGATCCGACTCCATAGGCAAGCCCCCTGGTAATGGTCGTTAGGCCTGGTCTGTGGGAGCTAAATAAATTCGCCAGAAACCAAGCAAAATAAAACAGTTTTAAGGAAAAAAAATTCATTAAAAGTTGCTGTTCTTTAATCGAATTACTGTTTGATCTACAGAGCCAACGACTAATATTCTTCGCCAGAACAAGGGTTGACAGTCGAGTTGATGACCATTGTTGAACTTCACTACCCAAGGCAATGCGAGATCCTCCAAATGCCAAGAGAACACAATACACCATTGGCTCATCACGCCTCTGAGCCTATCACAGCAGTGTCAGAAACTTGTATCATGTTGCATCGACAAACAATCTTCCGAAAATCCTCAATGCTTAGCTGAAACAGAGCAAGTTAAATGTGAGCAAATTATACATAGGAGTATTGATAACAAACCTCTACACATACGAACCAAAACTGGAAAGAGAAGTTTAGATACGGTGACATGATAACGAACTCTACTCATACGAACCAAAAATGGGAAGAGAAGATCTAGATATGGGGACATGAGCTCGCTAAACCTACCCAGCCCATGATAGACTTTTAGGATGAGTTAATCTTAACACCGTTCATGCACAGCTAAGTTTCTAAATCTGTCTGTTCGGTAGAAATTAAGTGCAGTGACTCCGGAGAGTACTAAACCAACCAGAGATTAGCATCTTAAGTGACTTGTCAGCAATTTTAGATCATTAGAACAAAAATTAACCACAAATTTTGAAAACGGTAAGAAGAGAATGAGGACGAACTTCTCATTAGTCATGATTTATTGTTCCTTTAAACAAACAATTTGGGCCGTGGTATAACCTTGGAGATTTTAAGACCTCAAATCTATTCCTGAAATTGCTTCTAATCTTCTTCTTTTTTCTTTCGTTGAATTTTACAATGTTCACCAGCCATATGTGCAAGAAAATTGATAAATACAACAGATGAAGAGCAAGTAATGACCTTTCCATCCCCATCACTATCAAAGCAACAGATCATATCAGCCATCTCCTTGTCTGTCCACGTAAAATCATGAGCAGCTGCTAATCTTTTCAAGTCTCTAAGAGAGATGCCCCCTTTCCCCGCTTCTGCAAAGCAACATTTCATCTCATCAATGGGGGAAAAAAAGCCTCAGTAATAGAGGAAGAAGAGTCTATTCAATGCAGTGATTAAAATCTGAAGAGACCTTAGAAGTACCCTGTGGCATCTGATATTACAGGGCAACATAACGCATGTATGAATAGTTCATTACATCAAATGTTACGAATCAGGTACTTAGTAAATTTTAACTAAGCCAAGAACGTTCTTCTAATTTCCATTGTTCCAAGGGACACATACATTCTCTTCCATTTTGAAACTTATTGTTTCCACATGGCCCCAGGTGGAGAACAAAGAAAGAGAGAAAGAAAGGAAGAAAGCTTGTTATTTCAGATGCATACAAAACAAACAGTCCATCTTTCATATGCTTTGTGGAGCCGCATAGGTCTTAACATACAGGAGCTGAAGAACAAAATTCTTAACTGAAAAAACTCACAATCAAATAAGATGGAAAAAGATGCAGCAGGAAAGCATGCTATTTAGGTCCAAAAGGGTCCAAGAGTGCGAAAAAAAAGGGAAGTGGTTTGACCATCAGATATAGCTTCAAAGTATGAGGAGTATCGTGATTCCAAAAGCAGGGTTTGACATAAGGACTGGTAAAAGGTGCGTTGACACCATAAATTAAGCTGCACTAGGAGAAGTTCCAAAAAAAGAGTAAGATCCCAAATGCTTGGGATCAATCATCCTTTGCCACTCCACTAGTGGCTCGGCTTGGTCTTCCTCCCTTCACCCGCCTATTGTATCATCTCGGCTTCAACCTAGAAGCTACTGCTTTCACCTCTGAAGGCTTTGCTGTCACTCATGGAGGTCAAACAATCTATACTACTTTAAAAGTAAAAATGACTACCTTTACTTGCTTTGTTAGCCCCACTTAGAAGGAAAAACTCTTTCGAAGTGACAAAAGTTTTATGAAAATGTTCACATTAAACAGCTGATAAAAGCTCCCCAAGCAACAACACTAGTTTTCTTTCTCTTGCTACACAAAACATAAAGAACACAGATTACAGGTATGGCATGATGTCAATCATGTCATGTACAGCAGTTCAAGACTGAGTACTTTTTGTTCAAAGCCTTATTATCTTAGTAGTAACTTGATCTTACCACCACATAAAAAAAACTTGAGCTTACCATCAAATTGAAAGAAGTGTATAACAAACTCATCCTCCGTCATTTGCACTCGACTAGTGACCTACCAACAAGAAAACAGTTCACCCCATGAGAAGAAAAAAAATAACATCGACTTTAGAAAACCATCAACCCAAGCAGGAAACGAACCGGTTTTTTCCTCTTCCTCTTTCCTGTATCCTCCTGAATGCGGGCATTTCCCTTTCTTTCCTTTATCTTGCAATCAGACAAATCTGCATTAGAGCTTCGAGAATGCCCACTGGGTCCGACGTCCAAACACTCTGTGGAATCTTTAAGGGAAAGAGCAATTGCCTACAACCACAACCTGATGAATTAGAGTGGTCCTCTAGGGAATATATTTTACAGAGAAGAAAATCGCTAGCTTGTGATTTAAGCTCAGGTTGGCTGAAGAATGAGAATCCAACAACTAAGACAATCAATGTTCGACAACCCACATACTTGAAAGAGAGCCTCATCGTCATCGATGAAGTCTGAGTTACTCGTAAGATTCTGGTCAAATATATTCTTCTTGGGTGCAGTATGTTTTCTCTTTCGCTGCAATGATAGGATCAAGGGGAAAATACAGGCATTTAAATTTGGAAATGTGCATCACAGCTTGTAGAATAAGCTCGATAATTTCCAATTAGAATGGGATGAGTTGAATAAAGACAACACGACTGTTATAATGTGGCAATTATTCTCCACAAGAGCAGCTACTTATTGAAAATGAAGTAATAGAGGAGAGCATGTGCAGAAGTGGAACATACTGATGTGAAGAAAACAGGCATCTGATGAAGAAGTTGATTCAACATGTCACAAATGCCCGAATATATCCCAGCAGCAGTATTGTCACTTCAATAAGTACAAGGCATTAGAGCAAGATATGGTATCCTCCTTCACCAGTTTCTTGATTACGCCTCTCTTTCATCTTACCATCTAGTTTGTCCTTCTACAATAGTTTTATTTCTTTGATGACATATTTGATAAGAGCTTGGTCCATGGATATATATAACTTTCAGCAAACTTTCATTTTACAGACTGAGCCACTAACACCTCGGTTACTCTGCTATCTAGTCTAACAGACATAAGATTGGTAAAAATACGTCTGCAATTCTGCTACATTGACACAATTATAGGGAGAGGTAATTTGGTTCCCTAGTTTCTGTGAAGAGATGATGAATTTCCTTTTTGGTAGCATGAAAAGAATCGATCTTATAAATGGGGAGCATTCAAAGTAAACATCTGAGATATGATAAAAAAAAAAATACATCAATAACTACCTAAATTGATTCAATCAGTGGAAGCTGCACATCGTCGGTAGGTGAGTTTTCTAGTACTAAGTCCATGAGATATGAATATAGTATACATGCTTATCTTGGTACATGTATGTTTGTGCGATTATATATGTCTACAATTTACACAATGAGGAACATTGAGGCTCTTTTCTTCTGTTTTCTCAGCGAACAATATCTCATTTTGGGTCACCACTCATAGTGACCCAAAATTAGCATTAAAATCACGAGAAGCCAATCTAAAACAATCTAAGTCGAGCCAGTGCACAAAAAAGATAAATTTGCGCATTCCAAAGAATCATAAATACAGTAAAGAAATGCAGAGTCGTAGATCACATAGATATGGGAACTTATAATTTCTTGCATGTGTTCGGTTAGCAGGAAAATTGTTGGACCTAATTTTCCAACCTTTCCCACTATCATTAGTTTTCCTGCAAAACTTGTCCTGCAAAAAGACGAGAATTTTGCATAAAAGAAAATATTTTTCATTCAACTATCTCACTTCACTAAATTTTTTGATCATTTTCATTTTATTATAAAGTGAACGAGCCATGGAGAGACTAGAGAGGGAGAGAGATTACCTTGCTCCCCCTAGAAGACCCTTCACCCTCGCCATCCTCTCCACTCGAAGAACTCACTCCTTCTTCCTCACCCTCCTCTTCAGGCCTATACTCATCATCAACTTCCTTACCCCTCTTCCCCTTCCCCTTGTTCTCCTTCGGAATCCGACCCGAACCCATCACCGAACACGCCATCTTGCGCAGACCCAACGCCTCCATTCTCGCCCTGTTCTCTTCGATCCTCCTCGCCCTCTGTTTCTCGTAAGCCGACATATTCTTCTGGGTCCCTCCGTTTTTTGGGGATTCCAGCTCTTCTTCTGAACTACTGCTCGGGTTTGAGTCTGTTTCTTGGGTATCTGAATCTGAAGGGGCCTTTTTGGGCATTCTGCTCACCTGGGTTTTTGGATTTGGGATAGGGTTTTCTGAATTGAAGGGGAAGAGCTTCGGGAAAGTATTAAGACGGTGGCAACAGCGACGCGGGAATTTTGTGGGTCGTCAGGGCTAATTTTTGGCGGTGGGTAAATTGCAATAACCTGCCCTAAAGTTTTGAGCTTTGGACAGAATAATCCCGAATATCTGAGAATCTTAACAAGCAACCCTCGCTGTGGTGGGTGCCTGGCTAGTACAGGACTAAAATAAAAGTCTACGGAGAGGGGAAAATTGCAATAGTTTTTTTTATCATTCGTCATTCCTAATCTATTACATAAGGAAGGGGGAATGAGACTCAATCTCAGAATGCAGTGTGAGACATTCAAGAGCTCTACCGTCACCACTTGCTTTTTCTTTTTTTTGTAATTGAATTATGGTAAAAAAAAAAACCGTGTCTTTAGACAAAAGTATCAAAGAAAATATTGCTTTATTCTGATATAAACAAAAAGTATATTAGAATGCGATATGTTATTTTCATAAAGGTGAAAAGGACACTAACATGTATTAATGTGCATATCCAGCCAACAAATTCATGTCAAATAGATTGAACTATGGAGGGAAGAGCTTAAACTTGGATCAATCTTAAATTAATCATCTGTGATGTGTTTTATTTTATTTTTCAAAAAATAAAGCACCATTGTGCTACTTTATATGATTTTTTTTTAAAAATCTTTTCTTCTTGTATTTCTTAATTGATTCTAAAGCATATATAGCAACAAAATTTCAATTAGAAAGTTAGCAATCGAAGTGATCCCAATAAGATTTATTACGAATTAAAAGTCCATGTTTTCTATGAGTTATTAGTGTCCTCTCACGGATTTTCCAATTCTAGCCGCAAGTCTAATTTAAAGGCTAAAAACTAAATTGGCCAACCATGCTACTTGTTCAAATAGGGAATTTGGTATCGTTTCAATTATTAGTGTGGAGTTCATCGTTCAACAAAAGTAGGTAATTCTCCTTTGCTCACCCATAAGTCCGTCGTCAAACTTTAAAACAAATACTCCGTAGAATGGAAAGGAAATAAATGGGACTTATGTTGGTAATACCATCATTTTTGTCTTCAATTTTTTGTAAACAAGTTTTAGTTTTGCTTCAAAAAACTACAATTGTTGGGAACAAATATGTTCAAATATTTTGTAATAGTAAATGGAGGACTGCTATAGAGGGGATGGCAACAGAAAATGAACATAAGATGGGAGATCACAAGAGAGACATTGAAGTTGGCCCAAGGAACGTTGAAGGGTGGGGTCACCAAATAAGGTAACAAGAAGGAAAGCCGAATACCATGGAGGTAAAAATCACCTTTGATTGGGGATGCATATTCTATCTTTCTGTGTTGTGTGTAGAACTTGTCGAGACTTTCTTATGAGTATTAGAAAGGAGAGAAAAGTGTAAAATTGCAAGTCACAAAGGGTGATAAGGCTAGGTAGGCTGTAAACGAAAAGAGTGCCGATTCACTCTACAGAAAACACAACATGTGCTTCACCATATATGAACTTTATGATCCTTTAATGTGTTTCTCAGGACTCTTTCTAAGAATTAAAACGAACATCCACATGATTGTGAATTTCATATTCATACTTATCTGTTGGTTTCATATTTGTATATTGCAGTGCAATCTTCCAAATTCACTTTAAGATGGAGCTTTCTACAAAATTCAGGGTATCATAACATTGTTGTTGCTAACCATATGGCTCATATGGATCCTGAAGTTTGAACGACTTTAATACTCTAGTTAAGCTGCAAACAAATTCACATCAAAATATTAGGTTTAAGGGCTAAAGTGAGAAAATAATACACTTTAAAGGGAAAATCCACATCCTTTCCATTCAGAGGCGCAACCAACCACGCCGCACAGACCATTACACTTAGGCCTCGATTGGATAAGGGATTGTTTTCAGGAGATAAATTATGGAGGGGGATAAAATAAGATGAGATATAAGTTTTGGAGGGTTGGCCCTACATTGATGTGATGTTTATGGAAGAGGATAAAAAAAATAGATGGTTTGGATGAGGGATTAAACAGGGGGTTAGTTTTGACTTGGTTTGGATGTTTTATAAATAAGAGGAAGTGAAAGATGGGAAAAAAAAAACTGTCAAATGACTACTTTGCCCTTGTGCAGTGTTAAACTTGATTATGTATTAAATTAACTCTATAATTGCAAAACCTAATCTACTTAATTAATTTTGGACAATTTCAAGGTATATTAATTCATTTCATTGAAAAAGCATTTTTGTAATAAAGTTATTTGAAAAAAAGTTTTTTTTAATATTTCAATTTTAATGGTTGGTTGTCATCCCCAATTTTTTTAAAAAATTGTGTTTTATTTCTTTTCATTTGTTGGCTCATCTATTTTTTTTATTATTGCCCCAACACAATGAATAATAAATGAACAAATTGGCAAATGTAACAAGTGCTCTCTCATACAAGAAAGAAGTTTTATTTAACTCTCAAATAATTATACAAATTTATTTAATAAACTTCCACCAATTTTCGATCTATTGACGTTCAAAACAAAAACTTCATCCGTTGAATAAGAGAAATAGTTTGTCCTTGGTGTTCCTAGCCCGTGGATGAACCTACATAAAACGGGGAAAAAAAATTACATGAAATACTACAAAATGTTAGGAAAAATTAAAACCAACTATGTTATAACTTAATTGGATATAGTTAGTCCACACTTTGTTTTCCGCAATTACCTTTTTTCATTTGCATCCCAAGAAAATCCTTCATGCATAAAAATTTGATGAACAATGGTGTAATAAGTAGATTTTCATAGCTTAATCTTATCTTCGATGTGATTTCCTGGGATACCACTTTTGGGATAAGAAGAAGCCATTTGATTTTTTCAACTTTCCTCCACACCCTATGGGTCCTTTGTGCGGTAGTTGTAGAGACATTGTCTTCTTGAGTGTCTTGTTGGCTATCCATAACTGCAAATACATTTTAGTTGGCCAACAATTATACGAGTACGACATGAATTATTAAGTAAAGAACCTAAAGCCATTAGAATTACAATATTTTATAATTCAAGGTTACGCAATTGAAACACCATAAACATAAGCATGTATAGAATATAAGTTCTTCAAACACTTAATAGAAATAAAAATCGTCAACAATAAGTTCTTACTACACATGCTTCTTAATACAAATACATTTACAAAAAGTCTGTCAATCATGGGGGGTGCACCTCTTGTCCCCCACCATTTGCTACCCAATGGTTATTCATGGTAGTAACCAACGCACCCCTTTCAGAGGTCCATTCATTGGAAGTCTATATTTTTGTAACTCGATCATCATCTACCACAACATTGTGTAGGTGGTCTTGTTCCCATCGTGTGTACTCCAACTCAATTGGATCATTATGCGTCTCTCTTTTAATGAGGTTATGAAGAATGCAACATGTTGTCACAATACGACATTGAGCATGGATCGGGTAATACGATGGAGACCTCAATATTGCAAATCGCATTTTCAAGACACCGAACACTCTCTCAATGACATTTCTCGCAGCGGAGTGTTTCATGTTGAACTACTCCTCTTTGCTAGCCGGCATGTAACATTGCCTCCAAATGTTGAGGTGATATCGTTGGTTATGGTATGGTGCTAGGAAACCCTCCCCGTTTGTGTATCCGGTATCGACAAGGTAGTAATGTCCTGTACTGAAGGAAAGTTATGACATTGAAACAGTTTATGGGAGGGTTCATAAAAGTAGTGGATTGAAATTGTAACATACCACGAGAGACTTTCAAACCATTGGCTTCGTATTGTGCGCGAGGATCCACAGGAAAATAGCTACCCTTTCCTCAACACATAAGAACCTCGAGTCCACTAGCTCAACACTTCGAACTAAACAACACAACCTAAAAAATGTATGTCTATTTACCCTCAACTGCTCATGACATTCAACCTCATTGCCATTTATGAGCCTACTGACGGCATTGACTTGTGTTTGGTAGTAGTTAGGATTCGACGCACACTCGGGGGCGGGGATATTGTGTAGCGTATAGGATTAATAAGTATAGGCGAAACATCTCCATTGCAGCATGGATGAAGGTTGTTAATGCAACAACTGCTTCTTTCTCTTCTCTTCTCTTTAATTGTTTTTTGTTTTGTCTTGTCCTCCTATAAAGCTAACAAAGGGTTTAATGAGTAGCACATTCAAACATACACACACACATAACACCTACTTTTTTTTTTAGAGTTTTATTGATGTCAATTTCTATAAGACAACGTTTTTATACATGGTTTTTTAGATTTCTTTTAGGAATAGACAACATCTAAGTGACAAGTTTATACATGATTTATACATTGACATATTAAGCAAAAGCTACAGAGGGTGTACCAATGAATGGTTTATACATATTTTTTTAGGATAAGCCAACGTCTTTATACATGGTTTTTTAGATTTCTTATCAAGTTTATAAAGGATGTTTTCAGCCATTTTTGAAGCACCTAAAAACACAAACACAATATAACTAAACATATGTTTAAGGATTGTTTTTTCAAAATTACAAAAAACCCCCCCAAAAGTCAAAAAAATGAGTACAAAAACCCTTACAAATACGAATATATGAACATAAACCATATATCACAACCATAAATTTGTGGAACACACTAAAAATTAAACAAAATCACAAGCATCTAAGTCTGTCAAACACACTAAAAATCAAACAAAATCACAAGCATAAGTCTGTGAAACACAGTAACATCACCCTAACCCTAGATCGACTGAATCCAGTCCAAAACAAAACCCTAGATCGACTGAATCCAGTCCAAAACAAAACCCTAGATCAATAGAAACATGATCAAAGACAAGGAAATCTGTTTAACCCCATTCGGGAAATGCAATTCGTAACCATACTTGAATGCTGAAACGAAATCGCACCAATTGCAAACATAAACCCTTCTTTGGTCGATGTAATGGCAACACCACACATATGGGTGTGAGGCTTGCTCGAGGGGACAAGGAGGGCTAGAAAGTAAAAAATCACAGTCTCTTCAGCACGATAATTTTTGGGACGATAATTTTTGGGGAGCCTGAGGGGACCGAAAATTATCAGCAGAGGCGAGATAACGAAGAGGTGGTGAGAGATGAGAGGTTGTTTTGGCACCCTCCAAGCAAGGCGTTACCTTTTCTGTATCTAATGTATCTTCTTACCGAACCTTTTCTCTCTCTCTGCCCGCCATGAACCCTTCTCTCTCTGCTTCAACAGTAGAACCACAATTCCTCTCCCCAATTCCGCCCAAAGCATGGTCCTAAAACACCCATCTAATCCTGTAATGGCAAGAACTTACATAGATATCGACCGATGCGATCTCATTCCCCTCTGTCTGTCCTCTCTCTGCGCCTGCCGCACACATCGTCCTTCATCCTCTTCGTTACAAAAAACCCTAGTTTTAACCCGACCCGTTTCGTTTAATTTGGGTCTCAAGTTGCTCATCGATAAACGCTCCAGGAAAGTTGTCCGGGGCATTCCCGTGAATCAACATCGGCCGGAACCTGACCCAGTCGACGAGAGGGTAACCGTAGAGGTAATTCTATTTACTTTTGACTCAGAAGTGGCTCATTTGTCATTTGATTGGTTGACGGTTAGAAAATGTGTGAAAATTGAGGAAATTGGTTCGTTTCTGTTTGGATTCTGAAAAAAACAGCACGTACGTAAAGGAAGGATAGTTATAGTAGCGAAGTCTATGGCACACCGTTATCATGTACTGTGATGAAGTAAAGTTACTCCCTCTGTCCAAAAGGATTGTCCTGTCCGCAAGATGGACACTTAAAACAAATGTATTTCTGTTGAAAAAAATTCAACTTTTTGCTGCTAGTTAGTACTAAATATCGATGATTTCTTTTAATTTATCAGAATAAAATTAGCATTTTTGTGGATATAATATATACTCCTGGATATCTTTAAAGTTCTTGTTTTGCAGACCTGACAATTTTTTGGGACGGGAGAGGATGAAATGGGTGGGTTGGTTAAAAACAGTTGCAGATTAATTGTGGTGGGATACTGACCCGGGATGTTTAGTGTAGCTGGATTCAAGAGAGAAAATGTTTTCCAAACTTTGTGTGTGTGCGGGTTTTATGATATAGTTTCAGTTCTGGACAGTAAAAGACTGGGTAAAGTATTGGTAAAGGCTGCTGATTAAAAAGAAGAAGAAGAAATGTGATGGCAAAGGATTATACTAGGCTTGTGTAGGGTGATTACTTGGGATCCGAAATTGCGTGTATGAGTTTACGGCCCTCAATCTTACTTCTTAAGGAGAACTGATCAAATGGGAGTAGTTGATGTTTATACAGTGAAAGTTGGTGTTTTGCATTTTGTTTTGTTTTAGTTTTCTCTATCTTTCTCGGCTGTTGTTCTAGGGTTTGAATTAACACCAGTGGGTACCATTGACCTTTACATCCTTGAAATTGAACTATTGAAGTGGTTATTAGAAATTTCTCAGAAAGACTTTATTTCTGCTCTATTTTCACGTTCTAAAACATTCGTTTGAGCCTGCATGGATAATTAATGGAATCACTCAGGTTGGTGTGTTTTAGGAAGTTGACAAGGTCACTAATTTCCAAGTGAAGGAAGATTCAGCTTCACAGCGCCAACAGAAGGCAGGTCAGTTGAAGAAGAGAATTTTTTTTGGGCTTGGCATTGGAATTTCTTGTGGAGGTGTGGTGTTGATAGGAGGGTGGGTTTTCACATTTGCTATTTGCTGCGCGGTTTTTGTTGGTGCACGGGAGTACTTTGAGCTAGTTAGGAGTAATGGGATCGCTGAAAGAATGACACCTCCTCCTCGATATTTATCACGAGTTTGCTCTGTTATCTGTGCACTCATGCCTATTCTTACACTGTAAGATTTGCTAATGTAGGTTTATTACTCATGGAAATGCTGCTTTGAAAATACTATACGCAATTAGTTCTTCTAAATGTAGCGGCTGAATCTCTGCATCAATCTTCTCTCCCTCTCTGGGTGTACCTTAGTTTGTGCTCATACGCGAATTTGTGTTTGTTGCTGGTCTATGCTGCCATACTCACATGTTGAGTAAATGAGCCCTGATGTCCAATTTAGCTTACAGCTGCAGGCACCCAACTACTTTTGCTGTCCTGCTTGCAATTGGGGAAGTGAGAATTTTATTTTTATTTTTTATTTTTTTGTAAACAAATAGATACACTTTTTTCTAGGGCAAGATTATGAGCTACACGTACATTGGACTTAACCTTGTCAGTTGTCATTGACATGAACTTTCCTAAAATATATCACTCTTGCTTAAGTCAGTCTGCTGGGTGCCTGAGTCCCAGTTTAAGTTATGGATGCATAAAGAGACATGAACACCTAGCTCTCTATCATCCTGTAAGCGATTCTTAGTGTCCGTTTGCTTGTCTAAAGTGTTCCCTATTTTGCGGTGAATGACGGTCTTTCGTGATGGTATTGATATACTTTTCTTCTATCCGTTATCAACTGTAAACTTGACATTCTCTTCCCCACACGGATGATCAATTTGATTTTGCGTTTTTATGTGCTCACTCACAAATACTCTTTATCTTAGAACTTCGTCTGTTGGTACTCTTCCACCTTGTTTTTGTTGGTAATTGTCGATTTTCCTGATCGAGCATACTTTGTGACACATTCCTTTTACGTCATAGATTTCTGATCTGTTATCTACAATATTGTCAGGTATTTTGGCCAAATTGATGTTTCTGTGACATCAGCGGCTTTTGTTGTTGCCATGGCATTGCTTTTGCAGAGGGGCAATCCACGTTTTGCTCAGCTCAGTAGTACCATGTTTGGGCTGTTTTACTGCGGTTATCTTCCTTGCTTTTGGGTTAAACTTCGTTGTGGTTTAGCAGTCCCAGCCTTAAATACCAGTAAGAATTGGGTAGTTATTGTCCTTTTCAGTGAACTAGACTTTTGTGCGGCACGTCTGTTCTCGGAATTGGTTGTTCGATTGTTATCAATATGTGCCTTGAAATGTTAGTTATATAGCAATTAGAAAGCTTTAGATAGATAGCAGTAAATAAGAATCAGCCTCATATTTACCCAAAAAAAAAAAGAATCTGCTTCTGTTGTCACCTACAGTCAGGGATCCCACACTACATATGCTTGTTGAATTTTCTGGGGCAACATAAAACCTTTTAGTAATCTGCAGCCTTAACATTTTCTTGACGGAGGAGGTTAGGCATTACTATCCATTTGCACATGCAGATAACCATTTGCACATGCTATGCAAAATTTTGTCTGTTTATATGACTGCTTTCACCGCACCTCAGCTATGCTTATTATCTATACTCTATAGTCTATTGAAGGTATCTTGTTGGATTTTATTGCTGCTTCAGTATAGTTGACATATGGAGCACTTGAATTAAGATGAAAGTCATTAACTATCTAAGCTTGGAGGCTATATAAATATTTTGCGGAAAAAGTAGCTTTAATTAGGACTGTTAAATTTTGGCGGCTTCAGTCGGGTCAGATGGTCTCACCAAGAAGAGTTCCGGATGTACCAAAGTGGGCCCAAGCCCGGTGTCGGCGCGAGGGAGAAGTAGTAGGAAAACAGAATGGTCAGATTAGGTTAGACCGTTAGAGTTACTTCCATTGAGGTCCTGTATTTGAATATTTGCCATGCGACTTGTTATGTATATTTAAATTACATGGTAGAGCCAGGACTTTGAGTTGTTGGGTTGTGCGAAATCTCTCCGCATGCCAACCCTTTTCGAAATTGGATTCTAAGAATATTGATGTAGCCCGAACTCGGGTCCTGTTTATGTTTTGCAAGCCCTAAAATATTTCACACTGGGCTTGGGTTAATCGGGTTGGCAATCCCAAGTTGCACCCCCTAGCTTTTATATTTACTTCTATCATGCATTTAGTTCCCTGCTGAAGTTATTGTCCTATTCTTTTTCCTGCCTTTTGCATTTTAGTTCTCTAAGGAGTATCGATGTTATAGACGAATTGACTTGCTCATTGTCATTGTATCCTAAATAGTGACATTTATTTCTTATTTTATCACGCTAGTAGTGACCCCTTTCATCCCAAGTCTGAGTTTTGAACCCCAAATCTCCTAGCAGTTATCTGTACCACTAGACAGACAGGTCTTTAAGACCTCCCCCTGAAAGGAAAATGTTGGCTTCAATTTTCTCAATGTTATTGGGTGAATGATAAAATGTTAGTTGTTTGTGTTGGAATTAACTAACAAAATGACCGTATTCAGTTTATTATTCTACTTGGTTTAACCAATTTTTGAGGGGTTCTTATTCTTCTGTAACATTTAGCATGGCTCACATTTGAGGAGTTGGTTAAATTGGAGTTCATGAAAGGCAAATTAATGAAAATATGGACTTGGAGCTTGCTAAAGCTCCATTTGTAATATCAGGCAATTCCTGTTCTTGGCTGCTGTTGTTTTGCTTGATATTATCTTTGGCCATTGTATCCAAGTTTGGTATTTTGATGTCTAGATAGATCTAGGCCTAACCTTTGACTTCTTCGTTACAAATTTGCTGATGTAAATTTTTGAACTTTCACTTATTTCTAGTTGGTGGTTGGTACTCTATTTTGGCCTGTTTTTTGTTTGAAGGCCCCAATTATTTTGTTGGATATGTTGAATATAATAGTTTCCGAGTTTATGGTGGTTTATTGGTGTTTTTATGATTGTCACAAACATTTAGTTTTTGCAGGAGTGGGAAGAGTATGGCCTTTGCTTCTTGGTGGTCAAACTCAGTGGACTGTGGGTCTTGTCGCAACGTTGATTTCTATTAGCAGTATAATTGCAGCTGATACTTGTGCTTTTGTTGGTGGCAAGGTAGTTTTGCGTAATTGAGCAGTTGCAAATGTTATCTTGTAATATTTGTTTACCATCTTAACTCCTTGCTAATATGATCATATGACTACTGAATTCTTTTTTTCCCCGGCCAAAACCAAGATGCAGCTACCTTGATTCTAGAATCTTTGTCGCTTCATCTGACACTTGAATTTTCCATCTTGGTTTTCTTGAAAGAGAGGTTTTCAACAGCTTTATTTGTCAGAAAGGCTCCCATTGACCCCTCTGCCATGCTAACTAACTGCTGAATGATTATTTTCCTCTTCAATTTGACGAGTTGTCTCACGCGTCTTTGACAACCATATGATGAAGTATAGCAGCTTCTTGCATAGATTCGAAATATTGCAATTATGGTTGCTATTATCAAGGTTTAGAAAAATGTATACCTGATTTGCTTCTTGAAATAAATACTTGCACATTTCCGTGCCTTTAAACATGAAATTCAAGCCTACTGGTTATTTATGTAGGCAGAAACATTCTAGAAGTCAATGAGGATAATATTTGTTGGATAAATTTTGTTGGTAGCAGTGGAGCAAGTTTGTTTTTTCTTTCATATGGCTTGTGAACTTTAGTAGTTGGATTTTTATGAGAAAACTTGCGAATGCTTGATTTCTACGTTGGAGCTCATGTAAATATTGTCTGCTTGCTTGCTGATTATTTGAATGAAATAAATGAAATAAAACCTGAAGGTTTCTTCTTATTTTCATCTGCCATGTGCTCGTATACAATTATTTCGGACAATCTGGAAGAGCTGTTATATATGTTGATTGTAAGGAGAATATGATATAGGCTGAACGCCAATGCAGGCATTTGGTCAGACACCACTTACTGCTATTAGTCCCAAGAAGACATGGGAGGGAGTTGCTGCAGGCTTAGGTGGTTGTATAGCCACTTCTGTTCTATTATCAAGGATTCTTAGTTGGCCACCATCTTTTCTAAGGTATTTAGTTTTGGAAGATTCATATCATTATTCTGTAATCCACTTAGACATTGGAGTGCAAGAAAAGTGTGCCTGTTTGGCAATGGATGAACTGCAGTGATGTAGTAGTAAATATTAATATGTATAACTTAAGGATATAGCTAGAAGATTCTCATGTCGCAAACATAGTGCTTGATGGTATGCTGTCCTCTAAAAGCTAGCAGCTCGTATGCGTGCATCAACTCTGTGTGTGTGTGTGTGTGTGTGTGAGAGAGAGAGAGAGAGAGAGAGAGAGAGAGATTTGTTTTCTGTTTCTAGATTTGTCTTTGGAGGTGTTTCCCTGTGTTTCTGTGCGGAGTATTGTAGTGGTTCAGGCCCTTCAGTGTGTGAGAGAGAGAGAGAGAGAGAGAGAGAGAGAGAGAGAGAGAGAGAGAGAGAGAGAGAGAGAGAGAGAGAGAGAGAGAGAGAGAGAGAGAGAGAGAGAGAGAGAGAGAGAGAGAGAGAGAGAGAGAGAGAGAGTTTTGTTTTCCGTTTCTAGATTTGTCTTTGGAGGTGTTTCCCTGTGTTTGTGTGGAGTATTGTAGTGGTTCAGGCCCTTCAGGGTGATCTGAGAGAGAGCGTGCATTCGTGATCGCACATGAATTTTGTTTTCTGTTTCTAGATTTGTTACGTCTTTGGAGGTGTTTCCCCATGTTTCTGTGTGTGGAGTATATTAGTGGTTCAGGCCTTCAGGTTGATCTGTTTACAAAATCTGAAATGGAATTTTTTTTGGTCCTTTTTCATATACGACTTTCATTAAGCTAATCATGTCTGAAAGATTTTATGATTTTCACTTAGTTTTTGGGATGATTTTCAGTGCAATAGCTTTTGGGATTCTGAACTTCTTTGGTTCTCTTTTTGGCGATCTTACCGAGTCAATGATCAAGCGCGATGCGGGTGTAAAGGACTCAGGGTCCCTTATACCTGGACATGGTAACTACATCCAACTCTTGTTTAATTTTGCAGTTATACACTGTACTAGAATGTTACTACTTTATGACAAGCATTTCTTCCTTCACTCACTTTAAGAAGCACAAATGTCTTATGCTGCTTAATCTTTCAGCTAGGTATTGAGTTACTCAACTAGAATTTCATTTCTGAGCATTACGAAGTGTTTGGACAATATCTTTGTCTATTTCTAGTTGCTGCCAACTTGAGAGATATCTTAATATTTGTCTTAGTTGTTTATCATTAGTTTCCTGATTCTACCTTAAGGCTACGATTGGATTCCCTTATTCTTGATGGGAATGAAATTACTAGGAATCAAATACCTTGTAAAATAATACCTAGGGTAAATCTCATGCAAGTGTTTGGAGTAATTGATGAATCTTAAACCTTGGAAATATTTCTTACTTCTTAGGGAATTTACTAGAGTTCAACATTTTCCACTTTTATGGACCTAGCCTTAATTTAAGATTATCATGGAGATGGTGGTATTAGAATCATAATTGTGAAGCGATGTCCCAGTTTGGCTATGGTATCTAAGCAATGTTCAATATATAAGCATTAGGGCACCCTCACCTTAATAACAAGCTTTTGGGATTGCGTTCTAGCAAGACCGTATAACATGATACCGGGCAAGGGACTAGGGATGGATAGGTGGGTGTCCGTGGCCTGCGCGCAGCAGGATGCACTTCTGAGTGAGCACAATTGGCATGAGGCAGGGTGTGGGTCCTGGGGTACCAAACTTTGGTAACAAACTAATATTGGAATATAAAGCCCTCTTCTACCCTTAAGAAAGAAGTTTTCCTAGTAAAAGTTGAACCCCAGATATCTCCTTATTCACTCTCCAACCACTATAACAAGTAATTCCTATATTGTTCTCGTGAGACCAGTAGGACTCTGGACCATCGCCTAACCCTTGCTTGTTGGTTGCTTTTGACGTGAAAGGTAAGCCAGTTTGAGTTTGGAGCTTAATACTAACTTTGTGTAGTTCTGATTTTTGATTCTATAGAATAGCCACCCATTCTGGGCTTTGACAAACATCTAGATATGAATCTCATGCCTAAGTTTCGTACTATTTACTACAAGATCCCACGAATTCATTTATTTAGTAAGGCAGTGATTTGTACAGGTGGAATTCTGGACAGGACAGACAGCTACATATTTACCGGTGCACTTGCATACTCCTTTGTCAAAATGCTCCTTCCACTTTATGGAGTTTGATATTGAACAGCCTTGAACAGTCCAAAGTGGAAGGTGGAATTTTCTGGCCATCTGACCCTACAAAACTAGGCGCAGACACATGCACGTAATCGATAACTTGGATCAGAGGAGTGTGGAGAAAACTGTTGGTTTGTCCAGAATTTTGCAGAAGTCAAGTGAGACTCCATTTGCATGTCCACAAGAGTTTAGGTAATTTCCACCTTCTAATAGCTCAAGAAAATACTTTGTTTATGACTTGGCTGGATATATTGTAGGTTTCCTTGCTAGGACAGTGTCTTTTTACGATGTAGTATTAGGGAAAACTATTTTCAAAGCCTGTAAACAAAGTTATGAAAATTACAAGAAACAAATCGATGTTCAATTTTTTTTGGAGGTTGAGAATCGTTGATTGTTTGGGCTATTCAGAAATTACGATGACCCTGGGTAAGTGCTCATGGTGTTTTCTCGCTTTAATTGTGTGTTGGATCCAGGGGAATTACATTGATGGACTCTGGTCCACGGTAGATATCAGAGTTGAAAAACTTTGTGTATGTTATGTTGTGAATCTGAGAACATAACCTTTTGGTGATATGGTTTTCGTTCCTAGTCGTCTTTCTGGTTATCAACACAGAAACTAGGCAAAAATACTTATGACTGTTATGTTTGGTATACTGAAGGATGTACCTCTATTTCAGTTTAGTTTAGCAAATTGATTTTTTAGCACTGTAACAATCGTTACGAAAACGATCTTTGACCAGATCTGGCTCTATGATGTATGGCAATGCACTATTATCGCATGTGTCTTGAGATGTCATTTTGGTAAGCGAATTTGATAGGCTGGGCTACTTTGCAATCCCTCTTTTCACCCTGTATGTTTGAAGTGCTTAGATTGGACTATTGTAGGCCTTTAATCAAATCCTTCCTTTATTATGACAATGATTTCAAGTCTTTGCACAAAATCAAGTCCGGGGGGCTTATCCGTCTGTCAAATTTATCTACTAACGATCGATGAATTTTACTGGTCATAAGTTACACATCTGTCCTTGTCTTCCCATTACTCTCAAGTGACAGAAGGCTGGTATATACATCCTACACTCGATTCATTATACGACGAATTATATGTGTTTTAATTGAACAAACTTAGAAAATGACTGGAGAAGCTAAAATTTCAATTTCAAGAGCTACATTCTAGACGGAACCCATAATTAACGACTGATCTTGTCTGGTTTTGCTGAGCTAGCTACTAAATGATTGGGTCTTATCTTGTGCAAATCTACTCTAGTTACGTCACGCAAAAACGACTTCGACTTCGATAACTTGCCAAGTTTTTGGATATAATGACGAACCCATTTGTTTGTTTAATCTGTATTAAACTTGGGTTTCCATCATGGCTTTGGATTTGTAATCGTAGTAGTTGACTAATAGCCAAGCAAGAAAAGTAGTAGTTGACTTCCAATTTGTTTAAATTGATGAGAAGGAATGATCACGATTTGGTATTTAAAAATTCCAGCACCAGCTTATTATTTGTTGAATTATTCATTGGTAATGCCTTGGATAGCACCCAACTTCTCTTAACCTGTTGAGTCCAGTCCAGTTCAATTCTATTTATTTTTTTGTTTGATCATGACGTTTTGAGGTTTCCCTTCGGCTTATTTTATATATGTTCTTTTCTTTTGTAGTATATATAAAAATAATTACTTAGTCTAAACTTTTAGAGTAAAAGAAGAGAAATAATATATCGTAAGGCCATGTTTGATGACTCTCTTCAATGGTTGGATTAACAAGGTTGATGGGATCCCCCCTTTTTTTTCTTTTTTTTTTTCTTTTGGTAAATCATGGTTGGAATGTTGTTAGAGTCTACTCTAGAAAACTGTCTTCTTTTTTTTTTTATTTTCTACGAACTGTATTTTTTTTTCTGCTCTATAAGACGGGTTATTCTTTGACAATATCTCAACCCAAAAAGTCAAAAAAAAGACTGCAAAATACAGTTTGGAAAAAAAAAAAAAAACGGAAGAACCTCTTATTCCCATTCGACTATTAATCTCTCAAAATGGTGGTATTGGCTATACCGTGGGCCATGGGGATTTGGAATTAATAATCCAAAGCTAGCTCAATGCAAAGCCAACTGAACTGAAAGTCCAAATCAATGTATTTTGGGGCCAACTGAGCTGAAAGTCCAAAATTGGGATTTCATTTGTGTTTTTTTGGGGGGCCAGTTCAGTTTATTATGGACACCCTTTGTTTTATTTAGTAAAAGATTGATGAAAACAAAAAAACAAGAGAGAGAGAGAGAGAGAGAGAGAGAGAGAGAGAGAGAGAGAGAGAGAGAGAGAGAGGTCAATTCCTCTGCACAATGTTAGCTTTGTCTACTTATCTATGGTAAAGGCAATGGACCAGACAAGACAGCTCCAAAAGTGAGGTCACAAAACTCCCAAATTTTCACGTGGATTTGTTTCTTTTTAACCTTCTCTTGTCGCCCTCACACCTCTTCCTGTGGTACAAAGACAATACCTGTATTCATATCTGTCATATCTACTAGGGCTTTTTTTATGGGCATAAATTTCGATTTTCTATTTCTATTTCGTGCGGCTCAACTGGTTTTATTTTCATCAATAATTTAAGAGATTTGTTTGACGGTGAGAGTTGAATTTACTATTTAGAAAGATTTTTAAGATCTTTACCTAATGTTAATTATATTCTCGTTTCATCAAATTAATTTCTCAGAATTAAATAGCGCGCACATTATAAATTAGAAACTTAATCGAGCTTAAATGCCCACTTGTTTGGTGGATGCATTTCATTTAACTTACATGAAGATGACATATTTGATGGATGAATACCCTATCATTGTAATTATATATTACAATTTACAACATCACACACACTATGTATATTTACATATGCATATGTTAATAGGCAAATGCAAATGGGGCTGTCAATAAGACAAGAAAATGATTTTAAAAAATTCAATATGTTAAAAATTCAATATGTACATATTACTTTGTTCACTTCACATTTCTAAAAAAACTTTTAAAAAAGATTATTTCTTCATCTCTCATATCTCCAATCATTAATCACATTTTTCTTTCTACTCATACCCCTTTTTTCAATCATTATTCTCATTTTTCTCTCTATTTCTCTCCTATTATTACACTTCTCTCTAATTATTATTATTTTTCCAAAAACTCATCCAAACACTATCTCAAAAATATTTTCCAAAAAATTCTTCTCAAAACTCTCAACCAAACACAAGGGATATATATATATATATATATATATATATATATATATATATATATATTTTGTATTCTTCTTATCTTGCTGACAGCACAACGGACTATCATTAGTATAACCGTTGCTAACAACTCGCAAGTACCATTAATAAATATCTTTTCTACCCCATCCATATCACACTTTGTTAATTATGCATTTCAAGTTGATTGTGGGAATGGATTTTTCTCTTACAACTCAATCATTGGTTTGAGAAAGCTTGTAAACTTTAA
This sequence comes from Vaccinium macrocarpon, assembly GCA_022606695.1. NCBI lineage: Eukaryota > Viridiplantae > Streptophyta > Magnoliopsida > Ericales > Ericaceae > Vaccinium > Vaccinium macrocarpon. Next base: position 4,019,291 of record CM040176.1, on the reverse strand, counting down.
TTTTGATAGTAGTATATATAGATCTAATCACAGGAGGTCTACTAAGTTAACCACAAAATAGATCTCATCAATCGGTTAAATGCATGGAAAAACCATGCCACCACTGGTTGCATGAGCAAATTGAGTATTGTGCTATTAAGAGACCATGGACAAAACGATGAGAAGAAACCTTACCTAACCTAAGCTGGTGTTCATGAAGCAAAGGAAAAAGAAGGGAAAATGAGGGGAAAACAATGGAAGAACATGATAGAGACATGAGAAGTGCATAATGTTGGGTTGACCTCAATGAAGAAGTCTCATACAAGGAAAAGGATGGTGATAAAAGAGAAGAAGAAAAGGGAGTGGGGATAGAAAGGAAGAGAAAGAAACAAAACAAAGAAAGAAAAGCATGAAAACCATGCAAATGGAGGCTACCCAACTCATCCATGCAATGTCCTTGTGGAGCCAAATCTCCACTCAAATAGTGGAAAGAGAGAGCTAATTATTGGGTATCCCCCGTCTTCCGGAGTATCATGTGGTATTGTCACGTGTAGTGAGCAAATAAAAAGATAAATAAAAAAGACATAGATGCATCATGGGGTTATTCCTTGTCTTCTAATTAACGTACAAAAGTGAATGCTACTTGTCCTTAACGGATAATTTATTGCTATATAATATTTGAGAATACTATATTGCAACGTCACGTGGTACTCAGAAGCAGGGAGAGAGTCTTGAGGTTGAAGAGAGGGGGGAGACCAATGAAGAGAGGGGGGGACCTACAACAAGTGGGCTTTTTGACAAGATCATGCATGAGTGCTTGCTTTTGGATTTTTAGTGTTTGTGTGTAATGCGTTGGTTTTAAGCTGACTATTGAGAAGTGGAAGCAAAAAGGAAAAATTGGAAACAATGAAACTATTGAAAGGGAAAAAATGAAAAACACTCTTGCAAATGGAAGAATCGTACTTGGCTAAGATATGGTGGCCGAAGCATCTGTGAAAAGGTGTAGAGAGAGGAGCGAGAGAGAAGCTTTTAATTTGCTTGATGACAACCCTAACTTTTGTTGCACACGCACAACAATGAAACCTCACACACTCCCCTCATAAGCCTCCACCTCACACTTCCTTTTTCCCTTTTCTTTTTCTTATTTGCCTCGGATGCTTGTTTCGTTTTTGGTTTTAGCCTTTTCTTAAATAAAAACAAAAAACAAAACTCTAGATGTCCAGGCTAATTTACTTGTACCTTGACTAATTCTGGGACTTCAATTCCACCATCTACTAGTGGAAAATCCAATTAAAACCGGAGCAAATTGATAAAACCTGAGAAGTTTTAAACTTGAGACCTTATGAATGATCAAATCTCTAAGTCTCATGGCCTAATTTTAATTGTGTGGAAGTGAAACAAACAAACGAACAACAAAAATCCAAGGGGTTGGCCAAGTTGTTTAGGTCTGTGACTTTGGGGTTGCTTTCATCTATGGTTTGAGTTTGGATTCCCCTTAATTGCGTAAGATTGTGAAACAGTTGTGGGAGGGGTTATAGGGATAAATATGAGATGTCTGCAAGGGGGCCCAGAACACCTTGCATTACCAAAAAAATGCTCATGACACATGGAATATATATTATTATTTAATAATTCAGGGTGAGTTTCCACAACGGTTATTTTCATATTTTCGGTATTTTGTTGTAGTTAAAAGTGGATGTAATTTTCACTGAATGATATTTTTGTGATGTATGTGAAAAGAATGACTTGCGTTGAAATAAATTAAAACTAGCAAAATTCTAAAAATAACAAAAATACCTTAGTGAAAACTCAGTCTAGTGGGATCCGATTTGTATCTTTTTGCTTTTTGGTAAATCACAACAAGAAATTGGAATTTATCAAAGTGATTTCGGCTTTAGGTGGGCTATTCAAAATAGGCTTTTAGTATCTAGTATTACTCTAGTTAGTGACCCACTCATGATCACCATGGGCCTTGCCCCAAGACATATCTTTATATTTTTTATTCTTTGAAACAAGGCAAAAAGCTGGCTAATAAAATGGTCTATACTTTCTTTAAATAGAACCCAAATCCCTCACTCCTAGGAGGCTTCTCAATGACAAAAGTGCTTACCTCAATTCCTTAATAAAAAGTTGTTTATCATTATACTTTCCATGGAAGGGTGAATTTTGAGAGCTTGAGAAAAAGAGTGTGCCACTTTTTTTTATGGGCTTTCTATATCTAAGAAGATGCTCACTTGGTGCTCTCCTATCCCTCTCTGTCTCTAGAATCTGCTTTCACCCATTTGAGGTGACTAAAGGCTCAATGGCTGGTCCAATACCAAATATCAACCCGTCAAGTGTATTTTGACAATTGATTTTCATGCTCCTCTTTATCATTCACACCTTTTTTCCTCCCGACTTTCGTTCATGTAACTTTACCACAATTCCTTCTAGATATGAAAAATTGAACAAGTAAAGGGATGCAACTGTCTTAGTTTCACATAAACGAAGATAAAAACTAGAGTACGATTATAAATCGGAGGATTGTGAAAACCACTACCAAACATTTCGATGTTATGAGAGTGATAAGGCCAGAAAGCTTATTTTTCATCCATTTTTCTGTATTTGTTTAATAAAAGTATAATTTTTTAGAATGATAAAGAATGGTTCAAATGTTATATGGTAGTTATAAAGGTATTAAGTTTTAATCTTCTTTGGTGGTGTTGAATTTCTGCATTGAAAACTATTAGTGCTAAGTGCCTAACTAAGGTGCTAGGGCAGAAATAGAAAATATCACTTGAACTGAAGCTGGGACACTATTTATGTGGAGGGCAAGGTTCCAGGTCTGCTTTCTTACTTAAGAAACCCTTGAAAATGACCATTCATTGGCTTTTTAAAGCACATTTTGTGGATGAAGAAATTCCCTTTGTTCCTATAGCCCACTAACATTGCTTTTGCAATCATAGAGGGTAAAAGAGATTTTGTTTAACTTACCCTTCAATGAAATATCAAAAAGGAAAAGTAAGATGTCTTTGGTCTCTTTTATACTTTGCTGCCTGTCAAATAATTTGGACAATTGTTACGAAGTTGACTTAAAGGTATCATTTGGCACCTCTTTCTTAACATATTGGAGTAGACTTTTTGAGGCAATTGTAATGTGAACAATTTAATATGATCTCACAATACACAAAAGCTATTTCTCTCTTACGTGTTTTACGAGACATATCATTTTTTCACAATACATCGACTCAAAAGCAGACTTAAACCAAGTCAGGAACTCGAACGACCCCTTAAAGTCGACATTTTTAAGTAAGTTCGTGATTAACAACAGAATGCATGCTACTTATTCAGACTCCAATGAAATAAACAAGAGAATTAATGTACGACTTGAACAATTTTAGAGCTGCAATCGAAAAGATTGCTGATCCAAGGACATATTGAACCATTGCTAATTGTTTTTTCAAAAAGCATAGGCACACAAACACAACACTGGACACGAAATCGTTCAATACACGTGAGTCCACATGCATCAAATGATTCTGGATGCAGTTGTGTTCCGGAAAAAATGTTAATCCGAGGACATATTGAACCATTGCTAAATGTTTTTTCAAAAAGTATAGGTACGCAAACACAACTCTCTGGACACGGAGTCGTTCGATACACGTGGATCCACACGCATTGAACAATTCTAGACGTAGTTGTCTCTAGAATTTGTGTTTTAAAGTTTTGTGCACATATCATTATTGATGTTTTCCTGTCTTTAAAAATAACTCAAATAAGCTCTTGTTTCTTATGATCAGTCGGTATTTTACTATGTATAGAATACTGTTGCAACTATTTTTTCTTGTTTGAAAATTGGGACTCCAAAGTGAGATCAATTTGGGGAAGAACCAAAAAGCAGAGCACTTGCTTTAAAATCTCTCCAGTGCTTTGGACCAATTCTGTAGAACAAATTTGCCTAGTTTGGAAATTGGAATCCAGAACCTTTGAGACACTACAAGCCACAACAATAATGAAGCATGTAGCCATGAAAGTACTGTGGAAAACATGACCAACTGTGGTGGGGATTTTCTGTGTGGATGATTCATTCTCTGAGTACTTCCTTCTTCTTCAACAGATCCTGCAACTGAGAACACTGGTTAGTGTCACTTGGGCCTCTTGCTCAAAATATGGGGGCACTTTTGTATGTATCCCACTACACACACATATACCCAACCAAGTAAACAGTAGAGAAGCTTATGAATAGTCGTTTGGGGAGTAATGCGTAATTTCCTTTAAAGTGGAGAGTGATGCGTATGTATATCCACATTCACATTTCTTTGCTTCTATTGAACTAAGGGGGGAAAAAAATTGTATTTTTTTTTTGTAAAGACCATCCGGTGTCCGGTAACCACATTGGCCCCGACTAATCCGGATTCGAACCGGGTAGGACCATAAAGGCGACAAAGCTCTCCTAGCCAAGTTTTAATGCAACTACGTTCCCGAGTCTCGAACTCAGAATCTTCGTTAACCTAGCATAACCCCTTACCAGCTGAGCTACTTGCTTGGTGGTAAAAAAAATATTGTAGCGTATATAACAACCTGGGCAACATTACAATAACAGTAGCAAAACTTTGCCAAGTTGCCAACCAACGTTAGCAAAACAATAAAACAATTAAAGGGAGATAGAAAAGAAAAAACAGTTGTAGCAAATGCTAAAGAATACACCTAATAGAAGCCCTATTTATGTTTTATTTTTACGTGTGCGCACCTCTGTATGGGCATCCTGTCTATCGGGTCCAGCTCATATCGAATTTGACTATGACAAACCAAACCAATCCAATCCAATTTATTTCGATTTGGCTAAAACTCAAACCGGATCCAACCGGGTACCTTTAGAAACCCTAATCAAACCACCAGTTTATTTTTCGCCCTACATTTTTAGTTTTTTACCATGTAGTGGTAAAATATCTCCAGTGCATCAGTGATCAAACGGTCAGGATTCAGCGATGAACTTTTTGATGAGGATGTGAGAGAGAGTTGTGATTAGAAGAGAGAGAGAGAGAGGTTAATTTAACCCACCTGTGGTCAGACAGTGGGTCCACATCACCACTGTTCCATTTGGGTCCGTAAATTTTGGAAATATCACTGTAGTAAATTAGTACTCATATGTTTGTGTACGAGCAGCACACTGCGCCCATTCCCTGGTGTTTTCAAATTAAAGATGGGTTTGGTTTCTTCTCCACCCTATCCACCGTACACGTACCAGATCCAACGACTGAGACAATTCACGTTATTATTATAATTTCTTTGGTCCTGTCTTACCAGTACTGTCGCTGTTTTAAGGATATCTGTTGTCACTTTCATCCCACTGTTCCCCAACCAAAGCAGCCCATCAGACAATCCGTCGCAATCCTTAGGATAATGCTCCGTTTGGTGTGTTGATTGGGAGTGTTTTAGGACCCTCCCGTCCCTACTTTTGAGTCTCAATTGTTACTTTTTGTTGTCTTAAAATTAACGGCCTTGTTCAATTTAGGTCTAAAAATTCAGATTTTAAATTATTACTCAATTAATTTCTCTATTTTCCTTTAATCATTACCTCTATTTTCAATTTTCATTTCTCGCTCTATTTCTCTTCAATCATTACCCCATATTTTCAATTATTATCACTATTTCTTTCTCCACTCGAAACTCAAAGCATAAAACTAAAACTCAAACCGAACAAGATCAACAACTCTGCTATTGGTACAGACCACCATACATCGACCATGTAACGATCGGCTTCGGGGACTCATTTGTGGGTTCGACACGAACGATTCGAACTGTTCATTCATTTTAGAATGATTTTTTGAGGGATCCCGCAAGAAATCAACTTTATTGGACGTGTGTATGTGATTGGTCCGAAATCTCAACCACCTACACAAGTCCAATGAAGGTGATTTCTCTCGAAACCCCTTGGGAAATCATTCTAAGATGAATGAACGGTTTAGATCGTTCGTGTGATCAGCCGATCGGTATATGGTCAGTGAATAGCGATCGGTACCCTTTGAACAATCATAAAATTATTGTCCCAGTTGAAAATTAATGGGCAAAAAGTTAAAAGTTTACCTTTTTACTCCTACTTTTTAAAATTAAGTACATTAAAATATGCAATGATGTTCGATAAAAAATTAGAAAAAAAAATTCAATGATGGTATTTTGAAGGGTAAAAGAAAAAAAGAAAAAAATAGGACAAGTGCAAAATGTTTTCTTAATAAGTTGGAATCCCAAAAGAAGACTAACAAATCGGGATGAAGGGAGTAGTAATTATTCCTGAAGTTTCTAGAAATTACAGATTTCTCCTTCATATTTGAAATTTTTTAAATTAACTCCTATTGCTTTACAAATTATTCCTCTATTGTGATGTAGCTGGTAGAAAATTTGATAAATCATCTTAATTATAGTAGACTAAACTGTCATTTTGTAGCCCCTGAAAAACTATTTTCACACTTCTACAACCTTTCACAAGCTACAAAATGACAGTTTGATCCATTATAATTAGGATTTGATGATGTCAGACAGATCCTGTTGAATTTCCTAAGGGTTACATCCCGACATAGGGTAATTTGTTATGTGATAAGGCTAACTCATAATTTTCCAAAAGTAAGGGGAATATGTAATTTCTAGAAACCTCATGGGTGATTTTAGTTATTTACCCTAAATACTATGAACCACAATATTTTTTTGTCTTTATTAAAAAAAATGTTAATTTTGCATCATCTTTATATATATATAGATTATTAGTAGTTGTATTTTTTGTTCGATTTTTTTTTTTTTTTTTGGACCCAATCTTGATCAAATCAATTTAAGCTCAATTCAAATAAGATTTGAGTTCTGAAAGAATCAATTGAACAAACTTCAGTGGCTTCAGAATATTTTTTAAGAGGCCTTCATGGTCTGCACAGAGATCGACACGTGGGACCTTTTTCGAGGATTCCACACAAATGATTCGGACCACTATTAATTTTAAAATAAATTTACATAGCTCAGTTAGATAGTTATAAGTGCTCGATTCAATCTTACAATTTTTCATTCAAAATTCAGATCCTAAACTCTTAATAAATTTTGAATAAAAATTCAAGGATTGGATTGAGCACTTATAGTTATCCGATTGAGCTAAAATTATGAAAGGACACTTGAAGAATTATTTTAAAATTAATGAATAGTTTGGATCATTTGTATAGGATTGGAAAGTGGGTACCATATGCCGGCCTGTGCACAGACGAAACTTTAACACCGGCTTGTGCACAAACCAATTTAATTTTTTATAATCCAATCTTATAATCATTTAGAACTTTGATCTCTCAAATTAATATTTGAAAACCTTAAAACCAAAATTAAGGGGTGTTCTACTAACAAAAAAAATTGTTTTTTAAAAAAATCGAGACAGATCATTCTCTCACAATACATTACATAAAAAATCATAAAAACCAATTTATTCTAAAAACACCATCAACAGAACACCCCCAAACATCTTTTCTTTCACGACAAAATGGGTTACTGGACAATGGTACTCGGTCCATCGCGCAAACTCTTGATCCCTAAAGAAATTACTACTAGTACTGCTGTAAACCTTAAATATTTTTAAGACAACCTTTAATTCTTGAAAACAGTTCTTGTAACAACCCTTGACACTATCGGCTTGTTTGTTGGACAAATAAGATTTTTGGTGAACAAAGAAGAATGATGGATAATAGTGGATACATTGCAAGAGGGGATTAGTTAATGATAGAATTGGCTTATATATACTTGGTTTGAGTAGTAGTTTATATGGGTTGATAAGAATGGATAATGTGAGAAATTACTTGGTTGCCCTTATTATATTATTACAATGAGAATATAAAAAGTTTTTGAGGGGTAATTTGGTCTTTCTATTCACCTGAATTAGCTAATCCTTGAGTGGCGGGTGGTATTAGCTAAGCCCTCTGAAACCTTTCCTTCTTCCCCTTAATTATCCCCTAACAAATACCCTTCTCCTTTATCCCACCCTCTATCTTATCCCTTCAACAAAACAGGTGGAAGAAACTAGGAGGTTATTTGTCTAAACATTTAATTCTATAAAGGCTGATTTTGGAAATCAGAAATTAACGACATTATTTTGATTAAAATAAGATCTTAATCGAGTTCTGAAAGTTATTTTTTATTCAAAACAAAAGTAAAAGAAATTGTAAAAATTACTCCCTCTTTTTTATCTCTGTAAATTTAGTTATTCTGAGTTTAAAATTTGGCAATCTCTTGAAATCATGCTAAGGAAAAAAAATTTCTTGTGCATTTTTTAGTCTCAACGTAAAGACTTGCCTTTAATCAAATTGGAAAAGGGAACAATCAAAGTGCATATAAATCGATCTAGACGCCCTAACTGTTTTTAGAAAAAAAAGAAAAGAGACATCTCGATGACTCTATCGCCCACAATGTTCGAAACATCATTATCGGGGACCTACATCATATCAGTTTCATGCTCCCTTTCCCCCTCATTTTTCTAATAACGTTTAGAACTTTAGATACTTGCATATGATTAAGGGTGAATACTTTTTGTCTTTATTCATTTTTTTTGTGATTGCTAATTTTAAATATTTTTTATATTATTAATTCTTTTCGATTTGAGATATCTAAAAATTATAAAATTATGTGTAAAACTAATTTTTTTAATAAACACAATAACAATCCAACGCAGACAATTTTTTGGATTAATTTAATTTATTTATTCAATTAACTAGAAATGGATGCAAAAATAACAAATACCGGAAAAATTATATAAAAAATAATCCACAAGGATTATTAAGTCAAACCTAGCCTTAGTGCAGAGAGAAAACTTTTCGAATGTATTTTGAATTTTGAGTTTTTTCGATTTTTGATTTTAAGAACTTTTAAGAAATGAAGTTCACTAAAACTTTAAAATCATTTCTTAAAATAAGTAGTTGATTTTAACAACTGAATTGATAAAATCTCAGTTGTTAAAATCAAACGAAAAATTCAGCCTTAACAATACCCTTTAAGTTTAACTAAGGGTAAATTACAAAAGTCACCCTTGAGATTTCTTACAAATATGAATCAGACCCTCACATACTGGAAATTACAGATTCCCCACTTTTTCCTTACAATGTTTATGCCATTTGTGCATTTACCAATTTAACCTTATTTTTGTAGTTACAAATAACCCCCATTTCTCTTGGATTCAGAAATGTTGATAGCAACTTTTCTTCCACACCAACACCTCTTGTTCTGGAAAACTGGTCATTCAACTGCATGTGTGTGCGTTTATTGAAGATGATGACATTTTATCCTTCAACATATTATTTGCATAAATAAAGTAACCAAATAATGCAATGTTAGGATAGAAAGTCAATTAAAATTGGACAAGAAAAAGAGTTTTTTTTTTTTTTTTACCTTCACTTCTTTACCGTGTGTAGTGAAAGCAAAGAGAAATGGAAGAGGTCAAGAAAATTTGGCGTGTAGTGAATGGAAGGATAATGGTGGTTGAATAAATTTGGTGAGGTGAATGAAAGGGGAATTGAAGTTTGGTTTCTACACTTGAAATCTCCAGTATATAAACACATGGGTACCAGCTATAAGCATTTCCAAGTTCCAACAGTCAAAAGCAAAAAATAAAATAAAAATAGACATCGTTCGTTTTTCTAACAACTGCAAAGTGCAATTATGTTCATTTATGTCATTTTCAGATTCAGAAAACTCACATAATGGCCGTTTCATGTTGGGGCTAAAAATGTATTGCGAATTCAAATGTAAAGGGGCATTTTTTTCGGTAAACATGGAAGGGGCATTTGCAATTTTCATTACTTGGGGTATGATCTGTATTTGTCAGAAACCTTGGGGGCTTTTGTAATTTACCCTTCAAATAAGTTCTCTGTAAACCCTGTTTCAGTATATTTTTGGTTGTTAGATCACATAATATTAAGTGATTTAACGGAAAAATATACAAAACTGAGATACAGAGAAATTAGGATATAGAGAAATCAGGATATGGCGAATATAACAACCTAAAAAACTATAGCGTAGGAGATTTTTGTTTGGAACCTAGGGAAAATAAACGAAAAGAAAGGAAAGGAAAAATATTTTCGCTTGTTTGGTTTGGGAGGAAATTGGAAAGAAAATAACAAAATAAGGAATCAAACAATCAAATTTTCCTTTACACTTTCTTTGTTTTTTCCCTTTCATTTTCCTTTCTTTTTTTTCTTTCTTTCTTTTCCTCATGTTTCAAATAGGGCGTAAAAACTCTAATCCCTTAACTCTCGTTTTTGTGGGCTCATCCTTGTGTCCAACGACAAATCTGAAATTGTTCATCTCGAAGTTTCTATAGAGGAAATTATGTTTGTAAAATTAAATAAAAATAAAATAAAAAATAAAATATCAACTTGATTAAATAACAATAGGCATGCATGTGAACAAGCTTCATTTTATTCCATGAGAAAATGGCCAAACTAGGTTTAAGTTTTAATCATTTTATTGTTGATTTTATAAAACAAAATGGGAATTTGTTTATACGTCCATCAATTTCAGATAAATTGAAATTTTTTCTAAGACACTTTTTTCTCTGTAAAAAGTAAGAAATGAACGATTCTTGTAAATTGTAATTTTGGCAGTAACTCACTAAATAAGAGTTTGGCAATGACAACTCCAAGAAGGTTTCTTAGGTAGTCAATATAACACTTCAATTTTTTCAAACTTTATTAAAAAGTACTCCAGTAAACAAATATGGACTCTAACCATATTGATATATGTGTGCTGACAAGTGACAACAACTCGAAGAACATTGGCTGTGTTCGGTTACACAGTTTTGTTTTGTTTTGATGATGTAAGCCGGTGTAATAAGTGGAGAGAGATAGAGAGAAAAGTAAAAAAAATGATGATGTAATCAAAATTGAAATAGTGCCAAAACTGTCCCAAAACCCCCCAAACGAACACAACCATTAATTTTTTATAATACTGCTAGATGAGTATTTTAATTTTTTGTATTATTATCTCATTATCAATACACTTGTGTATATCTCTTTCAATGCACATAGCTTTCTATTTATCGCCTTCTTATGCTGTAATTAAAGGAAAGATATAAGAGGCTTTCATGTAGGGTGATGGGCATCCAAGCAGGAGAGATTAGTAGAGTTGACAAATTAATGAGCAAGGAGGAATGAAAAAAGTTTCAAAATAATAGTTTTTGGGAGGCTACAAAGATAGCTTGTTAAAAGTGGCCCTAGAGATAATAAAAACGAAAATGAACGGTGCTAGAGTTAGGTTGAGTTTTGAACTTATAAAGTGGATTCAAATAATCCCTAGTCCTTTTAGGTTTCAACTGCAAGATTTTAGAGTGCTTATTCTTTTTTAAGGTTTTCGCTTGATATACTAAACTTGAAAGTGGAAATAGATTCGAAGGTTTTGATTTGTCTTGAGACCCTTCACCGCAGACCCCCTGTATTGGATTCGGATCAAGGGTCCCTATAAAATGGAATTTCATTCTGAGGGGTGAAATGCCGTTCCATCCAACCATCTATGCAAATAATGAGCACTCAAATTCAAATCTATACAATGGATGACTCAGATCATTTGGAGTTCAGATTAAATCCAGGTCGTCGATGCCAAGATGAACGGTTGGATGGAACCCCTGTAGTTCATCATCACTCGTGTATTTTAAAACTTCTGATTGATGTTAGTCATTTCCCTTTCTCAAAAATAAATAAATGGGTAAATTACACTAACCTCTCATGAGGTTTTCGACTTGCATTCTGTTGGTGGCTCCTACTTTATGTGAAATAAAAAACCCTCCCGCGAGTTTTATATTTTAGTATTTTCAAGCGGTCTTGAAACCGTCGGGACCCCATTAATAGGTCCGTAACGGTCAATCCAAGCCGTCCATTCATTCTAAAATCAAATTCTGAGTGGGTCGACACTGGAATGACCTCAATCAGACAATCCTAAGTGCTCGATCCAAAATTTTTGAACGAAATGGGGTGATTTTGGATCGAACACTTAGGACTGTCCGATTAAGGTGATTCCTGTTTAGACCCACTCGGAATTCGATTTTGGAATGAAGAGACGGCTCGGATCGGCCGTTGGGGATCCTGAGGGGTCCCGGCGGCCGTCAGGTACCCACGGCATCCATGAAGTTGAAGGGTGCTTGATTGGCGCGTGAAATGGTTGCATTTGAGCGCCTGAGTAGGGTAGAATTGGCCTAATTATCATGGATTTAATCCTCATTTTCTATTTAATATGTGCACGCGGTTGCATTGGGTGTTTTTGCTTAATTTGCAGGGAATTGAGGTGATTTGGTGCTAATGGAAAGTGTCAGGATGGCTCGTGGTGCGTGGATCGAGAAGGAGCACCGTGGAGACTAAGTGTTGGAGCAAGATTTCAAGAAAATATGTAAAGGGAGCGCTTACACTAATTATTTGGAGCCAAGATTGGCACAAAGAGGTCCAAAAAGTGAACAGAAGGATTAGGGAGCGCTACACCAAAAAGTAGTGTAAATGGGCCACCGGATTGTTAAAAGTCAATGGTCAACGGGAAGAGTCAACAATCAACGCAGAGATATAGCGGTAGCTTACACCACTTTTGGTGTAGCGCCATCGAGAGCTTATTATGGGACCCCTTAAACGCTGTCGTATGGCCTATCCGCGTTAATTAGTTCCGATTTTCATTAGGATTATTAGGCTTTAGTATAAATACTTAAGTCTTAACCTAGTTTAGTGGGTCCACCTAACTTTACCTAGGTTTTAGTTTACAAGTTTTCGGCCCAGATCACGAAGTTTTTCGCTCGTTGCTACGCTTTCAAGTGTAATCCGTGATTTGTTTCACGTGATTGCTCGTTGGGATTAATTTTGCCTTTGCAATTATGGTATTTATTTTTATTGATTTTATATTTTATTCATTAAAAGCATGATTAGTTTTAGTTTGAATTCATCTTACGCAATCGATTTCAATATGTGTGAGTAGGGGTGATAGAAGTGCGTCGCTGGACTAAGGTGTCCCGTGGCTAGGCCGATTTATATTCCACCCCTCTTGCGAATTACTTTAACTAATGCGCTAGATTTTTTGAATACGGAATTTTTCTAGCAAACAAAACCGGGCACGCCCATTCTAAATTGCGCAGAATTGGTGACGCAGTGGTGTGCACTTGTTAGGAACCTGTTTCCATATTTTTAAACCTATTAATTAAATCATTGTGGCCCGAAAGTAGATGTGAATCGGGACTAGTCAAGGGTAATCAGAGTGCTACTACGTGCTCTCCTTTTTAAATTCAGAGTTCAAGAATTAAATTAGGTTAAATTAGTTAATTAATTAAAACCGGTTGAGCAAGGGGTGGCTACCCCGAGAGCCGATTACAAACATAGAGTGACATAGTTTGAGTGAAACACCGTAGATCGCCTCGTGGTTTCGACTCGGTACTTAGGATTTATTATCTTTAGACCTAGGTCTATAGTCCCCGCGGCTTTGGGGCCTAAATTAGAGTTAATTATTATATACCCAACGGTCAAGCATTTTTGGCCGCTGTTCTCGGGACGGTGACGGTGTTCAAACGGTGTTAGTTTAGTGTTTGTGAAATTTCTAGGTTGAGTCATCTAGTGTCGGCCGAGTGGTAAGTATTTTGTGTCTTTAGTCGAAAGCAAAAAAAAAAAAAAAAAAGGAAATAACTAGGTAAACGAGGTGAGAATGGACGAATTCTCGTGAGATGTGTGAGTGTGGGGGCATTCCGTTAATACCGCTCGCTTTTTATGCACTCAAGGACGCTTTTTATCATAATAATCCGCCTAGGGTGAGTATTATTGATCGCCAGAGGGGATTCATATCCAAATTCAGACAATCTAGGGTGGTCCCACCACCCATCTTTTTTCATCGTGGTATTCAATCCCCAGTGCCATTGTGCACTACACCGTGCCCCCCCGCAAGAAATACAATCGTTCGAACTTGCCCAGACCACATGACCCAATTTGGCTCCCCTTTTCCAAGACCCGCAAGTGGTTTGATCCTTATTCTAGTGGCCCACCCCCCAGAGCCTAACTTATCCCCCCATGATGAGAAACTTGAGGAGAGGGTACTGTGACTTTAGTGCGATCGCAGATGACCTTCACTACGTAAACCACCCAAGCAATTGGGAACCTTAGGTCCCGGTTGACTCAACTCACAGAGGCAATGGGGTCAAATCCAAATGTGAGTGGGAGACATTTCCTTCCCGCCTCAAGTCAATAGTAGCAAGGAAGTCGACCCATTTTCTCATTGAGGGACGGGTTGATGATCGTGATAGAGGATCTTGACTCGTGGTCCAAAGCTCCTCCGAGTTTGGAGGGAGTAAAGAGTTTACTCCTGGGAAGAGGAAATAGGTCCGATTAACAACGCGTGGCGAGGTTGACTTGGTCTTACCACGATCCCTCTGAATTTAGAGGGGATGAGGAACTTATTGCTAGGGAAGAGAGAAGAGAAAGTCGACCCAATTTGTCATTGAGGGTGGGGTTGATGAGTGTTTGGTGGAACCCTTTGAGTTAGGCGTGAACGCTGAGCTAATTGCTCAATGTTTCCCTCGAGTCCAATGAAAGATCAAAACCCTCCCATATATCTCCCATTCTTGATTAGTGGTCTGCCTACCTTTTTTCCTTGTGGCCGGCGGGTCGAGAGAACGAGGAGCTTGCTCCCCTTTGTGTGATGAAAACCCTCCGGTCGAGTCAAGAGGTTGAGGAGCTTACTACCTTTGAGCCTCCTGCCCTTGAATCCCCTACCTTTGAACCTACCCCAACATTTGAGTCCTTGCTTACGCAGGACAATTCATTAGAAGAATATTCCGTTGTTGAAATGGGATTAAGCGGGGATTTGGAGTTTATGGACTCCTTGTGGGGAAGAAAGGTGACAGGAGTATGTGGCCAAGGGTAGGACTTCTATTTTTGAAAAACAAGATGTTGTTCGGGTGGAGCTAGTTGAAAAATCCGACTTAGAAGAAGTAGTTATGAATGAGGAATCGAAGTTGGTGGTGGTAGACCAGATTATTGCTTTTCGTGAGTCCTTGCCTACGCAGGGCAATTCATTAGATGAATATCCCGCAGCTAAAATGGAATTAATTAGGGATTTGGAGTTTATGGACTCTTTTTGGGGGAAGAATTTGATACGGCGGTTAAGGTCGCGGAGTGAGTCTTGCATTGGGGGAGCTATATTCTATTGGAGTTGAACATGTGGATTTTCTTGGTGTGGATAATGCTTTTTCTCATTCGATTTTATTGAATTCATCAAAGATCTTGAAAATTGATTTGCTTCACAAGGCACAGTTAGAGGAATTTAAATTTCTGAAACGAACTCGGCAATTGCTGTACTCAAAGTATCTTTTCTTGTGGTGTGGCCGAGTTCAATTTTTAGCGGAAAGTGTGGAGTGGGTTGGTGAGATCATGGTAATAATTTTTGTTGAAATGTTATATGCTCGTGATCCATGTTTATTATCTATCTCTCTCTCTCTCTCTCTCTCTCTCTCTCTCTCTCTCTCTCTCTTTCTCTCCTCTCTCTATGCCGATTAAAATTAATTCAAAAAAAAAAAAAAATCATGATGGTCTTGTATAGCCACCCACTCTTCAATTCAAGTTGGGGGATGGGGAGAAAAGTATGACACGCGGAGATTGCGTGAAGGTCCAGTTGTGTTCTTTATTTGCTTTCTTTTATACATTTGTGGCCCGGCTTCCATTAATCAGGCAATCTTGATGTCATCCGTTGTCTAGTAGGTAGTTGGTTCTTAAGCCTTTGCGGGGACGAGCATGCTACCACACCGGCCTTGGTAGTTTGGGCCTCCGTCGGGAGTGAGTGCGGCATTCCGGGAGCCTCGGCGGGGGTGCCCGTAAATGTGGCGGTTGTAAGTCCTATAAAGCTTTCGGGCGCTGTGTGACTAGTTGTGGACCTCTTTTAGGTCCGGGCGAGCAGATCCCGAAGCGGTTCCAATGACCTAAACGCAAACGGTGACCGAAAAATTCCCCCATACATCGGTAGGGGTCATGATGGTTGGTTCGCCATCCGCCGGGTCCATCTCTTTCCCTTTATATTCTATTTATTTGCTTTTGTCTTCATGCTCGAGGGACGAGCAATTTTTCAAGTTGGGGGAAGGTGTGTACTTTGTACACGCGTTATTTTTGTTTTGAAGCGTTGTTAGTAGGTTGGGGTCATTTTAAATTTTTGGTTAATTTTTGATTGTGGGGATAATGATTGTTATGCTTGTTTGTATGAGTTAGGTGAGCATGCCGATTTTTGTCTCAATGTTTGCCTGTTTAACTTGTTCACATGCATATATCCGACATCCCTGTTTGAGTATTTTCCACACCATAAACAAGTTTGAGTAGGTGTTCCCATGTTGTGCACAATATGTCCTTAAGGCATTCCATGTTTCCTTGTTCTCCACTTTCCGTGATTTGCATAAAATAGTAGGCGTTTGTACCACGGATCATGATCAAATATTTTATATGCATGTGTGAGAGTTGGTGATGTGTTTAGGGGATGAAACAAGGCCATCTTTGCATGATTAAACCACTATATGTGTCCCATTGATCCCATGCTAAACCGGTCTGTGTTAGTCCCCTCGTGTCAAACCTAGGAAACCGTGTTTGGTTGGTGTGTCGATTTTGGTGGTCCAACTCAGGCGCATTTAAAGGCCTCGAATCAATGGAATAAAGGAGCATCAAATTAAAATGTTGCTTTGGGGTACCATGTCTTTGGTTAAAAAAAAAAAAAAAAAAAAAAACCTAAACCTCAATCCATTTCTTTTTCCCCAAATTCACCCATTTTGATAATAAAGAGAGGTGGAAAGAAAGTCAATTGACCCTTTGACCCATTGCTATGAATTTCCAAGTGTACCAAAAAAGAAGAAAAGAAAAGAAAAAAAAAAAGAAAAGAAAAAGAAAAACACAGTCAAGTTGAGGGGACCATCTGATTCCTCCCCCCTCTCTTTCTCTCTCTCCAACCCATCATCTTCATTTTCCCTTCCTTCTTCTTCTCCATTCAAACCTTAGCCTCTAAGCCTTCCAAACTTAAACTCACCAGAGTTATGGAACCCCAAGAGTCAAACCGAAATTTGGAATTGAGCGATGATTTCAAGGATGTGATCACGAGGATGATTGAGCACCTGAGTTGGACATGGGTTGGAGTGGTGGTGTTAGTATCGCTTGTTATTCCATGTGTTTGTTGGTCGAAACTGTTATGTTAAGTGTTTGTTTTATGTCGTGGTTGGTTAGACCGTATGTGTGAATCGGTGGTTCAGGTGTCTAGTACTTGGCCCTCATTATATTTAGATTAGTATTATGCTATGGGTTGGTTATTGTTTTATGTTGTTCATGATTGTGTTATCTCAGGTTGGTGGACGGCCGGTCTGGGTAGATTGACCATGAGCTTTTATATAGGCCGCCACCCTTTTGCATGTTGCCCCTTTTCGTTGTTAACCATGGTCATTATAAGCCCAATGAAGCCCCTTAGTTGACCCAAGCACGCCATTTGACTCTCTTTGCATGCATGTGTTATATTTTGAATCATGAATGTGTGGTATCTTGACTCGTGAGCTTCCATTGCATATTTCCGGCGTTTGTTTTGCTGGCGTGGTGATTTTTGTTCAATCCACCTTGATCGCCAGGCGCCTCACATGGGATGTAGAGTGTTTCAGTGAGTATGAGTGATATTGTGACACGTGGGAGCTTTTCTATCTTAAACCTTGTTGAGGAGTGGAAGTATTTGGATTTTTGTTAGGGCATGCATGTGACCGAGTTGTGGATAATAAAGAGATGATATTTAAATTGCTCATTTGATTTTGTACGGGTTGCATAACCCTCGTATCCCTTATTGAGTCGTTGTGTTGTTTTTATTATTTTCATTTCGTTTGTTACTAGGGACTAGCAACGCTCAAGTTGGGGGATGTGATTGGCGCGTGAAATGGTTGCATTTGGCCGAAAGTAGGTAGAATTGGCCTAATTATCATGGATTTAATCCTCATTTTCTATTTAATATGTGCACGCGGTTGCATTGGGTGTTTTTGCTTAATTTGCAGGGAATTGAGGTGATTTGGTGCTAATGGAAAGTGTCCGGATGGCTCGTGTACGTGGATTGAGAAGGAGCACTGTGGAGACTAAGTGTTGGAGCAAGATTTCAAGAAAATATAAAGGGAGCGCTACACTAATTATTTGGAGCGCTCAAGATTGGCACAAAGAGGTCCAAAAAGTGAACAGAAGGATTAGGAGCGCTACACCAAAAGTAGTGTAGCGCTACCGGATTGTTAAAAGTCAATGGTCAACGGGAAGAGTCAACAAATCAACGCTAGAGATATAACGAGCGGTAGCGGCATTACACCACTTTTGGTGTAGCGCCATCGGTATTTATGGGACCCCTTAAATTTGGCCGTATGGCCTATCCGCGTGAATTAGTTCCGATTTTCATTAGGATTATTAGGTTTTAGTATAAATACTTAAGTCTTAACCTAGTTTGTGGGTCCACTTAACTTTACCTAGGTTTTTAGTTTACAAGTTTTCGCTCCGTGATCCAAGTTTTTCGTTCGTTTGCTACGCTTTCAAGTGTAATCCGTGATTTGTTTCCTGTGATTGCTCGTTGGGATTAATTTTGCCTTTGCAATTATGGTATTTATTTTTATTGATTTTATATTTTATTCATTAAAAGCATGATTAGTTTTAGTTTGAATTCATCTTCCGCAATCGATTTCAATATGTGTGAGTAGTGGTGATAGAAGCGGTCGGCGGACGCGAAGGTGTCCCGTGGCTAGGGTGATTTATATTCCACCCGGTGCGTTAATTACTTTTTTAACTAACACGCTAGATTTTTGAATACGGAATTTTTCTAGCAAACAAAACAGGGCATCGCCCATTCTAAATTGGCGCAGAATTGGTGACGAAGTGGTGTGCACTTGTTAGGAACTCATTTTCCATATTTTTAAACCTATTAATTAAATCATTGTGGCCCAGAGTAGATGTGAATCGACTAGTTCTCAAGGGTAATCAGTAGGCTACCTGGTTGTGCTCTCCTTTTTAAATTCAGAGTTCAGTAATTAAATTAGGTTAAATTAGTTAATTAATTAAACCAGTTGAGCAAGGGGTGGCTACCTGAGAGCCGATTACAAACATAGAGCTGACATAGTTTGAGTGAAACACCGTAGACCGTCTCTGTGGTTCGACTCCGGTACTTCCGGATTTATTATGCTGCACCGGTCTATAGTCCTGCGCTTGGGACGAAATTAGAGTTAATTATTATATACCCGAAACGGGCGGCAAAATTTTTGATACTTAAAATATAAAACTCTGAGGGAGGTCGGTCTTTATTTCCGGATAATAAAGTAGGGGTGGTCAATGTATAAGTCAGCAAACTCAGGGGAGGTCAATGTAATTTACCCTAAATAAATTTATTCTAGTGTTATTTTCCATTTCCGGAGGGAGTGTAATTTATGACGAATATTAGTTACAGCGTTTATCTAGTGAAGGTAACCAATCCGATCATAAAGGCCTTTTCTAGTGAAGGTAGCAAATCTGATGTACTAAAACACTGATGCAAACCGTGTGGACCCCAAAATCAGGAATTCGAGTCATACTTGTGTACTATTATTGTACACAAAAGTTGAAACACCATATTTTAATCACTAACATAATTTTCGGAATCAATCTCATCATACACTTGCGTAGGTTAATTAGTTAAAGCTGTAGCAAAGCTTCGAAAAAACTATATATTCTCAAAAATTGATAGTATCTAAGATATTTTGAACTTGAGATACTAGAAGGAAGTAGCAAAAGGTTTTCCCGCTAAGTTCCAAAAAAAGAGAAACCAACGGTTTAGATTCACATAATTAAGAATTTGAATTGTTGATTTCTCTTTCCTAAACTTTTTTGGAAAAGTTTTTCCATCCTGCTACTTCTCAATTGCAAATCCCTAATTCATAGGTTATAGACCACTGGGCCAATCTATAGAGGTTATTTTAAGGATCTTGCTAACATTTACCTATTTTGTGGAGAATAATATGCGTAATACATTTTTTTCGAATATCAATATATTTATTACACATTATCCTCCACCTATATATTGATATCCGTGAAAGGTGTATTGATATCAGAACTTGTTTGTAACTACGCATATATTATCCTCCACCAGTGGAGTTTAGCAATACCCATTTTAATACTCTCTTCGTCCGTGGTTGTTTATCCACTTTCATTATTTCACACTTTTTGAAAAATTGTACAAAACACAACCCTTGGTTTTCCGTTTGGGGGGCGGCGGCGGCACCGCCTGCCGGGCCCACCTCATCTTTCTTCATTTCTCTGTTCTAATAAGCTTTCCTCACCGTTGATCAACCGTCCTACCCCAGTTCTGGCCCATTTCTTTGTCCGGTTTATGGTCTCCGGAGTCTTCTTCAGCCGCGGTTCAGCCGCTCTTAACCAGTCGTTCCCGCCCCAGATCTGGTCCGTTGGGCTCTCTTCTGCCGCTATGCATGGATGGGTTTAGTCGGCTTTCGGGTCATCCAGTTTCTGCCTCTTTACCCATCTATTAAGCTATGCTCTGATCCATTCCTTGCACTTGTTTATCCTCCAATCAACACATATCCTCCGGCCCGTACCTTTGCCGTTTCGGGTTTTTAGATCTATGTTTGGGATCTACCACAATCAGCAACTACGCCTCCAGCCCGTACCTCTACCGCCTTTCCCTTCTGTGCAGGCTCGACCATCCCATTTCCTAAACCCTTATTGTTTTAAAAAGAAAAAATTTGTTTTGTGGTTATCCTGTTTTTCCCTGGACTGTTCCTTTCTGTTTGGTGTTGTTCTTGGTTGTTTTTATAAAATAAAAAAATGTTTTGTTTAATGATCTTGTTTACCCCCTTCCTAGGCCGAGCCTGCTCTTGCATGTGTTTTCTTTTTGTGTTTTTCAGGTTTGAGCAGCGGACGGAAGTAAGGTAAAAGTTGTGTTTGTTGAGCAGTGGACGGGAGTAAGGTAAATGTCGTGTTTGGAGGTTTTATGTCTCTATTTGTGGTGGCTGTGCGGCATCAAGTGGCGGAGGTAGTAGGAGTCTTCGTGTTTGTGGAAGCTCGTCTCTTTTTGTGATGGCTGCAGGGCTCTTTGTGGTGGTGGCAATGGTGGTGGGATTCTTCGGTGGAGGCCAAAGTGTTAATGTTTTAATTGATATTCTGTTGTTTGTCTTGAATCTTGATTATTTGTGTTTCTGTTATGTAGGCTGAAGCTATGACGTGACAACTTAGTTTTGTAAAGGTCTCCGCCTATCGCCGGTGAAAGTTTGTAATGGCATTTTCACAGATAATGAATTTTTCTATCTATTCTCAAAAAAAATAAAAAAATTGTACAAATATTTTAATACTCCTACAAATCTTGAAAAGATATGCAATATAGTAGATCTTATTAATTTCATAGATCTCAATTAGTTCTATTATACAAAATTTTTAAAATCATGAAAGTTACTATTATTAATTGAGAAAGATAGAAAATTTAAAATATAGGACGAATTCCGAAAATAGACCAATAAACATGAACGGAGAGAGTAATCCTTGCATTGAAGCTGAAGTGTACAGTTCAAAGACAAGTCAGCCTATCACCATCTGTTAGGTTTTTTGAACTGCGCCATCTGTTTTTTATTACCCCACTTCTTCGGCCTGATTTGGGTAAAAAATCAAAAATTGGTTTAAAAAAAAATTATTGTCATTATTCTTTCTTTTTTTTTTGCATTCGTTAGTTTTTCATTAAGATTTTATAGTTTCTGGATTTATCTTTACGAGACGAATCTAACAAGTATAAAATTATGACCAAAACTCAATTTTTTTTAATAAAGCCAAAATAGGTGGATTATTGGACCTATTTTGGCTTTATTAAAAAAAATTGATTTTTGACCATAGTTTTATATTTGTTAGATTCGTCTTGTCGAGAGGAATCTAGAAACCATAAAATCTTGATGCAAAACTAACTAATGCAATTTTTTTTGAATAAAGACAAAATGATTTTTTTAAAAACTAGTTTTTGGTTTTTTACCCAAACCAGCCCGAAAGTCTTACTACCATCAAAGCCAACAACGTTAAACAAAAGTTTAAGCCAACTTTGTAAACTATTAAATCAATTGTTCGGACATCACATGAAAACCACGAGTGTAAAATAATCAGTTTCATCTGCGTCACCAAAATACAGTACTACCACTATGGTGGTTTTTATGTTATTCCATGGTTCTTGAAAATCATGTTATTACTATTTATTCTCACCAAAGTTTGTCATTATATTTATATATACCGAAAAATTAGATTTACAATTTCGTGAAGTCTTTTCATTTTTTGAAGAGTCGAGATCGTGTAAACTGGTCTTTTTATCGCACAATTGATATGGATTTTTTTATTAGTGATTGGGACTACTCTCTTCTAAGAAACTCAATGGTAACATCATTGGAAAGCTACAAATACTCCAAAGATGAATGAAATTTGTTTATATAAATATACTTATATAACTATACATGGGTTGTAAGGAGTAGTATATGACTCAGGCTTAGATTGCAAATATAGTGAACTTTAATACGTACAATTGAAAGTTTGTTTTATCTTCAACGTGGATCACAATTAATGTTTGATTGAGTCAAACACGAATCACTTCATTTTCATGGGGTACTTGAATATAAGATTGATGAGCTGAATATATATGAGTAAAAGTCTATTCAATTAACTAATTTTGGAAGTATAGGAAATTTCACTTAGTTTACGATAACGATTGTCATTAAAATTAGTGTATATTAGATTACACAACAGTTTTACGAAATGTTTCTCTCACAAGTGTCCTCCATGGTAGGACCGTTATTGAATTGTGACTTAGTCTTTGGTTCAATCCTAAGGCCTAGATTATCTTCTAAAGAGTTTGGTCGCGAGGAGTCCTATGTGGTGCACTGAATGGATTAGACAGAGTGTTAAGTAATTTTCAAGGGTGAAGATTGATGCTCTTAGATGGAATTGATGATAGATTCAACGCTTTTTTTTTTTTTAGTAATTATCTTATTTTCATTCAAAATTTGAAACGCATCGTAATGCAGCTGGTTTTGATTTCCTAAAAATAGCTACAAATCTGCACATCTCTCTACCAATTTCAAAGAAGCAATATTTATAAAATGTGATCATTGTTTAATGTTTGTGTGGGGGGCGCTTCACCGAAATGAACTCCTTGGTCCTCTGGTACAATACGGAAGGGGTGGAGCTGGGATGATCCTTATTAGAACTCTAGGAACTCGTCGGAGAAGAGGGTTGGAGCTCCTGGGGTACGCCAGAAGAGTACCTGCACAAAGGAGCAACCATGTTAGTGCTTGACCCAGATGGTGGTGGTCCGGGGAGGCACTACGATGACTAAGTCAGCAACAGAGTGAGGAGTTCAGTGGGGGGTTCTGGAGAGAAAGTACAACTGAGTATTCAATGTAGAGAGAGAGAGAGAGAGAGAAAGATGGATCACCCTCAATGAAGAAGGTGAGGGAAATATTTATAGGCGAGGGGGCGTGTGTCCCGTATGCTCCTCGGGGGCCTCACGCGCTCCGTCCTTACCATCGCATTGAATGCATGGATTGACGTACGACCCTTAAGTGGCACCTCGACAGCTGCCTCCCCAGCAGAGTTGTCACCTGTCACTGATATTCCCATCAATCAAGTCCCCCCGCAGGCGCAACTTGCAGGGTTAGTGGCTTGTCATAAATGCAATTTATGCAGGGTGGTTGAGGCTATTAATGAGCCGCTCAGACTGTCAGATGTGCCTCGATTGAGCCCTTGACATTTGACGCGACCCCCCCGGCACCGAGGTCAATCGACTCGGACCGGATGGCGCTCGAGAAGAAGTCCCCTGTAGAGGGCATTCCCGGGGCCCCCGCCCTTCTGAGACCTGCGATAATGCTTCTAGGAGCGGTTCGCGAGGAGAGAAGTCATGAAGAGGACACGTGCCCAACCAAGGCCCCTAGCCGCGTCACCCTGGTCCTAATGTACGCAATCCTCTCTGGGATACCGTTCGGCTGGAGCAAGGGGTCTCAACCACCTTGAGCTGTTTGGGCACAGGAAATCCTCTAGTCCCTTACCCCCTTGGAGGGGGCGCAACCGAGGACAATGACCCCTTGGGTCCCCGGCCGCTACAGTTTGGTACTTAGGAATGTGGGTTTGTTGTGGAAGGATTGGACATATGCATTTTTGTTACCTTGAATGCTCGGTAAGTGGTATTGAGAGATGATTGGAGGAAATAAAAGGGTTTTGTAAGTTATTCTTTGAATTTGGATTTCACTTCTTTTTGTTTGCATGTTACATTGGATCAAAGTTCACAACACTAATTTATACTCAACCGTTTAGTTCCTCTGTACGTTTTGTTATTGTGTGTACAAGGTGAGGCTACTATAAAAAAAATTCCCTCTGTGCAAAAGTGAGATGAGCATGGTGGCTGTGTGATAGAGGGAAAGCAGGCGAAGGGGTGAATATCATTCATTCTTTCCGATTTGGGTGAAAATGTGATCTCATCTCCAGCCAAAAGCTTTCAACTTAAAAATTGGTCTAGATTACGTAAGATAAGATAAGACTATCAACCTTTATTTTGGGTCCTTATTATATGCTTCAGTGTACTTATCTAGCGCTACCATTTTTATTTGCTCCTTGTACTGAAGTTTTTTGGGGTTTTTTTTTAAAGAGTTGTGGGAAGTACAAAGATACTTCGTTGGAAAAAAAATGGTTCATCAAGTTTGTGACTTGTTCAGTTCAAAAAAAAGTTTGTGACTTGTTTGTGATGAATTAGGTTGAGCAATTGGAGTTAGAATTCTCATTATTTTGCTCGGGGCCTTATTATTATGAGGTTCAATATTGCAACAACTTCACTTTTTTGCAGTCTCCATGTCTTGCAAGGCCATTGATTTGGAAAACATGCATTGTTTTCATTTGATTTTTTATCTTTTCAAACGTGCAAGAGGCACAGAGTCTTCGAAAACATGTGGACTTTTTTTTATTACTATATTAATGGTCTATGTTCTATACTTTTTTTCTTTCAAATTTCTAAAAGTGATTAATCACTAGATATGTGGAGATTCTTTGAATATGGAGCCCGTGTAACGTTGTTGGTTCAGGTTGTGCAACAAATCTATTTGGATAGTACCTTTAGGCACGGGCAATTTCCAGGTAAGCGATATGCCTAAGGATCAATCCCAACACACACAATCCCACAATTGAGAGAAAAATTATGAATTTACATATTCACCACGTTTCCTAATATATGAAAGGGTAAATTACATTTAACCCCCTCTATGCCCGTTTTTTACTTTAAGCCCCTTAAACTGTAAAACCCAACTGGTCAAACCCCTCGGGTATGATTATTTGATACATAACTCCCTTCCATTATAAATCCATTCCCTTTATGGACGGAATTAGATTATGTGCACAACATGCAGCGTTAAAATGAAAATATTAGGACCAAAAAGCCCTTGTCATCTCCAACGGTATTATGTACATGTATCTTGGTGTAAATATGAGAAAGAAGCCATTAAATCTCCCTGTGGTCACTCCCGGCCCAATAAATTGATCAATACATATATACTGATCAGTCTATTGAAAACTACTCGGATCAAACCCTTCCAATTATCTTTTTTGGGTGATTCCTTGTGTGGACCCTTAAAAAAAAACGTTTCAAACACATTGAGCGCTACGGTTAATCAAAATTCGATCCGGAAATGGGAGGTCTATAGTTTAGGCAATTTGAGGGATCCCTCACTAGAATAGCCCTGTATATATATACATACACCACGGATTCAGTCCACACCTTTAAAATGCGGATCTCGTCAACACATTCACTTTTCCAATCAAATTTTCATAATCTAAACCGGTTAATGTATTTAGAATGTTTACAAAAGCAAACGGGGACAAAGCCTAACAGCTTTTGCGTGAACTGGGTAGGCAATTGGTTGCTAACACCAACGGGGAATAATCCTCTACATATCACAGAGGACTAGTGTTGACACGAGCCAACATGAAGTCCTGCTCAAACTAATTTCACTGTCTAGATTGAGCTCCACTTATTTTATTATATTTTAATTTTATCATTATTTTGTTTTGTGAGAAAGTAACAACTTCATTGATAAAAGATATTACAAACTATTGAGTTTAAACAAATATAACTGAAAGGACATACTGCATAAAAGAAAGAAAGATAACACAACCAAATCAAAAGAAGGATACATCTAACAATAAATTGATCCGGTGGTCAGATGTTGGAGGACTACATGCAAAATGTCGACGATCAGCAGTATCACGGTCGTTCCACTATTAACAAAACTCTCATATAGAAACTGACGATACAAACTAAGTGACATAAGCACCTCAGGTAGAGAACACTTCATGCATGGATAGACATCATGCAACTAGATGGTCGAGGCCAACTACAATGTTCTGGAAATCAGTGGAGAAACTACTGGAAAGAAATGCAACCATGGTTATTGAATTGAAATTACTGAGGAAGCATGCCCTTATCAACTGTTAGGGATCAATTGTTTCTTTAGCTTATTCGCTCGTCGTAGAAGTTACCTAAAGTCATCCTCCCCATTCCCAAAACCACCATCCAACTCCAACACCAAGCAATTAGCAGCCAACCATATGCAACCCAAGTGTTACAGCAACCCCAAATGAAAGTCAATCAGATTGGCCGGGAAAGAAGAAAACCGAAGGGGGGAGACCAATCTGATTGAGGAGGAAAAAGGACAAAGAGGAATCTAATCGGACGGGGTGGGGGAAGCCAGAAAGGGCAAGCCGAATGGATTCGAAACAAAGACCGGAGTGGAAAGTCAATCGGATTGGATGGGGAGGGGGAATACTGGAGGGGAAGCCAATCCTACTGATCCGACTGGAGAGGGAAAATAGACAAA
Source organism: Vaccinium macrocarpon (assembly GCA_022606695.1). Lineage (NCBI taxonomy): Eukaryota > Viridiplantae > Streptophyta > Magnoliopsida > Ericales > Ericaceae > Vaccinium > Vaccinium macrocarpon. Next base: position 3,992,458 of record CM040176.1, on the reverse strand, counting down.
GTGAAATCCGATTAGACGTGGAGGGGGAGATTGGACAAAGGGAGCCAATTGGATTCAAAATTGAGCTCCACTTCAAACAACTTGAAAGGATGAGAACCCTGCCCAAGTAGATTCAAGGTGCATTAAGACATACTTTAGCATTGCCAATTTGAGAGGGACTCTTTATAGAGAAACAGAGACTGACACTGTTAAGTCTCAAATTTGTCATACACAGAAATGGGAAGTAGTATATAAAATTGTAGCGGCCGGATCCATAGGGACCACCAGGGTCACTCTCCCAAAAGTACAAAGAAGCTGAAAAGGTTGAAGTATCTCAGAATCAGCCAAACTGAATGCAGTTCGATCCGCTTTGATGGTGCCGAACGTGTGGCACCCTCGGCGAGGAGCACATGTGCGTGGTTTTGGACGAATAAGGATTTGAACGATCTTTTGCGGCGGGAGGTGCGAGGTGGCATCACTCACCTCTTGTCTACCGGCATACCCTCGGGACCTCCGCCCGATGGCGTGCAGCGTCACAGGGATGGGTGGATGCGTGCGAGCCAATGCGACCCCCGGCAAGTGGGGGCTGAGCGCCCTTAGTTCCGGGGGCGTGCGGTCGCCACCACGTTTCCCAATGAAGCGTAAATCGCGGCGATCACCTACTGTCCTGCCGCTGCAGCGGCTGCGCGTGGGTTGGGGAATGTCACCGGTGATTTGACTACTACGGCCCCGTGCCATGGCGATGCGGCCGAGAATATGGCGTCACGGTAGGCGGGGATAGAGGTCACTTCACCTGTCATTCCGAGCGCGAATGACAGGCGCGTGGGGAAGGCCGAGCCCGTGAAATGCACGCTCCCTCTGCCTATAAATACACACTCACAACTACCACTAAATAGATCTCTCTCTCTCTCTCTCTCTCTCTCTCCTGATTTACTACCCTCATAACTTCAGTCTTTTTCTTGAGATTTAGAGCATATCTCCTCCCTCCGGTGATTGACTTTATCATCAGAGTGCCTTCCCGGACCACCACCGTCCGGGCTAAGCACTAACGAGGTTGTTTACTTGTGCAGGTCCTCCTTAGGCGTGCATCATCTCTTCCATCGCAGCCCGTTCAACCCCCTGAAGGTTCAGAAGGCTCAATCCGGCAAAGACACCCCCACAAAAGTAATGTCCACTAGCTATTGATAGGCGCGCAATATCTCAAGATATAAGCGCCTAAGTAGGACGAATTAGCGCATTAGAGGCGCGATTTATTCCGTTTTCCACTTGATGCGGTGTTGTCTTTTATTTTTGGTATTTTTGTTTGTTTTGTAGGAAACAGGCCGGAGGAGCAAGTAAAGTGGACACAAGACATCGGACATGTTGGGAACCGGAGGGACCCAAAAAGGGCGAGCAAACAAGCTTGAAAAGCATTTTAGAGGTGTTTGTATCGATACAGGCATTTTCCTGTATCGATACCGATGTGCTTATAGGTGAACAGAAGCTATCTGTATCGATACAGGCATTTATCTGTATCGATACCGGATGGCTTAAAACCAGCGTTTGACTTTGGTCACGTGTTTGACTTCGGGTGGTTATAAATAGTCCGATTTTAGGTCGAATTAGGAGTTCGAACTTAGCATTAATTTTTCTTCTAGTTTTCGCAGCCGTTTTTCCTTTGAAGTTATTACTTTCCGGAGCTTGTACCATTGAGTTTTTGAAGTTTTGTTTGCTGATTCTCGCTTGTTACGGTAACGTTTCTTTTTATCTACATTAATCTTAGTTCGCGGGAGTTTGTCCGCGTTCTGAGACTCGAATCTTCGTTTTAATTCTTATTCAAGTTCAGTAGCATGTTTTATTCCGGAACTTTGGTATTCGTTTTAGTCAATATGAGTGAGTAGATTCGTAAGTATGGTTGCGGGGTGATTAACACGCCGTGGCAGTCCGACTTCTTCTCTTATTCTCAAACTCGATAATTGGAAAAGCAATTTTAGGTTATCAAAGTACTTCTGTTAGACGTATCCGGGCATTGTCGGAGCCCATGTAACGCGGGGAACGGGGGACCAAAACTTGTTTTTCGTTGTACATGGTTAAACGACGACCACGAGGATTCGCATCTTTCAGGGTATCTTTCTCTCTCTAAAATCAAATGTTTACAGAACATCGAACGGAGCAGAACTATCTAGATCTGGTCACTGTGTTAAGAATCCTACGACCGTACTCCCTTTTAATTAATTTAAATAAAATCAAATTCTCTTAGTGTAGGTAGCTTCATCAATCAAACCATAAAGGGTGGCTACCTAAGAGCCGTTTCAAACATTACAACCCGAGTTTCTAGTACGCACTTCACGCCTTCTCTGTGGATTCGATTCCGGTCTTACCGGGTATTGTGCTACACCGGTCCCCGCCCTACGCTTGGGGCAACCCATTAATTAGGTCTAGGATTTCGGTCAAGCAGCTACTAATAACTTGACTTAATTTTCAAGTCACGCAGTTACTCTAAGTGTTAACAAGTTGGTTGGTGTGAATTGTTAAAATATGTTATTTTTTTTGGTGAACCCAAAAATAATAATAAAAAAAAAGGACACATTATATCGTCAACCTACCACAATGAGATGGGCCATTACACGACGGGATGTCGCCCGTTCAAAGCCCACCTAGAACGGCTTGTCGCCGAGGGACGCATGAACGAGTGGATCGACCATAGCCGTACGCCGACCACGCTCAGGGGAGCCGCACCACAGCCGAACCACCAAGCAGTCCTGCCACCACCGCCCGGACCAAATGCACCCGGGGAAAGGGTACGCCCGGGAGTTGTCCTCACTATCCACGGCCCGGTTGGCAAGGCCCGAGCTGACGAAATGCACGCGGAGTTGCAGAAGATGGAAGCAACCATGGAAGTAATGACCTTCCGGAAAGCGCCAAAGCTTAAAATATGACTTAACTACGGGCGTATAACTATCTCATTCTCGGCGGGACTTGACGTGATACAACTCTCGACGACGATGCCCTTGTAATCGTAAGTATCGATTGCGTAAGTATCGACATGTAAATATCGGTGAATCACGGTGGTCCGGGAGCTGGCGCCGACGCCTGCTCATCGCCGCCTTGAGCGCCCCGGACGGGGCCGCGGATGAGCTTACCCCCCGAGCACGCCGCTTGTTGGGTTCCCGGGCTTTTCGGTTATTCGCTTCCGGCAGCATCACCCTCTTGCCCGGGGGGGATGCGATGCATCTGGAGATAGAATTCACCGTAGTGGACTCCCCGAGCCCCTACAACGCCATCCTGGGGCGAGGCTGGCTCCACGCTATGGGGGCCATTGCCTCAACCTCCACCCAAGGCCGCGGTTCGCCTAAGACAAACGGAAAAAAATGTGAGACCATCCGAGGAAAATCCGCCGGATGGCCTCGAAGAGATGCTTCACAATGCCGTCGTCAAAAGGGCCGAATGGGAGGGCCGCCCGGCGAGGTTGATGGATCGAGGCCCCGAAAGCACTCCTCGTTTTCGGCGATGTCGGCTCCAATGCCGTAGGAAAAATCGTTTGAAGAGTGGGTCAAGGTGCCCATCAACGGAAGAAGGCACTGTGTGTACTTTATGATCGGGTTAGGAGTTTTGTCTAACTCGGCGGAACGACTTGGTCGCTTTCCTCAAGGATAACATTGAGGTTTTCGCGTGGACTCCATACAAAATGCCGGGCGTTAGCCCCGATTTCATCACGCACGCCCTCAATGTTGATCCGGCTAGGAGGCCGGTGGTGCAAAAACCGAGGCGATCCTCGGGTATCCATTCCAACGCGGTCATGGAGGAGGTTGACTGCCTCATCGAAGCAGAGGCTATCCGAGAGGTGATGTACCCGACGTGGTTGGCAAACACCGTAGTGGTAAAGAAAAAGAATGGGAAGTGGAGGGTATGTGTGGACTACACGAACCTCAACGATGCATGCCCTAAGGACTGCTTTCCCCTCCCTCGGATAGATCAACTGGTAGACGCCACGGCCGGTCATGCCAGGCTCAGCTTCATGGACGCCTACCGGGGATACCACCAAATCGTGATGGATGACGCAGATGTAGAGAAGACGGCGTTCATTACGCCGAGAGGAATCTTCTGCTATCGGGTCATGCCTTTCGGCCTGAAAAACGCAGGGGCTACCTACCAGAGGATGGTCTCCAAGATGTTTGCCAAGGAGCTCGGCGACATTATGGAGGCCTACATCGACGATATGGTGGTAAAGAGAAAGTTTGCAGAAGACCATCTCTCCCACCTCGGCAGGGTCTTTTCCATTCTCAAAAAGCACGATCTGAAGCTTAACGCAGAGAAATGCGCGTTCGGGGTTGGTTCAGGGAAATTTTTGGGGTACTTTGTCACCCGCCGAGGGATCGAGGCTGATCCCAGCCAGCTGAAAGCCATTCAGAATCTCCGAGCACCGACAACGGTTAAGGAGGTACAACGGCTGACAGGGGATGGCCGCTGCCTCAACCGCTTTATTAGCAAGTCGTCCGACGCCTGCCGACCTTTCTTCCAAGCCATTAAGACTAGCAACAAGTCCTTTTGCTGGACTGCCGAATGCGATGCGGCACTGGCCGATCTCAAAAGTTACATGTCCCGAGCACCATTGCTGGTCATGCCGAGAGAAGACGAGGATTTATATCTCACAGCGGTTTCGATCCGCGCGTAAGTTAAACCCCAGTGCGGCCCGGGAGGGGGCGAGACCCGGTTCCCCATCTACTACTCGAACAAAACCATGCTCCCTGCCGAGATAAGGTACTTGCCAATTGAGAAGTTAGCGCTCTCATTTGGTTCGGACCAGAGAAGCTCTTGCCCTACTTCAGTCACAGGGATAGTGGTGATCCACGGCATTTCCGCTCAAGAGCATTATCGCGAAAGCGCGGAACCTCTGACGGATCCGGATCTGTAAGGGTCCCCAGGTTGGCCAACTTCACGACATCGCACGCGAGCCCCGAACGGGCGACAAAGGATAGGCATTGGCTGATTTCGCCGGGCTGAACTCACTCGCCGAAACCGAAAGCCCGGGGAAAACTCCATCGATGCCGACGGCGACAAATCCGGTAAAGGGGGCTCCGCATCCGAGCAGTCTGGATTCGTCCTCAAGCGCTCCCCGCCCCGTACGGCCACCGTCTATATGGGTGATTGTTGGCGTATGCACGTTGACGGGGCATCAAAAGCCGAGGGCGCAAATAATTGTGCTCATCTCCTCGGGCGAACTCTACACAATCGCATCGATGAAAGCCGGGTTGGCAGCCGCAACAACCAGGCCGGCATGAAGCCTGATCATTTGGACTCGCCTTTGCCCCTCGCCTGAGTCGATGATGAGTGCAGTCTACAAATGCGATTCTCTGGCGATGGTGAACCGGTTAGCGGGGACTACTACCGGGGGATCTCGGATGTTAAAATACTTGAGCCACGTCCTGGAGCTGCAAAAGGGCTTCAAGGCCATCCACTTCTCTCACATAGGACGAGCAAAGAATGCCCATGCCGACGCCCTTGCTGCCCTCGGTTCGGCATGCAACGAACTCGGAGGTACGCATCCAATCACTCTTGGGGAGATAGCGATGCCAAGTTTCGAGCAAGGTGTCGATGACGTTATGACTATCGGCGTCCACGGCCCAAGCTGGATGGACCATGTCGTCTCCTTCCTCCGAGACCAGACGCTCCCCTCGGATAAGAAGGAGGCCCACCGGATTTGATGTCAGTCCACATCGTACTTTCTGTCCCCAACCAGCCAGCTCTACCACCGTACTTACACCGGCCCCGATCTACACGTGGTGCACGAAGCCAAGGTACCCCACATTCTTCACGAGCTCCATGATGGGAGTTGCGGAAGCCACTCGGGAGGACGTACTCTCTCCGAGCGTGCCGTAACCCAGGGGTACTGGTGGCCAAGAATGAGGAAAAGTGCCGAAGAATACGTCAAGCGGTGCGAAGCATGCCAGAAGCACTCTCCCCTCCTGCACCAGCCACTTATGCCCCTACAACCGGTCACAAGCTCGTGGGTGGAAGCCGAACCCTTGATACACATCACGGCTGCCGAGGTTGAGCAATTCATCTGGAAAAACATCATTTCTCGTTTCGATGTGCCCTATGCTATCATCTCTAACAACGGCACCTAGTTCGTCGCAGAGGCAATTAAAACGCTGTGCAAAAAGAAGAACATTCGCGTATTCAACTCCACCGTGGCCTACCCTCAAGGGAACGGCCAAGCCGAGGCGTCGAACAAATCCATCTCGACCGGCCTCAAGCGTCAATTGACGAACAAAAGAGGAAAATGGGTGGAAGAACTCTCTAAGGTACTCTGGGGTTACAGAACTACCCCTTGGCGCGGAACTAGCCGAACGCCGTTCTCCATGGCTTATGGGACGGAAGCTGTCCTCCCCCTAGCTGCTATCGCTCCCTCCGCTTGGACCGAAGCCTTCCACCCGGCTACGAACGATGAGCATCTGGCCTCCGAGCTCGACCAAATTGAGGATCTCCGAGACGAAGCCAACATCAAATATGCCGCATATCAGTAGGAGGTCGCTCGGGGCTACAACAAGCACGTTCGCACCCGCCCCTTCAATGTGGACGATCTGGTCCTCCGGGAGGTTGTCCAAAAGAAGAATAAAAATAAGTTCATGCCCAATTGGGAAGGCCCCTACCGTGTTATGGCCAAGGCTGGTTATGGGGCCTACAAGCTCGCCGAGATGGATGGTACGGTGGTTAGCAATCCGTGGAATGCAACGAAGCTGAGAAAATTCTATGGTTAGGATCTTATGTTTATCATTTTTGCCTTTTTGGCTCTCGGCAATCCCTTTTTGTAATGTCTCGGGATTATAAATTGTTAATGATAAGATCCTTTCCTCAGTTCTTGTTATTCTTCCAAGATTTTTTTATTTTTGCACGAGTTGTTGCCCTCGGACGAGGGGTCTTTGATTAAATTACGTTCGACGGATCGAATCGACCTTATTCGAATGAATAGTCGTTTCAACGTTCGGTCGAACAGAAATCTCATAAATCGCTTGGCGCGGACAAACCTCGTGCTCGGTACGGGAATCAGTAGTTGTACCTCCTATACTTCGGCTGGGTGTCATTCGGCTAATGGCTCCCCGCCGAAGCAGGGGCTATCATCACTAGTTATCAATTTTTGTGCATGCATATCGGTTGCTTACAACTTTTGCCGTTTACGAGAATGTATTTTGCGAACTACTTATCGAATTAGCTGCGTGCTATTGAATTCGATTATCGCTCGGCGCGATATTGGAAAGTTCTTTGATTATCGCTTGGTGCGAAGCTAGAATCTTTTCTTGATTATCGCTCGTCGCGAAATTGTAAAGTTTGGATTATTTTCCTGATTAACGCACGGCGCGAAGTTGGAATCTTTCTTAAATACCGCTCAGAGCGAAATTGGACCATTGATGAAACAGGGGCTATCGTTATTAGCAGGCCTATGGTTATGACTCGAGTCCAGAGGTCTCGGCTCAGTTGTTAAAATCTGGTTTAAGCTCGGTGGTTAAAATTTTTCAGTTATGTGCGAGGGCCATCACTTGATAATTATTCAGAAATGATATTGAAGTACTGAACCAAAAATGAAGGAAGCATGCGCAGAAAAGGAAAGTGGACATCCATTCATTAAACGAAATAACGCTCGGCAAAAATAAAACGTTCGGTGCCGGCCCCGAGTACAACATCAAAAAAAAAAAAAAGGTGCAAATGAAACTAAGGCTCCGGGGCCTGGGCCGGACCCTGGTTGTCAGCAGGAGATCCGTCGGCACCCTCGTTCTCGGAGGTGGTTCCCTCGGGTACCTCATCCTCTTCAAAGGGCATCTCCGGAATCTCCACCTGGGGAATTTGGAGGGGGATGGAAGTCGAAGGCACGTAAATCGGCGTGAACGGGCGGCAAGGTCGTAAATGGCGAAGGCTTCGCCAAAGAAACGGCAACGTAATCGTGAGAGGAAGCCTTTTTGAAGGCCGCTTCTCCGTTGTCGTTCTCCTCCGGGCGAATTTTTCAAAGCGTCTCCTTGGCTCCCCTCAGTAGCCGTTGGAATCAGAAGCGCCACCATCATCTTGTCATGATGATGAGCCTTACCTTCGCGAGGTCCTTTCGCCTAAAAGAGGCCCTCGCCTACCAGTGACCTTGCTCGGAGACCATGGCCCCTCTCCCGGCCAAGGCTCAAGAGGGCTGCTACCCGCCACTTGCTTCCCCGAGCTCTGGCCTCACGGACGTGGCTTCCGCCACCTCCGCTCTTCCCTTTGTTTCCATTTCAAGCTCTTTTCTCCGCCAGTAATTTCTCCCTGTACCAAGCGTTGTATACCTTTGTCGCCAGTAGCCAGGCTGTACGACCGCCTACCGCAAAACACAAAAAAAGATAATGAGTCAAACAAGGTATAGTTGAAAATTAGAAAGTCGAGGGAGTAATCGGCGAAGTATGTTGGTGAACTTTTACCTTCAATGCATTTGCCAGAGGTTTGCTGTAGTTGTCGGGCGTGTGCTCGGACACCGCTTTACATGTCTCGCTGCGAGGGCGCAGAGCTCTGCCGCCATCGCCGGGCTTCTTGTTCTCCCGGACGCTGCCAGCCTTCGACGCTCCCTCGGTGAAGTCTCTGATCACCGACCTATACCTCGCCCTTATTGATGGGAGAGCCTCACTTCCTCATGACGGCCTTGTCCCTGGAAAGCAGCCTCGCTGAGATGGCGCGACCGGGCGCCGCTTCCCGAGGAGGGAGCAGGCCCCGCTGGGGCCTTTTTGGGGCTCTCTTGCCGACAGAGGAAGGATCGTGGTCCGGCGGCCTCTTCGAAGAGGGTCGCCGGGCGATGTACCTACCGACCAATGTGCGCCTCTTTTCTCAGCCTTCCCTTCCTTTTTCTCCTCAGCCCCTCTTCCTCCCCAGGCTCTCCTTCAGCCAGGTTCGCCGCCATTGAGCCTTCGGATCCGCTCCCCGCAATGAAAGACTGAGGTAGGCGGCCGATCCTCGAAGATGCTCGCGCTCGACGAAGTTCGGCTCGAGATATTGGTATCAAAGTTGCCTTTACCCGACGCGACCTCGCCTCGCACTCTGATCTTTTGCCCCTTTTCAAAAGCTCCCTCAGGACGGGCGATCCGAGGATGTCAAGGGCCGTACGACGGGGATTGCTAGGATGCGTTCGGACACGCCGCTGTCGGCATCCCCGGTAAGATGTCTATCACGCCTCAAGACTCGCAAGAGAAAAAGAGAGAGCAAGACACGCGAAGTATCTCGCAATTCAACAAGATGTATGTATAAAATAAAACAAAGAAGATAAAAATAGATGCACAAGTATGTGCCCTCGGACTTACTAGGTTTCCCCCGGCACCATGGGACAGTCCACGGAGACTTCTCCCCGGAGGCCCCCTCGTAGTTACCCCTTTAACGGCGAAAGCGAATTGGCAGCGTGCCTCTCACCGAGGTCGGACAAAGCATCCCGATGAGGTGGGTATTCCGCCGTCTTCGCGAAATAATATCTCCCGTAGCGGGCTCCATTTGAACACGTAGATGGCCATGAGATTGTTTAGGCGAAAGGGGATGTTGTGCGACTCGAAGCGGCCGCACGAAGTTAATGATCCCAGAACGTTGGTGGCAAGGCTGGTCGGAACCCATTTGTAAAGGATTTAGGAACGTTTGAGGGGCATGCATTGCCAGCGTTAGGCCTCCCCTACTTATAAGTAGCCATGAGCTCCAGACCGGGCCTTGGCCAGTAGCGGATCTGTCACTTCGCTATCACGAAATTTACGCTTCTGGATCGAAATCTCTACGGGAAACGGGCGAGCTCCTCAAAGCAGACCTGCTAGCTGGCGTAGTCTTTGGCGTATTCTGAGACTCCGTGCTTTGGATTCGGCGGCGGAATCGATTCCCAAGTGGGGCCATACTTTACGCCCCCGTCCATATAGACGTCATCATCTGCCGCGGGTTCGGAGGGATCCTGGGCTTCACCTTCTGGCACGACGGCAGTCCCGGATGTTCCCTCTTTACGCCCCGGTCATCCTACATTGGGTTCGGCACCGACAGCGGGCTCCTCCCTCGAGCCCTCTCCCTCGGAGAATGTCCCCAAATCTTCGGCACGTCGATTTGGTAGGCCGAGAATTGCCGACCTCCCACCATAGCTGCGGGTTGGGCTCTCAACCCCCGCGGTCTCTATCCACCTCCCGCACCTCCGGATCCGGAGACCAATCGACGGGGGAGCTTGGGACCTCCGTCGGGTCGACTGTGGGAGATGAAGGGATGTCGATCGGCACTACTGTGTTCGGGGATAGGTTCCGAGGAGGGTTCTGATCGGAGGTAGATGTTTGAGCACCACTCTCGGCGCGTCTTGCTGCCTCCACCATCTCCATCCAGCGATCGTTGGGGATGGCTTGAAGAGGGACTACGTCAAGTGGTTCGGTTCCGAACGGTGGAAGGTTTTGTTGGGAATGACACCTATAATCTCGTCCGAGACTTCTTAGTTGCTCATGGGCGCAGGACGCCTCGGATGAAATCACCGAGCCGGGTTTTCGCGCAGGACGCCGCCGCGAGATGAGTCCGGTGAACTGAAGCTCATCGGTGTAGAACCTACAAAGATTGCACGGGTGAAACAACCATCGCCGATATGCAATGTGTTTAAGTTTTAGAAAAAATACAGAAGTGGTGGGCATCGGCACCATGCCGAGCCCCCACTTGGTGTTTATTCTCCGAAAGCCTCGCCCATGCATAGGCCCTCGGCGAGGTTTGTGGAAGTATACTGTCGGCGGAAGACAATACTCTCAGAGATCTAACGCTCGAAAGAACACGATGAATGTTCTTCAAGCCCAGAATCCCGCGGTCAGGTTCGCCAAGACGCAGCCGGAAAACTCGCATGTAAAGTTTAAAAACTAAAAAGACAAAAAAAGTAGAGACATCGAGAAATCGCTTTGGAACAAAGTAAATCTTAAGTAAAAATGCACGTAAATGCAAGAAAGAATGATGAGGAGTCAATACCTCGAGTATTGGTCAAAGATCTTCACCGAAAAAACGGGTTTTGTTGGATCGCTGGAGAAGTGCAGCGGTGGATGACGGGCGGCGTTAGTTCGACGCCAGAGAGAGAGAGGAAAAAGGACTCTCTCTCCTCTCCGCCAGACATTTATAGGGGCAGTCAGAGGTGAAGCGGTCACCCCTTCAGACAAGACACGCCCCCCATTCCAAACCGCCGGGGCGGAGAGAATCAAACGACCGCTACGTCCAATCACGCTGGCTGACGCGAAGACTAGCACGCCATTATCATGCGGCACGATTTGCCAAGGTGTCGACGCCTTTCACGCTTCGGGATTGATGCGGGCGTGCTTAACACCAACCCTCCGAAGCGCCAAAGATAAAGTTGAACCTAAAGCGGCCATCAACCCGACCGAAGCTTTTATCCATGACTGCCGCAATTCGCGAGCCCATTCCCACCGGCCCCATCAGTTTTATCACTCCCCTACCCTCCACTCTGTCAACGGCGGAAGTCGGCGCTTATCAGAAGCGGCCAATCTATGCATTCACTCGCGCTACTCTCCTGCGCATAAAGAAGCCAGTGCTCCGCGATCTCTGTGACCAACTAAATCGAATGCTAGCTGATTCACTACGCTGCTTAATGCTGGGTGGCATCTTTATGGCACATGTGCATGGTTTTGGACTTCCACAAGGATTTGAACGTATTTCCGCCGAAAATGGAGGTGCCTACGAGAGTGCATCCTCTTGTCTCTAAGATACCTCGACCTCCGCCGACGGCATGAAAGGCCCCGGACGGGGTCATTGCGGCCGCAGCCAATCATCACCTACAAGGGGCTCTAATCTCTTGGTTCGGGGAAGCGTGCTGCATTTTAAGCACGCTTCTAATGAAGCATTAAATGCGCAAATACCTTACTCGGCTACAATGCCCGCAAATAAAGACGCGGCCGCGTGGAATGTCTCGAGGTGATTCGACTACTTTCGAGCCCGTGCATGACGCCGGGCCGAGATATGGGCCCTGTGGCGGGGATAGAGGTCACTTCACCGCCATTTGCGAATGACAAAGCGTGGGGGAGGGCCGAAATCTGAAATGCACGCTCCCTCTGCCTATAAATACACACTCACAACTACCACTAAATAGATCTCTCTCTCTCTCTCTCTCTCTCTCTCCTGATTTACTACCCTCATAACTTCAGTCTTTTTCTTGAGATTTAGAGCATATATCCTCTCTCCGGTGACTGACTTTATCATCGGAGTGCCTTCCCGGACCACCACCGTCCGGGCTAGGCACTAACGAGGTTGTCTACTTGTGCAGGTCCTCCTTAGGCGTGCATCATCTCTTCTATCGCAGCCCGTTCAACCCCCTGAAGGTTCAGAAGGCTCAATCCGGCAAAGACACCCCCACAAAAATAATGTCCACTAGCTACTAATAACTTGACTTAATTTTCAAGTCACGCAGTTACTCTAAGTGTTAACAAGTTGGTTGGTGTGAATTGTTAAAATATGTTATTTTTTTTGGTGAACCCAAAAATAATAATAATAAAAAAGGACACATTATATCGTCAACCTACCATTATGGGGGACAAATATTTTTCCATGTAATAAATACCCTAAAAAAAGAGAGAACAAAGTGGTGGTGTCCAATCTGCCTCCAATCTCACCCATTTTAAAACATTGCTTGCTAAACAGGGGCACTCGCATGTTATAGTATCAAATATCAAATGGGCAGTTATGACTTTGTTATGTCCTTCAAATTATTATTCGCATTATTCTAAGCTGAATTGCATAGTACTGTACAAATTGGTCTACAGGAGCTGAGGAGCAATTATTTATTTTTACTTTTTTCTTTTCTTTTTGGCAGAATGAGAACTAAGATCATATGTTATTGGAGAGAGACACAAAATAGTTAAGATATTTCGGATTAAAAACCAAGAACGAAAAAAGATCATAGACGACATCTGATGACCTTTATCTATTTTTTTGATCGGCTATTTGATTACTCCCTCCGTCCCTTTTTAAATGTGTTACTTGGGATTCTGTGTCATTTTCAACGGCTTATAACTTTTAATTTATAATAGCTTTTATGATTTTGAAAATTTTGTATAATAGAAATAATTAAGATCTATCAAACAAGATCCATAATGCATATGTTTTGAGGTTCACATTAAAAGTTATATGCCGTTGAAAATGGCACAGAATCCCAAGTAACACATTTAAAAAGGGACGGAGGGAGTACCATTTTACTTCAACTTTTAAAATAATCATCTTTTTTAGGTGAAACATTGTTAGCAATAAAAAAATACTGTAACTCCATTCCACTTTCTTGACAACAATAATGTTGTTTAGAGAGCCCTAAACATAGTTTATGAAACCTACTCACTAGACTTCCATAAATAACAATAAAAGTAAACAAACAACATTAAAAGCAATCATACTCTCTCTCTCTCTCTCTCTCTCTGCCCCATTGTGGAAGTTTGCAACATGGCCACAATGTCTAATTTCTTGGGAAAACATAACCAAAAAAAAAAAAACACACAAATGGAGGAATTCCAATGAGATGACCTAAAACTAATCCTGTGGGGGGGGTCCAATGACAGTAGCCCCATGTGATTTGATTAGGGGAGGCACCAAATTGTTAACTAAAATAACGGCAAAATATAACCCAATAAATTCTGACTCAAATGTGGCTGCTACCCATAAAAATAAGAAGGGCAAATTATAACATAAGACACCCATAATACTATATGATTAGTGATAAAAGTTTTTAACAAGCAACTGTGACGTTTTGGATGCTAAGTACTCCAGGAATTTAGGCCAACATCCGATCTTGAAATTCTTGAAAGAATGGCATCTATTCAACATCAAGATCATAACAGGATTCCAAACAATGAACAATTTAGACCATACCTCATTATTAACTACCAATTCATCTAAAAAACTAAGTTGTTACGCATCCCAACGTGTAGTCATGCTCAGATTAACGTCCTCACATCTAGTCACGCTCACATTAACATCATCCTCACGTGTAATCACACTCACATTAACGTCTAAGTACGATAATTATTATGGTATAAACGGCGAGATTCCAACATAAGATATATTGCCCGCTAATACCATATTAAATTTTAACCAACAAATCATCTAAAACTTTAAGCTAGTAGAAAGAGAGGCTACTTTATTAGGCAAGAATTGGACAAATAAGTTCTCCAACAAGAAGCTATTTGACCTGTGAACTCTGGCATTTGCCAATCTAAGACAAGTTCTTTCTTTCTAAATCTCTATACCTCTATTTGACATTTTGTTATGAAACAAAGATAGAAACACCAAATCTGGGGGTTCAGAGCATTTCCAATGGTGATGTAATGTCACCTTTCGTGCTTGTAAGGCCTCAAGGGTAGAACTACCATCCCATGAAAATCCAAGGGAAAACCATCAAAACCAAGGTTCCAAAACATTCTGCACATGTTATGGTATCACATGTTGGTATTAACACGCATGACAATTCGCAAAGAGGGAAGGATCATGTTTGTAGACACCTAAATTGCACTTGTATTTTGTAGTCATTTACAACCAAGAGTAGTAGTAACTATGAAGACCAGGCATGAACATTAATCTCAAGGTGAGACCTGGAATTTAGAGATGCTTCAATTGGAATAGAATCTCCATAGCATTCGAAAATGGAAAATTTAAGATTCACAAAATATTCAGCTCAGTGAAATATAACATGAAGGAGAATCAACAGAGAGAATCAAAAAAGGGTGAAGATACCAGTAGTACCGGAACAATTTCAGCAAGAATACAAGGCACATATAATCCGACAAATCCACCGCGTGGTAAACAAATTGGATTTCTGGAACAAGGGAATTGTTCATACTTGATGATAACTGTAAGTGATGATTCAATATGTTGAATAGAATCAACAGATATTGTAGTCATACAGGCAAGGAAAAATACTGTCAAAATATCTACTTCTTCCTACAGCAGGATCATAGCGCAAAAGGGTAGCTAAGAATACCCAAAGCAAATAACGAAGAGGCATCAATCAAAAGGTTAAACCCTTCTTTTTTCCCATTTCTGGTCTTACAACGTAGCTGAATACAATAGATAACCCCCAACATAATTAGAAATAACCGCTGCTCGTTGCCAGAGCAGCACGAAAACACCGGTAGAGGTGACAACAACAACATCGAACATAACAGATGAAAGAAATAGAACTAAACTACTAGACCATCCAGTTAATAAAACATCTGGTTCTTTCTTGATATGATCCTAAACCACAATGACAATTAGCATAGTGAAATCACAGCCAATAATATCCAAACGATCGGAGACTAAAGCAGTTAAAGTTATGAAGCAACATCTCAAATGGTAATGATTGGATGAAGATATCGATCTTCAGCACCTCCACGCCGAAGCTGAGATGAGCTCCTTCCGCTGCCAGCATAAAACAAGTGAATACTGTCTCTTTTCAACATGAAATCCTCTGACTGGAGTCCTCTTGACCACACAATCAGCTTGTGATTCTGCGAAATTACTGAATGTCAATGGAGAGAACCCAGATGACAAAAAAAGGTTCCTCCACTGGGGGGTCTTCTCAGGGGAACGGTATCGACCCATTATGATTTTTTCAACACCCGGTTGAAGCAAGAACCTCTCAACCTTCTGCAAGGCCTCTAAGTTCACATTCACAGCATCAAGTGACTCAAGGAGATTTGAGTAGGACTGAAGGGCATGAATCACATGGTTTGGGAACGCGAGATCAGTTCGGTCGCAACATCTGTCCACAGACACCACAATTTTGGGGGACAGTTGCTTAACGAAGCGAAGGATCAAAGGGAGGGGCAGTTGGCTATTCGAAAACGAAGCAATTGGGAGATTCACTGCAACCGCTTCGTTTTCAGAGAGATGAAGAGGGAATTGTGACCAAGAAGCAGAGTGAAGGGAATCAAGGCTTAGAATTTCAAACTCAAATGGGATATTAATTTCACAAGCAAATTGGATCAGATTATCTCTAGTGAGGCCTAGCTCAAGTTGGTCATGGGTTGAAGGGGAAGCAAATGCAGTGATTTTCAATGAAGGCGGTCCACCGCCTCTCATGGCAAGCTCTTGCATAAGAGAAGCCCATTGCCCACCAAACCCGATATCGAAATCTATAACATGAATTTGATCAGACCCATCTAAAGCCTCAAGGAGGGCTTGGTTGCAAGTGAAATTTGCAAACTGGAGGAGTGGTGAAATCTCGGAGAAAGATTTGTAAGCACCAATCTTCATTATCAGATTAAAAGGCGACGGATTTGGTGAATTGGGTGACATGAGCAATTGAAGGAGGGATTCTTTGCAGAAGAAAGAAGCCCTAATGAAAGGCTTACCGATTGGAGAGAGGTGGTGATTGAGCCGCGCCAATATCCCTTGCGCGAGTACCGTATTCCCTATCTGGATTAGCTCCGCCGCTTTGAACAGCTGGTCGATTATCCCCTGCTGGTGTTGTCCCATTTCGTCGGCAACAATTTTACTTGGCCTCTGATTAAGGAATTGTAGAGAGAGATCTTGAGACTGCGGAACCAGGTGGTCAAGGCCGCCGCCACCACCGGAGTTGTGCCTTTTCGCTTGTGGTGGGAAGTTGGAGTGGTGGTGTTCATTTTGTGGGTACGGAAATGGCAAGAAAAAAGCTGGGTTTTGTGTGGGGTGAGATTGATGCTGGTTGATTAACAGATTTGGGTTGAAAATCTGGGGTTTCAAATCGAGGGTTTCAAGTGGGTTGAAAGGGTTTGAAATGGGGCCAAGGTTGTTGGAAAATGGAGGGAAGTTAGGGTTAGGGTTTGAAGGGTTTGGAAGCTTGAAATTTTGGGGGTTCGGTAAGTTTGAGGCTAAACCAAGCTTGGAAGCTGAAAAAGGAAGAGAGGTGTTTAGGCAACCCAAGAAATTACCAGATGGGTCTAACCCAAACCCTTGATCTACAATCCCAAAACCACCGTTGAACTCGAACTCCGCCGTGGACGGCGGTGGAACACCACCGCCTCCGCTCTGCAGCAACTTGTTTAGACCCATTGATGGGTCCTCCACATCTCCCATGATCCAGCGGAAGAAAGATTGCTCTTGGCCAGGCGACGCCGCCACGGGGTCCGACAGCATGCTCTCCCAGTCCTCCATCACCAGCCCACATTTCTCCGGCACGGCGGCGCCTCCGCTGCCCCCTAATTCAACTCCACCCACATTCGAGCTGCTGGTTTCTTGCCATTTCTGAGACGAGTTACCCGAAACCGCCGCCACCCCTGCCGTGTCGGTGGAACCACCACCCCCTCCGCCGCTGCCGCCGCCGCCGCCGACCAGGGTTGAAGTAGAAGTAGGAGGGCTTGGACTTCCTATTGTTGTATCCAGAACAGAAGTAGGCTCAAAACCCAGAAAGTTACCAACTTGCTTGTTCTTCTTCCACTTGTACAGCAATGGATTTGAAGATGGTGAAGAAAAACAAGAGGCCTCTGGAATTAGGTCTGATAACACCCCCTTCCCCTCAAAATCAAAGGGTAAGGGCATCCCTTCATTCAACAGAAACCCACAAAATTTCACTCTTTCTTTTTTCTTCTCTCCCTCCAATTCAAAAAACCCAGCAAAAACAACAGACCACCCAAAAGCTCTTTAACAAAGAAAAGTAGAAATATATAAAACTAAAGGCTTAAGGCTCAAGAAGAAAACAAATATGAAAGCAAATTGTAGGGGCCTGGGCTTTTTGGCCTGCAATCAGAGGGTCTAGGCTAAAATAGCTAGTTGAATGCATCTAAATCAGGAAAGAGAAGAAACCCACTTCACAACCCACAGGAAATTAAAGTAGGAAACTGCTCTTCAAATGGTAGATGTACATAGTTGGCTCCTTGTTTGCTCTGGAGTTTGTTCTTCTCTGATTAAAAAGATTGGCTATGGTTGAGGGTTGTCGCTCTTATCTTCTCCTCCTTGTAGCACTCTGTCTTCCTTCTGTTTTCTGCCATGGATGCGTGCAACATAAAAAAGTGGTAAAGTGCCACCCCATCCTCTCTCTCTCTCTCTCTCTCTCTCTCCTCTCCTCTCCTCTCTCCCTCTCTCACTATTTTCCTAATTTTCTATATATTGGGGTTTTTTTTTTTGTTTATTTTGTACCACAAACATCCAACAGAGCCATCGTTTTCAAAAGTCACAAATATATGACTAATAAACCAATCAAATTACTTGTATTTTTAGTTCTATTTGCTCGTTCCATACCAATTTTATCGGAAGTCATTTAAATATCTTACTAAAAGTCCAATTTTACCGATCCAATTTTATCCGATGTCATTTAAATATCTTATTGAAATTCCACTTAACTTTCTAGTAGTTAAGTTTTGAATAATACTTTACTACACTACTCAACATGGTGAAAAAACCTCCTCAAAAACCGATTCATGATAGGTTTGATTAGAAAGCCGATTCATGCTTTGTTTGATTAAAATTTGTTTTGAAAACTACTTAAGTAACCCATAAAATCAATTTCGATGTATACTTGAATCTTGATATGCTCTCAAATCAAATTTCAAGTCAAGACTTTTATGTTTGATAAAAAGACAAAAAAAAAAAAAAGAAGAAGAGAGGCAAGACTTGCTTATAACTAATTTTAAAGAGTAATAACCCGAAGGCCTCAAGTGAAAACAATAATGAGTTGTAATTCTAGCTATCTTAAATTTATTTTTTTTGTTATTTGTCATTCCTAATTCCTAACCTATTACATAAGGAGTAATGTGACTCGATCTCAAAATGCAGTGTGAGATATCCAAGAGCTCTACCGCATGAGCTAACCATCACTTGCTAGCTATCTTAACTTCAAAACTTGATAAATGCTTTAAGACAACCAATAAGAGTTTCTCCTTTGAATTTATTATTCCTAGCATGAATATTATGCTTTCGACAGATGAAGGAGGGAATAAGTCCAAACAAAAAAAGTTTACTAATGTTACTTTTTGAAATTTTTGTATTTGTTGAATTTTTTATGGTTTTGTATTTGGTTCGGGTTTCGGCCATAATTTTATATATTTTTTATTCTTGTCATTGAGATGAATCACAAAATATAAATTTTTTGATGTAAAACTAAAAAATGCAAAAAAAAAATTAAATAAAAATAAAAATTTACTAGTATAAAATGTCAAGGAAAACAAGGCCAATTTTTTATTATTAAAAAGTATAAAATGTCAAGGGAAACAAGGCCTTAAACCGCTAGGACAAAAGTTAGAGGCAATGCTTTACATTTTTTATATTTTCTCTTCTTCTTTCTTATTATTTCACTCTATTAAGAGGGTGTTTGAGAGCTTAGTTGTTGCATTTTCAATTTCTAGTTTTTAGCTTTTGGGTGTTTGGGAGCTCTCTACCAAAACACGTTTTAAGAGAATGAGTTTTCAAATTTTCACATTGGAGAGGACAAGTGAAAAAGAGCTCAAGAGGAGCTTTTCAAGTTCTCATTCTACTTCTTATTTTTTCCACAATGTTAAAAGACTATTTTACCCTCCTACATATATGTTAATGTTATTTCGTAACTTTCATATAGATTGACATTGTCATTAGGGACAGTATATGTTTTTTTTCCCCCTCTTTAAGGATAACATTGACACAAAATGAATAATTGAAAATTATTTCTACTTTTTTTTTTTTCAAATGGTAGCACGCCAATTGTGTTAGGGTATTGTTCAAACAGAAGAAAAAAATTGTACACGACTTTTGATATTGTCAAAATATGTTTTTCTTGTTATTTAAATTTATAGGCTTAATATGCGTAATGTTAACTATCTGTTCTTTTTTTTTTTCTTCATACGTAGTTTTTCTTTTGTTTTTGTAATAATGATGGTAGAAATCCTTTTATATTTTGGCAATTAGTTCCATTTTACTTAATTTTATCAAGCACAAAACAATAACGTATTTGGAGACTTTCAATTACCAAAAATATAACAAGAAAAAAAAATGGCAACAAAAAAGCATTAATCAATATTCCATAGTAAGGAAACAAGGGCCAAATGGTAAAAAATCATTTTGTAATTTATTTTGGTCATTTGTCTCCTTAACACTATTCTTGTTGCAAAATGCATACACATTTCTCACAAATACTCATACTAAATTTAAAATACATTATAATTATAATCCAAAAAATCAAAAATTTAAAAATGAAAAGTAAAAAATGAGACTCTCAAATACCTTCTAAATATGTCATATATTAATTTTTGTGGCTTGTTTGTAGATGCATTCGTTATCTTCCCCAGTAGGGTTTTCTGTCACTCGCTTCATTCCCACGCCAATATGCAGCGCGTGTTCAAACACCTCTAATGCAAAAAAAAAAAAAGCAATCCTTCTGTCAAATTGCAGTTGTTTTCCAAATTTACCCTTTTACCTTTCCTTTAGTAACCACGACATGTAGGGGTATTTTGGTAAACAAGTACTGATGTCCTGGTTTTCGATACTGAATCTGATTAGACAACAGACACTGAGCCGACTCCTCTTGTGGGTGGGTTTCGAGAAACATTTGAACGGATGAGATATTTTGGGTGGGAGTTGGATGTGTGGCTGAGATTGAAAGTTGACATGAACCAATTTTGATTAGGCTTTTGGATCGTAAAAACACTTTTTCACCGCGGGGAAAAAGGGCAGTAAAAAAAAAACTTAAAAGCCACCAAGCCCAGCCATGACTTTTTTGGGCTTGAATTGGGCCAAAATTTGAGGCCCAAGTGATTGTGCAAAGTAAAGGAGTCTAGTCGGACTTCAAGCCCGTACAAATAATAAAGGGTTGAATATACAATTATATTTAATTGTCCTTGTCTAATTTTTTTTAATTTTCATATGGGAGTGCATGTATGATGATAGGAAAAGTGTTTGTTTCATGAAAAAAAAACATGAAAATGCATATGAAAGTGCGTTCAGCGGGTGAGTCCATCAGATGCACTTTCATCTGCATTTTTTTTCCTTTCTTTCATGGATTGTACGATGCCTCATGATGATACTTATTATATGCGTGTATTGTTCTATCATGTCAAACCACTAACACTAGGGGATCCAATCGCTAGGGATGGCAACGGGTCGGATCAAGGCCGGATTTTGCTAACCTTGGACCTGAACCCCAAATGGGTAATGTACCTCCAAACCTGCTCTGATCCCCGACGGGGGATTTTTAGGATCTCCAAACCCGCCCCTAACGGGTATCGGATTACCCGATTGGCTCCGAAAATCCAAATGCTTTTTGGACACATGCTTCTTTAAAAAAAAAAAAACACTAGATCCTATTATTTGTTTGCAATTCTAAAGCTTTTCAATATCATATTTTGGTATGACCCATCTAGTTTCCAAAGCAACATGGGTAATGGGTTTCTTTAACTACGTTTGATACAAGAAAATCGAGAATTACAGACAAGTAAACAACAATACAAGTAAACAAATGTATAACTAAATATTTCGGGTCGGGTCAGATTTCGGTGTGGATGTTTACAAAATCGAACCTGAACCCGAAAAAAATTTAAAATTTTCCTCTAAATTCGACCTGAAACCCGAATTTTAGAACGGATAACCGCCCCGTTCGGATCGGGTCCAGGGTGGAGGCAGATCAGATCGGATTGGTCCTAAATGTCATCCCTAATTCCCTACCAATCGCACTTATGTCAGGATCGAAACTAAAGTCTCAACACGTGTTAGAAGTGTCAGCAGTATGTTTAGTCGCAATATAAAGCGATACTTGCTAAAGCGAGGGTTGATTTCTCCGCTCTACAAGTATTTTTTTGAGTTGGGTATCTATGCCTTGATATTGTTTGTGTATGTTTGCGAATAACTTGCCTAGCAACTTCATACTTTGTAGTCCAACATTCTCTATCTTTCTCATCAAGCTTATCGTACATTGGCATATGAAAACACATGCATGATCAATATTTGAAATAGAATTTTTTTGGGTACGACTCGGATGAGTATTCTTGTTTATATCGCTGCGGCCCTGGTGCCAAAATCATCAAGGAAACAAATCCACGTCTTGTAAGAATATTATACTGACATAATGCATGAAAGGCAGAGAGGGATATTTGTCCAAGTTCGTGGACTTGTAATAGCTAGCATATGCTCTGAATCTGATTTGATAAATTTAATACTTGTAATGTCTCCTCTTGCGCATGCAAATACACCCCATATATTTTCAACCCTTTTTGTTTGTACATATTAGATAGAAATGACAGCAATGCATGGGATATCATGTTCTTTAAACCCTTTTTGGCTGTGATGTTTTATTTTGTTTGTCCAAGAGGAGAGTTCAATGCAATTGATGCATGGTGCAACTGTCCTATACCTTCCATTTTCACAGAAAATCATAATTTTAAACAAAACAAATGGTAAAAGATTAGCTAAATTGGTTGTGAGTTGATCAATGGCTATTTTATCACTTCGAATTGGACAAATGCACTGCATTCGTAGGCAATGTGATTCTTAAAAAAATAAAATAAAAACACTAATGTTTGCCTTTTGGGTGGTGGTTAAAGTGCAAAAACCATTTAAAATCCACGAAAAAGTAGGAGAAGAAAACTATATATGTGAAAGGGTGTAATGATATCCGACAAATGTGTGTATTATCCACTCTTATATATTGAACGTAGTTAGTAAAATCGTAGAGTAAAGGGAGAAAACACTATAATTTTAGTAATAGTTCATGTTGGGGCAGCTTTAGTACATTTGTGGGGTCAAATTCTAAAAAAAAAAATGGAGCAAAATATATTCGTCAATGGCGTCAAGAGACCCCACTGGACCACTTCTCTCCGACCTCGTACTTATCCGAGTGATCAAATTGTTAGAATTGCAAGGTCATTATGAGTGGTAAAATGGCAAACTATATATAGTGCTTATAGGAATTAGGAATTGAAGAATATTTTGTTTTAGAAATAGAATAAGTACCACTACATTATTCTTCACCTTGATGAAGCTGGGCTACATTATCATTTTTCATGTCAAAATAATTGAGTTGCTTTTTAAGTGTTTGCTTAAGGTTCAGGAAGGGCACACTCCAGCCACTTTTTGTTCATCGTTGTTATCATGTTATGGTATTTCTCAATTAACTTCCAATGCTTTGAGTATTATCCTTCAAACAATACACATACAGGAAGATAATAATTTATATGTCTATTTTAATAATAATAATAAGTGAAAAATATGTTAGATCCCTTGTGCATGGATCCAATATAGATGTCTGCAGAAATACTAAGACGTTTATTTTACTACTTAGGGGTTGTTCCAGAGACTAATTAATTCCTAAATTGATTTTATTGCGTTTTACAAGACTGATGATTTTCTCACAATACATTAACTCAACAAACCAAGTTATACCGATTACAAATGTCAATAAGTTATTCATTGACTCTAATAAAAGAGACAAAAATTTACACATGACATGATATTGAACACGCTCACATCATACGTGACTGCTCACTTTTGTTGACAATGTATTGTATATGGAACTTGAAAATGAGGGTGGATTTAAAAACATAGAAAATATATAAAATTTGGGTATTCAATTGGGAAGGAAGGGGGTGGACATGCTTAGGTCTGGCCTGCAGAATAGTTTAGGAAAAGTAGGATTTGGATTTGTGAGAGACAAGACTTTGGGCTAGTTTGGCTTAAAAGTGGATTATGGTTTTTTGATTTTTTCGTTTCGTCTTTATTCAATTTTTTTTTTTTTGCATCTGTTAGTTTCGCATCAAGATTTTGTGGTTTTTAGATTCTTCTCGACGAGACGAATCTAACAAGTATAAAATTATGGTCAAACCAAATATTTTTTTGAATAAAGTCGAAATATGTGGATTATTTGCCAATAATCCAAGTATTTTGGCTTTATTAAAAAAAATTGAGTTTTAACCATAATTTTATACCTGCTAGATTCGTCTCGTCGAGAGGAATCCAAAAACTACAAAATCTTGATGCGTAACTAACAAATATAAAAAAAATTAAATAAAAACAAAATAAAAAAACCAAAAAATCATAATCCATTCTTAGGCGAAACCACCACTTTGTTTGTCCCCCCCATGTGAAGGATAACAACTCCTCCTTTCTTCTATGAAGTGTAAAGTGAATCCAACTCAAATCCTCTTTACTTGCCTCCCTCTTGTTTTATGTTTTTTTACGTTCATATTATTTTAATAATTCCCTTTCCTTCTCTCTTTATCTTCCCTCCTTTGTTTGTGGTTATTAAAAAGGATGACTAACATGTTCTTTTCTCTGTTTTCAAGGCACCCTACTACTATATTCAAGCAATACAAACACCAAAAAGTAAGGGGACCCAGTACCTACCAAGGGAGCCACTCCTAATAGATTTTAAATTTTCATTTAAGCCTTATACTTATGTTTAATTGCTCCAATATTTTGTTCTCTATTTGTCTCTTAGCTTTCTCCATCTCCATTACTCATTCATTTCTCATTCTAGTTTGTTCATCAACTTTCACCTCTGATCTTAACTTTTATTTTATTTTTCTCTATTTCCTTCAAATTTTTGGTCTATCATTCACCTCTTATATCTTAACTGCTAATATTACGTTTTTTTCATTCACCGTCATGTAATCGTTACGATAACCATAATTAAGATACATCAAGATTTCTTTGATTACATAGTTTTTGTCCGCGTTCGTGTAATTGTTACAATGACTGCATAAGAATTAAGATATACCAAGATTCTGTTTTGGTTGATTACATTGTTTTCATTCTCCTTCATGTAATTGTTAAAATGACTGCATATAAGAATTAAGATATACCAAGATCGATTTTGTTTTCGTTGATTATGTTGTTTTCATCGCCCTTCATATAATTGCTAGAACAACTGCATTACAATTAAGATATACCAAGATTTTGTCTTCGTTGATTATGTTATTTTCATCGCCCATCATGTAACTATTACAATGACTACATAAGAATTAAGATATAGCAAGAATTCACTTCGTTGATTAGTTTGCTTTCATCCACCGTCACGTAATTGTTATAATAACTACATAAGAGGTTAGATTCTTTTCCGTTTGAACAAAAATCCGGATAATGACAGATATATATATATTCGAACCATATGAAGTTTCGGGTATGATCATCTACATTATAATTAAGGGCTATAGATTAGTAAACACGTCAAGCTCAACAATATATAATTCAACAATTAATTAACAAGCCCGAGACCTCCTTCACCCAACCCTTACTTTATAAGCTAAGGGAGGTTTTATCTTGGCATGATCAGCTTTCATCATACTATATTAAAACTGGGTTTCTTGGTTTGGTAATTATTTATTAGATCCAGAAAAAGAAGTAATGATTGATTAAGTTCATGTACCAAAATGACATAACCAGCTGCTTCGATTGGCTCACATGGCTTGTGGAAGGGCAATCAATAGATTAAGGTCAAATTAAAACCCTGTGACGCGGTGGCCGTGGCATATTTTGAGATCACGTCATAATTTAGCCTTAACTACTCCAAGTACTAAAAAATTGAGGAGTTCAAGAGCCCTGCATATAATTTAAGTCCCCTTTGGACTAATTCAATTAATTTTTGGTAAATGCAGTCGGTGGTTTTTTTTTCCCCCTTTTTTCTAGTAAAAAAATTCATGAAAGATGACCGTGAAGACACTAAAAGAGTTTTTCCTATCTTTTTTATATTGTTTTCGTCTTTAGTGATTTTTTTCACCTTTTATCTATATTTTTATTTTTTTATTCCTCTCGTTGAAAAAATGATTAACCCAAAAATTTGATACTAAATCTGATAAACTTGTACGACAAAACCAACAAAAAGACTAAAAAATTTAGGCCGAAGGGACCCTTGGTCTCTATAGCTTGGATTATCCTTTCTACTATTTTTTCTATTTTCACTATGGAATTAATGGTTTTGCAAACAAATGAGAATATAAATAAAGGTATATAGGATTGTCACCGTAAGATAACCAAAGTTTTGAAGGTGTGTTGTATTTTTTTTTACCTCGATTACATGAAATTGAATGTGTTGGTAGGTGTAATAATATTGGGTCCAAGCCTTTTTTATTTTTATTTTTATAATTAGGTATCCGTGCACCTCTACTAATCCTGAGAGACCAATCCCACCATCTAGCGGGAGCTCTATTTAAAGCCAGATCAAAACTTTGTATGGTCTGACCTCAAAGGAGTTAATAACACATAAGAAGTGTCGAACTTGAGACCATAGATCATAGATGTATTCAGGGCCGGCTCAAGCCCTAGGCCCAAGAGACCTTAGATCATAGATGTATTCAGGGCAGGCCCAAGCACTAGGCCCAAGAGGTCTAGGCCTAGAGCATCCCCAAAACGCATAATTTTTTGGACACTCCAATAATTTTTTTATATTAGAGTTGAATAGGTATGTTTTCAACCCAATAGATAGAAAAAAATAGAAAAGGCCCAAAAAGTTAATTACTTGGAGAAAACTAATGGCCCATTACAGCCCATGTTCTACAATTGATTCATAGAGCCTATTTCCTTCATTTCGTTTTATATTCTTCGTCTTGCACCTTTTGTTTCCTCCTTCCCCAATGTGGGAAAAACCTTCTCACTCCTCTCCAACAAAACGGAAAAGAACAAAAGCAATACAAAATACACCTGCCATTAAAAAAAAAAGTATAAAATATATTCATTCAAACATTGGTAAACCGTAGTGTTGTACCCACCACCATTGAAGAGGAAAACAAAAATTAAACATCATGGCCATTGACTCATTTGATGTGTTTTACTTGATTTCAATATTGTCTAACTAAATTACAATGAACCATACCAAAATGTATTGTGATTGTTACTGAAAAAATTATTTTCCTAAAGGGCACATTTTTTAAATTAGGCCTAAGGCATCTAAAATCCTTGGGCCGGCGCTAGATGTATTAGAACTAATATCTTAGGATAATTGTAAAACTAAGCAACTTTTATGATACATATTAAGGGGTGCTCACGATCCGGATTGATCCAAATTGGCATGAATCCAATCTTAATCCGCAAGTGACGGATTTTTGAAAATAGAATCCGTGTCTGATCCAAAAGTCTCACAATTCGGTTCTAATCCGATCCGCAAGTCACAGATCGATTCCATATTTATCCACAGATTTTCAACTTATTCTAAAAAAAATCATTAACTCATTAAAAACCCAAATTCAACATTGAAACAAACACTTCAGTAGTATAGCTAGTAGATGAGAATATAAAAACATCAAGAATAACAGAGAAATAGCAGTCATTGGAAATAAATAAAGAAAGCTTGCTAAACATTCCAACAAATTAATTAAACAAATCTATACTTGAATATTATGGAATCAAAATAGAAAGACAAAAAACAAAACTCAAAATTCATTTTGAAATCCCAAACATAGACTAGTGGGTTGTTTATGATTTGATTACTTAGAGGAAAATGCTAATGAGTGCAATATAAAGAAAATAAAATATCAAGAATAACAGAGAAGGAGCAATCATTGGAAAGAAATAAAGAAAGCTTGCTAAATATTCCAACAAATTAATTAAAAAAATTTATACTTGAACATTATGGAATCAAAATAGAAAGACAAAAAACAAAACTCAAAATCCATTTTGAAATCCCAAACACAGACTAGTAGGTTGTTTATGATTTGATTACTCAGAGGAAAATGCTAATGAGTGCAATATAAGAGTACAAAAAGGTACATTTGTTAGGTACCATTTGTACTTTAAATTACACTTTTAAGTGTATTTTAACGGCTCGTTTGGATGACGTATTGGTTTTGGAGGGATTAAATAGTAAGGGGGATAAAATAGTTAGGGAGATTAAATAAGAAGAGTAGATCCACATTGATATGACAGTTAAGAATGAAGGATTAAATAGTTCATGGTTTGGATGATGGATTAAAAAAAAGAGGGATAAGGATGGTAGATGATATAGGGTTGGTTTGGGTGAATTGAAAAAAACTAGTTTTTTGATTTTTTGGTTTTGTCCTTATTCAATTTTTTTTGCATTTGTTGGTTTTTGGTCGATTTTTTGTGGTTTCTTGGCTTGTCTCAACGAGAGGAATCTAAAAAGTATAAAATTATTAGCCAAACTTAAAGTTTTGTGAATAAAGACGAAAAATAATCTAAAAAACGCAAAAAATTTTTGAATAAGGACAAAACTAAAAAAACCAAAAAATCAATTTTCCCAATCACCCAAACCAGCCCATAAAATCATGTCAAAAGACTTTATTGCCCTTGGTAATGCATATATTAGATTATGTATTTATATAATTATATAAATAACAAAATTAATTGTTTAGTTATAAATTATATTAAATAATTTATTTCAATATTCTTTTATAGCTATTTCAATATTCTTTTATAGTATAAATCAAGAATATTAAATATTAAAATTAACTCAACAAGCAAACAATGTAAAATCCTAAAGTATAAATTTTTTTTGAATTTTTTTGTATCGAATTAAAGATCTCTCTTAGTAGTTTAATTATGGTGCAAACAAAAATAAAAAATTACCTGCGGAAGTACTTTTTTTTTTTCCAAATGATATTGAAAAACAACTCAACAAGCCAACAATTTAAAATTCTAAAAGTATAAGCACCCCTCCCCCTGTTTCTATTTAGTATGGCTTCTACCTGATTATTCAGCCCGCGGCTATTTAGTGCGGGTAGGGATGACAATTTTCCCAAACCCGATGGATACCGCCCCACCTCCCAACTATTTGGAGGCGGATATTATTTGATTTTTCGTCCAATAGGAGCGGGTATGGTAGAACTTAAAGAATATCCGGTTGAAAATGGAGCGAATATGATTTTGTGATATCCGTCTCCAAATACCCGTACCCGCCCCCATTTCAAATTGTATACATATTTTTATGAATGTATATGCGGGCATATAGTAGTATATAAATGTATATGTATGTGTGTATAGATATAAGTATGCATATTGGTATAATTTAAGTATATTGTTCCGAATTAAAACTATATGGTTTAAGTGTTAAAAAAAGTTTAATGATGATAGTTTTTAAAATTATATATAATCTTGGTAGACTATTATTTCTTCGCAACTTTCTATTCTATTTTGTTTTAAATGGTTGTTTTTGTTCGTACATGACACATAAATTAGATCTTATCATCTCTCTTTTCTTTTTCTTTTTTCCCAACTAGTTTGGATATGGATTTACCCGAATATACCTGATTCCCAATAGGAGGCGGGTATGGTGGATTGCCCACTATCCATTTTGGGTATGGAGGTGGGGATGGGGAAGAACTTCACAATTGGGGATCGGGGGTAGAATAGGATCCTCCGATTCATACCCTACTTGTTGCCATCCCTAAGTGCGGGTGTGTTTTTTGTTTCCAAATCATGGGCTAAACATCACATCATTCTCTTATCACCCTTGATTGCCTCATCCCTCTTCTTAAACCTTCATCGAAACGAGCCCTAAACGTGTAATTTACAGTACAAGTGGGACCCAATAAGTATATTTTTCTGTACTCTTAATGGGTGCAATAGTGCACTCACTAGCAAGACCCTTATTTAGAATCTTTGGGTTTTGGCAAAAATTCCCTAGAATATTAGGGTTTTTTTTTAATATTTAGGTTGATTCTATTTCTTTTTTAGTATTTTCTCGTTCTTCAAGATTTAGATTTAGCTTTTCTTTATTTTATTTCCCTTTTAATATTTCTATTCTCATAAATAAGTATGTAATTCTTAGGGTTAGTTGGTTGTTTATGATTTGATTAATGAAAATTTGCGAAGTTTTCTCAATGTCGTTTGTTCGTAGAAAGAGTATCTGTAATTCAAACTTATTTGTGATCGTTTTTGTTTCATGTTTTTTCCCATTTCAACACTGCATCAATGCGTAAGTGGTGAAAACCATCTACAAAGAGTAGTGCAGGCCCAATATCAATGATCTCAGCCCAATCTGAAGAGCACTGAGCCCAAGTCCTTATTTGGGTTTAAAACTGGGAGTCTGATTCTGAGAGCGATTTGGGCTATTCTACAGAATGGGCTTTTCTTTAGGGGCCTAACAACTGCCCAAACTAAAGAGCTGATAAATTCAAGGGTGCAGTATGCATTTTTTGATTTTTCAGAGTAAAAAACAAATCCCCATAAAATTATAGGGGGCTAAAGTTCTATTTCCCCCATTCAGTTCCGTGTCGGGAACGAAGTTCATCTCCTTAAAGCGAGAGAGAGAGAGAGAGAGAGAGAGCGAGAGAGAGAGCATTCATTATTGGTGTCAATAATCCAACCGAAAGCCTTCTTTTTTCAACTCTTTTCCCCAAAAACAGAAGGGAGATTAAAATTCTTGCAGGATAGAGAGAAATCCTTTCAGCGATATCGTATCTGTTCATCAATCTGGTAGGTCAGTCTATCCTTCTAAATTTTAGGACTTTCCGTTTCTTTTCTTGATCATAATTGATTGGTTGAGTCTTCAATGTCGGTCAATCTTGGTGGGTTTTTAATTTATTTTTTTACCAATTATTTATATCCCTGGTCAAACTCTGTAGTTTCTGAATCTTTCTGGGTTGGAGGGGTTCTTGTCCATCTAAATTTAGTTACCTGTATTGGATTCACGGTTATGTCCAAGATCTTTTGGGCTCAGTTTTCTTAATACTTAAAAATATGTAAGTATATTTTTTATGTTTTTTGTCTTGTTTTTGTGTTTTGAGTAATTTCACTTTTTATTTGTTAGAGAAGAAGATTATGTGCGAATTAGACCCATATTTGTTATTGCCTTTGAAGTTTTTCCTTCCTTTATGCAGAAGATGACTAAGAGCTCTTTCAAGCAAGAACATGACTTTGGTAGGTACAGTGTACTGGTTTTACTAATTACCCCACAATGTTATCAGTTATTTTCCATGGTAATGATGCTGTTGGGTGCTAAATATTGTGTGCAATTTTCAGCAAAGAGGCATGCTGAGGCTGCAAGAATTAGGGAGAAGTACCCAGACAGAATTCCGGTAAGAACAACGTTGATATCCAAGTATAAAATGTCTCAATCTATTTTTGTTTACTTTAATCCGTTATTAACTTGGTTATGTTATTTTTCGGGATTCTATTTTGGGTGTCCTGTTGGCATTCTGCATCTATTTTAGAATTTTGTTGTATTGAATTGTGAATAGTGTCTCCAAACTAATTTGAGTTGTTATTTCTCCACTCCTTATGATTGCATTCCTTGGATATGAGATGGGTAACCATGCTAGCACAAATTTCAAAATTTAGTGGCGAATCGCCTTGTGTTTGAACAAATGTTTGAAAGTTTTTTTGTTCTTGTAATGACCCTCTCCCGTCTTGTACAAGCTACAACATGGTCCACTTTGGCCACTCAAACCCCATGGCCTTTCGAGTTGGTCACCCAACCTTGCATTGCTGCAAGATGAGCATCCCTAATTGCAAAGTTCCAAAGGGCTTTGGTTCTCTCATGGCTTTTTAAAAGGCCTTGTGCAAGATAGGGTCATAATCTACTAGATATATAGCGCTGGGCTTTGCATTCACCAAGGGATGTGGGACTTGTGACTACTAAGCCGAACATCCACTAGGACTCTACCGGTGCCCAACCTTAACGTTTGCAGTATAGAAAGGCTAGGGGGTCAAGTTTTTTTCCACATTGTCGGTTGGTGCAGGCTCCGATACTATTTGTAGTAACTCGCTCTAGCATTGTGCATTGTTGTTCACTTTGACCACCCAAACCCCTTGGACTTCCCAGTAGGTTACCCATCCTCGCATTGCAACAAGAGAGGGAGCATCATTTTTCTTGTTATGAGCTCTGACATTATTGGTTGGTGCCGCCTACGGGGCCAATCCTTGTGCCCAACATTTGTTGGTGGCTACAGACATTTGTATATTCAGCACAAAGACAATGCTATGGATTGGGAAATATTATGCATCATTAAGAAGAGTCAAAGCTCTATTTCTTATTAAGATTTCCATGTCTAGATGGTGTTGCACATCACACCATTGCTAGAAACATTGAATCATATCCTGGCCGAGCAACTATTGCTAGAAACATAACTTTGGTGATTAACCTTTTGCTTTCACAAGTGCGCAACAGTTCTTGTTTCTCCGGGAGTTGATAATACCAAAAAAAAAAAAAGCAAATCATTTTTCATCTATGCACATAGTTCTATATATCTTGGAATATTGTTTGGGTTTCCATACTTGATGGCTCAAGCATTTGACATACAACATTGAAGTCCTGCTCTTTTGGTATCTTTGGATAGATACGGCTTCAATGCGTTTGTATGTGAGGGAATCACAACTTCTTTTAGTTGCCCATGAAGTGTTGTTTTCGGAATCTCCAAGGCCTTTGACATAGATTGAATATTAGTTTGACGGCAGAGGGGAATTTCAGAAATTCTCATGAGGTCAATTTGCACTCTATTGTGACCAACATTTGTTGGTTGTTTGGAAGATACGTCAACCATCATTCCATTGGCAAAACAAGTTTTGCCCGTTTCCCAAATTCGCAAGTCTGTTTTTCGATTTTGCCGAGAACGTTGTTGCAATCTCAATTATAGAACCTCCTTTTAACTTTCAACCTACACTTTGTATCAACATCATCCCAGAAATAGTTTGGCGTCGTTGATTGGTAAGATTTTTTCTTACATTGGATCAAGGAGTTTTCAAAACAAGAATCCATTTTGGTTGAGGAGAGGATTAGTAAGAGAGGAGACAACTGGATGAGAAAAAGTAAAATAAGGAAATTAGAGAAGATAAAGGGTTAAGGAGAGAAAGAGGAAAGTGGAAAGCATATGCTGGGACAATTACTTGAAATGACTTTATGCTTTTAAAAGGTGTATGATTACTTGACTAGCAATGCGTTAAGGCAGGACAGAATGTTGGCCTATTAAGAAACAACAGGTGAACAAGTTAAGTGCAGCAGAAATGAGATTGTTGAGGTGGATGTGCGGTAAGACTAGACGAGACAAGATTAGAAATGAAACAGTCAGCGAGATGGTAGATGTAGTACCTATAGAGGAGAAGTTAAGGAAAAATATGCTAAGGTGGTTTGAGTTTGTCTATCGTAGATCAGCGGATGCAGTAGTTAAGAGAACAGATGGGATAGCTTTGGGTAGCAACGCTTTGGGGAGGGGAAGACCCAAATTGACATTAGATGCAGTAGTGCGCAAAGATTTGAGTCTACTAAGTCTAAGTGAACAAGCAGCACTTGATTGAGGTCAATGGAGTAAAAAGGTTCATGTAGCCAGCCCCAATTGATTGGGACATAAGGCTCGGTTTGGTTTGTTTTGGTTACTTGACCATCCAAAGGTGATGATTCCATGACTCCTTGATCATCAAAAGGTGATGATTCCATGGGTTATTAATTGATACATTATAAATGGTATATGTATATATGTTCTCTATCTTGAACTTACAAAATATTGCTTGCCATTGAGCTTATGAAAGAAAGTTATTTCATCGTTGACACGGCCCTAATTTTGAGGATAGGGATAATTTTGAGGAAAGGGATTGATCAACATCTTTTGGGTAGTTTGCGCCTATGGGCACTTTGGGGCAGCGTTTGTTTGAGGATTGTTGCCAAGGTGGAGATTGTTGACTTTGTGGGTGAGGTAGCTCCACCCTATCAATTACTAAGCTCTCACTTCAGCAGATATCAAGGAGATAGTCTCTTGTTTCGACCATTTCTCTTCTATAGGTGGTTTTCTCAGCATCCTTGCATTGAAGTCTATTTGATGCGTGAATATGAAATATGTTTGATCTCTGGCCTATAAATTGAGCCTTTAGATTTGGGATTTAATCATGTCAGGGAGGGAGGGAGGAGGGCTTGTAAGGTTGTGTTATGCGAGTGTAGAGTGACTGTAATCACGTAAATATCTGTTTGTATGTGTTTGGTTTTATGTTCCTACGACATTTTCAGTGGTATCAGAATAGTTAAGGGCAGGTTTTGGTATCAAACGTGAGGAGGTTGAAAAGATTGTGAGGAAGAGAAACGGTTGAAAAAAGAGAACTATATTTGCTGCAGTGAGATCAGTAATTTGAGAGGGTGGAGCCATCCACCTTCCAAGTCAACAATCTCCACCTTGGCGACAATCTTTGAATCAAGGTTGCTTCAATGTTTTGCCTCATAGCTGGTATTATAGCCAGGACTAGGGTGTCACATTCCCTCTATATAGGAATAAATATCCTCGTTTGTGCGATCGATATTTGTTCCACATTTCCTGATGGTGTAGGCTCTGATACCATATGTAATTACCCGATCTCGCCTTGTACAATATTGTGCTTTGGCCACGTAGACCCCATGAGGTTGGGCTCCGGTAGAGAGTCCCGGTAGACGTTCGGATGGGTGGTTTCAAGTCTCACATCTCTTGGTGAATGCTAAGTTCAGGGTTAAGTATGACAAATCATGACCCTACTTTTTACAAGGCCTTTTAAAGCCATGAGGGTGCCAATGCCCTTGGGAACTTTGCAGCTAATCATGCTTATCTTGCATCAATGTAGGAATGGGTGACCTACCAGGAAGTCCATGAGGGTTGGGCGGCCCAAAGCAGCCAATGGGAGCAAGTTGTTGCAATGGTATCTGAAAAACATTGGTTACAAAAAGGCAGAAGGAAGAGAAACCTAAGAGCCATAAGAAAAGGTTATTTAATAAAAAAGCTGAAGAGAAAAGAGAAGAAATGGATAATAAAATGAATTTTTCTTAAGAAGTCCTTGGGCAACTTACACAATGTATTTTAGTTGCAGGAAACGTCCAAAATGGTCACGCTCCTCTTTTAAAAAATGCAATTGTTTATGCTCCTCTTTAAGAAAATGCGATTTGGCGTTTCTGAGGAAGACATGCGCCGGGAAGTCCATAAGGGTTGGGCCGCCCAAAGCAGCCAATGGGAGCGAGTTGTTACTATGGTATCGGAAAGACATTGGTTATAAAAAAGAAAAAGGAAAAGAAACCTTAGAGCCATAGGAAAAGGTTATTTAATAAAAAAGCTAAAAATAAAAGAGAAGAAATGGATAACAAAATGACTTTTTCTTAAGAAGCCCTTGGGCAACTTACACTTACACATACACAATGTATCTTAGTTGCAGGAAACGTCCAAAATGGTCATGCTCCTCTTTAAGAAAACGCGATTTGGCATTTCCGAGGAAGACATGCACTGGAAACATGTTCCTATCTAGACTGAAACTTGTTCATGCACGTCTATTTTCTTAGATCGAAGAATTCTATAAGATAAACAAACTCAATTCATGCAAGCTCAAGAATATATAACGTCTATGAGGGATGCTTAAAGCCTTAAACGACATTGCACAAAAAATTGGTTTAGATGGAAAGGAGGCAGCCATAATTTACTATTGAAATGTACAGAAGTGTGGTGTAATGCCATCTATACACAGAAATCTTATTAAGGCATCAATGTTCTGAAAATTGCTAGGCTTTAGTGGGATGGAAGAGAGGCGCCTAGCGCCTAATCAGGGATAGGTGCTGAGTAGTTGGCCACCTAATCTAGGCGTTGGACTCCCGCCTTGCGCCTAGGTGGGACTGGGTGGCCGACTTTTTGAACACCGTAAGAAATAGAGCCTTGGCCCTTCTTAATGATGTAGGATTTTTTTAGAATCTATATACTTGTCCTAGTGCTGAAGAATACGGAGGTGTGTGGCCACCACCGAATGTTGGGGCACCATGTCTGGCCCCTGCACTTGCCAATAATGTTGGAACTAATTCCGACAACGGCGATGTTGCCCGTCCAGCAGTACAAGGATGGTTTACTCACTTGGAAGTCCATGGGGTTTGGGCGGCCAAAGCGGATAATATTATACAAGGTGGGAGCTGGTTATTTCAGTTTTACTGTCGAGGTTAAATGAAAGTCTCTTTTTTGTTATCCTTTTCCCTGGAGCCCTACCAATATTTTTCAAGTCAGAAAAAGAGAGAGAGATAGATGTACAATTGTGGACCCTTACCAAATTAGTTGGGGATGTTCCATAGACTTAATGATATCAATTATAATCACTAAATCAATGTGACTCGAGTGTTTTTCATTATCGTGGAATACTGGGAGTGAGTTTATTTATGACATCTTTCTTAGTGCTTCTAATACCTAGTTTTTGAATTTCCTCCACAGGGGTAATCTTGGTGGGCATATATTGGGTTGTTCTAGTTCCTGACTTAAGTCAACAGTTGGCTTAAATCAGTTTTTAAGTCGATGGATTGTGAGAGAATGACCTGTCTCGTAAAGCGCAATAAGTCAGTTTGAGTTTAAGCCACGAATTGGAACAAGGCTGCCATACATTTTTTGTTGGAAATGTTGGTCATTCTCCAGTGGCACTAAATAACTTCATTGTATAGATATGCAATGTGTTGAAGTTTGAGCTCCTGATCGCTGGTCTAACCCTTGCAACCAGGACCTGGGTTTTTTGTTTAGGTTCACAAAAAGTCTCCATTATCCTTATGTTCCTCATAGCATTAGGAAGTCTGTATCATACTTATGCGTTGAGTCTGAGTTTCCCAAACTTGAACACTCAGTTGCAGGATCCTTCTAAAATGGGTGCACTCCCTAGACAGGAGCTCGACGGGAGCTCGCTCCCATCTAGATGGTAACCCGCTCCTAAATTGGATGGGAGCTTCCATGCTAATCTTAAGGACGTAATTCTCACTTTTCTTTTCATATATATGCAAGGAAGAAGAAAAAGAACAAAGAAGTAAGAGAGATTTAGGACTCTCTTTCTCGTCTTGTATTCTACTACTTTATCTACGTATTTTGTCCACATATTTGGCATAAAAGGTTCTATTGGGATGTCATTTCTCACTCATGCATATAGATATAAAATGTTAATATGCACACTCCTTTTGCAACTATAAAACATATGTACAATTCATATAAATGTATACAAATTTATTCATATATGTAAATTTAGTTATTAAGTATTACTTCGCCGCTCCCAACCTAGGGAGCTTCTACATACCTCCGCTCCCGCCTCTGCCCCCGCCTCCGCCTCCACCTCCGCTCCTGCTCTGTGCAACTTATAGCTTGAGCAACTGATTTGCAGGCTGGATTAGATTTATTTCATGTTCTGTTTATGCCTTATTATATGTAGTCACAACTCTCGCTCTAGCCATATAGTATAACCTCCCTTTTGATGATTTCCCTAACTCAACCACTTATTTTCGCCCACAGTGCTCTTAAGTCCAAAAACCAGTTGGTTTTCAGGAGTTATCAGCACATGGACGTAATGCAATGGATACAGGTGAATTTTGCACTTAACAATGTCACAAGGCATGCCTGCTATGCACGTACTTCATATGCATAAGACTATATTTGGCTTTGAAGAATCTGGCATTTAGCCGCGGGACATATATATATGCTGCCAAGCCTGTTATACATGTAATTGGTCTTTGTATTATAGAGGCTTTGATGTAGCTTCATGTTCTTTTAGTTACGGAAAAGGTCCTTCGAACATCATTGGCTATTAATGTTGTTGTTCTTTTGATTTATCAGGTCATTGTGGAGAAGGCCGAGAGAAGTGATATTCCTAATATTGACAAGAAAAAGTAAGTGAAGTTTTTCCATCCACTGATTATTGTCATGATTATCAACGTGATATGGTAGTAGCTCATTATTTTGGCAGTACGTCATTTATTGTTTGGTTTTACTATGTCAACTGTAGTCTCTAATTGTGAATAACTACTTACAGGAGTTCGGCATTGAATTCTGTTTACCCTTTATAACTCTAATCACCTGTAACTATATAACAGAAAGGATCGGTACTATTTGGCTAGGAATGAATGCATGTTATATCCATTAAAATGTGACTTGAAAATGGTTTTGAGTAACTTGCAACATCAAGCCTCAGTTTCGTGCTACGAGTGCAATTTCTGTTATTTTCTCAATTAGTCATTTTACGCTTTTGTTTAGACCTTTTGGTGGGGCGCGTTATATTCTTATGATTGACCAAAATGCAAAAAAACAGCAACTGATATCCACTTTGCAGAAGCCAATGGTTTTACTGCAATTTCTTTGTTTAAAAGTATTGTTAGTATTACCCGACTTGGATGGTGTAATTGCAGATACCTTGTTCCGGCTGACCTGACGGTGGGACAATTTGTGTATGTTATCCGAAAGAGAATTAAACTCAGCGCTGAGAAAGCCATCTTCATATTTGTGGATAATGTCCTTCCTCCTACAGGTATATCTCTATTCCAAGTTCACTTGCTTTATTTGGAATTCTAGTTGCTTCTTCTTCCATAGCAAACGGCATTAGGGCTAGTCCTCTATGATCATCTCATTTTCCCTTTTAATGTGTGAATATCAAATTCTCTACAATTACAGTTTCTTTCGTGATTAAACTTCTCGTCTGAAAGATATCGTACTTTGTCTATGATATATTGACGGTCGATGTATGTTAGGATAAGTTTTGAATGCTATCGGTGGTATCAAATTGCAATGTTTCTGTGGAGTTACTAAACTTGGGTCTCAGTTTACGCAGTGCTATCTTTGTGCTATTGGGATATTCAGAAATCGGTTGATCCAAACATTTTTGTGATCAGATAGTAATTGGTACATAACTATATCTGCTTTTGTGTCATCACAGGTGCAATAATGTCTAACGTCTATGATGAGAAGAAACATGAAGATGGATTTCTTTATGTTACTTACAGTGGGGAAAACACATTTGGGCTCCACCTTCTTCATTAGCGAAATGTTTCCTTCATTAAGTACATGCTATCATTTTCATCTCCTTTGTGTTGGATTATTGTATTCTCAAACATGACAATACATTTTAAAACCTCGGCAGAGGCACATGTACTGCTGCCGGGTTCTGTACATATTTCCTTCAACCAGTGGATCCCTTTGTGCAAAATAAATTCATGGTTCTTCCAGATGGCTTGATAGTTATTTTCGGATATCTCAGATTTGTTATTACCACTACGAGCTCGGGGTGTGCCTGAAATGGAATGAGATGTTGTAGATCATCCGATTCTCTTCTGGTAACGTTAGTTTTGATCTTAAACATCTTATATTCCATTGAACCGTCTCAACCGCAAACATGTCCAAAATCCATGATCTTACTGAACATAAACTCTGATCCCGACCAAAGTTTGTGGGTGCTTTGAGAGAAAGGGAAAGTCTCACGTACCCAAAAAATCTATCCAGAATTTAAATGAGTGCCCAAATTGAGTTCGAAAGAGGATAAATTTTGGGTGTATTTTTTGGGTATGTAGCACTGTTGCGTTTATTTAGTACTTCCAATGAAAGTCAACGAAATATGATTCAGAAATGTGCCATTTTTCTTCACTTTTTTCACACCCCAACTGCATCTAACCTGTTAGCGGTGTTTCCGGGTTGTGGTAAACCCCCAGTTTTGTTAATGTCTGGAGGAAAAAACAATAAAAATTGCATGGTTGGTACTCGTTTCTTGTGAGGAAAAGATATATTAAGCTGAGCGACAATCTTCTATGAGGTGTACATAAATAACAGAGATGTCCAAAGCTCAAACGGGTTAACTGACACCTGTCAGAGCTTGCAAAATTTAGCTTGAACCATTTGTTTTGAAGAGCTCGACGATTAGAACAATCCAACATTAAATCAAGCGGAGAAGGCATCGATTACCACGTAAAGTTAATGTTTTTCGCATATATTCTCTACTCGTTGAGCTTTACACAATGAATCGTGCAAATCAAAATTTTAAAATCAAAAGAAAATTTATGGTTAGAGTTGCAGTACGCCGAGTTCACTTTAGCAATTTAGTAGCCCAATTCACCTTATTTGGAGTTTCTTGAATAAAGTATTGTATTTAGATAATACTATATACAACTTGCATAGAATTGATAACATAATCACATTCATCAATCCATAAAATTGACAAACGAGTCAATTAAAGAATCAACCCCGGAGTGAAGTGAAATCCCAATGCCAATTCCTCACTAGGATCACCTGGCCTCCAAACTTTTGGTCTCCCAAGTTTTGTCACAAACTCCTCTGCGATAACCAAATTAGGACAGAGAGCTGTTAGAACTTGGTCATATAATTTTTTTCCGTAGGGCTCTTTGAACTCAATATCAATTCGGCTCGCCTTTGAATAACCAGTGGTCTTGTAAATTTTAGAAGTTTAAGATGTTTTCGGGAGAAATTTTCACGCTCGCACCTCCACCCTCGTTCGCTTATAATGTGTATTAGGATTAAAATATAGTACTCCCAAGCCGAGGTACAGTGTCTATGCCTACAGCTAAACTCTTTAGCAAGCCTGTTGGGCTTGGAGTGCTTGTTTAGTTATATAATGCCACTTTCTAAGACCACTATAAAAATAGATTTGCGGGTGCGACGTAAAACTATTTTTAGCACCAATTAGTTTTAGGAGATATGGTGAAAAAACGGTCCGATAAAATCTAAAAGAACCCTAACGACTCGTTAAAAACCAAGCTTGGGGATGCACAAAGTGTGGTGTTACAAGGAACAGGACCACCGTGCAGACACCGTTGGTGAGTCTACCGAGAATGCTTTACTTTAACGTGGCAATTGCACGAGTGAGTGTGTGTATGTATGTATTGTCAGTAGTATATGGAACCGCAAATTCCTTCATTTTTTGGTGGGTCAAAATCCCTAGGCCACCTCGGAACCCCACTGCAGCTGTCCGCCCTCTTCTATTCTAAATATGAAGCTCTAACCGCATATTAATCCTCCCACTGCCACTCATCAACCACCATACCTTCAATGCGTAAGCTGGCCCGAGTACCTAAGTAGCATGACACAATAACTAAAGGGTTTGCATCGTAAGAGGCCGCAAGATCGAATCTGATGAAGGCTAAATGTTTCAAACTTTACGGTTGTTTGGCCGGATCATGGATGGTAGCTTCAAGAAAATAACCGAATTACGTACAAGCTAGGTTGGATACCCGATTATTAAAAAAAAAACAAAGCACCACTTGACTTCCTCTGGTAATGCAAAGGGAAAACCGACAAGGAGGACTGAAACCGAACAAAACACCAAAACCAAAAGGAGAATGTATCAATGCAGCGGGGACCGCCAGCAAGAATGTCACTAGTTTATCTTAGCCATGTTTGATTACATGAATTGAACTCAAAAATTTTTAAGAAAGATTTCATTCGTTATTTTCACTCTTTATTTAATACAAACAAACAAATTAAGGATGTGTTTGCTCCAATCTAATTTACAAGAATGAATCGAGCATAGAACGCCAACTGGATGAAAAATTAAATTATGTATTGAATAAAGAAGAATATAGAAGCCAATTAAAAAGAGACTGCCATGTCAATGAAATGACAAACTAAAACCATAGTTTTAAATAACATATCTGCGGTTATGTAATTGTGTTTGGGCTCTCCAATACAGTTACACCCCGATTTATTGGTAAGAGTAAAAATCATAAGCGTATCGGCTGGTTCCTGTCGTTTGTTGGTCCGTATTCGATTCACGGATCAATTCATTTCTGATACTCGACCGTTACAAGTAATTTAAACAATTTAAAATTA
Source organism: Vaccinium macrocarpon (assembly GCA_022606695.1). Classification (NCBI taxonomy): domain Eukaryota; kingdom Viridiplantae; phylum Streptophyta; class Magnoliopsida; order Ericales; family Ericaceae; genus Vaccinium; species Vaccinium macrocarpon. Next base: position 3,951,152 of record CM040176.1, on the reverse strand, counting down.
TTTTTTTCCAAAAAAATATTTTTAGAAATTAACAACCGCTACACCAAATTCTTATTACACAACATTCGATATTACCGAAAACCTTTATACTCAAACCGTTAACGTTACGCATATTGCCTAAAACTGAATCTGTTTCCACGAATTCAACACTGTCAACAATTTTTTTTTTTTTAAAAGTAGGACAGAATAAGCCGAGTGGGTATTTCATTCACGTGGAGGATGGGGCCACATGGGTTTAAGCCAGGTGTCATGTTGACCGGCAGTGGCGGTCGGAGCAACCACCGTTGTCCCTCGCTAGATGAGCAAAAAGAAATAAATCCACCCCAATTGCGAAAGTGTCTTACCCTTGGCAACTTTCTACTACTAAAACTTCTGACCAAACCTTTAAAAACCGGCAGATAGCTAGGTAGCGGTTGTTTGGCCTTCTGATTCAAGTACACCCTGGTATATTTGTGAGAGGAGAAAATCGCATAAGTATTGACTGATTCCCGTGGTGTGACGGTTTGTTTTCGTACCAGTTAGGCCGTTACAAACAGTTTTTAATGACTCCATTGAAGTTATATTATTATATATTCTATTTCTTAATCCTTAATTTTCAAGAATAAGAGCAAGAAAGACAAGGTATATAATCTATGGAAGTAACTATAGAATACGCAGAAAACCCCATAAGGATTTCTTTTTATAAATTGTTCAATTCAAAGATGAATTTCAAATAAGTATTTACCCAAAAAAAAAAAAAAAAATTCAAATAAGCCGTATCTTGCTTAGACCAATAAATAGAGCGGAGGTTATAGTTAAAGCCGCTAAAAAACCGAAATAACTAGTTATAATAGGCATGAAGGAGCTAACTGCAAAACTAGCCATTGCTGCTACTTGTCTCCGGTTGTCTTCTGTCAAGGAGTTGGGGCCAATGAAGAGATAGCAGTGCAGAGCTATGATGTGTATGGTTATAAATCCACAAAAGAGTCCCGCTCCACGTCCCATTATGTATGTTTTTTTGTAGTTGTTACGAATTATTTTGGTGATTGTTACGTATTTTTTTGGTAGATTTCCCGAATAGAAATGTGAATCCATGAAATTATATAAAATTTATAATGGCTCATAACAAGTATCAAAATCATACGTAACAACTACAAAAAATGTGAGTAATACGACGTACCATACACCCCAATGGAGAACATACTGTAGCGTTCTCCCATGTCTGTACATGGTCATATTGACTTATTGAGGACATCTTGGCATTTCCATCCACCTAAAAAGGCTTCTTACTTTGTACCCATTAATTAATTTAAAATATTCCTAGTAACTCGTAATTCAATTAAAGGTAATAAGGTGGGGCAAAAAAAGAAAAAGAAAAAAGGGGCTCCACAAAAAGGAGCCCCAGAAGCCATGCAATATTATTCAAAAAAACTCCACAAAAAGACAAAATGGACCCTGTTTTTTTTTAACATCGTTCTCTCAACTCTCTCACCAATTTAGTTGTGTTCCAAAGGAATACATTTTTTTATTGGCTACTAACATTCTATTTGAAATTAAACTACTCGATAACTAGGACATAATTATATAGTAAGATTTTATTGAAAGCAACTATGAGACAGCAATTAATGAGCTTACCTCCCAAGAAATCTCAAAGTCACATTAAATTAAGGCCAAGTTTTAACTGCTGAGTTTCAGAATTGCTCACAAACTGACTCGAGCACCCGATTATCGAAGGATGAGTTATTCAATGCCCCTGTGGCAAGGTTGAGCACGGATTTGAACCACATATTTGAGTGGGATCTACACACACTTGAGAGTTGACTCCACTCAATTTTGAGGTCCGAATTCATTCTCAACCTTACCCAAAAGCATTGAATAATTTCTCCAATCAAAGATTAAAAAAAGATCATGAGATTGACTTAATTTCCAACAAATATCTGTCTTATGGACTTATGGTCTCCCTTTATCATCACTCTCCCTCTCTCTATATTTAGCTGAAAGCTCACACTTACAGCTCTTTCCTTTGTGGACTTGGTAAGTGAGAGGAAAGGGACACAAGGGGAGGCCACCCATATCTTCATTTCCCTTCCTCCTCGCACAAATGCATGTTCTTCAAAAGAACATATTGACTCCTTCCAAATCTGCATTTAATCCTCTCTTTGCTTGATATTGGAATAACCATCACCCATACCAGTAGCTATCACCAACCATAAGATCAGAAAGAGACTTGCTGTCGTATACATCTCTTCCAACCCCTTCATCTTTGCTTGACATGTCTTTCATATCTGCCCTACTCTTGTTTCTTCTGTTTGTTTCTTTCCCTTCATGTTACGCTCGACATATCGGTGCAATTGGCCGGATGGAGCCTGAAAAAAATTCCCTCCATCCATTCGAGGTTGGTGCAAGTTTAATTCTTCTTCTTCTTCTTCTTAAGTTTTTCGTGAACCAGTAAAGCAATTTGACAAAAGCAAAACATTAGTTTTACAAATTCTGTTTTTGTTTTTCTTGAATATCTAATCTACAATGACAGGACAGTTACATGCCTGAAAATTTCATGTCAATTTGATGGGTCTTCATTTTGAGGTGACAGTAGGACCCGGGGACCTTGCAGTGCACTAAGTAAGCTTCACTGTGCAGAGCAAATCTCAGTCATCCAAAAGTTTTTTCAATAGCTCGGATTCACAAACGTTTTCTTACCTGTCAAAGTTCTTTATTACCGGTAAGAAAACATTAGTGAATCCGGATCATTGATTTCCAAGATGGGACGGCTGTAATATCGTTGCACCCTAAGTGCGATGCACCATCCCCGCTTCTGTATAATCAAGACTTATCATACCACCCATTTGTGTAGCTATCGCAAACGTTTGATATATTTAAACTAAGAATAACCTAAGCCTTCTAATAACTATTCACCATATCACCCATTTGTGTAGCTAATCCCAAACGTTTGATAGATTTACTGAGAGCAATATAAGCCTTCCAAATAACTAATCTTGGGATCATATATGTTGCAGAATGATGAGACGAAGAGTCGTGGAGCAGGCGATGGAGAGGGAACGAGAAAGCAGATTAGTACTGTTATCAAAGATGTTGATCACAAGACGTTGGGTAGTAGTTCATTGAAAGCCAAGAACAAGAAAGGCCAACAAAGAGCCATGAAAACCTCATCATCAGGTGCTCTAAAAGCTGAGTCCCTAATTTCCCATGATGTTTCTTGGCACCTGCCTCACAAGAAAGGGGGTACTGAGGAGCAACCTGGGTTTAACTTGGTCGACTATGCTCCCCCAAAGACTCACCCAGGAGTTCACAATTGACAGAGATTTTGCCCTTTAATTTTCTCCTCACTCTTGCCTTTTTATTTTTCTAACCCAGTTAGCTCTAACTTTGGTTAGGCAGTGTTTGAACAATGGGTTTGTGGAGAGATTTATGGAGCGAAAAACCAGAAGAAGCTCAATTTGTTTTATGGATTTCCCCTGCCATCTCTTCTTTTTCCTTTATAAATCTGTCCACAGATCATCTACGACCCAAACGGAAACTTGTACCATGTGAAGTTTTTGCAAGGAAAATGTAATGCTTTGGGAACTAGTAGGGCACTTGTTATATTTGGTGGGCTTCTTAATTTGATCTCTGAGTTACATCGGCTACATGTAACATGACCCGTTTTTGAGATAATTAAATTGCGTTGCGTCTCTCCTCATTTTCTAATGACAACAGATAATGTTCGGGGAGAAATTTTGATTATGAGAATGACTTGACTTAGTTCTTATTGCCTTTCTTTACTTTGGAATTTTTATGAGTATCGTTATTGATCTCCATGTAAGCATACAACTATCGTACCTCAAGGCCAGCCTCGTGCATTCGCTCATGGCGATCACATCCTTCATGTAGTTCCGATGTTATATATGTATGTGTGTGGTGTGTTTAAGAGAGAGAGAGAGAGAGAGAGAGAGAGAGAGAGAGAGAGAGAGAGAGAGAGAGAGAGAGAGAGAGAGAGTTCTTATTTGTTCATAATTTGTATTTTCTTTGATTGATATTAAATTTGAGCTTTTCTCTATGAGTTTTGAGATTACCCCAATTGACTTTGTGTTATGGTTTTCATCCATCGATCTCCGAAAAGTTTAAGCATTTCACAAACTTTTGATCTCCTTGAAATCATCTTTGTTTCCTAAGGTTTAAGAATTTACTTCCTCCTAGACAGGAAGGTAATTAAAAATTTTATTTAAAAAATTTAAAAATTAAATATATGTGCAAGTTATTTTTTCTTTTGGTCATCGTCAAATCATTATTTAAGTTGATAGCTTGTCTAAGAGAAGAGGAATTAAATTTGTACATACAGGCCAGGGGTGCATGGGTGAGCTTACCTCTGGATTTGTGATTGTTGATTCTTCATTTATGATGATGGAGCTAGTTATCAGTTAGTCTAGTCTAAGACATGGTATCCTTGACTTGGGGATTCAAAACAGAGCCAAGTCTTTGATTTGCTTGACCTCGGCTCGACCACAAGCTTGGCTTGGCTGTAAATAAGTCGAGCCCTAAGCTACTTGTGCCTAGTTCATTTACTAAAAGAGCTTTTATAAACGAGCCGATCGAGAGTATTTAAACAAGTTGAGCTCTTTCGAGCCAGCCTTTGAGATTTGAATTTGCTAATCAAGTCTAAAACATGAACTTAACCTCAACTCGATTACTAAACGAGTCGAGTCCAACCTTAATTTGGCTTGTTTACTAATCAAGTCCAAAATTAAACTGAAACTCAACTCGATCACTAAATGAGTCCAGCCCAACCTTGATTCGTTTGTAGCCTTCTCCATTTTTTTTTTCAACAGCACATGCTATCACATTTCAAACACAGTATTTGAGGAAGGGTCAAAAGCATTTCAAGGGTTTTTCCACTAGTAATAAAGAATAGAAGTAATTCAACCCACATTTATAATCCCAATATGAATAAGATAAACATCCAAAACTCGAATCCCCAATTAAGGTGAAAATTCATATGAACAAGACATTTCCCGATGAAATTTTAAAAAGGTATGAAGATCACAATGTCTTTAATTTGTAAGGCACAAGTACTTATGTACAATCACAACCGACAAAAATGGATTAACAAATTACTTGGTGTTCCAGGAAATAAAAATCCCGCTAGTTGCGGAAGTGAAGATCTCCCCACAAGCACTGCTACAGACCCCGAATTAGTACTCAGAAACTATCTAAAATTTGAATTTCAACGGTCTAGATTCACTAAGCCAGAATCTGAACCATTGAAGTTCAAATTCTGGGTAGTTTCTGGGTATTCATTTTGGGTACGTGAACTTTCTGCTCTCAACCATAGACCATTAAAAAAACAAGAACACAAATCCATCAGGAATAGTTTGATATGTATCGACCTCAAATCTAACTTCTAAAACTCATGTGTATCCGTTCGGATTTGTGCACCTCCATCTGTGTCCATAGCATTATTGTTAAAAGAAATAAAAGTTGACGCTTCGTATGATTGGTTCACCCGAGATAATTGCATGACACTAATCCACATTTCAGCTAATTAATTGATTAATCCCTAGATTGCATGTTCGTAATATGATAATGAAGAATCCCTGCATGCTTTTACTTTGGTATAAGAGAATGTTTAATTGTTGTACTTAATGACTATACTTTCTTTACTACTACTTCTATGACTTTGTTTGACCTGATTAGCATCAAGATGAATGAGGCCAGAGGCCGCTTGTGTTATTACAAACCTTCATTATAGCTATACAATGCCACACTGCTAAGAAATATAATTAGGGGCCATAGACATAAAAAAAACTAGGAGGCCTGGGGGCAAGAATTCATAAATTGGGGGCTAGAAGGAACAATTTTTATGTCGTGGATTTTTTAATTGTAAGGTTTGTGAAGTCTGATTTGACAAAGGATCGATTGACACTTTGCTGACTATGTTGGGGCTTGAGGGTAACCCCCAAAACCTTAGGAGTAATTATGTGGATCAATGATGTAAACCCTAGAATATAAATACGTTGTTGGAATTAATTTAGAATTGGTAAATATATCGATTCACGGGTGACACATGAAAAGTCTATGTGTGTTCGTTATATGTTCAAAGTACATGTATTTCGTGTCTTGGTATGAGAGTGTGTGGAGTCTAATGGTTAAGAGACTTTAGTGATTGTTCAATGGATGTGGAGGTTCATGTATCTTGGTGTGTGTGTCAAGATACATGTATGGTTTTAGTATGTGGAGTCTAGATGAATCTAATGCCCTATATAAAAGGATGTTGATCAATGGTAATTAATTAAGTTGTACTAGCAAGTATTCAATAAATAATAGTAGAAGATTATCTTGTTGAGTGTTTAAGCTACTTGTGTTCCTTGGGAGCTCTGTACGGCCTTAGGGTCGTACATCTCCACAATGTTGTTAGTTTTAGTTATCCTTCACACACATGATTGTTTATGCCTAGTTATATAATTACTATTTCACGTATTCCGTTGCGCTTTCCAAAATATAGCAAATCATCATTTGCTCTCTTTTCTTGTTTTTCTACTTACGTTATACATAGCTAATGTAATAAGTGTTTTGTTTAACTGATACATATACAATGAAAAATTGGTGTGAGTCGTACGTCCTTTGGTACAACTGAGAAGCCAGCTATGTAAAAATCTCTGTGAATTTTTTGTTTGCATTCTTTACTTGATTAGTTTTCGAGTGCTATATATGTGCTTTGGTTTGACCGATTTCTCAGAAATTTGGTGAAGAAATGTCATGAAATTGATATTGCAATACCCCATATGTAAAACTTTTCAGAAAGAACAAGAAAAAGAAAAAAAGAGAGGTTTGGCTAGCTAGCTAAACCTACATATAGAGCAGGTCACACAATGTTGCTTCTTCCATTCATCCACAATTACATCAAGAATAGATTCCGATCATCCACTAACACACAAACAAAGAATAATTGAGATTTTCACAATTGTGTGGGAGAATTGAGCCCTCAGGATTAGACTAGGTACATATAAACTGACTCGGACAAATTATCCAAAAAAAAAAAACACAAAATACAATGACGAAGGCACATAGATAAAAATAAAAAAATTATGATTAAGTACATACAAATCCTTCTGGAACCTTCTTTCCACATCCATTTACAACCAAACTCAGGGCAATTGGCACTTCAACATTGATAACACCCAACACATTGGCCTTAATTGCAGTGCACAAACACAGTGCAGCCTCAAGCTCGGCCAAACCTTTCACCAATGCACAACATTGGGGGCTAGGTTTAGTCCCAATTACTTCACTCACCAATCCCAGCCATTCTCCACAAACACCAAACTTCAGAGCATCTTTTGGGCACTTTTCCGCGGTTTTCGGAGCCGAGGGAGGACGTGGGATTTTATTGGATGAGACATTGCCGAAGAAGAAGAAGAGGAGGAAGAAGAAAAAGGTAATGTTGAGTGAAAAGAGAAGAGCAGCTGCCTTAGAGCCTGTCATTGGTTCTCTCATGGGCTGAAACAGGGCAGTACTTGTCACGACTCAAATGTTAGTTATAGTAAGAAAATGCTAGTCACGTGTCAATGCTAAGTCTCATATTGGACGAACAAAAAAAAGATTGGATCTTAATATTATATTGGATTACACATTAATTAGAAGTTTGAACTTTTAAGTAAGTGTGAGTTCATCCACTTTACTCGATTTTATCCAAGTGAAATGGTGTGAGCTCTACAACACGAGTTAAAAGCAAAGCCTAATCCTACATATTGTACATGATTTATGTTGCAGTTGAGAACATTTTTCACAATGTAAACTAAGTATGATGATTCTAAAACAAAAAATTGAGCGGTTGGACTGAACAACCTTATAATGATTATAAATATGTCATGTTTACTTTTTAACATAGTCGTAGAGACTAAAGTGTTCGGGCTAGCTTACTAGCACCATGACTAATCTGGAGCCCTGAAATTAACGATCGGAGAAACCATTATTCCAAAAGAGAAAAATTCTGACCCCGAGGCCAGTCCCTTGGACCTAAATTATGTTTGTACGGCATTACCTAAGAGAAACAGTAATTTGAAATTAGGCCAATGCCCAATGTTGGCCCATTGATAAGGTTGAAGTTAGATATTAGGAATTGGGTGATTGGCATTTGCTAGAAATCTAAGCTATTGTCCACGAGCCACACAAAAAACAGTGGCTGATAGGGGATGAAAGGGGGATATATGAATGTGCAGTATTTATGGATGGATCAGGCCTATCCTTATTTTTATCATTCAAAGAACTGTTTTGGTCAGAAAGACCAAATTTATTACTTTCCGACAAAAAAAAATGCTAGAGAAATGAGATATTTTTATTATTTATTTTATTATAAAAAAACGTGTATTTATCAATATAAACATTCCATTACGTGTTGGAACAGTTGCGGGTTAGGGTAGGGGGCGGACTCACATGGGGGATGTGGAGTCACGTGCCCCACTCAAGATTGAAAAATCTCACTTGTGTCACTATATTTTTTAGTAATTGTATAAATAATACCCAAAAATGAAAATATACCATCTCAATATAAATTGAAAATATTTGTCATTTAAGAAAAACTTTAGGGTATCAACGAAATTAACCAATAATAAATGAATAATCAAGTGTAAACTTCAATTTTTTTTTCATTCATCATTCCTAATCTATTACATTGGGGAAGGGAGAATAAAATTCAATCCCAGGATGCAGTTTCAAAATAAAAAAGAGTGTACATTTAGAGGAATTCTCTACGATCCGGTCCTATAACAATTTTTTGGTCGCGATTGAGAAATACAAACTTGGACAAATAATGGCTTATGTGCTGCTTATTATTTGCTTTTGGTTAATCTAACTAGTATATATGCACAAAGTTAGACTTTCCAATAAGCAATCTATTAGTAAGGATAGAATATAAATTTTGCTATATAATTGTAAAAAATCCACACAGTTAAGCCTCCGTTGTAAACAAATTCTGCATCCGCCGTTGGCCTCACCTGAAGGATTAATGATCCTTTTGCAAAACATTCACTACGCTTTTATATCGTTTTTACGTACAATATATAAGTTTTCATTACCATTGTCGGCATTGAACAATGATCCGTTGCCAAAGTGAAAATTCACTGAATTTTGTAAATAATATAGCTTATAAAATAAAAAAGAAAATAAACTTCGCCCAATATATTTTCTACCAAAATAATTATGCAAATTAAGTAGAGGGGTTTTTTATTTTTTATTTTTTTTTGGTCAAGGGATAGATAGGAAGAGGGGCCAAGGTCCCAACGTCATCAAGCTTGAGTAATATCAACCTTTGGGGAAAATCACAGCTCCAGTTAGGGATGGCCATCTCGGCCGACCCTCCCTCTTCGAAAGGATAGGGGATTCAGGGATTTTTTCGGGGATCGGGTAGGGTATGAGGATTTTTTTTTAAAAATTTTGGGGATCATATAAGGAATGGTATAGTCAGTCCCCTCCCCTCCCCGATCCCCGTCCCTCCTCGTTCCCCTCCCCTCCCTACATTCTCGTTCACATAAATATGTATATTATATAATAAATTTATAAGCATTTTTTTTTTCTGAATAAGTTTATAAGTTACAACTTATAACTTGTTGGTTCGTTGTATAAGGAATGTTTTCTCCTTTATTTCTGTTTTATGTGACACTTTTGAGTGAAATTATAATCTATTCATAAACCAAAAACAAAAAAAGAAAAATAACAAGAACAAGAACAAGAACAAGAACAGTATTAGGACTTTTGAGTGACTTGGTACGTTTTAATCAACTCTGGGAATCACTTAATTTTGTCATTAGTTTTGAATTTTAATACAATTTCTTTGGTATTCACTTGAATAGTTTAAGGGAACTTTTGAATCTCTGATTTCCCGTGGGGAATCCCGTTCTTAGCATTGTGACTGGAATAGAGGTTAAAAAAAAAATCCCCAATGGAGATTGGGGAGGGGATGATAATTGATATGAGTTTGGGGATTAGGGATGGTAGTAGTGGTATCCACTCCTTCTCTCTCCATGCTCATCCCTACCTCCAGTTAACCGGCTGAGTGTCCAACGGGGAGTGCCTAGCCGCATAATGAGCTACCAAATTACATTCTCTTTTCACGTGAGAGAATTTACAAGAAGAAAATTTGGAAGCGAGACTTTTTTTTTGTTTTAAGAGGAAGTCGCTGTCATTTTTTGTTTAAAAGAAAGATCCAAAAGGATCAAATACAGATACATGAATACATGACAAAGGCAAAGCAAACTACTTACAACCCAGACAATATCCTGATCCGATACGGGCATGTTGCCAGCAAAACTGAGTCATTACATCCCCGACTAGATGAAACCAGACCATATCGCCGGAAACAATAGCCGCAAAGATTACAGACCACCACTCTTGGCAGTCAACCAAACAGAAAAACACAAAACAAAACAATTATTCCCACCACCACAACCCACCGGATCAGGAAAAGCAGACCGGGAGTAGAGCACACCAGATCAAGGGAAACCCAGCCGGAACCAAAAAAAGAAACAAAATCCACCCCACCCATTATTCGCCACACCGACAGTCAACAATAATGGTATCGATATCGGCATAAATCCAAATTTGGTTGAGAGATTGAATAACTTGTATTGCATTGCCTTCAAAAATAATTAAGGGGTGGTTTGGCTAAATACAAAAAACTAGTTTTTTGGTTTTGTTCTTATTCAAATTTTTTTTTTGCATTTGTTAGTTTTCGGTCAATTTTTTGTGGTTTCTTGGCTTGTTTCTACGAGAGAAATCTAAAAAATATAAAATTATTAGCCAAACTTAAAGTTTTGTGAATAAAAACGAAAAATAAACAAAAAAATCGGTTTTTTGCCATAATTTTGTCTTTATTCACAAAACTTTAAGTTTGGTTAATAATTTTATACTTTTTAGATTCTTCTTGTCGAGACAAACCAAGAAATCACAAAAAATTGACCAAAAACTAACAAATACAAAAAAAATTGTATAAGGACAAAATTCAAAAAACCAAAAAACTAATTTTTTGTATTTAGCCAAAGGATGCCTAAGTAGACGTGTGCACAAAAAATTTCTTTACAGGAGTATTTTAACACCACTGGACTAAAATTCTAGAGCATAACGATTATTATAATAAAATCGTTAACCCGTCAACAGGTAATAGTATTTTCTTAATCGTCTATTTGTATATCCATTTCAGGTTTAAGAATGAGCGAGACAGCCTACCGCCGGCCTTTTGAGTTGGAAACTCAATGGGAACCTCTCTGAAGGTGGCAGTTATTGAAGCCGGGGTCTCAGGCCTTGTCGCAGCTCGTGAGCTACTCAGAGAACGCCACCGAGTCGTCGGCTACGAAAAATCCGGCCAACTCAGTGGAATTTGGGTCTACGATCCTCGTATCGAGTCCGATCCATTGGGACCAGGCCCGGCCCTGTGGGCAGGCCCGGGCCTGGGGCCCCCCGATTTTTGGGACCCCGTCTCATAGAAATATATATATATATATATATAGGAAGGGCCTCAAATTGAAAATAGGCCTGGGGCCTCGCGAAATACAGGGCCGGGCCTGATTGGGACTCGACCCAAATAGAAAGATCGTCCATAACAGTCTCTACGCCTCTCTCCGGACCAACTTGCCCAGGCACCTCATGAGTTTCTCGGACTACCATACCGATCGGGTGTACGAGGATCCGATGAATTTCCCCAGGCACGAGGAGGTGCTTAAGTTTCTCAACGATTTCGCCAACGACTTCGGACTCACTGAGTTGATCCGGCTCAATACTGAAGTAGTCCGAGTTGAGCGGGTCAACTTGGGGGATGATGATGATGATGATGATGATGAGTGGGTTGTTGAGTCGAGAACGATTGAGGGGAGTGGTGATCAGGAGGAGTTTCAGGTTGTGGTGGACCAGTGGTGTGCACTGGACACAGGGCCGGCCCGGGGTAAGCTCCCAAGCTTGGGCAACCCTAGGGAGGAGCGAAAAAAAAAATTAGTGAAGAGATATCATTTATTAATTACTGCAGCTTTACTCACAAGCTGAAACCTGGTGGTAGTGGTTTGCGCATGTTCTCACTTCCCCGGTTGACAGGGTTCAAATCTTAGTCGTTACAATTGGTTTTTGACCTTATTTTTCAGTTAGATTTATATTGTAGATAAAATATACCTAAATACAAGCCACCTATTTGGATTTGGTTTCCACAACTAAGGGCACATTTTTTAAATTCACTTTAAGCCTTCAAAATATTAGGGTTGACTCCATATTTGGTCATTTTTTATTTGAAAGAGACAAATGTAATTTTCTTGGTTCCTCAGACTCTTGGCCCCCGACCTTTATTTATTTTTTTTCAAGAATGTGAAATCAGTCATTGTCTCGGCATACTTTAAAAGTACTGATTATTCAGAGAAGGAAAAGCGTATCCTTCTCAGATATAGTACATTCAAGAAGAATTTACTTAATCATAAAGCACTATAACAAGAATTACATTTTGATTTTTATATTTTCAAAGTAATTCAAGTTAAAAACACAATGTAACATTATTTTTTATGAGTGGGCAACCAAGCTTGTAGTCGGGCTTGGGCAACCCAAACATCGGGGCCGGCCCTGACTGGACATTACACTTGGCCAATATTGGAAAATCTTCCAGGTACCATCTCTCTCTATCGATTTTGTAAGATTTTCTATACAAAAAATATAGTCTTTTATTGTTAGCCCAATACAAAAGAATTAATTCTTGCACGCAAAAAATATTTGTAAAGTCAATTTCATAGTTTTCTTATTTGTCCTTTCCTTTATCTTAATATTTATGATTTTAAATTATTCCCTCCGTTCCTTTTTCCCATTTTAAGTGTGTTAGTTCATAAATCTAACTTATTTTTAACAAATATTGGCCGTGTTCGGTTGAGGTCTTTGGACCTAGTTTTCTTATTGTAGCAAACTGTGATTTGGATTACAACAACTGTTAACTCTATTTTTCTAAATTATCCTATACTTTTATCTATTACTGTAACTCTGGCCTATTTTGACCTAACAAATTAAATATACTTTTTATTTTTTGAGTTTAAAAAAGTTATTGGTTTGGGGGTAATAAGTACTAACTTCTACAGCCTTTTAGGCCAGAACAAGTCAAAAAGTTATTTTGTTTTTCCCTCAATAAGTAAAAAAACAAAAAACATACTTATCTTATTTGGCCGAAATAGGCCACCCACAAACTTTTCAAAAAAGCAAAGTAATAGGAGTATTTATACAAATTTTTACTCATTAACTTTTTAAAACATATACTTATTAAGAGATCCAAAATAGAAACTTCTACACCAAAAACGGGACAGATGGATTATAAGTCTTGGCTTTTTGAGCGCCAAAAGCAAACCAAGTGGGGAGCCGCATTTCTTTACAAAATAGTAACAGAAAAGGGTAAATCAATTCATATAACAAAATTATTGGTACTGTAATCAGATAATTTCTTAAAAATACTCTCTTTCTCAGGTTTCTCTTTTCTTTTTCTTTTTTTTTAACACAGTTTAAATTCAAATTTTTTCCCTTTTTTTTTTATTATCCTCTAGACGAACTCTCTCACTTGATGTGCTTCGGTTGATTGGGTATATAAGCCCAAAATAAATGAATTATATGAGTTATCCCCGTCCAGTGCTATTCTGAATGGAGAGATTGTTTGTCATTTTATCTTTATTGTTATGTGAAATTTCTAATTTTGTCCCGTTTTCCGCAAGACACACCGACAAAGTAAATGAGATGCAGGAGAAGTGATGCCGTCCATTTGGTAGTCGTTGAGATTGTGTTTTTGTATTACCAACCAGTCGTCAAATTAGATTTTACATTAATCGGACTATAACTAAATATTTGCATAGTATAGTGACGAGTTCGAGCCGATCCACGGGGAAATAAGTGTATCGGTTCTCAAAATTAACTTCTAATTAGTTCAAGAAAACGATGAATGTTATTGGGTTTTTAAATAACTAATGGATAAATTGATATAACACGAAATGAAATAGAAGATACGATAAAATAGAAAAGGTCTTGGAAATTCAATTAGGGAATTGATAATCGCACTCCAAAAATTAATGGAGGGGCTCCAAGCTACAATGGTTTTTCAAAATTACCCTTTTGTAAGTTCTATAATTTACTTTAGGCACTCCAAAAAAATTTACTCTCTTCATTTTCCTCCTTTGTTAACGAGGGGTTTTTCAGTTTTGAGCGGGCACATTCTATGGGGTGCCCGAGCGCACATCTCAGCCATCCAAAACACTTTTTTGGACAACCTGGATTAAGAGAGAGAAAGGAGAGAAAAAGAGGAAAGAGAGAGAGAGTGAGGGATAGATCTGGGCCGTATTTTACATTGTTAGATTGTTGAACAACTTTGCAAAATCTTTCAGATAAAAAAAATAAATTACTTTCGCGCAAAAAAATTTATTTGCTTTTTCACCAAATAAAATTACTAATAGAGATCTTTAATTCGGTGCGAAAAAAATTTGAAAAAATGTATATGAAAGTATTTTACGTTGTTGGCTTGCTAAGTTGGCTTTGCAATATCTTTCGGATAAAAAATAAATAAAGTAATTACGCGCATAATAATAATTATTTTTTTCATTGCTAAAAAAATTGAAAATTTTTGTACGAAATAATTTAAACCCAACAAGCGAGCAATGTAAAATACTTTCATATAAATTTTTTTAAATTTTTTCGAATCGAATTAAAAATCTCTTTGGTAGTTTATTTTGGTGCAAAAGAAAATAAAAAATTGTGCGCGGATTTACTTTAATTTTTTATCCAAAGGATAGTACAAAGCCAACTCAATAAACCAACAATGTAAAATACTTTTGTATATAATTTTTAAAATTTTTGCGCATCAAAAGAAAGATCTCTACTAGAATTTTGATTTGGTGCAACAAAAATAAAAAATCGTATGTGGAAATACTTTATTTTTTTTATCCAAAGGATATTACAAAACCAAAAAAAAGAAGAAGTAACAATTGCCTTGAGTTAACAATGCCATCAACAGAGTTGATGGGTTCAATGGAGGAGAAATATGTGCGACATGGCAGCACTAAGGGCGTGGGATAGAGGTGTCAGACAGACAGCTTCAGACAGAGGATCTGCTACCAACGAAGAGAGGCTTTGGTTCATATTTCTGTTAGGAGTGCCTCAAGTAAATGAGAAGATAATTTTGGGATGAAGTGCCTCCGGTAACTTTTATATTTTTGAAAAAGATAGTTTTGTAACTTCATTAAATTTTGGAGTGCTTGCATAAAAAAGAGAGTCCCAAAATCAGCTCCCTTCAATTAAATCCTGACTTTGTATTGCAGAAGTGTAAGGTCACCATTAATTCATTTAGTTTGTATCTGTGGTAGCGACAAGCCCCACAAGTATTGTCAAGAAGATATGTATAATTCATTATCAACGTTGCCTATCTTGATTAGGCATAGACCCTCTTTGACTCTAACCTAATAATGTTAGCATGACCTGTCACTAATCAGCTTTGACAATTCAGTAGGTAATCTAATAACAATTTGCCACCAATCGCCTTCAACTCTACACCACAGTACACTAAACTAATTTGTCTTAGCAAGATCCGTCTTCTCAGGACAGACTACCTCATTTCTTAATTATACCTTATGTGCAAATTAATGTATGGCATAGTGTTCGAAATCACAAAAACCAAACAGCTGATCTTGAATACTCGGGAAAATCATTTACTAACAAAAGTAATAAGCATACAATTAATTGGTTGCCCAATATCAGAGAAGGAGAGTGTCCGTGGTAGTGAAGAGTAATCACTCTCGCCCTGAGCTAAAGCAAGTGTTGCGTCAGATTTAGACCTCCCAAAAAATAGGACTCCATATTTAAGTACCTCTTGGTGGAATACAAAAGAAGATGTACATCGTATATAATTAATTCTTTTACAGCTAAAACTGCAAAGATTGATATTTAGATGAATGCTTTAAAATCATGTAAGTTTAGTTTTATATATATATGGGGCCGGTTCCGGGGACACAATTTTTGACACAACTTTTAACACTCCATCTCAACCCTTGAAATCAAGGGCTCAGATTAGAACTCTCTCTCCCCCCCTCTGTCTCCATCTCCATCTCCATCTCCACACGCTATCCTTTCTTTGTATAACCTAACGTCGACTACACTTTCTCCGCTGGCCCCTCCATCGCAGGCAACTCCATCTCTGGTGAAGGTCCTCTCCGGCGATCCCGTACACGCTCTCTCTCTCTCTCTCTCTCTCTCCAAAGCTGATTGCACCTTGATTCTAATGTAATTTACATCCACAAATGAGCCATTTGCATCCCAAATGATGATTCGAAAAGCCGCCCGCTTCGAATCCGAGAAAAGTAGAAACCAATTGGCCAGGGGGGCAAGAAAAAGAGAGGCCACAGCTACCCCAAATATCTTTGGTCCATTCATAACAGAAAATAGTATTTTTAATCGGTCGTATTTCGAGATGACAAATAGCACGTTTGCTTTCAATGCTTCATTGTTTGATGTTTGGTCCAGAAAAACAAAGGTGGACGTCCTCTAAGTCTAGATTTGAGATGGTGGTCGGCGGCAAGGAAAACTGATGGAACATAGTTGTTTCTTCTTCTGTGAAATTGATGTTTGGTTTTGGCTTGAAGGTAGCAAAGGGAGAGAAATAGGATGAGTCAGCGTGAGTTAGTGGGTGGGACCCATTAGTGTAAGTTCTAATCTGAGCCCTCGGTTTCAAGGGTTGAGATAGAGTGTTAAAAGTTGTGTCAAAAATTGTGTCCCTGGAACCGGCCCCATATATATATATATATATATATATATATATATATATATATATATATATATATATATATATATATATATTTAGCATTAGTATATATAAGTAACAAATTTTAAATATTGGATTGTTTTGTCATTGTTTTAGGTCTATTTCTTATTGACGAGTACAAGTATTTGCTTTTGGAAATGTAATTTACCTACTTACATTTTGTTCATTAAGATTTTTTTAAAAACCCTAATTTTACTTTTTGCTTTAAGCCTCCAAAAAGTCAGGGCCAGCTCTGGCTACTATCAAAAAACATAGTAAAAGACATGATATAATAATAATCGAGGATATAACAAAGGTACATTAGGCGGCCTAAATGTGTACATTTCGGCTCTTATCAAGCAATTTCGGGATTTGTGCTAGTGGGGAAAAAATATATAGATTTTTTTTTAATTTTTTCGAAAGCTCTATAATATACATGTTATTTTGGTAGAGAATTTATTAGACGTAATTTATTTCATTTTTCCTTCCAAATCTGTCACTCTGAAATAGCTTTTTATGACTATTCAGTATTGAGTATTAACAAGATCTATAGATGAAGAAATGCTGGAAGATAAATGACAAATACTCAATAACTCCCAAAGTCAGCTATTCACTTACGTTAAATGAGAGTAAAGTTTCTTTTTCTTTATCAGGCAATCTTACAAATGTACCCTTCTAATAGATTGAGCATGTTAGGAAGTAAAAAATTACTCCCTCTGTCCATTTTTTAGTGTAGACATTTTCATTTTGGTCTGTCGCTTAATAAGTGTGTGTTTTGAAAAGTTAATGGGTAAAAGTTTATACAATTATCAGTTTGCCTTTTTGAAAAATTAGTGGGTAAAGAGTCATTGGGTAAAAGTGGAGGATAGTTTTGAAAAGTAGAGGTAAAAGCTTATGTGAAAGATGTAATGATAATTTTTCTTTACTAAGTTGGATTTACGGAGTAACACACGTAAAAAAGGATGGAGAGAGTAACACAAATAGAAGCTCATTCCATCTTCATTGTTTGCTTGGGTTTCCTTTTTTTTTTTTTTCTTCTTTCCATTCAAGTAGTAGTTGTTTTTGCTTCCATTTTTCCTTGCAAACAGGTATAGAAAAATGGCCTGGCAAGTAAGTAAATAGTCACAATTATCGTGTTCCTGACCCTTTTCAAAATCAAGTAAGTTTACACTTCTTTGCTAGTTTCCTTGTTTTATCCCCTTCAATTTGTAAAGAATTTTGTTTCCCTACCATTTGTGCTCAATTTTCCTGTCTACATTCAGAGTATTTCACTTAACCAACAGGTTGTCATGATGATTGGAAGCGGACCTAGTGCTCTTGACATTTATAGAGAGATTGCAAGTGTTGCCAAACAAGTTCATCTTTCATCAAGATCTCCAAATGTGGAAGTGTCAAAAATGGACAACATATGGCAGCATTTAGACGTATGTAACAAGAATTTCCTTCCAATCTATGTTTCACGGACTCTTCAATTTTCCAAAAGTAAAATGTATAGGGGTATGCGTTTTGATGTGTAACATGTTTTGATCATGCAACTTCTTGCAGATTGATCATGTTTATGAAGATGGTACTGTAGCCTTTCAAGATGGATTGAGTGTTCACGCAGATGTTATTATCCATTGTACTGGGTATATATAATGAAAAGCTTCGTTAAATGTTCTGTTTTACTCTATTTCTTGAAGCCAGTGCAAATTTCACAGTAAATATTATTGTTGCAAGTATAAATATAGCTTCCCTTTTCTTAGAACAAATGGAACTGTGAGTATTGAGGACAATCGTGTTGGGCCATTGTACAAGCATGTTTTCCCACCACAACTCAGTCCTCGGCTCTTTTTGTGGGAATATGCTATCAGGTGAGTTGTTATTTTTTTCGTTTTTGTTTTTGTTAATGCCGGAATTTGGGTGATCACTCCAAAAGCTTTAAAGAAGTCTCCTGCCAAACAAGCCCAATGACCGATGGTGTTCCAGGTCATAAACCCTCCAACGATCAAGTTAGAATATGTGGGTAAGAAGAGAGAAGAAGGCTATGTACAGAAATGGGACAGATTACGTACCTTGTGTTCTCAAAGTTAGGAGTACTTCTACCTGCCAATCTCCCGTCGAGATTGGCCATGCGTGGATCATGTGGACGTGGATGGACACATGGAGTGAAAGAGATGCGCCCACCGAGCAGCCTCGACCCTACTGACTAGGTACCCAACCGGTCAGACAAGCGAAACATGTGCCCTCACGGCAGAGCTCGAAGCGTGCGTTAATATTTTGACCCATCAGTTTTGACAGTTTCGTTAATTGGTTCTCATTCAAAGCATCCTCATCAAGCTACTTGAACATGCTCTCAACAAAATGAGGAGGAAAACCTAAAAAGTGGCTCGTTATCAGCCTCCATATAACTCCTCAACAAACTATTTTTGCTACAGTGGCTCTCTAAAGATAGGGATGCACTATTCACTTCCCACTATTATGAGCTTAAGTTATTAGATGACCGGGGTGAATAAATGTTTTCCTCCAAATTAATCAGATGATTGACACGCGTGTGCCCAAACAAATGATCCAAGTAGAAGAACATGGACATGTGACACAAACAACCGATTTGGAGGAAACTTTTGTTTCCACCGGCGGTGGAAATAAGTTAAACTCCACTATTATTATATTATATTTCTCCATACAATTTCATCCTTCTCCCGAGGCATTTCTCATTTTCATGTTATTTTTATTTCTCACAAAAGCAAATAATAATACTCACACAAATATTAGAATTAAAACAAGAAACATTTTAAAATTACAAACACACATGGAATTTAAATGACTACAATATAAGAATTTTTTTTGTTATTCCACCCTTATGGAAAAATAGAGGGAGAGCATCAGAGTGAAACAGAAGAGAGAGAGAGAGAGAGAGAGAGAGAGAGAGAGAGAGAGAGAGAGAGAGATGGAACTAGATGAAAAAAGTGGTACAGCTGACTTCCTACTCCTCCCAAGGCAGGGGGATCAATATTTTAGGGGGAAAGGTTTTTTTTTTTTTAGACTTGGGGGAATAGTTTAATATAATAAAGTTTGGATAAAGAATTTGATTTTTTGAGTTTTTAATAAGGTGACTTGCTAAATTGTAAAAAGTGTTTTTATGGTTAAATTTGGTGTTTTTTTTTTTCGGTGAGGCTAATAAGGATGCTCTAAGAATAATAAAATTTAGAAAGATATTTGAATAGAAAAGTAGAAGTAGAAAGAAATAATAATAATTTAATATTGTAAGGTGAGATTAGAGAGACTGATTATGTTTTTTTTTTTTGAACTGGAGAGCCTGATTATGTGAGTTTTTTAAAAAGTGACTAGTTTAGTATAAAAAGTGTTTCTGAGGTTAAAATTGGTATGAAATTTGAGTAGCCTAAGATGCTCTTACTCTTTTTACAATCAGGCTGTGTTTGGATAACTGAAATCTTGAGTAGGAATAGAAATATGATTACCGGGAATCAAATTCCTGGGAATTTCTTGGATAGGAATAGGATTATGATTAATAAAAATCGAATTCCTAGAAATTTGATACCTAGAGGAATTGCATTTCTGTGTTTGGATCAATTCCATAATCTTACTTGGTAAATAATTATTTTAGAAATTTATTAAAGTCACCATTTCCTTTTTTTAATAAATGAGCTAGGAATCTGAGATTCTCATGGGGTAAGAGAGGGATCAAATTCTGACTCAGTTTAAGAATGTGATTATTGATTGAATATGTCATTAGGAATTACATTTCTATTCATGTCTGTGCCAAACGTTGGAATAAAAAAAGTCTGATATCACATTCCTATTCTTGTATGTTCCAAATGTTGGAATCATGGGCAGAAGAGATCACATTCCCATTCCCCCTTGAGATTACTGCCATCCAAACTGAGCCTAAGGGAAAATAAAAAGTTTGTATGGGATTAGTTAGTTGCTCTTACTTTAAATGGTTAATCGAGAATGAGATTTTGTTTCAATCCGCAGGTTATCATTTTTGCAGCAATAGAATTGCAATCCAAGTGGATAACGAGTGTTTTATCTGGTAAGACAATTTTGCTATCGAAAGAGGAGATGTTGGCCAACGTTGAACAACACTACAAGGACATGCAAAACCAAGGAATTCCGAAGCACCATATCCGTAGAATTAAGCTGCATGAGGTTTTGTGTCCTTGTTTCTTATGATATTGTTTTCAATATCTAATTTAATGAATTCTGCATGCCACATTACCACTGTATTCTATAAAAAATGACATTAGCCAGATGTTTGTGTTTATCGGAATATAGTATGTAATTATTTCAAGAGTTAACTTCAATAACTTAAAAATAAAACGAGCAACAAAGGGATATTATATATATAAGTCCACACCTCCCGAAAATAAGAAAAAAATTATTTTTTTTGTGTTGCAAATTATTTTTGGAAAATCCAATCCATCCAATGTTTTCAGAAGGTGTTTTCAAGGGTCTACACAAATCTTCAAAACAAATACTGGGAAGGGCTTCAAAACAAATATATATTTTTTGCGAAAACTGCTTGGATAAAACCCTTCCCGGTATTTTTTTTGAAGATTTCCCTTTAATGCCCTTGAAAACACCTTCTGAACACATTGGACGGGTTAGATCGTCAAAAAAATATTTGGATCACGGAGGTCCGGAAACGGGAATATATATATATATATATATATATATATATATATATATATAGAGAGAGAGAGAGAGAGAGAGAGAGAGAGTAACTATCTAATCTGGAAATTCCGGATCCGGGACTCCACTTTCGCAAAAACTGTAAATACGGATTTNCCGAAAAAAAAAATTTAAAAGCATCAAAATACCGAAAAACCTCCCATCCAGGATCCTTGATTGGATCTTTGGCGTATATATATACACACACACATCGAAGCAATTTTTTCGCAAAAACTGTAAATACAGATTTCCTAAAAATAATTTTTAAAAGATCAAAAACACCGAAAAACCTCCCATCCAAGATCCTTGATTGGATCTTTGGCGTATATACACACACAGACATATATATTCTATAGGCTAACTATGAAGAGTAATTCAATGTCATTCGCAGATTGAGCAGTACTTGGACATTATTGCTGATCTGGCGGGAGTTCCAATGCTTGCGGAGTGAACCGAAGAGATACAAAGGCATTTTTTTAAGTTTGTGGTTAGTTGTGGATTGAATGTAAAACAAATTAGGGATGAATGGGATCCCAACAACGTTTAGGATTAAACAGTATGCAAAAGGCATGCCCACACAGGATTTTTTTTATTCCTTTATATTACTTGAAGTTACATTTGTAGTTCTTTCTTAATTTTAGTTTCAAGACTAATGTAAGTTTAAGGATTCGCCTACACATAAATGAAATTTGATAGTGGGAGGAGTGAATTGGCAAAATAATTCTAAGATACGGGGAGTTGGAAGATAATGATAAGTAGTGGGAGAAAGAGTAATTAACCTAATGATGAGAAGAACAAGAGGAGGGAATTTTATCATATGGATATGGTCCATATGGCTTCTGTGAAGTCTGAATTTGGATAATTTTGATCATCTAAAAGTAATTTTAACTGTTAGAATTTGGATGACAGAATGTTGCCAATGTAATTTTGATCATCTAAAATTATTTTTAACTGTTGGGATTTGTTAACAATTATTCCTATTTTTCTTGATCGAAATTTTTTACAATCCTGGCCGGACCATCAACTATTTAGGTGCAACTATTTCTTGTAGTCTGGATTTGAGCTGCAAAAGATCTTTATTTTATAATAACCTCTATTGCACCCAAATAAAGGCATGCGTAACAATTGTGTGGCCTTCTATCTAGGACGTGCGTCTGGATTTAGACTGCACAGAAATTGTATTTTACAGTATAGAAAGTCTAGGTTTCTGAATCATTGAATTTTAAATTCTGGATATTTTTTGGGTACCCCTTTTGGATACGTTGCAATGCTCTTTATAATAATCTCTCTTGCACCCAAATCCCAGAGCTACCACCGACGATTATTATAATAAGCCTCAATTTGATGGGGAATTATTTTCAGTGAGATAAGATAAGAAGGGATATTATTTTTAGAGGGTTGACTCACATTGATGTGATATTTATGGAAGGGGGATAAAAAAGTAGATGGTTTGGATGAAAGATTAAACAGAGGAATAATTTTTTACTTGGTTTGGATGCATGAGAAATAAGAGGGGGTGGATGATGTCAAAAACTGTTGAATGACACTTTTGTCCTCTCCATTTTTAAAGAACAAAACGTTTTTTTTTAAAAAAAAATTAAGTATAATAGTACAATGTTAATTAATCGATGAATTAGTAAATAGTTAGGCATGGTTTTCCATTTGCTAAAATCAAGTAGTTGATTTTAGAATATGAAGTGAGGAGGTGAGATTTTATCTCCAATGAATCTGGACATATATATGTCCAGATTCATTGGAGATAAAATCACCTCCCCACTTCATATGCTAAAATCAACCCCCCACTTCATATGCTAAAATCAACCACTTGATTTTATGAGATTTCCATTTTAGCAAATGAAAAACCAAGGGGCTAGGGGAATTTCCACCTATATTACCTTTCCCAGATGCATTTTGTTTTGTTTTCTCTTTCTTTTTCTTTCACTTTCACTTTCTTTCACTGTCTCTTTCTCTTTCTCTCTTTCCCAACTCCAAATCCAATGTCATACCTTCAAGCCCAAAATTGAAGGGCATAATGTGGGATTCGATCTAAGAGCTAGAAGGAAAGATTGTTCTACTCAGTGAAAGTTTCAAATTCATCCGAACAAAACCACCATCAGAGCACCTAAGATTTTCTTCCTTCCAAGAATGGGGTTGTGATTTTTGTCTTTCTAACAAAACCACCATCAGTGCTTCAATGAAGATGATCATGAAGATACACTGAAGACCAAGATCGATGGTCTCTGGTATTTCTTTTGTTGATGA
This sequence comes from Vaccinium macrocarpon, assembly GCA_022606695.1. NCBI lineage: Eukaryota > Viridiplantae > Streptophyta > Magnoliopsida > Ericales > Ericaceae > Vaccinium > Vaccinium macrocarpon. The sequence continues at coordinate 3,927,460 of CM040176.1, read as the reverse complement.
AGATTTTTTTTGCTATTCAAAAACTTGTACCTATTTTTATTTTATTGATGATGATTTTCTGTTGAACAATTGTTTTGTTGATAATGATTTTCTTTTTCTTTTTTGATTGATGAAGATTTTCTTTTTTGCTTGATGAAGATTTTCTTTTTTATTGTTGATGATCAACCATTTTTCTTGCTCTTTACTGTTGATAATCAGTTGGGGGAGGAGATAAGGAGAGGGGTCCTCTACTCCCGAATAATTTTTGGGGAGAGTAAAGACAACCCAAAAATTATCAGAGAAAAGGCACCTGCACTGGATAAAGCTTAGAGAGAGTAAAAGATTATAAGAGAGGGAGAATTGTGTTACCAAACAAGATGATAAGGTGGGGCCCTCCACAATACAGTAATAAATAAGTAGAGGTTAGTGCACAAAATATTTCTTTATGCGAGTATTTAACACCACTGAACTAAAATCCTAAACCACGACGACTATTATAATAAAGTCGTTAACCCGTCAACAAGTAATAGTAATTATTTATGGCTTTGTTTGGTTAAATTGAAAAAAATAATTTATTAATTTATTTAATTTTATCTTTATTTAATTTTTTTTGCATTTGTTAGTTTAAGATTGAACGAGACACCCTACCGCCGGCCTTTTTATTTGGAAACACTATTCCCTCTCTGAAGGTGGCAGTTATTGGAGCCGTGGTCGCAGCTCGTGAGCTACTCAGAGAAGGCCACCGAGTCGTGGTCTTCGAAAAATCCAACAAACTCGGTGGAATATGGGTCTACGATCCTCGTACCGAGTCCGATCCATTGGGACTCGACCCTAATAGGGAGATTGTCCATAGCAGTCTCTACGCCTCTCTCCGGGCCGACTTGCCCAGGCACCTCATGAGTTTCTCGGACTACCCATTCACAGATCGGGTGTACGAGGATACGACGAATTTCCCCAGGCACGAGGAGGTGCTTAAGTATCTCAACGATTTCGCCAACGACTTCGGACTCACTGAGTTTATCCGGCTCGATACTGAAGTAGTCCGAGTTGAGCGGGTCAACTCGGGGGATGATGATGATGATGATGATGATGAAGAGTGGGTTGTTGAGTCGAGAACGATTGAGGGGAGTGGTGATCAGGAGGAGTTTCAGGCTGTGGTGGTGTGTACTGGACACTACACTGAGCCAATAGTGGCGAATCTTCCAGGTAACCATCTCTCGCAAATCACAACTTTCAGTATCGATTTTTAAGATTTTCTATAAAGAAAATATAGTCTTTCTATTATTGTTAGCCGAGTATATGAAAAAGTTAACTCTTGCACGCAAAAAAATTTCACTTTTTGAAGACTTATACAAAAGAGTTAACTATTGCATGTCAAAGTGCGCTTAAAAATAGCTTAGTGGGTTGATTGTAGAATTATTGTAGAATTTTTCCATAAAATATCATTTTGGCTAGATTCATGTGCTTGCCCTTGTACATAAGTTCATGTTTATTAATTCGCGTGAATAGAAAAGAGAAAATACAAATAAATAAAAGAAAGTACGTATAAAAGTCAATTGGGTAATGAATAACATATGGGCCGCCTTGTCTTTTCCTTTCTCTTAATATTCTTGATTGGGAAAAATTTATAAAACCCCCAAAACTTTGGCTTAAATATAAAAAAACTTCCCAAACTTACATTTTTTTTAAGTGTACTTCCAATCTTCACTTCCGTTATTCAAAAATACTCCCACCGTCTGGATCTGTTAACTAACAAACTGGAAATGCTGAGTTGGAGGTTTACGGAACCCAAAAACCGTTAAATGGTCGTTTTTTGGGCCTTTTTTTTCCTTTTTATTTTTAAAGCTCTTAGTCCTTCTTCCTCCTCCTCCAATTCCCAAGAAAACAGAGAGAGAGAGAGAGAGGGGTTGAATGGGTTCACCAATTTGGGCTCCAATATGAAGAAGGGCTTCTTTATCAAAACTCAATTGGGAGCCCCATAAATCAAGCCCAGATTGCAATGGAGGAAATCTCAACACCCAATACCCATCTCTCTCCTCCATCCACCGCTCTAGCCGGGTTCCGTTAACCTCCAACTGACGCAGCAGAATTCACGAGAAACTAGTTGCGTACTAGTTCAAACGAAGATATGTCTCGAATCCACGATGTTTTTGAATCCACAAGAAGAAAGAGAAATAACTCTGAATTATAATTGATAAAAAAGTTGAATAATAATAGATGTTACATGCCCTTTTATAGAGAAAACTAGCAAACCCTAGCAAAAATTTACCAAAAAATAAAGTATCCCGAAAATTGAGGAAACATCCAAAATTGAAAACTAGAAAGAAAAATAAGAAATTCTCAACTGGAAACAACGAAAATAGAATTACACGCTAAGAGTAATTCATAATCTAATTATTTCCTAAAATAGCAAAATTACTAAATTGAAGGCCTAAACGAATGAATTTGGCTGAAATCCACCATAAGTCACGATTAAGGTGGTGAGTATTAATCGCAACGCGATTGTGCTTCAACCCACCAAGTTTGGGCCTATTCCAGGATCGTTGATAAATTGCTGAAATTGACAATTTTCAATTAGAAGTTGTTTAGGCCTTTTAGGCTTTAACCAGTCCAATTGATCAAAGAATTGAGCCGTTACTTGTTCTACATCACCAACTCAGCATTTCTCGTTATTTAGGTAATAGATCCAGATGGTGGGAGTATGTTTGAATTTAAGTTTGGAAGTACACTTAAAAAAATTGTAAGTTTGGAAGGTTTTTTGATATTCAAGGCAAAGTTTTGGGGGGTTTTATGAAATCTTCCCTTCTTGATTTTCCAATTATAAGTCTTGACTTTTTTAGCGCGAAAAGCAAACCGTAAAAGTGGGAAGCCACATTTCTTTACAGAATAGTAACAGAAAAAGGGTAAATCAATTTCATAAAACAAAATTATTTGTACTGTAATCAGATAAGTATAATTCATCATTGACATTGCATATCTTGATTAGGCATGGACAGTCTTTGACTTTAACTAATGATTTTAGCGTGATCTGTCACTAATTGGCTTCGACTATTCAATAGGTAATCTAACAACGATTTGTCACCAATTGCCTTTGATTCTACACTAAACTATGTATCAACACGATCTGTCTTCTCAGGATAGACTACTTCATTTCTTAACTATACCTTATGTGCAAACCATTATATGACATAGTGTTTGAAATCACAGAAAATAAACACCCGATCTTGAATACTCGAGAAAATCATTTTACTGAACAAATTAAAACGAAACAAAAAATCAAATACAATTACTAAAGTTACTTGGACATGATTTCCTATACAATCCATGAATAAAATGGAAGAGCATTGTTATAGATGTGTGGAACAGAGGCAGAGCCTCTGCTCCTAGTGTGGAGCACTGCCTTTCTTCCTTCTCCCCTTGGCCTTTTGTCCGAAGTTCCTCCTCCCCTTCACAATCTAAATTTCCCCTACGCATATACAGCAAGCAATTTGTCCCATGTGATAAATACAAGAACTTTATTATAGGATCATATGAGACAAGAGAAGATGGGGAATTTAAATTGGTTGCCCAGTATCAGAGAGTGTCCGCGGTGGTGAGGAGTAATGAATCTCGCATATAATTCATCCACTAAGGAGTGGTTGGGCTTCCAATTTATGGCCAAATTTGATACTCACACCCTTCTGACCTACAATCCCACAGACATAGTAAAAGACATGATATAATAATAATCGAGGTCATGACAAAGGTATATTAGGTGGCCTAAATGTGTAGATTGCGGCACTTATCAAGCAGTTTCAGGATTTAAGCTAGTGGTAACAAAACTATATAGATTTTTTTTTTTTTTTGGTATCAAAAGCTTTGTACATAATATACATGTTATTTTGGTAGAAAATTTATTAGACGTAATTTATTTCATTTTTCCTTCCAAATCTGTCACTAGGTAAAAAACTTTCTATAGATGAAGAAATGCTGGAAGATAATGACAAATACTCAATAACTCCGAAAGTCAACTATTTACTTCTATTAAATGAGAGTAAAAATTCTTTTTCTTTATTAGGCAATCTGACCTTCTAATAGACTGAGCATGTTAAGAAGTAAAAAATAACACAAACAGAAGAGCAGTCAATCTTCATTGTTTGGTTGTGTTTCCATTGTTTTTTTCCTTTCCATTCAAGTAGTAGTTGTTTTTCTTTACATTTTCCATTTGAAACAGGTATAGAGAAATGGCCTGGGAAGCAAGTACATAGTCACAATTACCGTGTTCCTGACCCTTTTCAAAATCAAGTAGGTTTACATATCTTTGCCATTTTCCTTGTTTTTCCCCTTCAATTTGTAAAGAATTTTGTGTTGGCTTTATGGGGGGCCAGCATCCACCCTATACTTGAGCACTCACTGCTGACGCGGGGCAAGCATATTGGGAGGACTAATCGCCTTCACCCGTCAGTCTTGTATGGGCAGTATTGCGAAGCGTCTCATGTCCGCCTGCCGCTAAGTGCATGGCTTTGTGTTGCCCTTTAAGATTAAGTTGCACCCTCCTCTAACAACAATCGCTTTTAGATGAGTTGGTTAGCACTTGATCCAACATTTTGTTTTCCTACCACTTGTGCTCAATTTTCCTGTCTACTATTCTGAGTACTTTATAACCAACAGGTTGTCGTGATGATTGGAAGCGGACCTAGTGCTCGTGACATTTCCAAAGAGATTGCAAGTGTTGCCAAACAAGTTCATCTTTCATCAAGATCTCCAAATGTAGAAGTTTCAAAACTGGACAATGTATGGCTGCATTTAGAGGCAAGTAACAAGAATTTCCTTCCAGCCTATGTTACACGGACTCTTGAATTTTCCAAAAGTAACACGTATAGGGTTATGTGTTGTGATGTGTAACACGTTTTGATCATTCAACTTCTTGCAGATTGATCATGTTTACGAAGATGGTACGTTTAAAAAGGAATGGAGGGAGTAATACTTTTACAACTAAAGCTGCAAAGATTGATATTTAGATGAATGCTTTAAAATCATGTAAGTTTCGTTTATATATATATTTATTTAGGATTAGTATATATATAAGTAACAAATTATAAATATTGGAATTTTTTGTTATTGTTTTAGGGCTATTTCTTATTGATGAGTACTAGTATTTGCTTTTGGAAGTGTAATTTACCTAACATTTTGTTCATTAAGATTTTTAAAAAAGCCTCATTTTAGTTTTCGCTTTAAACCTCCAAAAAGTCAAAGCCGACTCTGGCTACAATAAAAAACATAGTAAAAGACAAGATATAATAATAATCGAGGACGTAACAAAGGTACATTAGGCGGCCTAAATGTGTACATTTTGGCTCTTATGATGCAGTTTTAGGATTTGTGCTAGTAGGAAAATAATATATAGATTTTTTTTTTTTGTATCGAAAGGTTTATATATAATATACATGTTATTTTGGTAGAGAATTTATTAGACGTAATTTATTTCATTTTTCCTTCCAAATCTATCACTCGGAGATGGCTTTTTATGACTATTCAGTATTGAGTATTAACAAGATCTATAGACGAACAAATGTTGGAAGATAATGACAAATACTCAATAACTCCCAAAGTCAGCTATTAACTCATGTTAAATGAGAGTAAAAATTCTTTTTTTCTTAATTAGGCAATCTTACAAATGTACCCTTCTAATAGATTGAGCATGTTAGGAAGTAAAAAACTACTCCCTCCTTCCTTCTTTAGTTTAGACATTTTCATTTTGGGTTGTCCATTAATAAGTGTGTGTTTTGAAAAGTTAATGGGTAAAAGTTTGTACAATTATCATTTTGCCCTTTTAAAAAATTAGTGGATAAAAAGAAGAAGTCATTGGGTAAAAGTAGAGGATAATTTTGGAAAGTAGAGGTAAAAGTTGATGCAAAAAGTATAAAGTGGAGGTAAAAGCTTATGTGAAAGATGTAATGATAATGTTTCTTTACTAAGTTGGATTTACAAAGTAACACACTTAAAAAGGGAAAAAGGGTTGGAGAGAGTAACACAAACAGAAGCGCATTCAATCTTCATTGTTTGCTTGGGTTTCCATTTTTTTTTTCTTTCCTTTCAAGTAGTAGTCTTTTTTGCTTCCATTTTTCCTTGGAAACAGGTATAGAGAAATGGCCTGGGAAACAAGTACATAGTCACAATTATCGTGTTCCTGATCCTTTTCAAAATCAAGTAGGTTTACATTTCTTTGCTAGTTTCCTTGTTTTATCCCCTTCAATTTGTAAAGAATTTTGTTCCCCTACCATTTTTGCCCAATTTTCCTGTCTGCATTCTGAGTACTTCAATTAACCAACAGGTTGTCGTGATGATTGGAAGCGGACCTAGTGCTCTTGACATTTATAGAGAGATTGCAAGTGTTGCCAAACAAGTTCATCTTTCATCAAGATCTCAAAATGTGGAAGTGTCAAAAGTGGACAACATATGGCAGCATTTAGAGGTATGTAACAAGAATTTCCTTCCAACCTATGTTACATGGACTCTTCAATTTTCCAAAAGTAAAACGTATAGGGGTATGCGTTTCGATGTGCAACATGTTTTGATCACTCAACTTCTTGCAGATTGATCATGTTTACGAAGATGGCACTGTAGCCTTTCAAGATGGATTGAGAGTTCAAGCAGATGTCATTATCCATTGTACTGGGTATATATAATAAAAAGCTTCGTTAAATGTTCTGTTTTAGTCTATTTCTTGAAGCCAGTGCAGATTTCATAGTAAATATTATTGTTGCAGGTATAAATACAGCTTCCCTTTTCTTAGAACAAATGGAACTGTGAGTATAGAGGACAATCGTGTTGGGCCATTGTACAAGCATGTTTTCCCACCCCAACTCAATCCTCGGCTCTCTTTCGTGGGAATATGCTATCAGGTGAGTTGTCATTTTTTCGTTTTTGTTTCTGTTGATGCCGGAATTTGGGTGATCATTGTAAGAGCTTTGAAGAAGTCTCCTGCCAAACAAGCCCAGTGATCGGTGGTGTTCCCGGCCATGAACCCTCCAACGATCAAGTTAGAATATGTGGGTAAGAAGAGAGAAGAATGCTATGTACAGAAATGAGACAAAGTACGTATCTTATGTTGTCAAAGTTAGGAGTACTTCTACCTGCCAATCTCCTGTCGAGATTAGCCATGCGTGGATCATGTGGACGTGGATGGACACATGGAGTGAAAGGGATGCGCCTGACGAGCAGTCTTGATCCTGCCAATCTACACCAAAAAAGGTCTATAGTGAGGACTTAGTTTCCTCGCCAAAGTACCGAATTTCCTCGCTAAAGGAATTGGCGAGAAAAATTTTTCTCGCCTGGTTTCCTCACCAAACGGTCATCACAAAAGGTATTCTAGCGAGGAAAAATAAATTTCCTCGCTTATTCTTCCAATTGGCGAGGAAATTTTGTTTTCCTCGTTAAAACTCTTGAAACAAAAAAAAAAAAAAAAAGGAAATTCAATTCCCAACTTCTCCGCCTTCGCTTGGAATTAATCAAACCAACTACCTCCTCTCTAGCAACCCATGCCCCATCTACCACACCAGTTTCCTTTTCAATAAAAAAATTTTACAACTTTTAATATATAAACCTTTTGTAGTTCTTTTCACCGCAGTAATTTTTTTAAAATATTTTTTTTCTGATTTTAGTCTCTTTGTAGTGTTCCTTTAAACTTGTTTCTTAAATCTTTTAAGGTTATTTGTTTTTACTGAAGTTTTTATTTTTATAATCTAATATTTTTCTATAGCCAATACCTTTCTAATTAAATATATATTCTTTATAATTTAACATTTGTGACAATTTAATATTTTTCTATAACCCTTTTATATTTTATTCTAATTCAAACCACGGGAAGAAATGAAATCATATATTTTTTGGTGAGGAAATATTTTATTCTAATTCATTTCCTCACCAAATCTTAACTTTTGGCAAGAATATAATTTTTGTCGCCAACTGGGTGCCCTTTAGCGAGTAAATATTCATTTATTCGCCAAATCTTAGCCTTTTGACAAGCAAAAATACTTTCGCCGCCAATCTTAGATTTTTGGCGAGGTAAAATAATTTCATCACCAAATGGGTGCCCTTTAGCGAGGAAATGAATATTTCCTCTCCAATCTTAGCTTTTTGGCGAGGAAAGTTAATTTCGTTTCCAAATGGGTGCTCTTTAGCAAGGAAATATAATTTTGTCGACATAGAGTACTCTTTGCCACATTTCGTCGCCATAGGTAGTTTTTGTTACCCAACCGGTCGGACAAGCAAAACATGTGCCCTCACGGCAAAGCTCAGAGCGTGCGTTAATATTTCAACTCATCAGTTTTGGCAATTTCGTTAATTGGTTCTCATTCTAAGCATCCTCATCAAACTACTTGAAGATGCTCTCAACAAAATGAGGAGGAAAACCTAAAAGGTGGTTCATTATCAGCCTCCAAATAACTCCTCAACAAAACAAAATTTGCTACAGTGGCTCCCTAAAGATAGGGATGCACTATTTACTCCTCACTATGATGAGATTAAGTTATTTCCATCACCAATGGAAACAAATATTTTCTCCAAATTGATTGTATTGCGCCATGTGTCCAAATAGTGACCATAAGTAGAAGAAGATGGACATGCATGTGGCCCAATGCAACCAATTTGGAGGAAACTCTTGTTTCCACCAGTGGTAGAAATAAGTTAAACTCCAATATTATTATATTATATTTCTCCATACAATGTCATCCTTCTCCCGAGGCATTTCTCATTTCTCATTTTCATGTCATTTTTATTTCTCACAAAAGCAAATAATAATAATCACACAAATATTAGAATTAAAACATGAAACATTTTAAAATTACAAACACACATGAAATTTAAATGACTGCAATATAAGAATTTTTTTTCTTTATTCCAACTTTTTTGACAAAGTAGTGAGGAATAAATTTTTTTTTAGTAAAGTAATAAAAAAATTTGTTTGTTTGAAAGAGTAAAATATAAGAATAACAAAATTTAGAAAGATATTTTAATTGAAATGTAAAAGTAGAAAGAAAAAATAATAATTTAATATTGTAAGGTTAGAATAGAGAGCCTGATTATGTGAGTTTTTAAAAAAGTGACTAACTTAGTATAAAAAGTGTTTCTAAGGTAAAATTTGGTCCAAAATTTAAGTAGCCTAAGATGCTCTAACTCTTTTTACAAGAAGGGAAAATAAAAAGTTTGTACACGATTAGTTAGTTGCTCTTACTTTAAATTAGGGGTGCTCACGGTCCGGATCGGTTTGGATTGGCATGAATCCAATCCTAATCCGCGAGTCACGGTTTTTTGAAAATACAATCCGTGTCCGATCCAAAAGTCTCACGGTTCGGTTCCAATCTGAACCGCGAGTCACGGATCGGTTACGGATTAATCCGCTGATTTTCAACATATTCGAAAAAAAACAACAAACAAAGGCAGTAAGGCACTAGCAAGTAGCAAATGCACTAAATAGAAAGTTCAAAGTTGGAAATCCCAATGAAAAACTACAAAGGTAGTTAGGCAGATAGTTATATAATTGAACAAACAAATATACAAACTTATATTACCGCAAAGGATAGCAGATAGTTACTTCTTGTTCACTCACAAAGACAATAGCAGTTAGTTCTTTCCAGTTCACTCACAAACAGAGATTATATATAATAGCACTTATAATACTTTACCCCTCTAGATTTTATAGAGAGAACAATATTCGTACCATAACTTTTACAACAGTACAACCAAACCGTAAGTCTGCTAAATTAACAATATCTATATAACTATAATTATAAAAGTTATAAAATTATATATAATAAAAATCTCACGGTCCGGATCGGTTAATCCACAGTTTCAAAATCAAAATCCATGTCCGATCCAAAAGTCACGGTTTTTAATTTTTTGAATCTGTGTCCGACTATTAATTCACAGTTAAAATCCAAAAGGTACGGATCGGTTCGGTCCAGACCAGATTCACGGTTCACCAGTTTTTTTGAGCAGCCCTACTTTAAATGGTTAATCGAGAATGAGATTTTGTTTCAATCCGCAGGTTATCATTTTTGCAGCAATAGAGTTGCAATCCAAGTGGATAGCAAGTGTTTTATCTGGTAAGACAATTTTGCCATCGAAAGAGGAGATGTTGGCCAACGTTGAACAACACTACAAGGACATGGAAAACCAAGGAATTCCGAAGCACCATACCCATAGAATTAAGCTGCATGAGGTTTTGTGTCCTTGTTTCTTATTATAGTGTTGTCAATATCTAATTTTATGAATTCTGCATGCTACATTACCACTGTATTCTATATAAAAAAATATGACATTAGCCAGATGTTTGTGTTTATCAGAATATAGTATGTAATTGTTTCAAGAATTAACTTCAATAACTATAAAATAAAACGAGCTACAAAGGGACATTATATGAATATATATATATATATATATATATATATATATATATATATATATATATATATATATATATATATATATATTCTACATGCTAACTATGAGGAGTAATTCAATGTTATTCGCAGATTGAGCAGTACTTGGACATGATTGCTGATCTGGCGGGAGTTCCAATGCTTGCGGAGCGAACCAAAGAGATATATAGGCATTTTTCCAAGTTTCTGGCTAGTTGTGGATTGAATGTAAAACGAATTAGGGATGAATGGGATCCCAACGACATTTAGATTCGGCTTAGTTTTGCAAAAGATTTTAACAACTCATTTGCTAAAAACAACCATGATTTTAGCAAATGAGTTGAGTTGCTAAAATCATGAAAATTTCAAATCATAAAATTAAATGGTTCCGTTTATCGTTTTTCGATTTTTTTTGACACCAAATTAAAGTATTCCACTTAATTTTGTGATTTGAAACTTTCATGATTTTAGCAACTCAACTCATTTTCTAAAATCAACCATGATTTTAACAAATTAGTTGCTAAAATCTTTTGCAAAACTAAGAATAAACTGTATGCAAAAGGCATGCCCACGCCAGATTTTTCATTCCTTTATATTCCTTGAAGTTACATTTGTAGTTCTTTCTTAATTTGTGTTTCAAGATTAATGTAAGTTTAAGGATTCGCCTACACATAAATGAAATTTGATAGTGGAAGGAGCGAATTGGCAAAATAATTCGAAGATGGGGGAGTTGGAAGATAATGACAAGTGGTGGGAGAAAGATCAATTAACCAAATGATGAGAAGAACAAGAGGAGGGAATTTTATCATATGCATTTGGGCCATATGGCTTCTGTGAAGTCTGAATTCGGATAATTTTGATCATCTAAAAGTATTTTTAACTGTTAGGATTTGGATGATAGCAGGGACAAAGTCAGAAATTTTAGTACACAAGGGCGAATCTTTTTTCTAAAATATTTTACAGGAGCAAGCTTATACAATTCATAGGAAAATTTCTTATTTTATACTCCCTCCGTCCATTTTTAAGTGATCCACTTGAAAAATGTGTATTTTTGCATACGTTTGAAAATATACTTTCGCATATCGTTTGTATTTTATTTTTTTTGCACCAAATTAAGGTACTCAATGAGCAATTTAATTTGGTATAAAATAAATTAAAAAATATAAAGAAGGAGTATGTTTTTTTAGGAGTTTGAAATTACACATAAAAAGAGACGAAGAAAGTATAGATATATGAAGCATTGAATATTAAATTATGAATATTTTCTGAGTATGCTGTAATGCGCTTTATAATAATCTCTCATGCACCCAAATCCTAGAGCAACAACCGACGATTATTACTCCCTCCGTCCCAATTTTATAGTCCTTTATGGGAGTTTGTGTCACTTTTCAAAGTGTTATATCTTATAATCTACAATATTTTAGGTGATTTTGAATCCTTTGTTTATTAGATTAAATCAAGATCTATCAAACAAGATTCATATTTTGCATATAAAAATGTATTACCGATTGAAAGATATATAATCATTTTTTTATCCGGTTAGAATAGAATGAGGGACTATAAAATTGAGACGGAGGGAGTATAATAATAAAGTCATTAACCCGTCAACAAGTAATACTAGTATATCCATTCAGGTTTAAGAATGAACGAGACAGCCTACCGCCGGCCTTTTTATTTGGAAACACAATGGGAAGCTCTCTGAAGGTGTCAGTTATTCTTAATATTCTTAATATTCTTGATTTTCAATTATAAGTCTTGGCTTTTTGAGCGCGAAAAAGCAAACCTTAGTGGGGAGCCGCATTTCTTTACAAAATAGTAACAGAAAAGGTAAATCAATTTCATAAAACAAAATTATTGGTACTGGAATCAGGTAAATTCTTAAAAATACTCTTTATCACATTTTTTTTTTGTTAAATCTTAATGATCTTAAGACAAACTCTCTCACTTGGTGTGCTTCGGTTGATTGGGTTTATATGCCCAAAATAAATGAATTATATATATGAGTTATACCCGTCCAGTATTGTCTCCAATGGAGAGATTGTTTGTCATTTTACCTTTATTGTTATGTGGAATTTCTAATTTAGTGCCGTTTTCCGGTTTTCATATGCGAGCAAGACACACCGATAAAGTAAGTGGGATGCAGCAGTGATGCCGCCCATTTGATAGTCGTCGTTGGGATTGTGTTTTTGTATTACCAGACAGCCGGCAAATTAGATTATTTATTTACATTAACCGGACTATAACTAAACATTTGCATGGTATAGTGATGAGTCCGAGTCAATCCACAGGGAAATAAGTGCGTTGGTTCTCAAAACTAACTTCTTTCAAGTAAGTGATGAATTTTTTGGGGTTTTTAAATACATAATGGATAAATTGAAATAACACGAAATGAAATGGAGGATACGATAAAATAAAGGTGGTCTTAGAATTTCGAGTCAATCCTGACTTCGTAGCAATAGTATTGTACAAGTGTAAGGTCTCAATTAATTCATTCGATTTGTATATGTGTTAGCTACAAGCCCCACAAGTATCGTCAAGAAGATAATTAAGTATAATTCGTCATCGACATCGCCTATCTTGATTAGGCACAGACCGTCTTTGACTCTAACTAATAACTTAGCGTGACCTGTCACTGATCCGCTTTGACTATTCAGTAGGTAATCTAAGAACGATTTGTCACCAATCATCTTCGATTCTATACTACATTACACTAAACTAATTTGTCTTAGCACGATCTATCTTCTTAGGATAGACTACCTCATTTCTTAATTATACTTATTATACTTCATGTGCAAAGCATTGTATAGCGTAGTGTTTGAAATCAAAGAAAACTAAACACCCGGTCTTAAATACTCGAGAAAATCATTTACAAACAAAAGTAATAGCCATACAACTAATTGAACAAATTGAAACGAAATCAAAAATCAAATACAGTTATTAAAGTTAACTTGGCCATAATTTCGTCTACATTCCATGGATAAAATGGAAGAACATTGTTACAGATGCGTGGAGCAGAGGCAACATTGCCTTTCTTCTTTCTCCCTGTCGACCCCTTGGCCTTTTGTCCGAAGTTCCTCCTTCCCTCACAATATGACTTTTCCCTCGTCACATACGGCAATCAATTTGTCTCATATAAGGGGAGGTGTTGCGCAACGTGTTGTGCGACTTATTTTGGTGTTGCGCCAACACCGTTTCGATGATCAGAGACGTCCACCGTGTAAAGCTCATTGAGTACTACAAATGAACCAAAAATTAACTTGATCGGATATCGTTAAGTGCCTCATTGAAAAAAAAAATAAGTTGAAAAAATTGGAACATAGATGTATTGAAACACTAGATGAAAACCATTGAAACCAATTTTTTCAACTTATTTGTGTTCTAATGAGACACTTAACGATACCTGATCCGGTTGGTTTTTGGTATACTTATCGTACTTGACGAACTCTACAAGGTGGACGTCTCCGATCATTGGAACGGTACTGGTGCAGAGCTGAAATTGGCCGCATAGCATGCTGCGCAGAACCCCCTGTTTCTGATAGGGATCATGGCAGACAAGAGAAGATGGGGAATTCAAATTGGTTGCCCATTTTCAGAGAGAAAGAGAGTGTCCGCGGTGGTGAGGAGTAATGACTCTTGCAAATAATTCATCCACTAATGAGTAGTTGAGCTTCCAATTTATGACCAAATTTAATACTCAAACCCTTCTACCCAACAATCGCAAAAACATAGTAAAAGACATGATATATTAATAATCGAGGACATGACAAAAGGTAAATTAGGCGGCCTAAATGTGTATATTTCGACACTTATCAAGTAGTTTCAAGATTTGAGCTAGAGGTAACAAAAATATCTAGATTTTATTTTGGTAGGAAATTTATTAGATGTAGTTTCATTTTTCTTTCCCAATCTGTCACTCAGAAAAATCTTTTTATGGCTATTGAGTATTTTCAAGATCTACAGATGAAGAAATGCCGGAAGATAATGACAAACACTCAATAACTCCAAAAGTCAGCTCTTTTTTATCACAAAAAGATAGATGTATTATTGCAAAATGGAGGGGCCAGAGGCCCGATAATCATCTAGAGCTAGGTCGGATAGCCATGGGTGAAAATTGTTCCTTAGACTTGACTTCCTAATGTCTAACAGAGCATGCTTAGCCATAGCATGGGCTACTCTGTTACATCCACATTTAACATGGGAAAAAATGCAATACGAAAAACAAGATGCTAAATTTAGAAAAACTTGAATAATAGAGTCACAATCTGCATAAATCTTTTCCTACTTGAGAGCAAGGACAACTTGCATCTCATCACCTTCCACAATGATTCGATGATAATTCCATTCCTTAGCCATCATCAGAGCAAAACGGAAACTCATAGCTTCAATAATAGGGGAAGAGAAACGCCCATTGAATAATTCAAAAGCAGCCCCAAGGATTGAACCTTCTGCATTCCGTGCTATGAGCCCTAACCCACATATGCCCTTTCCTTCATTAATAGCGCCATCGTTGTTAATTTTAATCACACCAGAAGGGGGGAGAAGCCATTTCGGTATGGTTATAGGTGGGACAGCGCAACTCACATTGCGGTCCAGATTATGTGTAAGGATCCGTGTTTTTAATTATTTTTCTGAAAATAAAGTTGGGGAAATGTGAGGAATTGGTTAAAATATTTAAGTGATAGATTAATGAGTATATTTGATTAGTTGGGGCCTTAGAGCTATACACAAGCTAGTACGGGGACCGGGGGTGTAATTTCTTTAAAGTATTATATGTGGTGTGAGAGAGGAGTGAGAAAATCACTTCTCATCCTCCCCCAATTCACCAGCCTCCCCTCTCTTTACTCCTCCATTGTTCTTCATTTCTTCTCTCAAATTCCCCCAAAATCTCCACAACCCAACCCAACCCTTGCACAATTCTTCAATAGTTGATCATTGGAACTTGAGTTCTTCTTGTCTTGGCATTAGGAAAGCTCAATTTGGTGAATTCTAGAAGATTGGAAGCTAGGGCTTAGAATCAAGTTGGGTCTTGAACTTTTCTTCACTTGAGGTAGGGAAATATCTAACCCTTCTAAGTGTAAATGTTGTGTGTATGTATGTATAGTCATGGGATTGCTAAGTTTTCCTTATCTTGTTGATTTCTTTGAGCAAAATCCATCTCCTAGCCAAGTTTGTGTTGAAACTCCTTATTTCTTAGCTTCTATGCCATTTTTCTTTTGATTTGGTAGATAACCCATCCTTTTTTTACTTAATCTCATGGTGATTCTTGAAATTGATATGAAATCCATTGTTGTCCATGGCTTGAACTTGGGGAAAACTTGCAAATCTTGTAAATTGATGGTATATTGTGCTACTATGTTGTTTGAACCTCTTTACATCTTAACATGTTCATTTGGAACCAAGAAAATGCCTAAAAGAAACCCCATTGATCACCCCTAGAGTTGAATTTTTTTGAATCTAGTGTTGTCCTATGGATAGGATTTCATCTCTTATCGATATAAGCCTTTCACTTTTCGTTATGGCCAATTTGATGGCTTTCCTATTGATAGGACTTAATCTCCTATCGATAGGAGCCTCTGACTCCCTATCAATAGGACTTTACCTTCTATCAATAGGACTTTCTGATGCTTCAATAGTGGCCAATCTGATCTCTCTCCTATCAATAAGACCTAACCTCCTATCAATAGGACAGCTATATTTTATGAAAAATTTCATTAATCATGATCCATTGTTTGTGGCTCGTTTGTGTATGTTGTTGGACACATGTTAGGGTCTGGGAGGGTCACTTGGACATCCTCAACACTCGGGTCAAAATCTCCTTTAGGGACACATTCAGGTAACACGAAACACGAGTTTTGCATGAAATTAAGACATGAAAGTAAGATGAGGAGACATGTGGACACCGTAATGCTATTAATGAGCATGAAATGAACTTAATGAAGTGCAAATGTGGTAATGATGACACGGGGCCTGAAAAGGTATGCCCAGAGTGACACAGGACCCGAAAGGGTATGCCCGGAGTGACACGAGGCCTTTATGGCATGCCCGGAGTGGCACGGGGCCTATATGGCATGCCCGGAGAATAATTGAATGTTTAAAGAAATGAGATGTGTATATATCGAACGCGTAGGACACAAAAGACGTGTCGGGTACTTGTTGGGTGTTAACGGGTACGAGGGACGAGAGTAAGTGGAATCTAGTTGATTAAGTGACACTTTCTAGTCCTTTCACCATACTAATTCTTTCGTAACTCTTGTTGCATGACTTGTGCTTTCTTGTCTATCATCCATATGCATCTCAATTCACTTAGGATTATTAGACATTTTTCTACTGGGCTAGTGAGCTCATCCTTACAATTTCAGGTACCCATCAAGGAGCATGATTATAGCGTGCTTGGAGTGCATGCATGCATTGTTTTGAAAGTTAACGGAGAAGTTACCTTATCATCTTAGAAGAAATATTTTGCCAAGATGACTTTGTAACTCGATTAAATCTTCTCTTTTGACTATGGGATTCTAAACACACGTAAAATTTATGTACTTGTATATTTGGGTTCTCAGGTACCCTTAGACTTTTGAAACTTGTTGACTTTGACGTTTCTATATTTCGTTTGGACTTTGCCGGTCCAACGTGGATTTTCTCTACGAGTAATCCTTTAAAATTTTGAAGGCGTGACATTATGAATATGGAGGTACTCATTCCAAGCCTTAAAAGATCTCTCAATAATTTTTGGAGGAGTCCAAGCTTGTTGCTCGAAGTGGGTAAGCTTTCTGCCCTTCTAAATGAACCAACAAATAAATGCTACAAGCGCCAAAGAGTCCAAATTAGAGCAGCTAGAATCCTTCAATGGTGATAAAACCACCATTGGGCAAACGTTATTTTCTTCCACGCTTGAAAAGAGGCGCCTTGGAGTGAGAGAAGGTTCCATACCGTTTTGGATTCCTCATAACAGAGAAATAAATGTTCAACAGATTCATATTCCTTATTACATCTGAAGCAGAGAGGGTTGACATCAATACCTCGTTGGCAAAGGTTGCCAAGTACTGCAATAGCATTGTGCAAGCATCTCCAAATGAAGTGACGAATCTTATTTGGGGTTGGGATAGTCCAGACTTCTTTCCAATTCATGTTACAGTAGCCCCCCGAACTCGGTTCCCCTTTCTCTTAAGATCGCAATGGAAAGCTGAGAGAGTTAGCCACATAATATGCCGATCGAACCGTAAAGATTCCATCTGTTGTATAATGCCACAGTCCCTTATCTGGAATTTCGCGAGTGCTAATGGGTATAGAAAGAATTGTGTTAGCGTCGTCTTGTAAGAAAGTTTATCTGATGAGAGCTTCTTTCCATAGGTGTGTATCCTCATCAATGAGGTCAGAGACCCTCTCAATAACAGTGGGTAAAGAAAGATCCGAAGGTTTACTGAGGGTACGGAGAGAATAAGATCGTGGTAACCAAGGGTCTGTCCAAACATTAATATTGCGGCCATCACCAACTCGCCACTGCCATCCTTTTCGAAGCGTATCCCTGCCCGTTACAATTGTCACGCCCCACCCCGCCCCACAAACGGCACCTGCTGTGGGCCTAAATCGGTGTGGCCACGTGGCATTCCAACACAAAACCAAACATCACCTACTTACATGCCTCAGAATTAAAACACAGCGGAAGTCTTATAACATATAAAATAAGTGAATATGTCGAACCACAAACTTAAACATCAAACAACCGATAACTTAATTACATAACATGTAGTTCAAGTTCTCAAGTTCCCTTAATTCAACTCAAAACAGACAACTACTAGCCCAACCATGAGCAAACCAACTTGGCTTGCTACGTCACTCGAGACCAACCCAAAAAGAGACTCCAAAATGACCAACGGTAGTGGACCCACTCAAACCATAACCTATCTGGCAATTAAAAGAAAACCATAGTGTGTGAGACATAGAATAAATTCATTAAAACATAGCTGAAGTACCCAGTCAATCAACAACAAGTACATAGTCACAACACATGATCAACATCAATTATATATAATCACAACAGATGCAGTGACACGTCTGTCACATCCTATGTGTCCTAGGTCACTGTGGGAGCATACTCCGCTCGTTGTCATCGGTAATTAGGTGGCACAACGTACTTGTGGTATAACCCAATCCACAGCCCCTTCACAAATATCTTTCACATATAACATGCATATGAAAAGCTAAATCTTCAATTAGCATGATACACCAACACCATTACAACCATATCTCATTGAAGATAACCATATCAAACACACTCACCTGGGAATCGACCGAAGTATGCCAAACTATGGTTTTGGCACCTCCCGAATGACCGGCTCTTTACCTAGCCACAATCCAACTAATATCAGTCTACGAGCTTCCACGGATGTCTTGCATATAATCAAAAAGATAATGATGTAACATAAACAACTTATAAGGTCATCACAATTGAAGACAAGTCAAGACACAACAACACTCCAAAACCAGTAAGAAATATGACAACTAGCCCATCGTATCTGGGCTATCGTTTTCTATGGGTTCAGAATAAGGTCACGAGACCACCACCATTAGAAAGTAGACTTTCAATACATTATTTTCGACATATAAATTTCCCTATTTGGAGTTCAGATGACCAAGATATGCTTGTTCGAAACTACGCAAAAAGCAATATGAATCTGCAGTTTCAGCAAAACCATCAACTTTGAATCAAAAACTGCTATAACCTGGAAGGAACCAATGCACAATCTATACATATTCTCGAAGGTATGCGAGTCTAGGTCCAAACCAAAAAGCGGTTCGTAAAACGGATACCCAAGCTATGAGTAATGCCCATTATCCTAAAAGAGTGTCAGTGCTGTCTACACAAACGCGAACTCGACAGTAGCTCGATGGAACATTTTTCATATTTATTTTGTTTTGAATTATTATCTAAAAATTTTACACAATACAATAGACACAAGGAAGAATCTAATATTTAAGAGCTTTCTAAGTACCCGAAATAATTTTGTGAAAACAGGTCAGAATCCAAATTCATGAACTCCAACAGTGGGTTACAATCAAACCCACGAAATAATGAGTTCTATAACTCCAAAAACCAAACCCAACATCATAAAACACTGAAATTAGTCCATCTATGACATGAAATCAACAACAAATTCAAGAATCAAAACCCTTACCTTGAATTAGGTTTTTCCCCTAATTTTCTTCTTCTTCTTCTTCTTCTTCTTCTTCTTCTTCTTCTTCTCTCTCTATCTCTCTCTCTCTCCCTCTCACTGATTGTTTTGGAAACAAGATAACGAGAAGAACAAATATTCCATCTAGGGAAATTATTGGGTGTAGCCACCCCACATCTCCAAAACTACTCCCATCCAATGAAAACATTTATGTTTCGCATACTTTCAAATAATGTCACTTAACGCAAGTAACGCACGCAATTAAGGTAAACACATTTATAAACCCATAATCAATTTTAGAAAATGTGAATTAAACCTAAATAACCAGAACGGGTATTACAACAATGCTACGCCAAACCCAAAAAGCTATCTCTGGACAATGGGCTTCCCAAAAGGAAGTGTTAGGGTAATACTTGCCCTTAAGGATCTTTTGGAGAAGAGTGGGAAGTCCATGAATTAATCTCCAACCCTGTTTGGCTAGAAAGGCTAAATGGAAATCATAAAGCTTTCAGAACCCCAGTACACCTTCGGCTTTGCGATCACACATTTTGTTCCAACTGACCCAATGGAGTTTGTTCTCTCCGCTCTTGCTTCCCCACCAAAATCTACTGATAGCTTTGCATAGATCCTGACAAAAGCCCTTCGACAATAAAAAGCATTGCATAACGTAGTTGGGCATAGCCATAAGGACATGCTTGAGCAATACCTCTCTCCCAACTTGGTTTATTTTTTATTCCTTCCACCCATGTAGTTTAGCCAAAACAAGTTGTTTGACAAATGCAAAAACACTGTTCTTTGACTTTCCAATGATAGATGGTAAGCCCAAATACATTCCTCCACCATTGTCCATCCGAACATTAAGAATTTGGACAATATCGCTTTTTGTTGTCTGACCGTATTGGCACTGAAAAAAATAGATGACTTATCCCAGTTGAGAAGTTGTCCCGATGCGCGTTCATACTTGAGGAAAATCTCGTTAATGGTTGTGCAGTTTGTAGATGTAGCCTCCTCGATCCAGTGCCTCTGTACCAAATTACTTGTCACTTATAGTACTATTTTTGAATGTTCTAAATTGTTAGTCTCTTTTGAAAAGTCAAAAACAATATTTACTCATCTTCCAAAATAATCTATTTACCAACAGCAGTTATTTCATTCAAACATTGAATTATAAGAGCATTGTTGAAAATTAATGAATCTATTTAATGTAAATGTATTTATTGTGTAGTAGGTTGTGAATGTGGAATAATCATCGTCCATTTTTTGAATACCACCTCCTCTCATTCTTGCAACAATAATGATAGGTACATAACACAAGAGCCACAACAAAAAGGCCACAACAGTATAAACGATGTCATTTTCTCCTCTAACTCCTTAAACCAATCTCACTCCTCTTCTCCACCGTCATCCAATTTGACTCCTCATTACCAACTACCGCACCAATCATTTAGGTTCTCACCCCCGCCGTCGTCACACTCTCCTTCTCTAACTACGGTGCCCATGGCGATGGCATCCACTATGACACCCATCACCTCTTCTCTCTTTTCATTGTTCCAAACCGACAAGAATGGGGTGAGGAAAAGAGAAAATAGAGAGTTTCAACCGTCAACGTATGACGGTGGAGTCACCAGAGTTGATCAACGATCTCTCTCTCTCTCTCTCTCTCTCTCTCTCTCTCTTGTTCGCCGCCGCGGAGGTAAATAAGTCAAGAGATCCGAGAAAGTGTCTCACTCATTGTTTTCTCCTTCCTACATTTTATCTATCCAGGTCCACCAATTAGTCCTGGTTAACAATTGGGGATCAAACCC
This sequence comes from Vaccinium macrocarpon, assembly GCA_022606695.1. Lineage (NCBI taxonomy): Eukaryota > Viridiplantae > Streptophyta > Magnoliopsida > Ericales > Ericaceae > Vaccinium > Vaccinium macrocarpon. The sequence continues at coordinate 3,906,106 of CM040176.1, read as the reverse complement.
AAATTCCAAACCCCTCAAATATTCAATTTTATCATTTGGGTTGTCAATTTGGTCTTCCAATTTCGCCAATTATCCATTGTCCTGGTTTTCTGAATTCCTACAAGGAAACCAAACCCATTGTTGGGATATTGATTAGGTCTTTCAATTTCCGTAATTATCCACTGTCACAAATTCGAAATCCCTCAAAGATAAATTTGACATTTGGGTCATCAATATGTCAATGAGGTGGTTGCCGGTGGAGGTGGGAATTAGGGTCGGTGCGGTGGTCGTTGGTGGAGGTGGGGATCGGGATGGTCAAATCGCCTCTCTCTCTCTCTCTCTCTCTCTCGTGCGCTCACGACTAGAGAGAAGAAGTAGCAACAAAATTTTAAATATTTTAATGAATTTTTTTTTTTTGGAAAGGGACCCAAAGAATTGGCTAAAACGACGTTGTTTATACTGTTTTGGCCTTTTTGTTGTGGCTCTTGTGTTGTGTACCTTTCATTATTGGTCTTGCAACCCCAATAATTGTTATTTACCCAAAAACAAAAAAAAAACCCCAATAATTGTTCACGATTCTGTTTCGAATGCCACCTCCTCGATCTCATCCTTCCAGGAGTACTCTTGTCTAATTACGTATCCTTTAATGCCTCTATGTAGCAAATTCGGAAAAGGCACATTCCAAAAGTAAAAAATACAAAGCATCCACACCCACCCGGCACCCACCCTTTTTAATAGAGATTTTTATGGCCATTAGGCGCATCATTGAACAACGTTCCTTTTTATTTAGGGGGAGTTTTTGAATGAATTTTATGAGATAAAATGATAAAGTTGATTTTAGGTGGTATTTTATGGAAGGGTGTTAAAATTATCTTATTTTTTCAATAAATAAAATATATGTGATAAAATAGTTGTAGACTACTATGAATTTTTAAAAAGCAATTGATAAAATCTAGTATAATAAAATCTATTTATAAAAAATAATAATAAAATTAAATAATTCATTCAAAAACTCTCCCTTATTTCATTTGACAAAAGATTGAAGAGACAGCCCACCTAGCGTCTGTCGTTTTTCTAGCTGATCCTACCGCTGTAGAGCCTTATATGGAGAGAAAAAATTTGGTGCAAATAGAGTATGGGCGACATGGCCATGTTAGGTTGTCTGTTTTCCTCCGGTTTAGTTTTGTTTCTGTTTTGCTGACATCATCATTTTTTTCACTTTTCTCTCTATCTCTCTCCACTTATTACACCTGTTTACATCATCAAAACTAAACTAAACTCCCTCAAAACTCCTAACCAAACACAGCCATGGTATTCGTTCGGCATATTTGGGCTGTCCAAAAACACATTAGACAGTTCAAATTAAAACACATTTTTTCTTTTCTTTCTATTTTTAAAAAAATTTGGACAGCACTTTTAATCTAAACCGTCGATTTCATTATTGGACGGCTCAGATATGCCGAGACTCCGGTCCCAAAATTTTCTCCTATATGGATATATGCACACAAAGTTATTGCCCACTCGTTTGGGTATATTCTGTGTGAAGTTTGAAACTCAATATGGAAGGCTATCTCAAAGTGGCAGTAATTGGCGCAGGGGTAGCCGGCCTAGTCACGGCCCGTGAGCTACTCAGAGAAGGCCACCGAGTCGTGGTCTACGAAAAATCCGACCAACTCGGTGGAATATGGGTCTACGATCCACGAGTCGAGCCCGATCCACTGGGCCTCGACCCAAATAGAGAGATCGTTCACAACACCCTCTACTACTCGCTCCGAACCAACTTGCCCAGAGACCTCATGAGCTTCTCGGACTACCCATTTACCGATCGGGTCTACTGCGACGCGAGGAATTTTCCAGGGCACGCGGAGGTGCTCAAGTTTATTAACGATTTTGCCAAGGACTTTGGACTCACTGAGTTGGTTCGGTTCGAAACTGAAGTAGTCCGAGTTGAGCGGGTCAAGTCGGAGGAGGATGAGTGGGTTGTTGAGTCCAGAACAAGTGAGGGGAGTGCCGAGGACGAGTTCCAGGCTGTGGTGGTTTGTACTGGACATTACACCGAGCCTATGGTGGCAAATATTTCAGGTACACATGGTGCTCACAAAGACTTTTTGTACTGCACATTGGCGTGGGCACAAAACAAATTGTGTTAACCCCACACCAATATGTGATAGAAATAAGTCTTGGGCATTGCGTAGCAGTGTCCAAATGACACTTTATATTTATTTTTCAATCTTCTGTAAAAAACATACATATTTGTAGTGCCATTTGGGTATTAACAAAAAAAACACTTACGTACATTTTGCACTAGTATCAACTGTAAATCCAGAAATGCTAAGTTCGAAACTTGACAGTTGACAATCCCTTGTGAGGCCAGGCCACGAGCTTCTCTTATGGATTATCTAATCGTGGCATGAATTGTCTATCTTTAACTAGAAATCTAATCGAAGGGATATGATCGAGGTGTGCACAAATTGTATGAGATGCCCCAGACCACCAAACCCCCCACCCAAAAAAAAAAAAAAAAAAGGAACATTGAATAATTACTCATGTTTGTTTTGTTTGTGTTTGGATTGGAGCTTTCCTCTTTTGGATTGGCATTTACATTCTCTTTTCTTTTTTCTGTTTTTTTTAATGGCTTGCAGGCCACGAACATGACATTGCGTTGGCACATTTACTTCATTGGATTCATTTATGTTTGGCATATTTTATTGGGAGAATATTCTTTCCACCGGCGGTGTAAACCAAAATTTCTTTCAAATATATTAAATTACGTCATATGTTCAAACAGTAGTCCAAAAGGTAGAATATATACACGACACAATGCAATCAATTTGTAAGAAACTTTAATTTACACCACTTGTCTCTATTTTATCTCTTGGATAAACCATCTTATGAGTTATGATTGCTTAACAAAAGATCTGTAATATATTTATTTGTAATAGTATACTAAAAAAAAATGCTGGAAGATACAATGGCAAGTACTCCGGCTATTTACTTGTATTAATAACAAGGTATGATTAAATATTTCTTTCCCTAAATGAGAGTTTTTTAATATTTATTTATTTGTTTCCTCAACGGGGCTATCCAAAAAAAATTGGACATTGTAGACTTATATCCAATTTGATGTACTTCAAATACTGGTATTCTTGTACTGCTTCTAATTAGTAGAAAAATAGAATGAAGGTAAATAGGTAATGATTTTAGCATTCTTTCTCATAGGAAAGCATATTCAATTTTTTTTTTTATCAATTTTTGCTTGCGTTTCCAGTTTTTTGAATTCAAGTATTTGCTTTTGTTTCCATTTTTCCATTGAAGCAGGTATAGAGAAATGGCCTGGAAAGCAACTACATAGCCACAATTATCGCGTTCCTGACCCCTTTCAAAATCAAGTATATTTAGTTTTCTTTTTTTCTTCACCATTTTCATTGTTTTTTCCCTTTAATTTGTCAAAATTTTCATTTTCCTGCCACATTGCGCACCTATTATTCTGAGCACTTCAATTAACTAACAGGTTGTAGTGATAATTGGAAGTGGAGCTAGTGCTATTGATATTTCTAAGGAGATTGCAAGTGTTGCCAAAGAAGTTCATCTTTCATCAAGGTCTCAAAATGTTAAAGTTTCAAAAGTGGACAACGTATGGCAGCATTTAGAGGTAAGTAACAAGAATTTCCGTTCGAGTATATGTAGTTTTAGACAGATCCTGTTTTTGCATTCACATTCCTTGCGGTGTCCTTCAAATGAACCTCCTGAATTGACTCTTTTCCATTGTAGAAGGGAAATCTGACTCTTTTAATACATCTGCATAAATAACACCGGGCGTTAGTGCCAAACCCGGCGTTAAGCATACAAACTTGGGCTCCAAGCTCGTGGGTGGATTGTAGGCACGGCTCGAGTGACGTCACGCTACGTCACGAGTCAAGTTCGTTATGATTACATATGCATGTCACGTATCCTTGAATGACACGTGTCATAACCGCTCAACTATCGTCCCGACGACTTATGAAGGACAAGTTTACATGGACATGGACTGTCACGAGCTAGTCACACACGGTAACCGTCTCATATGACATCATCCATAACGTGACGGTTGAATTGCCTTCCATATTCCTCACAAGTTACGTTGGGTTTACTCGGCTGGAGTGACTTGTCCATATCAATCTTGTCTGGGCTGAAATGCCAATTTTTGTTGATTTGTACCGTCTTGGTGTGGCCCCATTGGGCTTGGATAATGGTTCTGCCCATCTATTGAGAGATGGGCTTATTTCGCTTGATGATTGGGCTTCTGATCCGAACTAGCCTCGACTCATATGACCTTTATATTTCAGTCCACTACACATCCTAAAAGTTAAAGTGTTAAGTGTCTGATCATCCATACGAGTAGTCGGAGTAGATAAACTCCCATTGGACAAATTATTCGTACGTAATAAGAATCAAAAACATTCGCCCGAGTCTATCTATCTAGCAGAGCTTAGTTTCATGTGTCTATTTAATCAAACATTTGGCTTTGATCATTCAACATTTTGCAGATTGACTACGTTTATGAAGATGGTATAATAGCCTTTCGAGATGCATCGAGAGTTTATGCAGACGTAATTATCCATTGCACTGGGTAAATATGTAACTAAGAACTTTGTTAAATGTGTTCTGTTTTATTCTAGTATTTCTCAAAGCATATGCTAATGTGGTAATAATTACATTGTACAGGTATAAATACAGTTTTCCATTTCTAAGAACAAATGGGATTCTAAGCATTGACGACAACCGCGTTGGGCCATTGTACAAGCATGTTTTCCCCCCACAACTTAGTCCTCGGCTCTCTTTCGTGGGAATTCCCTATAAGGTGGGATATCGTTTATTTGTAATCGTTGTTGTTAATTTAATACTCCCTCTATCCCAAAATGTTGGAGATTTCAACTTTTAGAGGGGACAAGCTTTAAATGTGTGTTTCCTTTCAAAATGAATATTAATTTTCTCTACTACCTCTTCAAGTAAAACTAATATTTTGGGGATAAAAAAAAAATTCAAAATGGAACATAAGACCAACTTTACGTACCGGAGGAAGTACTACTCATTACCCTGACTTTACAGGCCAAGAACTATATACAAATGCAAAAAATAGGAAGAAAATGTTCAAATGCAATCAAATCATTGGTTTGAATGGACCCGCGGGGGTTGTTGTTGTGCGCCTCTTGGCCATCCAATTATGTTATGGACGGCCCAGATACATTTGGCAATTTTAATTTAATTTAGATTTATTTTTACCGGTAAAAAATCAAAATACATCCGGATCGTCCAAAACACGGTCAGACGGCTAAGGGATGCACAGCACTCCCCGGATTCAGTTTGAATGCTAGTAAAGTTTAATAGATAATGAGATTTTGTTTTATTTTTGCTACCAATGTCTAATAGATAATGAGATTTAGTTTTAGTTTTTTTGTTCTGCAGAACATCATTTTTCCATCAATAGAGTTGCAGTCTAAGTGGGTAGCTCGTGTTTTATCCTGCAAAGCAATTTTGCCATCAACAAAGGAAATGTTGGCCGACGTTGAGGAACACTACAGGGATATGGAGGGCCGTGGGGTTCCCAATCGCCATACTCATAGTATTCACCCACATGAGGTTCCAGTTATTTTCATTATCTTAGTTTTATTTGTCTACTAACAAAATAAATTACATACAAAATCTTATGCTGCATAGAAAATATATACATACATGTTAACTTTGAGGAGTACTTGAATGTTATTTGCAGATTGAGTTCCTAGACATGATTGCCGATTTGGCGGGAGTGCCGCCGGTCCCCGAGCGAGTTAAAGAGATGCACAAGCATGTTTTTTCGTTTTTGGTAAGCTGTGGAACAAGTTCTGGTATAGATATAAAACGATTTAGGGATGAATGGGATCCCAACGACGTCTAAAAACTGTGCGCAAAGGCATGTGCACAACAGATCTTTCCTTCATTTGTATTGCTTTATGTTTTGTTTGTATTCCTTTCCCCAGAAAAAAAAAACTGGGTTTTTATCTATTGTCGCAAGTAGTATTTCGGAGCTCATTTTTCTTGGTATAAATTGTTGGGAAACGAATCCCAGAACCCAGTAATTGCGCGTACAGATTAAACAACAAAAATAAACACAAATCCTACAAGGCGGAATTAGGGTTTACCTCTCATCCGTAGACACGAACGCTGGTTGACTTGTTTATTTGAGAACTTGACAGACCTAATTACTGTATGCAACAAGTTTTGCTCGACAGTACCTCATAATCTTCTGCCATATTCCCTTATATCTCGATCATGTAGCCAAGTGTGGACTTCTACATGATCTCTTTGTTCTCTCTCTCACAGCCTCTATTCTAAATTTTTGAATGACTGTTGTGTGACCTAGAGAACATAACGATATATTTATAGGGCTAGAGCAGGGACCTGAGGAGAAATAAATCTGGGCTCCTTGTGTAAATAAAAAAACCTAATCCCACCCAGATTCTATTCTTATTTCACAAATTATAATTCACACCACTAAAGAATTATAATTGCACTCCCATCTTTATCTCGATTATATTTCGAGCTCCACGTTATTAAATACTTATTAATCTCTCCACGTTAAGATTACAGATACCCGTTGATTAAATGTCGATTACTAACATAAATGTGTTTCGAAAATACTTTAAACGAAACCGAATAACTTGAAATTTGGTGTGCCTAAAGTACTCAGAGGACTCTAATCAGTCAATCATCAAATCAGACCCGGGAGTGGCCCGGACATGACAGTTAAAGACAATTCCTAGTCCTAAGAAAAACTGTGCGAGTGTATGCGCAGTACTGTGCACTTGTCTTAGCATTCTCTGTTCCATTTTACTTTGCTAAAAATCGTGCTTCGGGAAAAGGGCACTATCAGTAACTTATTGGGTAAATAACACTGATTTCCCCTGAGGTTTTTGATTTGTACACTAACCACTCCTATTTTATCTGAAATAACATTGACCTCCCCTCAGTTTTATATTTTAGTATCAAAAGCACCCTTCTCTTACCAAAATAGCACTGACCTCCCCTCAATTTTATATTTTAGTATCAAAAGCACTCTTCTGTTACTTGGCCGTTAATGACAGTATCGAGAATTGATGAGGTAAACCATTAACCTTTGTTGAATTCCCAAAATAGCCTTTGACACTAGTTTTGGATTACACTAATACAATAGAAAATTTTCTTTTTTGCACATCACAATACCATAAGTAGTAGAATTTTCTACGTCACAAATTTTCTAATGTATTAGTAGAAAATTGTGATGCAAAGCAACTGAAAATGACTTACTTGTACTCTTATTTGATATATTTTACGGACTAGGACACATCCATTTGTTAAACAAAAAATTGAATTAAAGACATGTATATTTGGTAGCATTCCCATGTTTTGTTATCTTGGTTTCATTTTTTTTTTTTTTGAACGGCATTTTTTTTAAAAAGCAAAAGCCAAACGGGGAATTCGTTTCATTTTTCTTTATAGAAATTGCCCACCAATAAATTATATTCGAAGTATTCATGCATGATCATTATTTAGAGAAAAAAAAAAGAAGAGTCTTTTGCATTTAGATTGTAACTAGTGTCAAGGGCTATTTTAGAAATTCAACAAAGGTTAATGGCTTATCTCATCAATTATCGTTACTGTTAGGGTTGTCCAGCGGATCGTCCGATCCGCCAATCCGACCAATCCGAACCGATCCGAACCATCCGTTGATCCATCCGTGAATGTTCGGTTTGGTTTCCGGATCGAGAATTTTCTATCTGACAGTTCCGGATCCGGATCGGATCGGATCTGCTCGATCTGATCAATCCGCTCAATAATCTTTCTTTAATCTGTCAAATCCGCCGGATCCGACTCAATCCGATCCGATTCGTGAATGTTCGGTTCGGTTCCGGATCTTAAAAACCATAATCCGCTCTGAGCGGATCGGATCGGATCCGTATCCGATCCGTCCGGATCCGATCCGTGGATACCCCTAATTACTGTCATTGACGGTCAAGTAATAGAAGAGTGTTTTTTATACTAAAATATAAAACTCAGGGGTGGTCAGTGCTATTTCAGTAACAGAAGGGTGTTTTGATACTAAAATATAAAACTCAAGGGAGGTCAGTGATATTTCAGATAAAGTAGGGGCAGTCAGTGTACAATTCAGAAACCTTAGGGGAGGTCAGTGTAATTTACCCTAACTTATTCGAACTTTTTAAATATTCATTGGGATCTTTCAAAGTGGGGCATAAAGTTATGGGTGATTTGTCTAATTTGAAAAAAAAATTGGTTTTTGGTTTTTTTTCATTTTGTCCATATTCAAAAAAAAATTGGATTTGTTAGTTTTCAGTTGATTTTTTATGTTTTTTTGGCTTGTCTCGACGAGACAAATCTAAAAAACATAAAATTATTAGCCAGACTTAAAATTTTCTGAATAAAGACGAAAAATAATCCAAAAACCTGGTTTATTTTCGGCTTTATTGAAAAATTATTACTTTTGATCAGAATTTTATACTCTTTGGGTTCGTCTTGATGAGATAAATTCAGAAACCACAAAATCTTAGTGCAGAACTAGCAAATTCAAAAAAAAATTAAAAATTGAATAAAGACAACGAAAAAAAACCAAAAAACTAGTTTTTTTAAATTAGCCAAATCACCCCTTAGAAAAATTATTTCATAATGAGAGTTATTTTCCAAAATTAAAGTAAGTTGTACAGAGATGACATGTGGGGTTCTCTTAATAGTCACACAAATAAGTCAATCTATTCAATAATTTTAAAATATATATTTTGAATGGGCCCTTAAAAAAATCAATTTATTTGAATATCTCTTAGTGGTCGATCCAACTTTTCAATTTTCATTTAGAATTCTAGATTTTAACTTTTGAGTGACAAAATGAAACGTTTGATGAAAAACTTGCCGATATCCAGTAGAGCTGATCTTTTACGGGATCACTTGGAAGAATATTTTAAAATTATTGAACGGCTCAGATCATCTTTATGGACCCTTCTTTGGTTGGTTCGGCAAAAGTTGTTGCTATGCCAGGTCTGGGGTCCCTGTAGTGAGGGCCTCACTACAGGGTTGTGACCTTACTACAGGGTTGTGGTGAGGCCATCCGGCCATCCATCTCGGCAATGAACGATCGGATTTTAATCAAAACAATAAACGGCTCCGATCATTTAGAGTTTGGATTAAATCCGAGCCGTCAGTGTCAAGATCGACGGCCGGATTGGCCTCACTATAGGGGCTCCAAATCCTGTATTGCCTCCCTGTCAGTTCAGGTTCTCTAACACCTTCGTTGTTTTATAATCTGTTCCTCCTGATGATTCTGCCTTTCAGGAAAAACTTTTGCAGCAAGGGGGTAAGAATGGGTCTGGTATTGGAAGTACTGATCAGTTGGGACCGTCCCCTTCTATGGTGTTTGCTCCTGCTCTTCTAAGCCCTAGTGGCTCGAGTTTGACTTCTCCTAAGGCTAAGTTTTTTGTTTGATTTTAGCAATCTAGTTGCTCAACCATGATTTTTAGTAAGCGAGTTCACTAGATGCTAAAATCATAATTGATTTTAGCTAAAAGGGGCCATAATTTTAACGACTGAATTTCTAAAATTAAACAGAAAACTTAGCTCGTGTGTTACTATTGCTAGAGGTAAGGGGGGTGGAGGCGGTTGTTGCTGCTTTTATTTCCGTTTAATGCTTAAAATAGCTTCTTGGAATATCAGAGGGCTCAGTAACCCTCTGAAGCAAAAAGAGGTGTTCTCTTTTGTTTCAGCTTAGAAACTTCATTTGTGTGGTATTCTTGAATCTAATGTTCGAGCTAGTAACCCGTGTGTTACTATTGCTAGATGTTTTCCTTCTCAGTGGAAGTTTTTCCATAATTTGAATTCTAGTCACTTGGGATCCGGGCTTGTTCAGGTCTCAAGATCTGATTTTTAAATTATTATTCAATCGTTATTTCTATTTCTTTCTCATCATTATCTCTATTTTTAATTATTATTCTCATTTCTCTCTCTATCTCTCTTTAATCATTATCTCTAACTTCCAATTATTACTTTTATTTCTTTCTCTACTCAAAATCTAAGACCCAACTCTCAAACCAAACCAAACAAGGTGAACTTGCATGTAGATATTCTCCGGTTCTCTACCCAAATGGTAAGTGCTAGAGTTGCGAGTTTTGCTTCACAAAAGGTGTTCTATCTTTTTATTGGGTATGGTTCTAACAGTTTGGTTGATAGATGTCTTTTGGCTGCCATGAGGGATTTTAATTCTGCCTTCGGTGGTTTACCTTGGACTATGATTGGGGATTATGAATATAATATCTCAATTTTAAATAAACCGTGGTTTAGAACTGAAATCGAACTGTTTGTTTATTAATGGTTTAGATTGGTTTGAGATGGGTATGATGAGAATAAGGGACGAATGCGGGGATTAGAGCGGACATATCATTTGGAAGGCCCAGATTTATGATTAGGGTTTTCAGTTGTTTAGTGGTTTGTGTTTCTTCATTGGAAAATGAAGAAGAATATTGAGGGGACATTGGAATCTAATAAACCCAATGACTTAGGTATACAATAAAACCTTATCTATCTACATTCGACAAACCCAATCGAACTGTGAATCTAAAATTTGAATTGATCAAATACGATTTATAAGGATCTAAGTAACTTAAATATATGTATCAATTTGCTCTCTCATATGCACAGAGAGAGACCTTGGTGGTGGTTAATGGCATCGATGGTAGCGTTGGAGTGGCCCAAGCACATTATTTGCTATGGTGGCAATCGTCGGAGTTGGTAGAGGCACTATGGGTGGTGGTGGTCAACGGTTTGTGTATTGAAAAATAGGTGGAGCCCGTTTTTGAGTTTTGATTTTTTTTTATTTTTGTGCTACAACTTTATAGTGGGGCCTACCAGCACACATGACGTGCCACATATGATGTATTCCATGTTGTGTTATAATGTTGTGTATGCAGGCTTTGTTCATTTTAATTTTCAAGAACCGATTTTCTCAATTATTATCTTTATTTTTAAATATTATTTTTATTTCTCTTTATCTCTCCCCACTCATTAATACATATTTTTAATTATTATCTCTATTTCTCTCTCTAATCATTATAAAAATTAGAACTCAAAACCAAACCAAACACAACCGTAGCATTTTCATTAATGATGCAAGTGTTATAATAACAACTGGCGATTGAAATCTTTCAGAAAATCTCATTAGACTACAAAAAAGCTTTAAAACCATACCCTGATCGTAAATAGAGACAGTGACCTTTCCAAGGTAAACAGACACACAAAACTTTGTTGCAAGTGGAGATCTACTCACACACTCAATTTTACAACAACGTTTGTACAGTATTTGGTAAATTTTACCACATTAGCATGTACAGGTTTCCTCAATTTGATTATCAAAGTTGTTCACCTTGCACGTAGAAAATAATAAAAATATTGAAATCCTAGTTTATAAGATATCGATAAATGCATGATCAAAAAACTTTTATCCTATGTCTGAGGGAATATTTTTTACTCCGATGAAGTATATATTGAAATCTAATAAACCTAAATTTTTATTACTCTTATGTTTTAGTATGACGTACTTTATAAGGTTAATGTTTCTGATTATAACGTACAACGTATAAACAGTAAACACAATAGATAGAGAACCCTTCTATTTGTGCACAGATTGTGCATAGATGGGTTTCGGGAACTCACATTTGGATTTCACACGAATAATCCGAGCCGTTAGATCATCTTAGGAGTAATTTTTAAATTCAATGAAATGGTGGGTTTTTGGATGAAGCACTTACACAAGTCTGATGGAGTTGATTTTTCGTGGAACCCCTTGGAAAATTATTCTAAGAAAATCTAATGGCTCGGATTATTCGTATGAAACCCAAACATAAGTCCCCAAGACCTATCTATGCACAATTTATAGACTGTGGTCCGTCCCCATGGATTTACGGATAGATAATCCAGGGGAAATAGTACTTTTGTAAAGTAGGACAAGACAACACCTGCGCTGAGAAAAGACAAAGGGGGAAAACCAATACCCCTAACCTGACACGTGTCAGACACCCATTAAATGCCAAGAACAAGTCCTCACCTCAGAGCAGAGCATCTCCATCCGTTATTCCAATTTTTATCAACCGGTGAGTTTTCAAATAATGGAATCTTTGATTTTAGTAAAAATCTTCATAATATTTGATAAAATCAACCGGTGATAATAGAAAATATTTGATTTTATTAAATTTTATCATTTGAAAAAATCACATAAAAGAGGAAAAATTCTAAAATTAGTTTATTAAGCTGTCGTTAATATTTAAAAAGTATATTGAAGTTAATATGCGAAAATTATATAGAAATGTGTAAAAATTTACTGTATTAAAAAAAAACCCTCTGGAGTTTTTAGGACTTCGAATTTGGTCTTTGAATACAGGACCGCAGCTTGTAAATCTCATCCCATTAATCTTAGGCACTCAGTTTTTTTTGTTTTTTTTTTTGGAGTAATAGAGAGAATTTCATTACTATGTGAAATCGCCAATTCAAATTGCCGCCGGCGTGGACAGAGACCTTAACGAAAATAAGCTGTCACGACATAGCTTTAGCTTACACAACAAAAAACAGATACAACCAACAGATTAAACAAAGAAACTCAATAATACAACCCTCCACCGAAATCTCCCACCGTCACCACTTGAAGCCCGCAGCCAACATAATTGAGACATAACTTCCACAAACACAACATTAACCTTACTTCCATTGTTGCTTGAGGCACTCCATGTAATGCACTAATGCTTGGGGCAATATATGGTTCACGAATTATGGAACAATATATGCTCAAGTAATCATAATACGTAGGAGTCAACGGTAACGTTTTTACCCTTCTGGGGGAACGTGTCGGATACCATCTGATGAATCAGAATGTACTACATGCAAACCCTATTATAACTGCTACTCACACCAACCAAATCAAAGAAAAATAAATGTCAATCCAAACAGAGAAATTCCTCCAAGGGCATGCAACTCCACGTTGTGTCGATGAATGTAATGATTATAAAACTAAACTAAAATTACAAAAGGAACAAGGCTATTATAATTTGAGATTCATATGCTAAGTTTTGGGACCCATATCAACGTGTGGTGATCATCAAAGGACTTGGGATCCCGCCGGCTTTTCCTCAAAATCCCAATGCTTTGGATATGTGCAATATTTGTACTTTGTAGTATCAATAATCCACCATAATGATTCGGCCTAGGAAATTTTAGATGCACGCCTTTTAAATCTGCATTTGCTCACAAGAATCGTGCGGTTGTATTTATGAAAACGAAGATGCCCTTTCAAACATCCCAACAAAAATTGAGGATATGCCATAATCCTGTGACAAGTCTGGAAGTTTCTATGTTTTCTTCTCCTTCTTCTTGTTCTTCTTCTTCTTCTTTTTGTGTGTGTGTGTGTGATATCAATTTTCGTTATTGAAATCCAAGATACGAGTTGGTTGGAATGAAATAACAAGAAGAAGGGTTTGCTATATTTAGAAGGAAATTTAATTTGTGAAAATTATGGTACAACAATAAGAGGTGTTGACATGTTTCTCTATTGAAATTAGTACTCCCTCCGTTTCAAATGATTCGCCTATTTTAGGAAACTTTACAGTTTCACACACAAAATTATGTGTTTATGAGATTTTTAAAAAAAAAAAATTTAAGCTACACTACTATATTATTTTTTTGGTGCAAAATACACCGTTCCCCGAAAAATGCGAGCAATTTGGATTGGATAGAGTAGAAAATGGTAGTGGAGTAGAAACTATTCCAAGAGAATAATGACAATGCACATAAATCTGACACCCCCAAATTATAACTCTAGGGTTTGTAACTTTCCTTTTTATGATGATAGGCAGTATTACAGAGATTGGAGCCTAATGTTTCCTACTGTAGTAAAACAGTTCCAAAGAACAAATCTTCTCCCTGGACAAGGATACCATGGTAAAGAAAACGTATCGATCGCGTTCGGGGACCCACTTTTGAATCCTACACAAGTGATCCGAACCGTTCATTGTTCTTAAAACAATTTTCCGAGGAGCCCCACCAAATGTCAGCTCAATCGGACGGTTAGAAGTGCTCCAACCAAAATCTCACCGTTCCAACCAAAAAATATTGTAGTTGGAACAATGAGACTTTGGTTGGAGCACATCCAATTGTTCGATTGAGCTAAAATTTGGTGGGGCCCATCGGAAAAATATTTTAAGAATAATGAACGGTTCGGATCACTCATGTGGAACCCAAAAATGACTCCCCAAATGCAATCAGTACGTTTTCTGTACCATTACCTCTGTCCCCGTATCTTTATCGTATGCATATTCCACCCATATGTAAGAGGGGAAAAGCTTGCGAAATTATTTCCTTACTCTTATGAGATTAAATCCTCTTCGAATGGAGCAACCTCGATCATGCAGCACAAGCAAACCGTCAGAGCACCGCTGCCTGTAGGCAGCAAGGGCCCTCCGATGGCTAAGTTAGTGTTGGCGAACTGAAGGATAACTGTAACCAGTGCGTAAGTATGAGAATGGGTTTTGGCATATCTCTAGTACTTCGGAGTCGTTTTCTTATATAGGCGATTAGTTTGCATTTACATTTCGTGCGGAATTCTCTTCTGTATGGAATTCTTCCAAGCTTAGGATTCTCCCTTATTGGGCAGCATAACCTGCATGATTCTGTATCCTTATTCGTTAAGGATCCTTGTGAAGATGGCCGCATATTGCTTGTTTAAAGTTTTACCCTACATGGGAGTTCGCGCCTTATTTAGTAAGTTGACTAACTTTTCATCTCCGAGTAAGATTGTGCTTATCTTCGTAAGCTCAACTGACTCTGGGAATATCTTGGAATATCTTCTCCTTTCCTTATCTTCACAAGGTAAGGCTACTACTAGGATTTCTCGTGTATCGGGTCGTCCCTTCTGCGTTATTCGACGAGCAGGTAGACTTGAATATTTACTGAATTATGGGTCTTGTGGTCGTTGGCGTACCATTCCGTGTCTCTTTCCTCTTGCATATCACGCGGTAACTCTGGACGAGCTATTCTGTTCGCCTCCTGTAGCCTTTGGAAAATACCCCCGCACACCATATACACTTTAATTAGTAAAACTTGTAGAGGGATAGAAAGGATGCCGTACTGAGCAGAAGGAGTCTTTTGTCAATGGCAGCTCAACAAAGTCAATACAGTGATGATTATAAATGGACAAGAACGATACAGCAAGAAATAAATTATGCACAGAGTTGATAGGGAAATTGTTTTTTCTTTTAATTAAAAAAATTGCCGACCTGAATATTTTGAAAATACTTAAGTAATGCCCTTATTTCCCCGACTGTTCCATTTCGTTCAATAAAATTTGAGTGAAAGTAACAATTTCAGTTCTGTTTTGGCATTGACATTCCTTTCCTTTAAATTTATACCATCATCACCAAGGCATTTTTTTCAAGAAAAATTGATTATTTTCCTCAAGTTACTAGATATTATTGAGTTTATAAACGGGGCAGTCTTTTTTAGACTGAAGAATTATTAAATCTCGAGAATATGGTAAAAGTGAAGTTAACCATCCGTCATTTTAGAAAATGGAATGATGAAAAGAGGAGCAATCAAGAACTGCAAGTGGTTGGCCTAGTAGCCAAGACTTATAATTCTAGAGTTTGTTTCCTTTTTGGGTTTTAGGTTCGAAATTTCTCATGTTATCAACTTCATTAGGTCCAGTCTATGTTAGACTATTTGCTTTGACTTTAAGTGAGGCCCCGATGGTGGACAATGGGTTTATAATTTCCAGGATTAATACAGGTGTGCATTAGATGAACCGAACATCTGATTGAATTATACAAAGCTCAAAAAATAAATGGAATTACATTTTTTTTTTCCCAAGTTTCAATGAAGGAGTAATCAGATCCTTCAGTGGGAAGAGCCGAAGAGGCTTTGCAAAGTTCCAATATGTTGTCCTTCAATTCCAGATTTAAAAAGTAACGAAACAATTAACAATCATGTCCCGTAAATTCCCAGGCCGAAGTCGTCGTCGTTCCCAATACGAAATATTCAAATGGAGAGCGAAGAAGTATGGTTTAACAATGATAATTTCACTGTGTTCATTTTACATTTTTTTAAAAAAAATTTAAAATGATTTTTTCTTATTTCTCACTTCTCCAATCATTAATCACATTTCTCTCTATTCATACTCCTTTCTCCAATAATTAATTCTCATTTCTCTTTCTCTATCTCTCTCCAATTTTACACTTCTCTCTAATTATTATTTTTTTCCAAAAACTTATCGAAACACTATCTCAAAAGTATTTCTTAAAATATTATTCTCAATACGCTCAACCAAACAGAGTGGTTCAACATCTTAGTAAACATAAAAATGACCACAATGACGAATATATTTCAACCATAGATGCATAAAAAACTTGAACAAACAAAATACGAAATAAACAACCAAAACTACAATAATTTATTAGACTAAAATCTAATTAATTGTCACGGAGGGATGTAACGTTTTCCCATAAACATTAGTCTAATCATTAAAAAAATGGTGAGGCCTTCCCTTCCCAAAACAATGAAGAGGCCTTGGGGAAGGAAAACAAATCTGGCTGGTAATTGGGAACAACATTTGCTTTTGTATTTTGTCAATATTCTGTTCGATCTCTAGGGATGGAAAATTAAAGAAAAATGAGGAAGAAACGAAAGAGAAGAGTAGCCCCTTGTTTATGGGGAAAATAAAAGCCGGAAAAATCGAAACAGGCCAAAAAGATCGATCGGAAAACTAGTTTGGTTTGGTTTTTGAGGAGTATTGGTCTGGTTCGGTTTCAAAACATTGAAGAAAGAGATTACTAGACGGATAAAATAATGGCTTTGGTCCAAGTAGAACCATATTTTAAACCGAATTGAATCAACCGACTCCAATCTTGTGCATCTCATCATCCCTTACTTCAAACTCTGATGTCAAATTTTCATCCCTAGCTTCACTCTTAAACATATTGTTTTGATCAAGTTATGTTGTTGTTAGCAATCTATTTTCCAAAATCGCATGAATTAATTTAAAACAGACCAGATCAAGCTACAGAAGCGAATGAAACCAAACTTATTTGACTAGGTTTTTAGTTGTTGGTTTAAAAAAGATAAGAGCGGATAAGTTTGTATGGAAGATATTGAATTGGTTAAACATTTACTGATAGGAAATTATATTCTTCTAAATAAACAAAAAATAATACTCCTAATAATAAACAAGTTGTATCATTTCGTGTTTCGTTAATGAAAACAAAATGAATAAACACAAACAATGTGAACAAATGGCTCTAAATGACCTTTTTGGCCTTCGCATTTATTTTCACCTATAACAAGCCGTTCAACTAATTTTTTTATTTTTATGTTTTTAGTAGTTGTATGTAAATAGAATATGATCTGTCTTGAGAAGAATAAATAATTAAAAAAATCAAAAAATTCTTTAGTGGAACGAGGCCTTAACCTATTTCACCATATAAAGAAAACAGCCCCTTTAATTTGGAAGGCATTTTCCAGACTCCACATTAACCTCTGTGCTCTTAATTTATTTTGTCTTTGTGCAGCTCAATAAAGACTGCTAAATATCAAGGGGCTCGTAAGCTTTGGATTTTTGGCGTTTCGGTGTTGTAGTTCATGCATATGAAAAAAATAACTTATCTTGTAAAACATAAAAAGAGATGAAAAAAAAAACCATAAAATAACAAAAAAATCCATTAATGGAATTAATTGCGCCCCAGTGTAAGACTATAATGTACTCTTTCCGTTCTACTTTATTTATTCCTTGTCTTATTGAAACCGTATGAAGAATTGTTTACAATATTTCTTAACAAAGTAATACTCCATTCCTTCTAAATTTTGTCCATTAACTATATCGAACATCTCAAAAATTTGCCTATATTTTAAATTTGAAAGATTTTAAGTATGCAAAATGAATATTACTTGATAAATTTTGATTATTTCTATTAAATAAAATTTTCAAAATCATAAAAATAGTATACATTAAAAAATACAAAAATTTAAATGGCAGTCATACCAAAAAAAATAGATCACAAAAATGGCATTTTAAGTGTCCTCTATCTCTTTTTAAGTGTGTTGCCATGTAAATATAATCCTCATTACTCTTTTCACTTCAACTTTTACCTCCACTTAACACTTTTCACATCAACTTTTACTTCTACTTTTCGGAAGTATCATCAATTTTACCCATTAAATCTTTATCCACTAATTTTTTAAAAATAGCAAAAACATAATTATACAAACTTTCACTCATTAACTTTTCAAAACACACAGTTGTTAAACTATTAAGAAACAGCCCAACATGAAAATATCAATTCTAGAAAAGAGAGGGAGGGAGTCAGTACAGAATAAATTCAATTACTTTTATTTTACAATTTTTAAATCCCATAAACCATTATCAATTAAGTCCCTTGAAAATGAGAGAAACACTAAGGCCTTGTTTGATATTATCCTATTCAGCACTTAAAACTATATAGGTTAAGTAAAAATAAAATAAGTTGGTTTGATAACCAAAACAAGGGGGACTGAATGTTTTAAGAGCTAGCTAAAAGCAAGGAACAAAATATTGAGTAGCTCTCCCCCTACTTATTACTTATCACTTAACACGCTCAACACCCTCCCCTCTTTATTCCAGACGTTGCCCACGCCTCTTATTCTAGATCTCGTTCCAGATTGACACCAGTGATAAAAAAAAAAAAAAACTATCTCTCTCTCTCTCTCTCTCTCTCTCTCTCTCTCTCTCTCTCTCTCTCTCTCTCTCATTGTTAGTCTCTAGATAAGTTCTTTACATGGGTTTTCTCAATTTATGTTAATTGAGATGTGGGTCTCGTGATTTTGTTAAGAAAGCCAAGTAATTTACAAAAGCTTTCTTGAACTTTTTGTTTGAGATTTCGATATCTTGTTGCTGCTCCATCTTTCCTGGGGGATTTCGGTGTGTTACTGAAGGCATATAGGATATTGGTGGTATGTGGTTTTGACATTCCCAATCAAGTGATTACTCATAGCCTATACAGATTTCATGGCATTCGATCTCCCATCAAACCATCAAACGGGCCAAAGGATCCTATACGCCTTGATTGATAAAACAATTAGTCTTTCAAACAATTGCGTCCTTAATTGATTTTTGTTTTGGGATTGTAGAACACATAAATGGTTGCCACAGGAAGACATGATACGGTAGTGAAGAGTCTGCTTTCCTTCTTGTTTGCTTTGAAAATTTCAAGCCTGATTCTTTTTAGTGGAAAGCACAGTATATGTTTCTAGTTTAGCCTTCTTCAAAATGGTTTAGAGACAATGAGTAAAATACATTAAATTTAAATGGATTGAATCTAAAGTTATTTAGATGTAGGATGACTTCTAGTGATGGTGGTAGAACAAGGTCGAAAGATCCAAAATTCTAAGAACTTGTTGAATTGTGCTTGAAATTAAGAATTTCCGGAGAATTGTAAAAATGGTGAGTCTCGAAAAAGATAGTTGGGATAGGGTTCGGTTAACTTTGAATAAAAGGACATCAACTTATCTCAAAAACAGTAGAAAATGAGCATATTGTTATTATTTTGATAATTATACTTTTTTTCATTTAATTGATTTGCTTTTAGAATTCCAACATCAATATAAGAAGGGCAAAATTGAAAAATGAGTTTATTTAATATTTCAGTTTTTCATACATATCAAACATCTTATCTCATCCAGCTCTTAAAATTCAATATATATGAAACAACTTATTAACTTAAAAAATTCAACATTCAATTTTCAGCCTTATCAAACATAACCAAAAATGAACCAATAAATTGAGACAGAATGAGTAATTCTCTTTGAACTAATAATGGCAATCCGTCCCAAACAGTAACTATACCTACATAATAATGGATAAAAAATTCTTCAATTATGGCCACCTTTCGTTCAATAATGACCAGTAACATTTTGTACCATTTTCTGCAAAGAAATGCATGAGAAATGAGAAAAGTTAAAATCTATATTCAAATACAGAACTCTAGTCACTGTCACTCTATAACGAAGAAAAATACCCATTACAGTACATTTTTTTGTTTTTCCTTAAATGGACCCATTACAATTGAACATAAAAGAGAGAAAACAAAAATGGGAGGGTTTTTCAAATTTCAAATCCCGAAAATGCCCTTTAGAAATCACCAAATTATCAATTTTTTCCCTTACCTCCTCCCCCTCTCTCTCGTCAACTATCCGTATACTAATTAGTAAAGTGGAGACCGCTGAGGTGTACCCTTCCTGCGGCTGAGAAGACCGGCCGAGATTTCAGAAACCGGCGTACAAACAGGCAGACAAATGGGCCGGAAGCTCGAAACGTTGCTGCGTTTCTTCCTCACGACTACCTCCGTCGTGGCAGTGCAACCGAGTGTCCTGCAACCGATTCCACCAGCGCCGCTCGAACCGGAAGAGGTCCTGAACGATCCGGGCGGTTCGAGGGTTGAGTCGGGCGTCATTTGACCGTCGTCCAGACCAAGTTCGGGCAACGTCAAGTGCTCGCAGTTGAAGATGATGTCTGAAATCCGGGTTGCGTCGGTTGACAGGATGTGCTGAAGCTGAAAATGGAGAGAGAGAGAGAGAGAGAGAGAGAGAGACCAGATAAGGAAAAGTGGAGCAAATACGAAAGGGTTTAGAGAGAGAGAGAGAGAGGTAGAACCTTGCAGGAGAGAGAACAGAAGATGTATGGATCTTGTAAGCCTCTGTCGCAGGTGATGCAAATGTTGCCGGAGCCTCGACATGGCCTGCTCTGTGGCCTCTTGTTTATAAACACCACTTTTGCGCTGTTTGTGGTGTAAGACTGCAGACACGGAGAATTCAAAACAGAAACAACCCATTTTCGGAAGTAGTAATTATAATTACTGTATAAACAGAATGAATCAATAATCATTCATGAAAGTGAAACCCATTTACAAAAAATGCAAAATCAAAACATTATTTATATATATATATATATATATATGAGAGAGAGAGAGAGAGAGAGAGAGAGAGAGAGAGCAAAAAACCATTTCCGGAGTTAAAAATTAGGATAAACGGAAGGGATTATTCATGAAAGTGAAACCCATTTAGAGAATTAAAAATTCAAGAAAAGGAAAATTCAAAACAGGGTTTCTTTTCACTTTCTGCGAAGTAGAGGTGTAGAGACCCATTTCCAAGAGTAAAAAAAGAAAGATCATAAAAAGAAAAAATCAAAACATAGTGAAAACCCCCATAATGGAAACCAAAAAAAAGCAACAATAGTAAAACGAGGTTTGAAATTGATTTAATAGGTTAAACTAATTCGACTTACTTGAACAAGGGAACAGTCCATTAATTTCTCAGCATCGCCCAACCTTATAACATCGTGGTAGACATACCTCCTTATCTGACGAAACAAAAACATCACAAGACTAATTTTAGAGAGAGAGAGAGAGAGAAGGTGGGGTTCATAATAGAAATTAGATTCTGAAATTAATGGTAATTTGGGGGGTTTATGAATTAATTGCTGGTACTAAATTCGACCTGCAAGAGTCGGTGAGAGCGATGAGGTGACAAGCAATGAGGGCAAATACCCTCACAACAGTCCAAACAAAAGATATTCTTCTCATTCTTCTTTGAATCCTCGTGAATTATACAGGCGTTGAAGAATTTCTCCCCCATCAGGGCGCCCAGCCACCTAGGCAGATTCGACCCCCACTCCAACTGTTCCAAGAAAAACCCACGAATAAAAACAACCCAGAAAACAAATTTTAAATTCAATTCTCAATTTTCATACATACAAGAGAGAGAGAGAGAGAGAGAGAGAGAGAAAGAGAGAGAGAGAGAGAGAGAGTTACCATCTTCTTCTTGGTTAATACAGAGGGTATGAAATTGGGGTTTTTATTACTGTGGTTGGGGAGTAGCCATCTGTAGCGATTTCAATCAGGAGAAAGAAGAGTTTTAGAGAGAGAGAGAGAGAGGCTAGAACGGCGCTGGAACAGGGAGACTACTGTTGAAATAGGGGTTGGGCTTTCATTTAAAGCAGAGGAGATGTGTGGACTGGGGAGCCGGGAGGGAGGAGGGCAGCTGGCGATTTTGTGCAGCGTTATTTGATTTTGGAGTAGTACGGAGTACTATTTTCTCGTTCAAATGAGAATTTTGTGTACTATTTCTGGTTTGCCCATTTGCCCTTTCTAAAGTCGAAGAGTTTGGCGTATCCACGAGAAGGAAAGGACTGGTTTATTTGCTAATGTCTTCCTAACCTCCCCTTAGGCGAACAGTAATATGAACATAGAGATGAACAAGTTCGTATTTTAATACTCTATATACACATCTCACTAATAACAATGGATTTGTACGGATATTAACGGCTGTGTTTGTTTTCCAATTTCAGTTTAGTTTTAATTTTGATGATATCATTATTTCTCTCTCCATCTTTCTTCAGTCATTACACATTTTTACATTATTGATCAAAACTGAACTAAACTACCAAATGAACACAACTGATTGACCAAATCCTAGACCTAAATTAATGGGTTGTCCCAAGCATAGGGCTGAGACTGGTATAGCATAATACACGGTAAAACCGGAATCGAATCCACAGGGACAGTGGAGAGTGCTTAACTAAAAACTCGGGTTGTGAGATTTGAAACGGCTCTTAGGTAGCCACCCCTTGTAATTTGATGGGAGAATTAACTAACTAAAGAAATTTTGGTTTTTTCCTAAATTAATTAAAAGAATGTACGGTCATAGGGATCCCAACACTGGTGACCAAGCCCGGACATATCTACTCCATCTGGTGTTCGAAAGAAAATATTTGATTTTAGAGAGAGAAAGATACCCCGAAAGATGCGAATTCTCGTGGTTGTTGTTTACCCATGTACAACGAAGAATGAGTTTCGGTCCCCCATTCCCCGCGTTACATGGGCTCTGACAATGCCCGGATTCGTCTAACAGATGTTCTTTAATAACCTAAAATTGCTTTTTCCGTTATTGACTTTGAAAATAGGAGCACGAATATCCCCAGCCCTGGCCACAGTGTGTTAATCACCCCCCAACCATACCTATGCGACTACTCGCTCATATTAAATTGAATAAACAGCAAGATTTCAAAACAAAACATGGTCATATAACTCGGAAGAAGATTAAACTAAAAGATCAACCAAAAACTGAGATTAATGTAAACTAGAAAGAGTTACCGGAAACAATACTTGAATCTTCGAGACAAAACTTCAAAAACTCTAATCGAAAGAACTACCGAAAAGTAGAAACTCCAAGAAGAAAACGAAAAGCTGCTATCCGAAAAAAGAAAACAAGAGTTCAAAACCCTAATTTCGTCCAAAAAACGAAGTATTTATATCCTCCCGAAGTCGAACACGTTGCAGAACAACCCGTTGATTTGAAGTCATCCGATATCGATACAGGAAAATCCTTGTATCGATATAGATACCTTCTGTTCACCCATAAGCACCTCGGTATGGATACAGTTAATCTCCTGTATCGATACAGACACCTTTAAAATGCTTCTCAAGCTTGTTTGCTCGCCCTTCTTGGGTCCCACCGGTTTCCAATATGCCCAAAGTCCTATGTCCACTTTTACGTGCTCCTCCGGCCTATTTCCTACAAAACAAACAAAAATACCAAAAATAAAAGATAACACCGCATCAAGTGGAAAATGAAATAAATCACGCCTCTAATGTGCTAATTCGCCCTACTCATGCGCTTATATATGTGACATTGCACGCCTATCAACAATCAATATATTTTTTTGGATATCAATACATCACTTACACATTATCCTCCGCCATATGTGCGTAGTTTAGCATTTTTTCGAGATAAAAAAGATCAGATACTCTGGCCTAGTTTGGCTAAATTTGGTTTTTTGGTTTATTAGATTATTTGATTTTGTCCTTATTCAATTTTTTTTTGTATTTGTTAGTTTTCGGTCGATTTTTTGAGGTTTCTTGGCTTGTCTCGACAAGAGGAATCTAAAAAGTATAAAATTATTAGCCAAATTTAAAGTTTTGTGAATAAAGACAAAAATAAACCAAATTGGATTATTGGTTTATTGGTTTTTTGGTTTATTTTTGTCTTTATTCACAAAACTTTAAGTTTGGCTAATAATTTTATACTTTTTAGATTCCTCTCGTCGAGACAAGCCAATAAACCTCAAAAAATCGACCGAAAACTAACAAATGCAAAAAAAATTTGAATAAGGACAAAACCAAATAATCCAATAAACCAAAAAACCAAATTTAGCCAAAGCACCCCTTTAGGATCCGAGCCTCTGTTGTCAAATCACAAACAATTTATTGTTGCATTCAACATTTTAGATTTTTAAAATTAAAAATTGGACAATTAAAAACACTTTTAAATAATTAATATTACACAGACAACTCTCTGCAGTCCAGTATCTGACTGTTGGAAAGTTAGATATAATTCTCATGATATGTGTCAGATATAAACACATAGGGTTATAGAAATGGGGAGAGAGAAGAAATTCCGTGTTTGTTTTTGTTAGAATTGCGATGAGAATTTCATATTTTATCCAGAATTTCATATTTTATCCTCGTGTAAATCACATAAGGACAAAAACGGCTAGGTGAAAAATAGTCACATTTAGGTGTGTTTTGGCAAAAAAGAAAAAAACTGATTTTTTTGGCAAAAATAGCCACCTTCAAGATGGGGTCTAGCCTTGTCAAAATACGTATTCTCATCTGTAATACAATAACAAACGCCATACTTTTGAGACCTGCTACATTACATATTAAATCACACCCTCAAATCCATCAAACCTGCAAGCCCCAAAAAGAAAGTACAAGAGCATCCCAACCCATCTTCTAATCTCCAAAATGGAGAATGGATTTGAAAAAAAATAGAAAATGGATGGGCTCCAACACATCCCCATTTTGACATTCTAAAATAGAGAACTAAGTTTCAGTATAGGAGATGGATCTTTGTGTAAATTCCAAATAACGCAATATCGATGTATAAAAAAAATGTACCGTTAGAACCATATCAGTGATACTTTTAAAACGAGTTCCATCTTGTTTATATTTTGAAAATTTCATGCAAATATTAAAACTAAAAACTTGGAGGGACCTTCTTCTTTTTTTTTTTTTAATAGAGGAAATGGATGTGTAGTTGAAAATGGAGAATTGGGGTAAGGTTGCATACAATCAGGATTGTTCTGGTTGTTTATAAATCCATCAAGCGGACAATTACTAACGGAAAGAAATCCAAAACTAAAACCTAATCAATATATATGTAGAACCTGTCCATATACGAACCACAAAGACCGGTCCAATTTGGTTATTCCCTATTAGAATCCAAACATTTTTTCACAAAAACACAAACTTATAAGATTATTTAGAATTTAGAGCACTAAAAAATCATTAAAAAAATTATTCTAGAAATTTTATTATGATTCGAGGCTAAATATGGTCTACCAAATAGGAGTATTTGATAGTAGTGATATTCTCAACGAAAAATCTACAAGACACGTCCCCTTTTAGGATGTATGATATGCACCCATTGTGTGGTCCATATTGCGTCACCTCATAAAAAATGACCTGGAGATCCAATCTTTCGTAACATTTTCGTTTGTTTCGTAACTTTTATACTAAGAATTCATAACTTTTAGATAATATGATTCGTAACATTTTCTTTCGTTTCATAACTTTTCATGTGTTTTGTAACTTTTTGTGGGTTTCGTAACTTTGAGATAAAAAAATTATAAATTTTCTCAAATATGATTCGTAATATTTTTCGCGTGTTTCGTAACTTTTATACCAAGCATTTGTAAATTTTGGACAATATGATTTGTAACATTTTCTTTTGTTTCGTAATTTTTTGTGTGTTTCATAACTTTTCGTGGAACTCGTAACTTTGAGATAAAAAATTATAATTTTTCTCAAATATAATTCGTAACATTTTTGTATGTTTTGTAACTTTTTACAAATATGATTCATAACTTTTTGTTAGATAACCTGTTGCACAGGTTAACAAGTTACCAATTTGTAATTTTTTATAATTGATTCGTAACTTTTAGCAATCAACAGTAGATAGCAAGGGGTGCATATGATACACAACTTAAAAAGGATGTGTATTGTAGCCATTTCCTATTCTCAATGGGTAACGGAGGAAATTGAGGCAAAAAACTGAAAATCGTAGATTATAAATTAAGGCTTTGGTGAGGTGATAGGAAATCAGGAAATTTGGAATGAATACCCTTAATGCATAATGACCAAAAAAAAAAGTGTTCCATAATTATATTAACTTGTTAAAGACTTTCTAAAAATTTCAAAAATTATACTCAAATTAGACACAAGAGAATCAATTACTAGGAATAAAAATGAATGTACCAAATCTAAGTTCTAGTTCAAATTCATTATATATTGTACAATTAAACGTATAAGAATTGATATTATACGGTTCAGTTAGGTGTTATCAGCTGTTCTTGACGAATAATCATACCAAAATTACAAGTTTCTATTTGGTCTCAAAACTTTAACCCAACCAATAAACCGCAAAAAACTGACCCAATAGAATGATATGGTCTGAATCAAATTGATTTAGTGATTATATTGGTTTTTTTGAACACTCCTAAGTAGAGTATTATTATTTGAGTCTTCAAAATAGATAATTTTGAGAGAGATGGGTTGTTGATGCAATTATGTTTATTGTGTTATTATGGGTAGGAGTGGACATTGAGTCGTGTCATGTTGTGTCATATTCATGTTTTGTGTCAGAAATAGCTAAACCTAACCCGCTAACTTCGTGTCTTGTTATTGTGTCTTTTCATAAATTATTGTGTCGTGTCATCTCGTGATCGTATCAGAATTTTCTTAACCCTAACCTGACCTCTTTAACTTTTTGTTTTTTCGTGTTGTGTAATAGTAGTACTGAGTACTTGTGTTTCGTATCAGAAATGATTGACTCTAACTCGCTAACTTTTGGCCGTGTTCTCATGTCGTGTCATAAATTTCTGTCCCTAATTACGGGGCAGATAAAAAATTGGAATATTGGAAAGGTCGACATTGGAAATTACAACTAGTATTAGCTGTCTTAGCTAGTCCCTGAGAGAGACCATGTCCCCAAAACGCTAAAACCCTAACCACGTAGTTCAATTTGTATGGTTAGCACTCTTGACTCTTTTAAATCAACACGATACATATCTGTGGCCTTTTTCAACCTTGGCCAACCACAAACCCTCTCACACGCGTGTGATGGGGGGGGCAAAAACCATTTGGTGGCCCCATCACGTGTGAGAGGGTTTGTGGTTTTGTCATTGAAAAGGTTAATGTCACAATCATTTTTGCTTTTAAATTCCTCTCTACGTGCGTATTGAGGTCTAAGAGCTAAATGACAAGACTAGAGATGGTGACTTTTCTCACTTCTCGGTGCAAATGTTATTATTACTGTACCCCGTTATATGGCCCACATAGAGCATTTGATCTACGTAAAATTTTATAAGTTGATTGAATATTGGAGTATTTTTTTTTAGTGAGTATTTAGGGTTGGTTTGGGTGAATTGAAAAAATTAGTTTTTTGGTTTTTTGATTTTGTTTTTATCCAATTTTTTTTTGTATTTGTTGGTTTTCGGTTTATTTTTTGTGGTTTCTTGGCTTGTCTCAATGAGAGGAATCTAAAAAATATAAAATTATTAGCCAAATTTAAAATTTTGTGAATAAAGACGAAAAATAATCTAAAAAATTGGTTTTTTGAATTATTTTTCGTTTTTATTCACAAAATTTTTATGGAGGCTAATAATTTTATAGTATTTTTTAGATTTCTCTCGTCGAGACAAGTCAAGAAACCATAAAAAATCAACCGAAAACCAACAAATGCAAAAAAAAATTAAATAAGAACAAAATCAAAAAAATCGAAAAAATAATTTTTTCAATTTACCCAAACCACCCCTTAATTTACAATTTTCTAAAAACCTTCTACGACTTTTCCTTTTGCAAGAAAAATATATTATAAAAACATAGTGGACCCTATAAGGTTTGCAGCACGCAGCTTCAACCCATTAGGGTTAGAAGAGGAACTAGGGTTTTGGTGCTTTTGGATAGTGAAACAGTTGTCAAATTAACGTTTTGGTGCTTTTGGTGCTTTCATTCCCGTATCTTTGTGGGAGTGTGTCCAAATCTTTTTCCTAAAACGGACAGCGGGTGGCAAAAATAATTCAAATGAATTTTTTTTATCTTTATTAAAATAAATTCACATATTTAACGTCGATTTATGTAGATTATGTTGATTTTATTTTTTTTGTAAATTATTGGTTTGCTTAGACGACATGAATCTACAAAAATAAAAATTACTTGACCAGTCTATTTTTTAATAAAGACAAAAACAATCCTATAATCCGCAAGAATTTGGATTATTTTTTCTTTAGTGAATTTTTTTTTAAAAATTTGATCATAATTTTTGACTTTTTAGACTCTTCTTGTCAAGATAAACCAATAAATCACAAAAAATCGACGCAATAAATGAATTTTTTTTAAAATAAAGACAAAATAATTCATTTGGATTATTTTTGTTGAAGGACCAGTCCGATGATGACTTGTTTCATTTTTAATTTTGAGGGGACTGAATGTGGTTTAATTGTCAAAGAAAATAAATTATTTGATGTTCTTAATTCAATAAATATTCTTTTTCTAAGGGTAACTAATTAACTATAACTCTATAACTATTCAGCTAATAGTGCCTTCTACAAAGAATTGAAATTTAGCTTCCAAATTGCATAAAATTCACAACTCAACTTCTCCGATATCATAACTTAAAATTGTTTCCCGGCCAACGAACATTTAATATCTTAAAATCTGTAGAGTATAGATACGTAAACTTTTTGACAACAACAGTGTTTTTAAAGAGCCCTTCTATTGGGACCGACGGAATAGTACCGATGGGGTACCGACGGCGTCGCCGACGCCGGTGTGGGTCCCAAACGGTCGATCCGAGCCGTTGATCATTCTCAGAATCAAATTCCGAGTGGGCTAACGCGGGAATCGAGGCAATCGGACAGCTGTATGAGCTCGATCCAAAATCACCCCATTTCATTTGAAATTTTTTGAATGAAATGGGGTGATTTTGGATCGAGCTCATACAGCCGTCTGATTGCCTCGATTCCAGCGTTGGCCCACTCGGATCGGCCGTTTGGGACCCACACCAGCGTCGGCGATGCCGTCGGTACCCCATCGGTACATTCCTGTCGGTCCCTTTAGATTTACGCGTTTTTAAAAGCTAAAATCTGTTCCACAAACTTATTGTAAACATGCACATAAACTCTTTCATTCCCGTATATTTAGTATCACTTGTCTCTTCAAAAGAGAACGTATATGGCTGAAATAAGCCTCCTTCTGTCAAAAACTTATTGTCTACTACTATGTGAAAAACTCCGTAGCTCATTTGGCATGTTAAGTTTGAGCGTTTGAAATTTAAACAACATGAATGGCCGATCAAGTTCGCTAGTCATGACTTCTCTTTATGCCGTTCAAAAAACATTAATCACGACTTCACCAAATGTAACATGAGTATTCGAAGATTAACCGTTCAAAAAACATTAATCACGACTTCACCAGATGTAACATGAGTATCCGAAGATTAATCGGACCAAATAAATACTCCTATATATAGTATTAGCAAGGACGGAGCCAGGAATTTTACTATGTAGGGGCGAATCTTTTTTATAAAATATTTTACAGGGGCAAACTTATATAATTCATAGGAAAATTTCTTTTTTTTCCCTATATAATAGTAGAGGTTTTTCCTTTTCTTAGAGGGGCGATCGCCCCTATTAGCCCCCTCTGGCTCCATCCCTGAGTATTAGTACCCCTTTCGGCTTGATTATAGGCCCTAACCATTTGGCTCAAGGGAGATGATTCTTGGGATTGGAGTGTGTATATATATATATATATATATATATATATATATATATATACACACACATACATATATGATATATGTGTGTATATATATATGTATGTAAGCGCCACGGATGCTATCAATGATCCTAGATTGAAAGTTTTTCGGTGTTTTGAAGGTTTTAAAACGTGTTTTTGCATGATCCGAATTGTCCTATGTGTTTAAAACGTGTTTTCAAGGGTACTTGCGTTAATTCATCAAAAAAAATTTACCGAGAAAGCCTTGATCCGAGCAATTTTTCACAAAAACTGTAATGTGGGAACTTTTAAAAACATGTTTTAAACACATTGGACGGTTCGGATCATAAAAAAATAAATATTGGGAAGGTGGATCCCGGACTCCGAGATTCCCAGACTAGATAGTCCCTCTGTATGTATATTTATATATACTTTTAACTTCACAAATGGAGGAGGGTGCTAATTATTTTCCATCCATTTTAAAGAGGTCAAAGTGGGTGTTGAGAACAAGTTGTGGATTTGATCTCACACTTCCTGTAAACAATAAATGGGAACAGAGGGCGTGAAGCCCCAGCTCATTTTTGGCCTCCTTTTTTCTTCTTTTGTGCAAGGCTTTCTCCTGCATTTCAAAAGCAGCAATTGGGAGAGAACAAGTGCCACACTTGCATCACTGTTTTGACCAAAAAAAACTAGGGCTGGTAAAAAAACCAATGAACCGTGAATTCGGTCTGGACCGAATCGATCTGTATCTTATGGATTTTAACCGTGGATTAATGGTCGGAAACAGATTCAAAAAATAAAAAATCGTGACTTTTGGATCGGACACGGATTTTGATTTTGAAACCGTGGATTAACCAATCCGGACCGTGAGATTTTTATTATCTATAATTTTATAACTTTTATAATTATAGTTATAGAAATATTGTTAATTTAGCAGATTTACGGTTTGGTTATACTGTTGTAGAAATTATAGTACAAATATTGTTCTCTCTATAAAATCTAGAGGGGTAAAGTATTATAAGTGCTACTATATATACTCTCTGTTTGTGAGTGAACTAGAAGGAACTATCTGCTATGGTCTTTGTGAGTGAACCGGAAGTAATTATCTGCTATCCTTTGTGGTAATATAAGTTTGTGCATTTGTTTGTTCAATTACAGTATATAACTATCTGCCTAACTGC
Source organism: Vaccinium macrocarpon (assembly GCA_022606695.1). NCBI lineage: Eukaryota > Viridiplantae > Streptophyta > Magnoliopsida > Ericales > Ericaceae > Vaccinium > Vaccinium macrocarpon. Next base: position 3,875,052 of record CM040176.1, on the reverse strand, counting down.
TTTTGTTGTTGTTTATTGGGATTTCCAACTTTGAACTTTTTATTTAGTGCATTTGCTACTTGCTAGTGCCTTACTGCCTTTTTTGTTGTTTTTTTCGAATATGTTGAAAATCCGCGGATTAATCTGGAACCGATTCGTGACTCGCAGTTTGGATTAGAACCGAACCGTGAGACTTTTGGATCGGACATGGATTGTATTTTCAAAAACCGTGACTCACGGATTAGGATTGGATTCATGTCAATCCGAACTGATCCAGACCGTGAGCACCCCTAAAAAAAAAAAATTTACTAGTCATTGTAGTGAAACTGTGAAAATACCTCCATTCTCCTTAAAAAAAAAAAAAAAAAAAAATCCCTTTTTGGTTTTTGTGTTTCGTTTGTTGTTTCTGGATTGTTGTTAAATTCACATAACCCTTCTATTGGGACCGACGAGATGGTACCGATGGGGTACCAACGGCGTCGCCGACGCCGTTGTGGGCCCCAAACGGCCGATCCGAGCCAATTTTGAATGAAATGGGGTGATTTTGGATCGAGCTCATACAACCGTCCGATTGTCTCGATTCCCGCGCAAGCCCACTCGGAATTTGATTCTGAGAACGATCAACGGCTCGGATCGGCCGTTTGGGGCCCACAACGGCGTTGGCGACGCCGTCGGTACCATCTCGTTTGTGCACGTATCTTTACTGTAAATTCACATTATATTTTTTGAATTAATCATCCGTCTCGACGAAAGAAGTCAAAAAGTAAAAAACAATTATGACCAAAAGTAAAAAAAAAAATAAAAATCACTGAACACGAAAAATTACCAAATTAATTGTCTTTTTTGTCTAAAGTATCTACTTTTGTGAACTTTTTTCCAATTTTGGTCCACATTTTTATACTTTTTTGATTCTCCTCGATAAGAATAATTAATCCAAAAAAAAGAAGATGAAAAACTAAACAAATAATTACAAAACGTAAAAAATATCGGTAAAAATTCACTAGACAAGTATTCCACAAACTGACTTGGCAATAAGTCAGTGAAATTAGCTTAATTAGTGCAATTGAGTTAATTGTTAAAGAGAATTATTTGTCTTAAAGAGCAATAAACCAGTTTTGAGTATAAAACATGCTCTTTTTTAGGAGAATGGAACCTAAAAAGGAATTTAAAATTTTTTTTTTCCCCCAAATGAAGGTTTTTTTTTTTACTACTATTTCCTTCAAAAAAAATTTATAAAATACTACTGTCTTTTTTCTGAGTACGGGTTTTGTTTTTGGTTAGCAGTCTTATTCCGTGCAAGACTGCAAGTTATGAATTGTCAAACAGAAAGTGGTCTTTAATCTTTATAATTTGGTTCTTGCAAAAGTTTCCTTTTACTCCTGTTTCTTTTTTGCTTTGTCCCTTTTCTCCCTTTGTTTCATGGGATTCAAAATGCTGTAATTATCCACCGTAAAACTAATCTCCAATAACCTTAACTTCCAACTTTTAAGGGAATGGTGATTGTACTTTTAGTCCCACGCCTTTCAAAAATTCAAAAGCAGTTATCAAAATAGTACTTTCAAAAATTCAAAAGCAGATATCAAAATAGTACTGTATTACGTAGATTGTTAAAACGATTCCCTTTTCTAATAAATGATACGTGTAGTAATGTAGTATTTTATAACTATTTTTGTTTGCTAATCTTTACAAGATCTCTAGACAAATGAGTAAATATATTTCAGTCACTTTAAATTCCTTAAGTTAAGCTCGTAAGAGCATCTCCAGTACATAATAGTAGTATAAATAATCGCGTGCAAAAGTCAAATTTTGGCATGGTATCATAACTCAAACGTCAAAGCCATTTACTCCATTGCTAGAAATGTTTGCATTTTTGTTGTATGATCGACCACATCAAGATTGGTTTGGACCTCATCACTACTCCCCTTCCTGTTACATGGGGTTGGAGTAACAAAAAAATGTTTTTTTTTTTTTTATAAAAAAAAATCATGACATGTCATTCTCTAACAATACATCATATAAAAAAATCATGAAAAATCAATTTATTTTAAAAACACCTTTAGTGAAACAGCCTCTTAATTTGTCTTGATTGCATGTTAAGTGTGGGATGTGAGAAATTTATCTACAAAAATTTGAAAAATGGTGGAGTATTTTTTTTTTGGGTAATGCTAATGCCAAAATTCAAGTCCATGAAATGCTTCTACTCATGTGTAAAGTACAAATTCTTTATGTATTAAAATTTTGGCATAATCAAAAATAATTTTGACATTATCAATTATAGTGGATTTTTTTTTTATTGGTCGTTGTCGAATTAGATGACTGTACACAAAAGAGGCGGAAAAAAAGCTAAACAATTTGAGACGAAGGAAAAGACAATGGAAATAAAGGAGGTATCACTTTGCAGGCAAAAGCCCAGAAATAGGGATTGGGGGCAGGGGCCGTACGCAAAAGAGGGGGGAAAAATGCTAAGCTCCTTTTAATGCTCGGTGAGTTTTCCATTTTCAGCTAAAAGTTTAAAGGGTAAATTTCACTCACCTCTCTTGAGGTTTCTGACAAATACGCAGATTTCTTCTACACTTTTTGATATTTTACTGTTCACACTTACTTTACAAAATAATTATCAGAAACCTCAACTTTGCTCGTAAAATGACCTTAATGCCCTTGAACTTGACTTTATTTTTTTTCTTACATAATTATTTGAGTTTATATTACATAAAAATTTTCAATGACGTGAAAAAGGAACTTAATTATTTACTTTTTTCTTGGAACTTTCTTTCCTATGACTCAAATTTAAAATCTTTTAGTTCTCATAAGATATATTCACATTTTGATAATAAAAACAAGAGTATCAATAATCAACTAAGCCCACTGTTTGCATTGGATGGTTTTATTTGTTTTAATTTTTGGGGATTTTTTTCTCTTTCTCTAAATCTAAAGCTTTAACTAGACTCTCATTTCTTCTCTCTCGCTCTCTCTCTCTGATAAGCACGTGGGGAGCTTGCTTATGAGCGCCTAAGTAGGGGGATTTAGCATGTTAGACTTGCATTTAAGCTTCGTTTTCCATTTAATATGTGCACGTGGTATTTTTGGGTGTTGAGTGTAATTTGCAGGTATTTGAAGGGCATGAGTGTGATTCTGTGGCATTAGAAAGACATGCACGTCGATCAGGAGTTGGAGGCGAGCGAATTTTGCATGGAAGTGTTCGAAAACTGTCGGGAGTGCTACCCCAATTCCTTGCTCAAATTAGGCACAGAAGGGTCCCAAAAATGAACAGAATGTTCTTGAGCGCTACACCAAAAAAGGTGTAGCGCTACCGGTTCATTAGAGGCAACGGTCAACGGGAGGTTCAACGGTCAATGCACGGACTTAAACCAGGGCGGTAGCGCTACCAGATGGCTATGGCGCACAGTAAACGCTGTCGTTCGGCTTATGCACGTGAATGATTCCCGATTTTTGTTTGTTTTTCATTAGGATTATTAGGTTTTAGTATAAATACTTATGTTTTAACCCAGATTAGGGTTCCACGATTTTTTCTTAGGTTTTTGCTTTTCAAGTTTTCGGCTACAGATCTCCAGTTCTTTGTTCAGCGTTCCGCTTTCAGTTTTATTTTCCAGAATTCCAGTGTTCAGATTGTTTTGCGGATTGACAATCAAGTTCAGTTTTTCCTTCGCAATTTACGGTATCATTCTTCATTTTTCTTTAATTATATTCATCAAGCATGCGTAGATCTAGGTTTAATTTTTTCGTTGCAATTAGTATGATCATGAGTGAGTAGTCGCATTGAGTGCGGTTGCGGGGCGAAGGCGCCTACGTCTAGACTAATCGATATTTCACCTCGGGACCGAATTAAATCAATTTTCGAGCAATTTTGGGAACTAGAAACTTTTCTAACGAACAAACCCAGGCATTACCGGAATTCGAATGCGCAAGGAATCTGGTCATAGGTGGTGCGCATTTGTTAGGAAGTCATTCTCGTATTCTAAAATCAATAAAAGGATTAATTGTAACCCAAGTAAATATTGGTTAGGATAGGCGTGGACGCTAGGTTCCCCCAACTGTGCTCTCTTTTTAATTAATTTGCATCCAATTCAATTAGCCTAGTGATTAGTTAATAAATTCCATAAAATCAAAGGGTGGCTACCTGAGAGCCAGTTAAACTAAAACTCCACACTTTTGAGTTAAAACACCGTTAGCCGTCTTTGTGGTTCGACTCCGCTACTTTCGGATTTATTGTGCTACACCGGTCAAGAGTCCTACGCTTGGGACGCGTCTTATTTTTAGTCACCTGGTCGGTCAAAACTCTCCCCCTTCCCTCTCTTTTGCATTAGAGGCAATAATGGTCTTAAAAAATAATATGAAAATCCTTCTAGAAGATACAAGCATTTCGCACAAAAAAAAAACTATTAGCGTGAAATTTTTCGGATAATTTTTTTAAACAAATTCATGGATTTGATTGAGAAAAAAATATTCTAATTTTTTACAAAAAAAACTCATAAATGCATTATTATTATTATTATTATTATTATTATTATTATTATTATTATTGTTGTTGTTGTTGTTGTCATTATTCTTATGGGACAACTATCCATTAATTTTGAGAACCTTGCATTTGTATTATGCACGCAAAAAAATGTATTAATGAGTTTTCTTTTGTAAAAAAATTATACTATTTTTTTCCTCAATGGGATCCTTGAATTGGTCTACAAAAATTATCCAAAAAATTTCATGCTTATAGTTTTTTTTAGATATTACCTCTAATGCCCAAAAAAAAAGAAAAGAAAGAAGAGCACGGGTAGGTAAAATATTTAAAATTATAGAGAAGAAAAATGAGTCTAGTTAAAGCTTTAGATTTAGAGAAAGAAAAATAAACCTAAAAAAAGTCAAAAAATAAAATAAGAAAACTACCAATGCAAGTAGTGGGCTTAAGTGATTATTAATACTCTTGTTTTTATTATTCAAACGTAAAAATATATCTAATGGGAACTAAAAAATTAAAAAAATAATAACTTTGAGTCAAAGAAAAGAAAGTTCTGAGAAAAAAGTAAATAATTTAGTTACTTTTCACGTCTTTCAAAATTTTTATGCAATATAAACTCAAACAAGGGAAAAAATAAAGTAAAGTTTGAATTCATGGGCATTAACGGTATTTTACCATCAAAATTAACACCGTTAGGAATTTTTTAACGGCAAGAGAGGTATCTGCCAATTACTTTGTAAAATAGGGGAGGGCAGTGAAATTTCAAAAAGTATAGGGGAGGTCTCTATATTTGTCAGAAATCTCAGGGAGGTAAGTGAAATTTATCCAAGTTTAAAAACTCTCAAAAGTTCTAAATCTTCTAAAAATAATTGATGTATGTGAGGAATATAACCTAGTCTCAAAATCGTGTTTAGGAGTTCTAGGAGATAAATTATTTTTGAAACTCAGCCAACCACACCCACATTACTGTATTGTATTAAAAACCACAGTAAGGTTTGCTAAATTTCACTTACCTCCCTCTGGGGTTTCTGACAATAACAAGAACTCCCCTTCAATTTTTGAAATTACATTGACTTCCCTTGTCATATTTGTCGGCTAACTTCTCTTAACGGAGTACATGAATGTACAATATTTTCCCTTTTATTGACCTCCTCCAAGGTTTTCTAACTATAATAGATACCACCATTTTGCTATAAATATGTTATTTATATATTTTAAATTACAATCAAATTTTATTTATATATTTAAAATTTTATTTATATGTAAATACATAACTCTCTTTAAATTACAAAGCGCATATCTAAAATAAGTTTAGGTATCCAAATAGTGTGTATATTGGTATAGACTTATCACATGCATTTTTTGAAACTTTATAAAAAATAAAATTTCTATACATGGATATTTGTAATCACATTTATATAATGTTTGATTTCAAAGACTGCTTATAGGGAGATTCGTGTACAACTAATTCTATATGAATAAAAAAATATTATTTGTAGCCCCCTGAATTTTTTTTCCCCGCACCCATTGACTAACGGCAAACTGTATATGCCGTTGACGAGAAAATATTTCGGAGCAAATGGTGTTTGAAGAGTTATTATTGACAGAATTAAAAAGAAAAACATTGTTTGAAGCTTCATGGTAAAAGAAAAGAAACAGTAATTCCTTTAGATTTGTGCGTACATATACATTACACTTCAAAAAGTTTAAAAGTTTTTCCAGGATATCTAAAAAAAAAAGCCTCATTCATGCATATTTAAAACCAAATTTATATATATGTTAATTTTGGAGGCACACATGAATGATAAACATGTATAACTAAATTTGATTAGGGACATTAATAGCTATTAAATTTGCCAAGTTTCTCAAATGATAAAATCTAACACTTGATTTTATCAAATGAGGAAGACATGTAATTAAATCAAAGCAATAAAGTTGGCCTAAAGGCACTAGATTTTGCTTTGATCTAATCACTTGTCTTCCTCATTTGATAAAATCAAGTGTTAGATTTTATCAAATGCATGTAGATTTTATCATTTGGGAAATTGGGCCTAATGATGTCATATAATCATTCTAAAGGGGTATTAATGGGTTTAGATGCTAATGAAATGGGTTTAGAAGTCGATATAAGCAATTTCCGTTATCCAGTAACAGCTTTTTAATGAAAAGGGGGAATCAACAACCGACATCCAAACTAAATGGGAAGTCAGTGCAATTTCTAAAATGTGAGGGGAGGTACTTCTTATTGTCAGAAACTTTAGGAGAGGTAACTAAAATTTACCCTTTAGCAAAAAAAGCCTAGGACGGAGTGATAGCCCAATGGTTAGTTTGGTTGGTCGGTGAATTTGTTCCCCTACAAAATTGATCAGGTTCTATTCTTGGGTTTAGGCTGCAAGAAATAAATTTGACTATTCTTGGGTTTAGGCCGTTCTGTCTTTTAGTAAAAATTGTGCAGATAAAATTTTACTACTAAACAAGACTTATAATTTACTAAAATTGAAGTAAAAAACAATGATATACAAGTCCAAGTCCTTCTATTTGTGATTCCTTACTTTTTGAGGCCCAAATAAAATTTAGTGGAAAAATGGGCAGAGCTAGAAATAGCTGGATCGGGATACTGGGGAGACTGCATTGTGGTCCGTGGGCCTTTATAGTATATTTCCAACTGACAACTTCATCAATTTTTCTTGGGCTTAGCAGATGTGGATCTGGTATTTTACTTCATTTACGTTGGGCTTCCTAGCAGATTTGCGTCCGGCGATCCACCAAGAATGAAGTGAGACTGGCCCAACAAATGATCGTATAGCCAGATAAAATGCAGTAATGCACTGATGAGGATTTAATTCCTCGTTTTGCTTTTCTGTTAGTCATTTCTAATCGGTAGCCCAACATTGTGATTTGTATTGTATATTTAGATGGTGTTACATGTTGCGGATACAATAAAATGAAAAATTGCTCGGATCAAGTTTTTTTTTTTTGTGATTCCTCGTTGAAACTCTTAAAAACACATTTTAAACGCATCGATTATAAAAATTTGATCGGAAAAAGTGAGTTCCGGATGGATTGTGAACGTAAGGGGTGCGGATGAGAATATATATATATATACATGCAATGGAAAATATTGCTCTCACCATCCATTGGATCCGGGAGACGTGTTGAGATGTGTTGTCCCTTAAGGGACAACGTGCATGCTAATCCCATCGAGGCAGTCCATGTTCGGCTATCAACGGCCCAGATTAGTTCGGTAATGGACGATGTAGATTTGTTTGGGTCTAAGCAGATCTGAGCCATTGATAGCTGAGCATGGACAACTCAAGTTCAATTCTCCTTACCTACAAAACTCTTAAGGCCACTGGAAATTATACCCGTCTGTTATCTAGAGAAAATAGTATGATACAAAACGTACAAAATCACATTCGTCGTCAACAAGGTAGACGGTTCCAGATCAAAAAAAAGGAAAAAAAGGTGGAGACGGTTAGACCCCTACACTGTTTTCTAGAGAAAATAGTATGATACAAAACAATCATAAAGTCGCACTCCTAGGAAAATTCTCTCTCCTTGACTCCCAATACTCCAGATTTTCTTTCATCTGGTGCATGCCCTTTCTAAGTCTCCAATTTAACAATCCCATAAAATACAGAACTTTGATTATTGTGAATCAATGAGTAAATTTTTAAAATAAAATATCTCAAGCATTTTAAATTTCACTTAGAACCGCAAAAAACCCAGAACATCGGTATAATTTTGAAGTTAACAACCAGATCAGATAAATTTTTATTGACCCAACTCCCACGGTTACATAGGTCCTGTTCATTTCACAGTTTAATTTTAGTTTTAATTTTGATGACATCATTATTTTCCTTATTTTTCTCTCTATCTCTCTCCACTCATTACTCCTAACGATATTATCAAAATTAAACTAAACTATCTAACCAAACACACCCATAATGATTCTAACATAATAATTGTAATGGAAAAAACAAGAGACGAAACTCAGACATCCAAAACATAAGAGGATGTATAACAAAAGCTAAGCATGAGTCATGAGTGAGGCGACAAATATAGGTGCAGACATCCACATAAAACTGATCAAGAGATGAAAAATTGAGTTTGAATATTCAAAAGAAATCTTCAAAAAGTTGAGCATGGATCTGCAAAAGGGAGCAACTTTTACAGCGCATGTATATATATACACACCTCAAACTTCTAATCCGGGATCCCGGATTAGAGGTTTTGGGGTGTTTTTTTTGTTTTGCAAATTGTTTTTTAAAAATTCGAACCGTCTAATGTGTTCAAAAAGTATTTTCAAGGGTCTACGCGAGAAATCTAAAAAAAAATAACGGAAAGGACTTAATCCAATCAGTTTTTCGCAAAATTATATATATATATATATATAGGTGGATTTTCTAGTCCACACCTCCTGGAAATAAGAAAAACATGGTTTTTTTTGTGTTGCAAATTATTTTTGAAAAATCTGAGCCATCCAATGTGTTCGGAAGGTGTTTTTAAGAGTCGTGGCGAGAAATCTTCAAAGAAAAACCGGAAAGGGTTTGATCTAAGCAATTTTCGCAAAAACTATAAATATAAAATTTTTGCGAAAACTGCTTGGATCAAGCCTTTCCCAATATTTTTTTTGAAGATTTCCCGCGAAGACCCTTGAAAACACCTTCTGAATACATTAGATGGATCGGATGATCAAAAAAAAAAATTGGATCATGAGGTTCAGAAACGGGAAGACCGGACTAGAAGCTTTCTCTCTCTCTCTCTCTCTCTCTATATATATATATATATATATATATATAAGTACATCGTGTGAGACGATCCAGTTGTCCGAATGCAAACAAGAACTACGCAACAATGATTTCAATTATGAGACAAAGATAACGAATCTCTTTCTTTACCGTCTACTCCATCTGTTATGTTCTCCGTATATATGTAGATCCTTTTTTTTTTCTTTCTCGGAGGAGTGTCGGGCCACCTTAAGCGCGTCACGACTAATCTCATTTCCGGTCTTGTTGAAAGAAGGTCATCCATGCTAAGATTAGAATATTCATAAGAAATTATTTTCTTGAAGCCTAACTCCAAAATTGAATCATGATTAATTGTATGAGGAGCAAATCCACCAGTCCACCAGATTATCTATTGGGGTTACCTATATAAAAGGCTGAGCAGCTCGTGGCTCGGCTCGTTTAGTAATTGAGCCGAGCTTGAGCTCGAATTATAGGCTCGTGTAATAAACAAGCTCGTTAAAGTTCAGTTTAGCTCGCAAAAACTCAACTCGTTTGTATCAGCTCAACTCGTTTAAGGAGGCTGACTAAGTAAATTATCCTGGCTCAAATCGTTAAGGGCTTGGTTGGTGCGAACGAGCGGAGCTCGAGCTTGATTTTTGACTCGTTTATTAAATGAGCCGTACTTGAGCTTTACAAAACTCGACTCGGTTGCAGCCCTATTCAACAATATTTGTCAAACCAGAAGTATTCAACATTTGTGAAACATAGAAACACCCAGTCTCGTTCAAACCAGTAGAGTATACAAGTAGAAAACAAAAGGAAGCTTACGAAAAGCCTTCACCATGGAATTGAAGGATTGAATTAAAGGAAAAGATCAGGAAGGAAGTTGTTAAGCACTGCAATTTTGTCATAGTTTTAGGTAACTAGACTGGAGATGGTACTGTTTGTTTCTTCTCATTTTTATAAGCACTTTTAGTCCCATTTTTTCTGACCTCAGGGGAACTACCCACCCTTACCTACTCTCCATATGGTCCCAATTTCCACCAAACCAAAATCACGAATTTCTGTGCGTAGAAGTGAGCTGACTTCTTCCTTTCAGATTCAATTCTGACCTACCACAATACTACTACTGGTTCATTGTGACAGGACAGTTATTCCCTTTGCTAGTAGTAGTACACTTAATTATTTGCCCGGAAAATTGTCATTTGGATTTATCTAATTTATTTGCCCCCACAAAAATGATTTTTCCGATTAAAAAGGCAACAAGAATGTGGAAAATAATAGAAAGACTAGGGTATTCTGGACCTCTGGTTTTGCAGGTACAGGCTATAGACATAAGATTTAGGTGTTGGGCGGGCAAATTATAGTACAAAAAATTGAAACAAATGAAAGACGGTGTAGATTACGCCATTTTAGATTGAAAAAATACTGTCAAAAAACTATCATTATGTAGTATATCTTTTATTAACCTATATTCAAAAGTAAAAAACTATGATAGACCTACCATATCTATTCCATAAGAAAAATACAGAACAATGAGTAAATGTATTAGGTATCATTTGATGTGACTATATATGTCATCCTATAGCATTGAGACAGGAAAATAGTAACCATTTTTCCGTAAATTTATTGGAAATTATCCCTTTTTTTTTTTTGATCAGCATTAGAAATTTGAACTTAAGGTGAGGGTGAGTTTCCCATAAAAAGCCTCGTCTATAGCTTATGGACTTTATACTAGTTGTTTCCAATATTTAGACTTTTAGTTGATATATATGAGGAGCTAGAGTGATATATCTCGAAATTCGTGTTTTTGTTCGCTTTAGCCCTTTTAGACAAAGAGGGAACCTTAACCTAACTTGAAAGCTGATAGGTCAACAATTTTCTCAAATTATTGGGCTTACAAGCGATGAGACATTACGATAACTATGGGAGCCTGGAAGGCTATCGACTAACATTTTTTCCTACACCACTGAGACTTGAACCCTAGTCAAGTTAGTATCAGCCAGTTGATCTTGTGTAAGATTCTATAAAACAGAGGGTCTAGAGGTGGACAAAGAAGTACTCATTCAATGACTATAATTAATCCAAAATAACCTCACTAATTATTTGTTTGACCACTGCGTAAGCATGGAGTTTTGCTAAAATTATTTATGTTTGACAACTCATTGCATGGACTATTTCATTACCTTAACAGAGAGCTCTATGAAAATTACCCAATTGAATAGTGTATTTGAGCTGAATTGTGACCTGTAAAGGATATGCATTTTTAATTTTTTTGAAACATGACAAATCAAGTGATAAGAGTGCTGAGTTCTGACCTCAGCATCGCAATAGAAAACACGAAAAATAATGTACAGGATGTGTTTTCCATTATCATATATATTAAGGACTTGGATTCTGTAGCATCTGGGAGATAACTGCACCAAAAAGTCCAAGTGTATTGACTCATCCTGTTCATTTTCAATAATCGGAATTGTTCAGTTCTTGGGAATTCTTTCGTAAAACATAAATTTATTGTCCAGTTCTTGGGAATTCTTTCGTAAAACATAATTATTTTTTTTAATGAATCCCGATTATTAAGCACTTACAACACCTCCAATTAAGTTGCTTTCATAGAAGTTCCTTTAGACAATCATTCTAGGATCAGTAAATGGCTCGAATCATTCGTATGGAACCCATAAGTGCGTCCCTGAGCTGGTCAGGCCTTCTTTGGCCTAAAAGTAGTTTATGGTTTTTTGATTTTTTTGTTTCGTCTTTATTCAATTTTTTTTTTGCATTTGTTAGTTTTGCGTCAAGATTTTATGGTTTCTGGATTCTTCTCAGCGAGACGAATCTAACGAGTATAAATTTATGGTAAAACCAAATATTTTTTTGAATAAAGCCGAAATACTTGGATTATTGGTCAATAATCCACCTATTTTGGCTTTATTAAAAAAATTGAGCTTTGATCATAATTCTATACTCGTTAGATTCGTCTGGCCGAGAGAAATTCTGAAACCACAAAATCTTGACATGAAATTAACAAATACAAAAAAACTTTGAATAAAGACGAAATGAAAAAAAATCAAAAAGCCATAAACCACTTTTTAGTCCAAGAAGGCCTTAGCAGCGTTGAACAACAATAGGATGATTCAAGCGCAGGACTTTTTTGCACAGTTCTCCACCAAATACGGGAGAGCTGGGTACCAGTCTATCAAAACTTCCACAAACCAGCTTTATGCCAAGTTTTTGAGTTTTTTATTTTTTATTTTTTTGTAATTACTTTATGCCAAGTTGCTACTATGCCTAACTCCTTTTGTAGAATTAAAAATGAATTCAGAATCTTTGGGTTACACATGGAGTAAAAGATAACTGTCCTGGTCGGCCACTCCGAAAGTTACAGTCCCATATGTAATCTTAACCTTCACCCTTGTTTACCGTTAGTCAACTCCACCATTTTAACAAGTCCAACGGCATACAAAGAAATTGAGATATCACATCCTTTGACCCTTTGGAACTTAGACTCGGAGGCCTGCAGTGAGCATAATTTAATTATTTTAGATGGTTAATTAACGGTTATGATTCCTCGCAACAGGGATGTAATAAGGATTTTCACTACAAGCCTCACGAATCCGACCAAGAAAATGGAGGATATTTTCCTCTTTGGTTATTTGGTTACCAGTTTAGGCAAAAAGAAAAAAACATTAAAGGGATCTATTAAAGAAAACTCTACAGAAGGGAACTTTCTGAAGAAAGTGGGAGTCAAAAGAAACATCTGTAAGAGGAAGGCGAGAAGACTTTATTTTTCTCTTGAAGCCAAAAAAAAAATTTCTCATAGTTTTCTTTCATTCTCTTTCTATAATCAAACAAGAGAAAGTAATCCACTTTCTTCACATTCTCTTTTTTATTTTTATTTTCCCACATGTTCCGAACAAACCCAATGGAGAACTTAATTGTGGAAAAGAATTGTTTCTTATCGCCTGTACAAAGAAATTGCTATATCACGTTCTTAAAATTATTACCTTGGCCTAAATTGGACGGGACATAGCCGGTGATTAAGATTTGAAACTTAGAAGTTTATTCTTTCTAGAAGTCTCAATCTGCTTCTAATTAGACACTCTTGCTAATAAATGGTGGAATGCTCCCCTGAAACACGATAATACATTTGAATGCTTGAAGGTTCAACAAATTCAGTGACAACAACCGGAGGAATTGTGAAATACCCTTCCGCTAAGATTATGATCAATTTGTGCATTTTTAGATACCTACGTGGACACAATAGGAAATGCACATCTGTCGTCATATATAATTAGTAGAATGGATGTAAACTAATCCGAACACCTTAAAAAAAAACGAAAAAGAATAAGTAAAAGAAAAGTCTTGAAAGCAGAACACACACATACCTTCCTTCTAAGTCATCCAAAGCACCTTACCCCTCCCCACCTCTCACTCCACTCTCTCTCTCTCTCTCTGTCTCTGTCTCTGTCTCTCTCCTCTGTGTGTGTGTGTAAACCAGAATCACACTCGTTGAGACCTCTCTGCCTCTCCATACATTTATATACAGAGATCAAAACATTAGCAAAAAAGACAGAGAGATGCCAGAACTCGAAATGTCCTCCAAACCCCAACCCCAACCCCAAATCTCGGAAATGTTCAGTAAATTCGCCCTTGCTTTCAAAGCCAAAACCTTCGAATTCTTCGCCGAAGAAGACGACGTCGCTCCCACCCCCACCACCATCACCACTGACCTAGACTTCACCCTCCTCCTAGAAGACTCTGCCGAAGAAGAATTCATCACCGACCAGAAAGTCGTCGTCATCAAACCCGACCCACAACAAACCGAAACCCACTTCGCCCCAACTCGACCCACCAAAACCCTGGTGCCAGATTCCTTCATCCCTTCCCTCTTCGCCACCATTTCCTCCTTCGAAGCTTCATACCTCCACTTACAGACCGCTCACGTGCCCTACCACGAGGACACCATCAAAGCAGCTGACAAAACCCTAGTCTCCCACCTTCAAAGATTATCCGATTTAAGACAATGGTACAGGAATTACCTTACTGCCCCCCATACCAATCTCGATTTTCCGATTGGGTCTTGCTCGGAAGCTCAAGTACAAGAGAATCAGAGCAAGCTGAGATGTTTAGAGACTGTATTCAATCGGTTACAATCGGAAATCGACGAAAAAGGCGACAGAGTGGTTTCTTTAAAGCAAGAGTTAGACAAAATGCACAAGTCTAATGCTAAGTTGTCAAAGAAGTTGGTGGTGCATTCAAGTTTAAAATCCAAAGAAATCGTGTTGACGGTTCGGGTTTTCGATTCGATGTTGCGTGAAGCGTGTAGATCGATGCACGGTTTCACAAAGTTATTGATTGAGTTGATGAAGAAAGCCAACTGGGATTTGGATTTGGCAGCAAATTCGGTTCATTCCGGTATCGATTACGCAAAGAAGGGGCACAATCGGTATGCGTTTCTTTCGTATGTTAGTTTGTGTATGTTTCGAGGTTTTGATTTAGAAGGTTTTGGGATGTTGGATTTGAATGGAATCCTGTGCAATGGTAATAGCTCGAATTCAGTGGAAAAAAACACTCCTTTGGGGAAATTAACAGAACATCTAATGTGCCATCCTATGGAGGTTTTGAGTAAGAATCCGAACTGTGGGTTTTCTAGATTTTGCGAGAGCAAGTATCAACAACTGATACACCCCACAATGGAATCGTCGATTTTTAGCAATTTGGATCAGAATGAAGTCGTGTTGAATTCATGGAAGTCGTTGAGTGTATTTTACGAGTCATTTGTTAAGATGGCTAGTTCAATTTGGTTGCTTCATAAGTTGGCCTTTTCGTTCGATCCTGTTGTTGAGATTTTTCAGGTGGAGAGAGGGGTTGAGTTTTCGATGGTTTACATGGAAGATGTGACGAAGAAAGCTTCTCTTTCGAGGAACAGTAGACCGAAGGTGGGATTCACGGTTATTCCTGGTTTTAAGATTGGTAGAACAGTCCTACAGTCTCAGGTTTTTCTTGTAGGTTTGAAGTGTACAGATTAGCAATGGATGGCTAGATCGAGGCTGCTCATGTTGGGTTTCAGATACTGTCACTGTGTGTTTGTTTAGTATTTGACTAGGATTTGCATGGAGCTCGGTTTTTTCCATCATAATCTTGACAAAGAATACAAGAAAACAAAATAAAGTTGAGTGGCACAATCGAAAGATGCTCGAGTTCGTATGCTACTGGTAAAATGCTAGCTCATTGCGCTGTGGCAAGGAAGTCCGCAGCTAATGGTGAAAAAGTTTGCTTCTGAAGTTCTGATTCTCCATGGTTTTTGAAGTTTCTTGCATGTTTTGGTATCTCTAGGTTGTGTATCGAATCCGTGTAGAGATTTACTGTAAAGTTCTTTTTATTTCTTTAGTGAGTTGAGGGTGGGGTTGGTTTGACACAAATACATCAGCAAATTGTATGTAGTCTAGCGTTATGAAAAGTTGTAATTGTTTTCAAATTGCTAATTGAATGACTAATTCTCTTTGCAATTTCTAACCTACTGAGTTGTCAATCTTAAAGGTGTTTTGAGTAACTTTGTGCGGAGAATTTTTAGCGTGGTTCAAATTTTTGTTCAGGGATGCCTTAAGCAGCTCCTAGGTGTTTTTGTTGTAGTACACCTTGTGTTTTTGTTTCAATACTTTTGGGTCGTCAGGTCACCTATGTTATTCTCTATTCAAAAAAGTTATGCCTAACAAGTTGCGCAATATCTGTGCTTTGCAATTTTCATTTCAGTGAAAGAATTTGGTTGGAGTGCTCTACAGTCCATAGAGCCATTTTGTGCATTGGCTAATTTGTATTGCTTTTCTGGCTACATTTTCCATCGGAGTGTATGGCTACATTTTTCCATCTCACATTCGATCTTGTTTCCCTCAATTGGCAAAACGTTTTCAATATCTGAATCAACTCAGCCATCTGTTCTATTTACTGTGGAATTTCGTCTACTTCATGCGCTAACACAGGCAGGCAGAAGCAGGATTGCTTCTCAGCATTTCTTGCACAAGGCCGCACAGGTATGTAACTTCAAAGATTACCTCAGAAAACATGGCTGGGATTGATGAAGTTCTTCTGTTACTCTTTGAACCAGTCGAGAAAATCCCAGAAAAACAGTCATTTTGGAGGACTTAAAAACAGTTGAGAAGCCAGGCTATTCTTCTCGTCTTTTACGTCAGGTTCACTTAAACTGTACTAGCTGGAATGGCATGCGATTTATCAAAATCGGTGAGTCAGGACTGTCGTAGTTCTATTTGATGGACTGCATATGGCATGATGCTCCTCAAGGTAACTAACTAGTTTCTGTAATATGTTTGAGGTCATTAGAGTTCATCTTTGCCTTGCCATTTTTGGTAGTGTACTAAGTGAGAGCTCTTTCTTTTCTTCCTTCTTTGGTTGGATCCAGGAATATCAGAAGGAAAAAGAATGATACATTTGTTTAAAAACTCCCATCTTTCTATTATTAGAAATGTATATATCAGTATGGGGGAATGCTTGTTTAGGCACAGACTTTTACATGCTTAAATGGCTTCCATTATGGAGCAGAATGACGAGATGGCCTCGACCAAGGAATGGAACAATACAGGACATGATGCCCAATTCCCCAAACTTCACGAAAGCCTATGATTGAAATGGCAGATCAGGTTCTAATTATTCTCTGCACCTGGTTATCATTTCAACACCACCCATTTTTGTACGACTTATAACTAACTGAATAGACAGCACATAAGTGTGTCGATGAAGTGATTCATAGCACCACGTGGCTATGCTCCAAGTCTACTGAATAAGTACTCTAGACTATGTGGCGGTGGGCGCACCCAGAGATCATTTTAACACCACACATTTTTGTAGGACACTAACTGACTGAATGGACCCCAAATAAATGTGTTGACGAAGTGATCCAGAGCACCATGTGGGTGTGCTCCAGGACTGCTAAATAAGTACTCCAGAGAAGCTAGTGGTGGTGGTATGGGTTCCCCCTCCATAAGGGATATGCTCTTCTAAAGATCTAGGGTTAATGGCGCGCAAACACCCCAAAGTATCGTTTTTTCACAAAAACACCCTTGCAAAAAAAAAACCTACGATGACACCCCCTCTATCTTCCAAACTTTACTCCAAGACCCATTCCGTCATATTTCCGTCTCGAATCTCAAAGTTCCGGGTCATGTTTTGATAATCCAATCCATTCAAGTTGTTTAAAACATGGTTTTAAGGGTACTCATGAGAAATCGGCTCAAAATATGTTCGGGAAGTTCTCGATCCAAACAATTTTTCATGCATGAAAAATTGTTTGGATCGAAAGAACTTCCCGATCATATTTTGAGCCATTTCTCCATGGGTACACTTAAAAGAATGTTTTAAACAAATTGAACGGTTTGGATCATAAAAAAAACTTATGGATCTAGACAATTTTAGAAGAAAGGGTAACGGTAAGGGTCTTGGGGTAAAGTTTGAAAGATAGAGGGGGTGTCATCGTAGGTTTTTTTCTTGCAGGGGGTGTTTGGTGGAAAACGTTTAATTACAGGGGGTGTTTGGTGGAAAACGTTTAATTACAAGGGGTGTCCAAGTCATTAACCCAAAGATCTATCTAGTATGTTATCAGATGCATGCTCTCTTTAGCCTCCTGGTAAAAGGTGGTTTGGTTTTACAACAGACCTCGTAAATTTGCCTGCATTCCTTCTTATGGCTAGAAATACTATTCCATTTTTAATTTGTTTGGTTCAACAATATCTGGCAAAATTTGGCAGGCTTGGCACACATCAATGAAAATATTGAGAAAGGAAAATGCTTGGAACGGTGATTCGGCTTTGTGTCCGGAGGCATTCGATCCGGGTAGATGCCACATGAATCCTGTGAGATTCTTGTGAATCAAACGACTCCTGATAAAGACGAGTTTCGTTCTGTGTACATAAATCTTTGGCCGTAACACCATTTTTAAAAAAATAAATAAAATAGGAAGCTGTTGAATTTTTGTGTTCGGCCTGGGGGCTCGTATAGGCCTTGGGTTTGGTGCTGTTATAATTCTATTTCGTTTACTTGGTCTCCTACGGGCTGAGGTCACATCCAGATTTCTTTGGTCCAGTGGGGTCCAGTTTTGGGCCATTGTAGGCCTCTCCCAGCTCAAAACAATGATCCACGTTATTCATTTTGTAAAACTAGTCGAGTTTGTTCTTTAAGTAAAAAATTAGCTTGAACTGAACATCGACATGGAGTGGTTATTAATTTTTTCCTTTTTGCGAGGGAGAATGATCTAGTTTTAATGGTCAACTTTAAGGCCTCTTTGCGTTAACTTTTTGCTGTTTTTTTTGCATCATCTTTTTGGTTCTCCTCTCAATTTTTTTTTACTAGATTCAGGTCAAATGTTCAATTCGATAAGAGGAAATAAGAAAGTATAAAAATATAGCCCAAAATTAAGTTCAAGAAATTAACGTTTTTCCGTATTTTATATTTTTTTAATTTCTCTCTTGAGCCAAACGATGTGATGTAAAAAATTTAACCTGAATCTAGAAAAAATTAAGAGTACACAAAAAGATGGTCCCAAAAAAGACACTAAAAAGCTAGCCCAATGGGTCCTTGATCAAAATCAAACTACAGTACACCATTATTCAGACTGATCTTGAAAATTTTAAATCGGCCCTGCCTCATGGATCGAGTTAAAAGTAGGGCTGCACAAAAAAACCAGTGAAGGGTGAATTCGGTCCGGACCGAATTGATCTGTATGTTTTGGATTTTAACCGTGGATTAATGGTCCGGACACGGATTCAAAAAATAATAAACCATGACTCGCGGTCCGGACACGGATATTTATTTTGAAGGATTAAACGATCCGGGCTGTGAGATTTTTATTATATATAATTTTTTAAAAATATATATGTATGTATATATAAATAGTTTTATCACTTTTACAAATATTGTCAATTTGAATTGGACTTTTATGTATTCCACTACCATGCATTTGTATTGGACTTCGATAAAATTTAGTAGTTGTTCACTAGTTTTTTTTTGGGACAATTAAACTAAACTGCCTTTGTTTCTATTTCTATTTCACTATGTAACGGAACTGAGCTATATGCTTCTACTAGTGCTTGTTTAGGCCCTAGTTGTGGCTCCATCATGTTCTCCATCTAAGGTCTCTTTGTTTTCTACTTTGGAATTTTTAGAATTTTATTTTAATCAAATTGTTTGTTACTTATTTACGTATGACATGTAATCTGTGAATAAAATCAGAACCAATCCGTGACTCACGGATCGGATTGGAACCGGACCGTGAGACTTTTGGTCCGGACACGGATTGGATTTTTTAAAAACCATGACTCACAGATTATGACTGAATTCATGCCGATCCAATCCGATCTGGACTATATACACCATTAGTTAAAGGAATGGCAGTCTCAAGTTGGTATCCCAGGGCCCGGTTATCAACTAGCTTTACACTGGACCCGTGCCATTTTATTGCAGGCCGGGCCTGGATTGGTTTTTGTTTGAACTGACGTAAATTTGGGCCTGGATTGATTGATCCAAATGTTTTTACCCCTCAAACTCGTTTGTTAAGCTCAAGTAACAAAATAAGTAAAAGTCCAAAAAGTCGAAAAAGCTTTTGTTGTCTTTAAATTGCAGGCGAAAGTCAAGTCGCTTTTCTCATATGAGCTTTTTGGACTTTTTATATGAGATGAAACTTTCTGGACTTTTTGGGCAAATGACGAACAAATCAAAGAGTGTAAAAAACCGAAAATAACCAATTTGCAAATGAAGCTTGATATGTGGAAGCTAAATCTTACCAAAACCAACCCAATGAAATAATTACCTCGTCTGGTTTCTCTCAAAGATTTTAGCGTATTTCTTTTAGTCCGTATTGAACTTTTATTCAGGTTTTGTTGGCCCAATCATTAATTTCTAGTTACTTTTGCATAGAATAATAAACCAAACTTCGAACAAAGATTCACTTGAGGCTGAAAAAAAAAGAGAAGAGGAAATACTTTCCCCCCAGCTTTTCTCTTTTTGGCAATTTTATACAGTACTGTTTATACAGCATTCAACGATACTACGAATGGGGACGAAGCAGAAATTTATCTTAGTGTTGATGAACTTGTAGATTAAAAAATTGTATCCAAAATAAAGTATTAAAATCTATAATAAATGATGTTTCTTATTTATTATATGCACACATTATAGCCCATGGACGCACTCATATTGCTTGAAATGGCGTTTTCCTTTCTTCAATTTGCTCTTAGATTTCTTCCCTTTTGTGTTGATACACATTATACAAACAGGGTTTGCATAAAAGCCAAGTTTGAAGTTTTAGTTTTTCTTATTTCAAACCTCATATTTCATAATATTTCACTTGGCTCATTAAATTTGGCTTTGGACTATTACCTTGAGGCTCCCTTATTTTAAAAAAACACAACGAATAAACAATTTTAATATAACAAAAGAACAATGAAAAAAAAATCTACTGGTGGCAAACTTATATAATTTCGATATAATTTTTTTTAATAGAATAATAGCATTTTTTAAAATTGTTGTGGTAGCGATCACCACCAATTGTCACCCCTTGACTCCATCTTTGACTACTAATGAATCTTATACTCCTTCAACTTGTTATAAGCTTATATTTGGTCCATAATAATGTGGGCAATTTTCACAATAGGATCCGGTTTTGGTAGAGTTCTTCTACGTAGAGTTGGTGAAGTTTGCGATGCGACAAAAAATCACACACATTAAATTTATTTTAGTCATATCTCTTGAAACTAGGACTCTATTTAATTAAGGAAGTCCCGAAATTTCCACACACACTCTCTCTCTCACTCACTCTCTCTCTCTCTCTCTCTCTCACACACACACACACACACACTCTCACAGGAGAGTATTTTTTTATGGTTCATAATTTGGCCATCTATTATCTCACTACATATGTCACAACAGTTTTGTTTTATGTTCTTCTTGTCTGTATGTTATTATTAGTTTGTTGTATTTGTATCTGGTAGTTTATATTAACATTTCTCTTGAAATGAAATTCTCTCTTTCACCCCAAAAAAAAAAAAAAAACATGGTAAACGAAAAGTTGATACTTATTTGTAGTAACATATACTTTCACGTGCGAATTCTTTTCTCCCCAAAACCTCAACAACTTTTCGTCCCCTTTAAATTTAAAGGCAGTGGCAATGCCCTTGAGTAAATAGGCCCTCCCAATCTAAGACAAATTAATTGGAGCAACAACACAATCTCAACCAAAAGGTCCAACATCCTTAAGACAAGAAAGAAAAAAAAAAACGTACGTAAATTGTAAACATATTGCTTATATATAAGGGAATCAATTTTGGATTTTGAATGCAAAACTCATTCATGGTTTCCAAAACTTTAGAAAATCTGTAAATCAATCAAGAAAAGCTAAAACAAATTACAGGTGAGTCCTATTACTATGATTTTATCCCTAGACACAAAACCTACGCGAGGAATGGTAGGATACAGGAAAAGTTTCCTCAAAAATTAGGGGTGCACACAATTCAGATTGAACCGGTTCTTTAGAAATCCAATAACCGGACCATTCTAACCAGTTCTAGAAAATTAAGAACTAACACCTAACCAATATACATATAGAACCTATCCAGATCTAAATAGCTAGCTGGATCGGTTTTGGTTCGATTCTAGTTCTACTTGATTAGTGTTGGAAGATTTTTTTACAACACATGAACTCAAAAGATTGTCTAGAATTTGGAGCAACAAACAACTCATAAAATAATTATTGGATTTCATAAGATTTGAAACAAAATATGGTCCACATGATATACAAATTACTTGACAATCTACCATTAATAAAACAACTCCTAAATTTGCTGAAAACAACCGATAAAGTAGCTTAAACAAAAAAATCAAATATTCTAAAAAGGAGAAAATAAATTCAGTAGCATGTCTTACTAGGGAATTAAAATTGAAAATTTGGTATTAGTAGGGTCAAATGGTTATCTATATTACATTACAAAAAGTTTTTTCAAAATGTCCTGCATGGCATTTCAATGTTTCAAAGATCTTTCATTTATCTCTTAACAATATCTATAATAAGGCCAAGTCATCATTTCATATGGGAATTTCAAATTTCAAAACGTAACTCTCTCTCTCTCATGACATCCAATCCAAAAAAAGGAAAGTGGATCAAAAAATACCACACAAAAGAAAATTCATTTCTAAAAGAACCATCTATATTACATTACACAAAGGTTTTTTCAAAATGTCCTACATGGCATTTCCATGTTTCAAAGATCTCTCATTTTTCTCTCAACAATATCTATAATAAGACCCAAGTCATCATTTCATATGAGAATTTCAAATTTCAAAAAGTAACTCTCTCTCTCTCTCTCTCTCTCTCTCTCTCTTGTGGCATCCAATCCAAAAAAGGAAAGCGGATAAAAAAAATACCACATGAAAGAAAATTCATTTCTAAAAGAACCATCTATATTACATTACACAAAGGTTTTTTCAAAATGTCCTACATGACATTTCCATGTTTCAAAGGTCTCTCATTTCTCTCTTAACAATATATATAATAAGGCCAAGTCATCATTTCATATGGGAATTTCAAATTTTAAAAAGTAACTCTATGTTGTGTGTGTGTGACATCCAATCCAGAAAAAGGAAAGCAGATAAAAAAATACCACACAAAAGAAAATTCATTTCTAAAAGAACCATCTATATTACATTACACAAATGCTTTTTCAAAATGTCCTACATGGCATTTCCATGTTTCAAAGATCTCTCATTTCTCTCTTAACAATATCTATAATACGGCTAGAGAAAGAAAAACAGGTCAAAAAACTACCACAAGAAAAAAAATTCATTTCTAAAAGCGCCATTATTTCATATGGG
Organism: Vaccinium macrocarpon; assembly: GCA_022606695.1. NCBI lineage: Eukaryota > Viridiplantae > Streptophyta > Magnoliopsida > Ericales > Ericaceae > Vaccinium > Vaccinium macrocarpon. The sequence goes on along the minus strand of CM040176.1, from coordinate 3,852,000 downwards.
ATTTTCAAATTTCAAAAAACACTCTTTTTCTCTCTTTAACATCCAATCCATCATAGGAAAATTTCAATTAAAATACTCTCCCCCTCTCTTTCCCTCGATTACAAAAAGAAGAAGAAGAAGAAGAAAGCGGATAGAAAAAAAAAACTCATGAAAGAATCTTATTTCGCAAAATAAACACCATCCTTTAATTCATATGCGAATTTCAAATTTACAAAATCCTCACTATCTCTCTCTCTCTCTCTCTCTCTCACACACACACATCCAAGCCTCATAGAGAAATTTCAAATTCAGAATACTACTCTCTCTCTCTCTCTGAAATTTCTCTTGAATTACAAAAAATACACAATCTAGAATCTCTATGTCACACACAATCTACTTTTTAAATGATTTGGATAGCTGGTTTGAAAATTATAAAGAAAATAAAAAAAGATTCTTTTAGTGATCCTTTAAAATTATATATTTTTTGTTCTGCATGAATCACTAGGTTTAATTACTCATTCCCTTTAGCAAAGGTTGTCAAATATTTCATTCTGGGATGTCTCAAAAATTTTATGCATTTTTAAAAGCTTTCAAAATAAGTGGGAGAGAAATGTTCATCAAATCTATTCATTCCTTGGTTTAGTTGATTTTTGAATGGTAAATGATTTTTGTTCAAACTTTTTTCCCTCTAAATATTGCAGAAAGCGTGAATTGACCAATTAATTGGTTTTTCTTTTTCTCTTTTCTTTTTTTCTTTTAGTTCCACTTAACAATCATGATAGGGGTGCTAGCATAGCATTAGCCAGAATAATCAATGATGAGATGAGTGCATTTGGTATGACTTTCGAACTTCGTCAAGTGTCTTCAGGCACAGGCAGGACACTAGTAGTACAATATTAAAGACTTCCTAACAAAATAGATTTGTATTATAAATAGACATAAAAGAATATTTTATTGGAGAAAAACATATTAACTTACCAAATCAAGATACATAACTATGTACACATGTGTGTATTATACACTGCAGTTCGGTTCTAATCGTGGTTCTTAAATTAATAGCCAGTAACTGAACCATAACTAGACCAATGAACCGTATAACCTAACAAAACAGAACACTTTGATCCGGATCAGATCGGTTTAGTAATAATATTGATTTTCTTGTGCACCCCTAACGAAAATGTTCATGAAAGATAAATGAACGGTTCAGGTTCAATCATTGTGAATTAAATTTTTTGAATCGTTCCATTTGTGAATCTAAAGTGCTGAACCTTCATTTATCGTTCCTAGATGTTTTCAGAGAAAGTTTCGTGTATCCTAACATTTTTTAACCTATTATAATATTGTTCTTTTTGTTTTCTTGCAGAGAAAGAGAGATAGAATGAGAGAAGTAGTGGGCTGTAAATCTGTTTATTTTGTAAATCTGTTTGTAAATGCTCTGTGTAAATGACAGTCAGAAATAGCATCCAAACCAAGGTTCATGCATCCTAAAATAGTCACTTTAAAAGACATACAGAAAAAGTTTCAGAACATCAAGGTTCTAGCTTGAAACAGAGCTACAAAAACTAGATCGAGAGAGAGAGAGAGAGAGAGAGAAAGAGATCAGAGATTCATTCCCAGATGGAGTTTTTAAGGAAGTCAATTGTTCGTTAGACTTCACAAAGGATTTCTAGACTTGAATATCCTGATCTCCCACCACTATTACTAATAACCAACCCAAGTGACACAAACCCAGTAGTTCATACATAAGTAGCCAACAACATGAAACCCTAACGATACTAAGATGAGGAAAAAAAACACATAAACATAAACATTGATTGAGAAACCCTAAAATTCAGCAGCAGCAGCAGCTTCATTTCATGACACCCTTCTTGGTTAATTAGCTAGTAGGGGGACACACCCACATTGGCAGGACCAAGATACCCATCTTTTATCATCCCTTCATCTCCTTCCTACAACATAAACATTTATATAAATAAATACCATTTCAATTTTTTCTTTTCTCCCTTTTTCTTTTTTGTAAAAAAAAAAATGAAATGAAAAATTGTGCTACTATTGGTCTTTTGTTAGGGTTTAGCGGAGGAGGGAGGGAGGGAGCATATAGTACCTGCTGGCGCACATTAGCTTTCTTCACGGGTTGATGATCAGGCAAGAGTCCGAAATGAATGTGTGGGAAGTGGGCCCACTGCAGCAAACCCAAAAGAGAGAAAGAAAACAAAGTGTGCACAGAAATCAAAAACCAACAAAAGTCAGAAGTGAAAAAAACTGAACCCTAGTTGTTTTTTCGTTTTTCTTGGGTGGGGGAAAACTGTACAAAAAAAACAAAACCCTAGGCAGGTAAAGCAAAAAGAAACCCTAGGTAGGTTTTTGTAGTGCATTTTTATTTTATTTTATTTGCTTTTGGGGAGTCTTACATTCTTTGCAGCGGCACTGAAGGCCTCCCTGTGACTTATATCGGGATTTCCAGCTTTGATGCGTTGGATCTCCTCCCTGCATTTTTTTTAAATAAGCAAACTTTGTTTATCTGCTATGGAATTTTCTTTTTCCCATAATATATATATGCACAGTAGTATATATAAAAAAAATGAATAAAATGACTTACTTGATGAAGCGATTGTAAGCAGATGGAACTCTCTGTCTCTTCTCCGGAGCTGGACAAAAAATACATATACACCCGAATTACTAACAGCCACCAGGAGCAACTTTCGGGTGCCGGGTGGGCAACACTTAGCTGTGTCCAAGCACCCATCTTGGCCGTCCAAATTTTTTTTGAACAGTCCGGGTTTAAAAGAGAAAAAGAGGAGAGAGAAAATAAATCTGGACTGCTCAAAAAAATTTTGGACTGTCAGATTGGGTTGTCGGGCACTGTCACATGATTCTTCCACGACATTCAATTTTTTTTTCATATCCAGGCATTAAAATCACATGGCAGACTTTTTCCCTGTAAATCTTTCATCTCCTTATCCTTCTCTCCCCCCTGCCACTGATCTCTCCATCATCACATCATCATTATCTGCATCTCTCTCTTTGTCAATATCTACTCACAGATTCTATGATTTCTTAATTTCCGGGGGGAGAAATTTCATGCTCCATTTGAACAGAGCTCTTCTTATGGCTTAAACAATGCAATAACAAGGTCTGAAGCGACTCGTAAAGCGCTTGATCATGATAAGGCTCAACCTACAATATACACCTTACATTTGCCTGTACGACATCCACTTATAAGTTTTAATGCAAAACATTATACAATAAGTTGAAAACTTCATAACATGTGCAAATAAATCCTCGCTAATGATATTACTCTAACTACTAGGGCTTGTTTTGTTACACAACTATCCTTAAAAGGGAAAATTTTATTAGACTCGACAAAGGGTACATCGAGACAGAAAAGCCAAGTACAAAGCACTAACCAGAGTATTATCCTGAAAAGGATTGTGTATTAACAAAAGTCTAAAAGATAAAGTGTTGTACGAGTTTTTTGTTTGTATATTAACACAAATATTCTTAAAACGTGCTTAAGATGGTGAAGAATAGGTTTGGTGTGTAGAATATTCACGTTGGAATAAAAAGAATATTTCTGTGGAGATAAAATGGATCTAAGTAATTTTTGCAAACATAAAGTGGGCTTTCTTGAGATAAAAATATAAGTGGAATTAAAATGAAAAAGAAGAGAAGACAGGAAATAAATGTAAAAAAGATCCTTCCTTGTTAAAGCATAACACTGTTTGAAAGTGAACTTGCAGAGTACCAAACCCTTTGTTTATTTTCCAAACTTTCTTAATTAGTAAAGACACTACTGTGCAATGGAAAGGCTAGCGTTGAAGGTCTTTTCAAAAAAGAAGAATGGTGGAAAATGAAGAATACCTAATACAAAATGTATACTATACAACAAATTTTACAAAAAACAGAAATGAATGTGATTTAATCTCACGTCTGTTAGCAGCCGGGGGCTTAGGGAGCTCATCGAATCCTCGAACCGCAGTGAATGATTCATTTGGGTTGGGCTGATTGATCAACAAATTCGGGGACGAGGTCCGGATCTCCTCCTGAGATAGATACATTTTACATAAAAAAGAAACAAAACATTACCCAAGAAATAAACAAAAAAATTCATAAAAAAATTGAAAAAACAAATAAAAAAAACCCTAATAGTTTTTCAAGAAGCTAAAGCTATCCCATTTGATTTTGGTCAACATTATGGCATACCAAAAAAAAAAAACTAACTTTGCAACTAACTAATGCTACCCTTGTTGGGCGATAACTGATTCTTGGGCATGCGAAATGTCACTTGAAAACTCTAAACTTTCTTCACAGTTAATCCCATTCGGTCAATGTTTATGACGTGAAGCACTTGATGCCATTCGGTCAATGTTTCTTCACAGTTAATCCTAACCTTGCAGTGTTTGAAATGGGGGGAAAAAACCCAAAATTCAAAAGAAAAGGTAAGGGAAAAACAACCCTAACTGTTTTGATCTCAGTACATACCAGAAAATTCTGAGGGGGGAAGATTGAATGGCCAAGATGGAGCTGATTAGCTGGAGGAAGGAGGAGGCCACGCATGTTGACGGACAAGAGATTAGTACAATGGCCGCATCGAACCGTCACCGTTTTGTACAAGCTTGAGCAAGGAACACTCACCTATATATATGGTCACAAGCAAGAAGAAATAATAGGAAAGAAAAAGGTGATCAATAAATGAAGTATATATAGATTATACTAGCAACATATATAAGAGATTGTATATGGTTTAGAGAGAGAGAGACCGCGAGGACAGTGTCGCAGAATTTGCAATGGACGTAACAGAGTTGGTCGGTGGAGGAGGGAGAGAGGAGGGGTTGGGTTTGGATTTGGTGATCCGGTGAAAAGGAATTTGAGGAGGAGGACATCATGATGATGATGATGATGATGATGATATGCTTCTTGATTCTTCTCTTTCTCTGCGTGTGTGTGACTGGTTTTTTTCTTTTGATTTGATTTGATTGATTGATGGGATTGACAGAACGATGGGACTTTGTGGGTTTTTGATGGACAGATATTTAACCACCTTGGATCTGAGACAGTTGTGTTGATAAGATATAGAATGAGAGAGAGAGAGAGAGAGAGAGGGGGGAGAGAGAGTATTATTTAAGAACCAAAAAATTACTTATTGAAATAAATTTTTAGGTTTTGATGGAGGTTTTTTTTGGCTTTTTCGATACCGTTACACCCCTGTATGTAGGTGAGAGGGAAAAAATTACATGTGTATCGGTCGGTTCTCATTACGTATCAGATTGTATCCGATTCACGTACTGGTTTACGACCGTTACGGCCAATACTCAACTGTTGCGGGTCATTTAATGATGCAGCGCAGCCTATGAAAACGAAACTGATCGTGCAAGAGAAACACGAACGATAAGATTGACCCAGAGGTACTCCCTCCTTAAACGACTAAGATATGAGTATAAACTCGTTTTTCTTTAATTAATTGACAACCAAATTCTGCCATTAGGCTTACAAGCATATAAATAAGGTGAAAGAAACCCTAATTAACTTAAGAAACCTTTAAGGTCCCTAATCAACCTTAAATCGGAATAAATACGAAAATTACCAAAAAAGGAAAGTTCTGATTTGACTAATAAATAAAAAACTGGAAAAAATTATAAGGTTACCAAAACAAACGACAAATAAAACAGAGTTTCTTATCAAAAGTTATTAGCGATCTAAATATTACTATAAACGGTAAAATTGGCCTTTTCGGGGCCTAAACAGCAACGAACGCTGATTCCAATGGACCGTGCAAAATTCATCTCATTCTGACAACGTTGATTCTTAGGCCTTTTTAGGCCTACGTAGACGCAACCAGTCCATCCACGTTGATGCAACCCGGTTTGCATCATTTACGCAACTTAAAATTATTTTTTTGTCAAAAAATAATTTTAAAAATTCACGACCATTACACCTGATTCCGTTACGTAACGTTCGATACTACCAAAACCGTTACCGTTACATGTCACAAATCTAGTCTTTAAAACCTTGCTCTCAATCAAAAAACTCACTAATCAATAATCAATTGATATATAAATCAAGCTCATAAATATAAAAAAAGTAATAAAATAAACACAAAGATATACGTGAAAAACCGCTGATAGGGTAAAAATCATGAGAATAAATCAAACACTATAAAAGATTGTGTGGTTACAAGTCATTTTACCCTACGATTTTGAATCCTCACAAATCATCCTAAGAACTAGTTGTTGAATCCATGTTGTGCGGTTACACTCAATGCTTGATCGCCGCTGACTTGAATCCACAAGCCTTCCACTAACCTTAGGAAATCACCGAATACCAACTCAAATAGTTTAATCAAAATTTATAACAACTTGTAGGAGTTATACTTGTAACTAAATGATCCATCGATCTTCTTTTTACTCCAAGATTCAAACCAAAGACTTCTTTCAATATTTTCTGAGATTAAAGGGAATTCTGGAGCAGAATATGTGGTCACATGTAAACTTCAATAGACCTTTTATTTATGAGTTGTTGAAAAATAGACAAGTTGCTTGAGCGACTCCCAAGCCCTCGAGCACTTTCCTGAATTAAAATTGACATATATCAAAACCTCTAATTTTCTTTATCTTCTTCCCTAATTGAAGTTGCTAAATATTGAAACCCTTGATTGACTTGATCTGCCTTTTATTTTCTTCCACCTAGAAACTCAATCTTTCAAAAACACAACATTAATTTCCTTCCACTTCCTAAACAGACAACTCGACAAATAGAGATACCAATAAATAAGTATTTTGTCGCGAAATATGAAAACACAGACAGACCGTGTCCTATGATTCTAACAAAGGGCGTTGGTCATTTGCTATTATTATTGCGTAATTGTAAATGATATAGTGTGGCAGTGCTATTGAAGGATGAACTTTTCTATTTGGAAATACGATAATAGAAAATGTAAAAAAGCCTCTAAACTTTCATGGTCCATTGATTCCTGGGTTGCGATTGGTTCAAGAGGTGCCTTGAATCGTCTTCCTCAACAAACAAAGCAGAACATTTCGTGGTCCATTGTGTTAGTGCACCAACTGCTATCCATGGTCTTCTTCCTCTTTGTTCAAACAGAGCACAACAACTAGGGCTCATTTGTTGGGGGAGGGCTAGTTTTTATGTTGTCGGTTTTCCCTCCAAATGGTTAGGGTAGTGAACATTTTCCCACCAAAATGGTAGGGCTGGGTCCACATGACCCCAACTTAAAGCTAATTCTCTCCGTTGGTTCCTTTTGTTGGAGACGTCACAGAATAGGACAGAAGTGGCTTTTTTTGTTGACGGAATATAATGTTCAGGTGTTGTTTTGTTGACGGACGAAGTCCAAGTGTTTTTTTAAGAATTAGGCGAAAGTTCAGGGGCTTTTGAAATTTTTCCTATTATATACACATTTCTATTGGGATGTCTACAATACTAATCACTTGAACACCTTAAATTCATACACATTTCACATTAAAATTTATAATATCAATCTGAAGTTCTTAGTTTCTATGTATTAATTCGTGTTTTTTGTAACATCATTATGAAGTTCTTAGTTTCAATGTATTAATTCGTGTTTTTTGTCAAGTAATTCATCATATTTAAACATAAATTTGCAATATGAACTTCTTATGTCCCTTTTTTAGTGTTAACATTTTCATTTTGAGCTATCTCTTAATAAGTATGTGTTTTGAAAAGTTAGTGGGTAAATGCTTGTACAATTATTATTTTGTCCTTTAGAAAAGTTAGTGGGTAAGATAGTTAATGAGTAAAAGTGGAGAATAATTTTGGAAAGTGAAAGTAAAAGTTGATGTGACAAATGTAATGATAATATTTCTTTAATAAATTGAATTTACGAGAGTGTTTGATTATTTAACATTCAAAAAATGTATGTCTCAAACATTAAATCTTACAGGCCGTGTTTGGAAAGGTTCTCAATAACCGGTTTCCAACATCATTATTCAATTATTACCCTTATTTTAAAATATTATTCTTATTTTTCTCTCTATCTCTCTCTAATCATTAATACCTATTTTTTAATTATTACCCCTATTTCTCCCTCTAATCATTACAAAAACCAAAACCCAAAACCAAACCAAACACAACCACAACTTTGTCTTTATTCCGAATTAAAAATAAGTACCAAAAAATACAACCTACAAACCTAAAATAACAATTACAAATAAGTATAAAAATGTTGAAATTGGCCTTGCACACTAGTTTCTTGAATCTTCGGGCCTTCTGCAATTTTTTGAATCTTCGAACCTGTCATTCCGTAACTTATTCCAAAACAACAATCAACTAAAAAATTAATATACATACACACACACACACACACACACACACACACACACACACACACACACACATATATATATATATATGAAAAGCTTCTAATAAGGGTCCTTTATTAAAAAATACCATGCAGACCTAGCCTTTTTTTGTGTTTCCGAACCAAATTTTGACGATCTGAACTGTTCAACGTTTTTAACCAAAACTGATCGGATGAAACCCTTCTGGGTATTTTTTTTTGGACGGATCCCCGCGGAGGCCCTTAAAATGCATTTTGAAAACATTGAACGGGTCGGATCGTCAAAATTTGGCTAAAAAAGGTGAGATCCCTTATTGGAAGTTTATCCTATAATATATATATATATATATATATATATATATATATATATATATATATATATATATTCAATTCCGTTCTACTAAGGACTCCCTCAAACTCCCAATTTGTGGACCTCATGGATCGGGGTAGAATATTGACGATTCTAACCGCTCAATGTGTTTCCAAATTGACCTTCTAATGTTGTCCCGCCTATAACTAATTCCAAAACAAGAATCAAAGTGTATCATCGTAGCCAATAAAACATGCATAACAGCATAAATAGGTTTGCAACATTATTTGCCAAATTGACATTCTAATGTCCACAAATACCCATATTTCACACAAAATACAACTACCCATATTTCATAAATGCATAACACAAATGCCCAAATTTCACACATGCATAACACAAATGCCCAGATTGCACAAACTGCCAAGATTTCACACATGCATAACACAAATGCCCAGATTTTACACAAAATTGCCTAGATTGCACACACAAAACTGCCAAGATTGCACACAAACTGCCAAGATTGCACACACAAACTACCTAGATTGCACACAAACCTACTCAGATTGCACATAAACCTGCCCAGATTGCACAAACTTGCCCAGATTGCACACAAACTACCCACATTGCACACAAAACTGCCTAAATTGCACAAAACTGCCCAGATTGCTCACAAATTGCCCAGATTGCACACAAAACTGCCCAGATTGCACACAAATTGCCCAGATTGCACACAAAACTGCCCAGATTGCACCCAAAACTGCCCAAATTGCACACAAACTGCCCAGATTACACAGATCTCATAGGGCTCAAGTTTGTCAATTCATCATTGCCCCAAATTGAATTTGGTTAATTAGAACTAATACACAAGTGAAATGAAAACATTAACCTAGGCTCATCAAAATCATCATTGCCCAATACTAAAGTGCAATCTGGGTAGGCTTAGTACTTTGAACCAGGGAATACATAGGCTAAGTCATTATCAAGGGAATCATAAGCTGATAAACTGGCTGCAACTTAGTTGCCTTGCCAGGAATCATAAGCGAATAAACAAAGTAACATCACAGCCCAAAAAATCACAAGTAAATAAGTAATGGGCTCAATTCATCATTGCCCTAAGAAACCAGTCACCACAACCCAAATCGATAACCCTAAATCACCATTCACACACACACACACACATCCACAATCCAGTAATCAAATGCCTAGAAAACTATAACCATATCTTGCAATAGACAGAACACCAACAACTATAGAACATGTCACAATATTACAACATAATTGGGCTCCGATCTATATAGAAATGCACATGAATGCAACATTAAGTTGTCATTAAGACCTTCATAAGTTGCCACACAATCACTTAAGTTTGTTTTAACTTATTATCGTCATATATAGCCCATAAATAATAGCACAATGCAAGTGTTCAAGTGCAACTTTATGTTGCCATTAAGGCCTTCATAAGTTGCAAACTTGCACACCAACAACTTTACACACACCACTTGGTTATAATTTTCTGGGCATTTGGTTACATAGCAAGAGTAAGATAGCACCTAGAATGCAACATAGAGTTGCAGCAGTATTAGCTTCCTCAAAATCTTTTGAGAAGTCAGATATAAACAATCCCTAAGGACTATCTACATCAAAGATCTCAAAATAATCTCTAAACTCATCTTTAGCCTCACACTACTTAATTCCAAAATGTGCATCCTCCCAATCTTTCAACCATATCAAACAATCCAAAATGTTCAGAGCCAGCCGGCTTCTCCTCTCATCCAACACTCTATTACTTGCACTAAAAGTAGATTCAGAAGCAACTAAAGAGACAAGAGGCGTTAGTACATCACATGCCATAATTGAAAGAATGAGAAATGTTCTTTCATTTCTTTTTCACCAAGCTAAGATATCCAATTTTTCTAGGTTGTCTAGAGTTGTAAAACAATCCATATCTAAATACAAAGAAAGTTCGGTGCGTGAAACTACACTTCCTCCTCTACTTGAAAGCAAAGACCAAGATGGGTCATTGCAACTTGTAGAAGATGGTGAAGGAGCAATATTTACAGTATGGCTTGCAAATTTAGACTCATATGAAGCATATATAGATCTCACAAGTAATGTCACATCAGAAGTAGAAGTATAAGGTAATGTAATATCTAAATTACTAGCAATCTCATCTAAGAGCAAGACAACACCCTTCTATCCCAATCCTTGGGTCCATTATTGCAGCTATAATAAATATTTTAGGCATGTCCTCAAAATATTTTTTGAATTTTGTTTCCATATCTAAAACTGCATCTACAAAATGTGTTTTATATCTGTATTGAAAAAAGTTGAAACTAATATTATACAAGTTATTGAGCACAATACAAGAAGTAGGATAATAAGAACCAGAACAAGCACAAGTAGCAGCATAAAAAACCTTTAAAAACTTCATATACTCGAATGCAATGTTCCAATCAGCTTGACTTAAAGTACAATCACCATACTTTGCATTGACCTAAGAAGTAATAACATCAACATGTTTCACACAAGATTTTATCATAAGATATATCGAATTCCAACAAGTTTTCACATCACTTTTCATTTTCCTTGGTTTCACATTGAAACTAGCACACAACCCTTCAAATTCTTGGGTCCTAGGTTGGGAAGTAGATATAAAAAGAATCGCATCTCTAATTTTATCTATTTGTGCTCCTATATTTTTCAAACCATCTTGCACAATTAAATTAATGATATGGCATACACATCGCATATGAAAAAATGTACCAGCATGAGGAGTAGACAAATTTCGTTGGAATAAATCAATAGCAGCGGTATTAATAGTGTGGTTATCGAATGTAATACTAAAAACTTTATCAACAATATCATAATCTGTAAAAACACCATTTGTACATTGAAAAATCTGATTAGCATTATGAGGATACTCCATCAAACGGAAAGCAATGATTTTTTTTTAATGCAAAATCCAACTAAAATCTATATAATGAGTAGTCACAGCAATATATCCAAAATTATTGTTACCACTCTACAAATCAGAAGTAAAAAAGATTGTACTACCAATTTGACTAATTTCAATAATCAAATTTTACGGACTTCAATAAAAGCTTTCAAACAATCAGCTCTAGTAGTATTTCTAGAAACTTTATAAAAAGCAGGATTTACACTAGTTTGCATGAAATGTTCAAATCTAATATCATCACTAAAAGTGAATGGCTGCTCCGCTGTAGCTACATAAAAGGTCAATCCATGATAAGCACCAAATGTTGTAGATATCCAGGGCTTATCTAGCTCATTTATCTCACACACGCACACGATTACGTGCCTTATATGTTTGATATGCGCGTCGTAGTATTTTTGGCAAGTTACAGGTTGAACGCACGAAATAAACGCATTTGGAGCACTTTGAGAACCGTGCCACATTACCGAGGGCCACGTGCCCCATGGCATGCCAACACCGGGCCCCACGAGCCACGAAACGACAATTCAATCGAGGCCCGGGAATACGAAAAGTTGGTGCTTTGAAGTCGTGCTTCACGTTCACAAAAACCCCAGTAGGGTTCGGGCTTGAACATGCACTCACAAGACCGAGGTTCACCTTCCCCGAGGGCCCCACGATGTATTCAAATTCTTTGGAAGAGGCTCGGAGGCATGAAAGGCCAAGGGAGTGACCAAAGGCATCATCGAACCAATAGTGGATCGATCCACTCTCAATAGTGGATCTATCCACTACTCAAGTCAAAAGTTCATCAGAGGATTCTGGATCGATCCACTCCCAATAGTGGATCAATCCACTCAAGTAAAAAATATGGTCAGAGCATTCTGGATCGATCCACTCTCGTCCAAATGACCACCAAAGCATTCTGGATCGATCCACTCCTATAGTGGATCGATCCACACAGGGACGGAGCCACTTGTTGGCTATTGGGGGCCAAGGCCACCCCCCAATAGCAAATTTCCATTGAGTTTTTTTTTTTTTACTACTTATTCAAATATTTTATGGATGGGCCACCCCTGCTTTAATATAGAACTCCATGGGCCAACAAATTTTGTCTTTTAGACTGAGTTTCCATTGAGGTATTTTCAGTATTTTTGGTATTTTTAAACTACAAGTTGTCAAATTAGTTGATGTATGTAGTCCAAGAATGCTGAAAATACCAATTACCCTACGAAAACATCACATGAGTGGTCCCTAAAAAAAGAATTTTAATCACCATTTTCAACTCCAGTATTGTTGTTTATGTTGCGCCCCCCTGGATATGAAATCCTAGCTTCGTCCCTGGATCCACATCAATCCGTGGAGCAATTTTTCAAGCATTTCAAGCACTTTTTGTACTTTCTACTTGTGGAAAGTTTCTATTAAAAGCATTATTAGGATATTTTGAGAGAGATGGAAGGTGTTTGTATATATTTCCCTCTTCTTCTCTCTCCCCTCACACTCTCCCTCATTAGTTAGTTTTCTAGTCTAAATTAGCTCCTCTTTCTCTCTAGATTTTAGGTTTCAATCTTCAAGAACCAAGGTTTTCTCCTTCATTAATATTGTAAGCACTTCTCTAATCTTTATAAATCCGTAGTTTATTTTCATTTTTGTCATGTTTTGTATTTCCTTTGTATTTCCTTTAATGTTTAGCTTAATCATGTTTGAGTAGTAGTTTAGGCTTGGTCATGGGGTGAATATCACTCCATGACTTTGGTGTTTCAATGGCTTTTCACATTTATATGCTTATTGTGGGTTTGTGAATGGATTAATCACTCTATTTTTGGTCTAAACTTAGACTTGTTAACCTCTTTGAATGGGTGTGGACAAATCACTTGGCACACATGATGCTTTGAACTATGTCATTTTTGGGGTTCGACAAAATGTCTAAAAGGATTTCTTTCCATTTACAAACCTCATTTTTTGTGACAAAGATTGATTTTCATTGGGTAGGTTCAATTTTATGTACCAAAACTGGGAGTTGTTAACCTTTTTGATCTTGTATAGGTAAGGGCTTGACTACTTGCCACATATGATGCTTAGAGCTATGTCACTCCAAGTGTTTGTAAAGATATCTCAAAGAACTTATCCCATTGGTAAACCCATTTTCTAGAGTCAAAATGATCTTCATTGTTAAATCTTCCGAGTGAGAGCAAGTGACTTTGTCTCTCACTTGAGTTATAGTTGAGAGCCATTGAATATCCTTAGTCATGGGTGATATGACCTTCTAGACCTTGCCGTCTTTAATTTATAGTTTATATCTTCGTTTTCAATCGCATTAGAGGTAGAGAGAGAATTCCACCAAACAAACTCCAAAAGCCAAGTTTGCCGCTTTAAGGCTAAAGCCATCATTCGCATGGCAACTCTCACGCTAGGTGCGTTCGGTCCCTGTGGATTTGACCCGGTCTTACCGGTTATTATGCTACCACCGACCTAGCCCTACGCTTGGGGCAACATTTTCTACGACACAATCTAAGGTCGCAAGCAATCCATGTCTCATTTTAGGTTTTGTGTATACGAAATTACAAACAGCAGTGCCACTACTATCACCACCAACCATGCCAATACGGTTTGTAATGTTCGTCAATTTTGGCATGATTCCATACCCATGAAGTGCGACCCTTTTTCGCGCCAGTACGCTGTGTAGATGTCAAACCTGAACCTGTTGGTCCAAGTCCAACAGTGTTTGAAGTGGCTTCACCTATGGAACTAAGTCCATGTGGTGGTGAAAATACAGGAATATGTGGTACTGGATCTTATGACTCATCAGAGTCTGAATTAGGGCCGTTTGGGCCATGTGTAAAGTCTATATGAATTTGTGCCATAATAAATCAAAGAGTAATAATAGAGATAACAAATAATCATAGACTAACAGCTCAGAAAAAAAAAATAATGACAGAGTAAGTACAGTAAACAAATAATCATAGAAACAAACTCAAAGAGAGAGAGAGAGAGAGAGGGAGAGGGAGCGAGATCCTGTTACGAAGCACTGAACCAACAGCATAAAAACACCGATTTAGGGTTTCAATTTGGGGTTGTGGTGGTGGTGATTTAGGGTTTCGATTTGAGATTGTGGTGGTGTGGTGGTGACTGGTGATTTGGGGTTATGGTGATGGTGGTGACTGGTGGTAGTGGTGGTGGTGACTGTCGGTGACTGGTGGTGATTTAAGGTTGTGGTGATAGTGGTGATTGGTGGTGATTTAGGGTTTCGATTTGGGGTTGTCGTGGTGGTGGTGACTAGTGGTGGTGATGGTGGTGACTGTCGATGACTAGTGGTGACTTTAGGGTTTTGATCTGGGGTTGTGGTGATGGTGGTGGTGGTGACTGTCGATGACTGGTGGTGATTTAGGGTTTCAATTTGAGGTTGTGGTGATGGTGGTGGTCGTGGTGGTGACTGTCGGTGACTCGTGACGACTGGTTGTGATTTAAGGTTTCAATCTGGGGTTGTTGTGATGGTGGTGACTGATGGTGGTGGTGGCTGTCAGTGACTAGTGGTGGTTGTGGTGACTGTCGGTGACTGGTTGGGGGGGTGATTATCGGTGACTGGTGAGAGAGAGAAATATTGACGATCGGTGAGGAGAGAGAGAGAGATCACTGTGGATGAAGAGAGAGAGAGAGAGAAAGAAAGAGAGCCGTTTTAGATTAGGGTTACAACAGTATAAGATTTTATTTATAGTAAGTATACTATTTAGTGTTTTGAGTCACACATTCTATTTATGCACCCAACGGTAAAATTTGCCGGGAAATTAAATTACGCGAGGGTTTTTAGAGTCTTTTTCTTCGAATCGGAACCGTCTAGATTTTGCATGAGAGTGATTATATCCTCTTTGCAAAAAAATCAAGTAAATTAATTATCACTAAGTACCTAATCGAATTAGACAAAATTTTGATTTACTATAAATCAACGTCCCAATTAAAAGGATTTGAATACTCGATTGATTTCAAATTTGGCGAAAGTGATTAAAAAAGCAGTACAAAGAATGTGAACGGTTTTGATCGTCATAATTATGTTGAGATTGTGTGTCTAGCGTACATTACATATAGCATAATATCTTTGTTCATAACCAAGTTAGTTTGATGTATATGATCAAAAGGTAGGTGCAGACTCGATTTCTCGAATGTTCGATTTAAACCGTTACGATTTCATATCTTATCGATTCTATCATTTTCCCTAAAAATGGTGGCTATCAAATGTCGGCAATCATCTGATCGGATCAAATTCGGTTCATTTAAGAGTAATAATGTCCTATAATGCATGATTTGATGACCATCAGAGTAATTTTTTCCTATCAAAACCGTCAAGATTGCAAGTGGGAGTGATTATATCCTCCATGCAAAAAATGAAGTGATTTAACTATCGTTACGTATTTGATAAAAGGACACAAATTATCGGTTAATAATAAATCAACGTCCCTGATAAAAGGGCTTTCAATACTCGATGGACTTCAAATTTGGCGAGGGTGATTAAAATAGGAAAACAAACAAATTGAACGGTGTGGATCGTCATTAATTATGAAAATTTTATTTTTCATTTTTTCCTCATTTCCAAATAAAATTTAATTTAATTTATTAAAATATTTTTCAAAATTTATATGCTTGTTATCAAAATTTAATTTTTATTTTACCCTTGAGTTTTCATTTATGTCATTCAAAAATTCAATTTTAATTTCCCCATTTTTCCTTATTATGGAATTTGGCAACTTCATTTTTTTAATAAAAATGTATATTTATTTATTTATTTTTTTGAAGTCCATTTATTTATTTAAAATATATTAAAAAAAAATCCTCTTTTCCCCTCCTTTTCCCCCCTTTATTTGGCAAGTGCGTTTATTAAATTCTAACAATTATTCAAAAATTTATTTTTATTTTACCTCATTTTTTTCTTCTTATTATGGCAAGTCCATTTATTAAATTCTAATTATTATTCATAAATTCATTTTTAATTTCCATCTTTTTTTGTTTTTATAATTATGGCATTTGGCAACTTCATTTATTTAATAAAAATTTATTTTTAATTTATTATGTATTTATTTATTTTTCTAAAGTCCATTTATTTAATGAAAACTTATTCAAAATTCAACACTCCCCGGGTGATATATTGCGTAATTACAAAAAAAAAAATCACCTATCAATTCAAAAATCAAAATTTTCACTTTTATTATTCAAAAAATCATTTTTTATTTTTACCCAATTTTTGAAATAAAATAAAATATATTTTTCCTCTTCTTTTTTTGTTTCCCTCATTATTTTTGTTGTTATACCATGTTGTGCTCGTGCCCGTGCCTGTGTCGTTGATAGGCGCTTAGAAAGCTTGCTTTTGAGTGCCTAATTAGGTGATTTAGCATGTTAGACGTGCGTTTTGAGCTTTATTTTCCATTTAATATATGCACGTGGTGTTTTTGTGTATTGTGCGTATTTTGCAAGTAATTTAGGATTGTGGGTGCGATTTTGTGACATTGGGAGTACATGCACGTAGACGAAGAATGGGAATTGCACGGAGTTTGCATGGAAGTGATTGTAACCCGCCGGGAGCGCTACCCCATTTCTCAGGAGCGCTCAAAATGGGCACAAAAGGTCCAAAAAATGATAGAAGGTTCTTGAGCGCTACACCAAAAGTGGTGTAGCGCTACCGGTTTGTTAAGGGGCAACGGTCAACGGGAGAGGCAACAGTTAATGCAAGAGATAACGAGGCGGGAGCGTTACCTCACTTTTATGGTAGCGCTACCGAGCGCTTAGCAGGGCTGATTAAACACTGTCGTTTTGGCTTCGCGGAGAATATTTTTGAATTTTCGTTCATTTTTCATTAGGATTACGATAATTAGTATAAATACTCTTATTAGAACTCAGATTAGGGTTCCACGCATTATTATTAGGTTTTTACTTTTCGAAATTTCAGCTATAATTTTTTAGAGCTTTTCAACATTTAGCAGTTACATTCAAGTTTACTTTCGGAATTCCAGCTATCAGATTGGTGTTTTTCGAGTGGTAGTCAAGTTCGTTCTTTATTGCAATCATTGGTATCGTTTTCTATCTTCATTTTTATTCTTGAAGCATGTTTAGATCTAGGGTTAATATTATTGCCGCATTTAATAGAAGCATGAGTGAGTAGTCGTTTTGAGTGCGGCTGCGGGGCAAAGGTGCCGCACATCTAAACTAATCAATGTTTCACCTCGGGGCCGAATGAACTCAACTTTCAAGCAATTTCATGAAACAGAAACTGTTCTAACAAACAAACTCAGGTATTACCGGAATTCAAATGCGCACGGAATCTGGTGATAGGTGGTGCGCATTTGTTAGGAAGCCTTTCTTTTATTCTGAAATCAATAAAAAGAGTAATTGTGGCCCGAGTAAATATCAGTTAGGCTAGTCGTGGACGCTGAATTCCCTCACCTGTGCTCTCTTCATTAATTTGCATTCAGTCACATTAGCTTAGTAATTTAGTTAATAAATTTCATCAAATCAAGGGGTGGCTACCTAAGAGCCCGGTAAAACTGCACTTTCACACTTTGAGTCAAGCACTTAAGTCGTCTTTGTGGTTTGACTCCGGTACTTCCGAATTTATTGTGCTACACTAGTCGAGAGTCCGACGTTTGGGACGCGTTTTTATTCGTCTTATTTTTAGTCACCTAGTCGGTCAAGCAGTCGTGCCCTTCACACTACCGTTTTGTGCCTGTGCCGTGCCCGTGCCTCGCCTGATTAAGTCTGTGTCGTGCCACGGTAGGCCAACTACCGTGTCGTGCCACGGTAGGCCAACTACCGTGTCGTGCCACGGTAGGCCAACTACCGTGTCGTGCCCACCCATTTTCGTGCCCGTGCCAGAGTTTTTCGTGCCGGGCCGGCAAGTCCCATTTGACACCTCTACTAATAGTTTTTGTTGTCTCGCTGTTGTTACTCCCTGTGTCGGTCTGTCTCAAATTGTTGGTCATGTTTGAATTCCAATGCAATTTTTAAATTGTTCATTACTTTCAATCTACTATACTATTTTAAGAGATTTTTTAAAAATTGTATAATAAAACTAATTGAAATCTACTCTCTTCGTCTCATATTTGTTGTCCACTTTTACTATCCACAACACCTAAAAAAGTTGGTTAAATTTCCAAAGTGTAATGTTATATATATTCATTATGGATCTCGTTTGATAGTTTTTGATCATTACTATTAAACAAAATTTTGAAAATTGTAAAAAAAATTATATATTGAAAAATATAAGTAATTAAAACATGACATGCATACCCGTAAATGAACAAAAAGATCGGAACAGGACGCAAGGACTATTAAATAATATCTATATTACACATAAAATACGTTGTAGATTAAAAAATATGAACAATTTAAAATTTGCATTGGAATCAGAACATGACCAACCAAGAATGGTGACTAGTGGAGGTTGTCGCCCCTAGTATAATTTGAAAAAACTCTACTGTTACATTGAAAAAAATGTATATATCGTTAAATTGTATAACCATGCCCCTCTTCCACATATATAGCCTGCCTCCACTACGTAAAAATCTTGACTCACAATTTGGGACAAATAAAGCATGTATTGTGTGTTAGCGACAGAGTCAGGAATTTCATTCCGCAAGGGTAAATTATTTTTACAAAATATTTTGTAGGGGGTGAACTTATGTAATTCATTGCAATTCATAGGAAATTTTTTCTTTTTCTACATTGCAAAGGCAACCGCTAATTTACTGACCCCTCTGGCTACATCCGTGTTTTGTGTATGTACTTTTTTTTGGTATATACATGTAACATGTTCAAGTTTCGTTACATGGGCCCGTAGGAGAGAGAGGGGGGAAGAGAGAGAAATGTATGGTTGGCATTCCCGATGCGTGTATGTGTGCGTAAGAGGAGGGAGAGAGAGAGAGGGGCAGAGGCGGCAGAGGTGGGGGAGAGGAGTGAGAAAAGGACGTGTGCATGGGCGCTGCTAATTAAAACTTTGGAATGGAGGGCCTCATTCACCTGTTGTTTTCACTGTATTTAAGACACCATCTAGAGAGAGAGAGCCTATGGTCTAGTGTGTGAAGTGTGTCTAACAAACCTTTTTCTTTTCATTTTTTTCTAATTTTTCTCGGTTTCCGAAACTTTAATTTAAAAAAAAATTACCCCACGGTTAATTGATAAAGCCTGAAATGGCGGGCACCTATCCTATGCTATTTACCCTTTGTTTTTTCTAGGCATTTGCATTAGCAGATGAAGGGTTGAGTTAAATTCTGGATGGCGATGAGATAGAAACAGAACCTTTGTAGTGAATAGTTTTTCCCTTTTTTTTAGAGGGTAATGTTACTTTTTTATTATAAATAATCATGTGTTCAGACCAACTTATGAGCATTTTAACTAATGAGAGAGGCTTAATCCCATCATCGCCCCAACTAGAAGGTAATATAGGTGTGGTAAAAAAAACGTGCACTCACCAATTTTAGTATGTGTCATTTTTGCCCATTGCATATTAGCATGCTTTTGGGCGAATTTTCTTGGGTCTTTTTAATTGTTATGCAAAAGTTGTCTCCGAGTAGAAGAGAAGTTGTCTACGGTATATTCATTCTCTTTACGTTAGACACAAGTGTTTTGGCATGCTCAAGAAGAAATTCATTGTATAATTAAAACCCGAGTTTTTTGGCTTGCTTGAAAAGAAAAAAAAAAGTCAGGGAAGAAGTTTGTCCAAAATATTTAAATTCAGAACTTTTGATTAACTATGATTCGTAACATTTTAATATGAGTTTAGTATACAAAATTCATAAAAGTAGGAGTTTTTGAATCGACCTTTTGAATCTTTTTAACGAATATTATTGATTTCTATGCAAATAATACTCTTGAAACTTTAATGAAAATACTATGGATTCTGTGAAAAAAATCATGAATTTCTATACAAAAAGTTGTGAAGCTAATATAATAATGTAGAGGCTAGGTAGCTAGAGGTCACACAAGTTTGATTAAAATAATAATATAGAGGCTACTCAGCTTATAGCTAATTGCTTTTGAGGTTAGATTTGTCCGAGAAATCTCACAATTTTATAATAAATAAATAAAAGTCTTTAGAATCTCGGTTGTAGAGTTATAATAAAGCTTGGTTTTCTATTTGCTAAAATGGAAATCTCATAAAATCAAGTGGTTGATTTTAGCAAATGAAAAAATCACATCTCTACTTCATTTGTTAAAATCACCCACTTGATTTTAGCAAATGAAAAACAAAGCCTAAGTAAATATTTTATATGGGGATATTTCAAGCAAACTAAAAGTCTTTTCTACTACAACTGGTAATAAGTGACTAAATAACATCGATCGCAAGGATATTCTATTTAGAATCTCGGTTATAGAGTTATTTTCCAGTTAATTTGGGATTTAATCGATATTTATTCGTTTAAATTGTTTAAAGTGAAAAAAATTTCACTGCAGCTTGCGATCTTTAAATGCTGATGAACATCGGCAGCCCAGGAGCAGGATATTCAATATAGAAACACAGTTTAAAGAGTTATTTTCCAGTTTGGGATTATTGTAAAGGATTACAGACACGGTTGGATGATGAATTATGTATGCATTATACATTGTTCTCCCTCTGTCTCAATTTATTTTTCTATTTTGAGATTCAAACTTAATGAGAGACAACAATCATTACACTTTAAATTTTGAAAATTTCAAAAAAAATGCCTTTCCCTCCAAATTCGCTTGAGAAAACAGTAGAAGAGAAAAATCATAAATAATTTTTTTAAATGTATAAATAATTTGGGACATTGAAAAGTTGAAAGGGCACAAAAAATATGGGACGGATGGACTAGTTTCATGCTGATTAAAACCCATATTAATATTCACACATCTAATAATATTGGTAATGCGTGTAATTCCAATGATTTGGCTAGGTGGACGTCAAGGTTTAGGATTTAAGAATTTGCCTCTTCGGAAGTCTAAGGTTTAAAAGATTTCTGCATGCTATCAAGTCTTGTTGAGCCATGCTGGATGGAACTTCACCTTGAATGGAGCCTCTGGCATGACATCTTGAGTTATAAAAAAAGAAAAATTCTAAAATCAGCTCATAGATTTTTCGCAAAGGTTTAAAAAATGTATAAAGATATATGAAAAATATATAAAAGTGGTGAAAGTGTACACTGAAATGTGTGTTTTTTTGTTTTTTGTTTTTGTTTTTGTTTTTTGTGTACTAGGCTGATAATAGAATGAAGCTAAAAAAAATAGTATATAAAAAAATAAATAAATAATTTTTATGTATATGTCGAGGAAGCTCCTGGAATCCACAAGAAAGGTATTGGTTGTGTTTAGTTTGAGTTTTGAGTTTTGATTTTTGTAATGATTAAAGAGAGAATATAAATAGTAATTAAAAATAAGTATTAATGATTGTAAAGAGATAAATAGAAAAATAAAAATAACATTTGATAATAAAAATAATAATTAAAAAAATCAGTTCTTAAAAATCAAAATGAATAATGCCATTGGCTTTCCCTGTGACACCCTGCTAGATTGACCACAAAACAATATATCCTGATGAGTCCTTCTACTTGCACCGATGCAAGTGTACAGACCATGTACCGACGGCGTCGCCGACGCCGGTGTGGGTCCCAAACGGCCGATCCGAGCCGTTGATCGTTCTCAGAATCAAATTCCGAGTGGGCCAACGCGGGAATCGAGGCAATCGGACGGCTTTATGAGCTCGATCCAAAATCACCCCATTTCATTCAAAAAATTTCAAATGAAATGGGGTGATTTTGGATCGAGCTCATACAGCCGTCCGTTTGCCTCGATTCCCGCGCTAGCCCACTCGGAATTTGATTCTGAGAACGATCAACGGCTCGGATCGGCCGTTTGGGACCCACACCGGCGTCGGCGACGCCGTCGGTACATGGTCTGTACACTTGCATCGGTACCTTTAGATTTATCGTATCCTGATCTTGCTCCAAGCATACAAATCATTATAGAATCATTACAATAAAAAGTTGAGAAAAGAATTTGGAAAAATTCTAAAATTCACCCAATGGGTTGATTATAAGGTTTAAAAGTGTGAAGGAATGTGTGAAAAGTATATAAGAATGTATAAAAATGTATGAGAAAATAAAAAAATACATTAGAGGATATGTTTTTTTGTTTTTTTGTTGTCTTATTGTCAGCCCAGTAAACAAACAATAAAAAACCCAAGAAAAAAAGGCTTTTATTTCCTGATTTGACCCTTCATGGTCCTTTCCGACTCTCTCTCTCTCTCTCTCTTCTCTCTCTCACACACATATAGATACGTAGATGTCAGTGATAACAGAAGACAGAGATCCTGTTATTTTTAAAATACATGAAACTTTGTCCTCAAGCTGGTTTTGTTCTTTTGTTTGCAAAGTCTTGGCTACCGAATTTACTTAGGTCATTACCTCTAGTGTACAGTATTTCCCTCCCATAAAGGTTCACTTTACGGTTGCAAAAGAGAGGCTGTAATTTCCCTAACTTATTTGAACACTATCACATCCAAACATCATGTTGCCATTATTTGCACTAGGACCCTCTTTTCCCAAAATTTGCCGATATTAGTTAAATCCCAGCACGCTTACTTAATTAAAATCCATTCGTTATACGTCATTCTGGTCTATATCTACGGCTATTATAGTAGTGAGAAAGGATTTTGTGAAATGATGACATAACGTGTGACACCCGATACCCGATATTGTAGATCCCTTTGTTATTGTCGGTGCATGCTTGATATTTGCGACAGGGCTTGTGGCTGAGCTGGTTGACTTGGTGACATCAAACTTTGCATTTGCTGCCTAGTGGGTATACAGGAGATCACGTATTTGGGAGCAGCTAAAGGAAGTATAGTGGGAAAAAATCTAGGTATGCTATTTTCACTCTTTTAGGACATCAAACACATGCTACCATGTCGTAACCCTAGCACTGTAAAACAAACAAAAGGTTAGAGCATATTTGCCTTTCGTCGGTAAAAGTCCTCCGATATTTAAGTCAGTATCACGTAGTAGAAGGAAATCATAAAACATGTAAACACAAATTATCATGTACCTTTCTTCATGAGTGTTGTACCTTATTTATACATGCGGGGTGTTTGTTGTTTGGAGATCTTATTCTCATTAGGAGTCCTTTCTTATATGGGACTCGCTTCATATAGAAACACAATCTTTATTTTACAAGAATTCTTTTCACGGTAGGAATCTTTGCCATTATCGGAATCCTCTTTACATTAGGAGTCTTTTCTCTTTTGAAATTCGTCCCATATGGCAATACAATCAGAATTTCCTATTTGTAAGGATTTTGTAGCTATATTAGACTTCTTGTCTAATATGGAAGGTTAATGATAATCCCTTAATTCTCAAGATTTACCCCTTATCACGTAAGAGACTATTCTAGATCCCTCTAGAATGACCTGCCACCTTATCACATAGGCGGTTAGCTCGGCAATATACTTGTCTATCCATATATGATGTTGCCAACCAAATAGCTAGCTCGGCACTAGCCTCATACACCTTCTCATGGTGTTGCCACCATCTCATGGTGTTGCACATTTGGCCTACCTTGCTCAGCCATAACCTCGGGCAGCTTCATGTGGTCCCCTCGAACTAAGCCACCCTCACGAGGAGTCCAGGCTGAGCACATGGTTCGTAGGTGCTTGAGTATTTTTCTTTGTAATTGGATTCTACTCTCTCTAGGAAGTGGTATTTATTCGCAAGAATTAGTGATGTATCACAGCCTATGGAAACGAAATCGATCGTGCAAAAGAAATGCAAACAATAAGATTGATCTGTAGGTACTCCCTCCTTAAACGACCAAAATCTGAGTAAAACTCGTTTTCTTTAATTCAATAATTACCAACTTCTGCCAATGGGCTTACAATCATACCTATAGTACCTAAGAAACCCTAGGCCAACTAGGAAACAAATTACAAAAGGATTTGACTTGCTAATCAAGTCGAAATCAAATAAATTACAAAAATTACCAAAAAAAAAGGAAAATTCTAATTTGACTGGAAAATAAAAAACTAAGAAGAATTATAAGGTTGTCAAAACAGACGGCAAATAAAATGAAATTTTCTACTAAAAGTTATAAGCAAATCAATTATTTCCTAAAACAGCAAAATTGCCTGTTTGAAGGCCTAGACAATGTCGAACGGCCGAAATCCATCGTTGATCATCGCCGAAACGAGATGTGAAATGTGCAAAATCCCGTTTCGCTTCAAAACACGGACTCGAAGCCTTTTCGCCAACTTGTGCCAATGTGACTTATTTATTAATGTTGTTTGGGCCACGAACGGGGCCGCAGCCTTTCCAGCCAAGTCTCACAACTTAGCCTGCATCATCCTCCCCTTCTTAAAAAGAATTCACCCTCAAATTGCAAACATCAGAAAATGAACCATCCCCCAAAAATGGAATTAAATGCTTGACATTGAACAAATCAGACATGCGTACATGGCTAGGCAGCTTTAGACGATATGCATTTGGATTGACCTTTTCAAGAACCTCTAGAGGCCCAATTTTCCTGGCCTCCAACTTATTGTATTCCCCTTCAGGATTGTTGTCCTTGGTTAGAATAGTGTACACATGGTCACCCACCTCGAAGGTAGAGGTCTCCAACAACTTCTTGGTTGATTCATGGATCTCCTGTAAATGAACCATAAAATCCTGTGCTTTTCAATGGACACGCTTCAGGTCTAGCATTGGTGCTAAGTCAATAGGGGACCACAGGTTACAACCATAGATGATCTGGAATGGCTGAAAAATTTGGATCGCGGGTTGCAACCATAGACAACCACATACCTCAGAATCAGCCGCTCCTGCATCTCTGAAAGATCGTTCCTAGCCACGAGTTGATAAAACTCATCAGTGTAATCGTCGACAGAACATGTGTTCTGGCAAAGATTCTGCAGTCACTGGTACATGATACATGTATAGTTATGGGGCAGAAACTCAACCACATCTTCTTCTTCAACTTCTCCCAATCTGTGATCTTGGTTTTCCCCTGCCGATTCCTCCAGATCTTAAGTTGCTGCCACTACGCAGAGGCTTGATCCCTAAACCTAGTAGCCACAAGAGGGACCCTCATTTCCATAGGAACCTCTTTGAACTCCATAATCTCTTCAACATCATTCACCTAGTCTAAAAACTCCTCCGGCGACATCGTGTCGTGGAACTCTGGTAGTTCAATCTTCATATTGCTCTCCCAATGACAAGAGTCATGAGTTCTATTCGCAATGTCTCTATTCCATCCCCCTTGGTAGTTTCCACCACCAAAATGATTGATATCTTCATTGTCTGAAAAACCATCCTTGATCGGAGGGTTAGGTCTAATAGGGCGACGACGAGTTGGGTCAGCGATCTTTAAAGTATCCACGCGCTGGACAATATTTCCAAACATGGCTCTGAGTTCAGCAAGCCCTTCCTTTATCTGGGCATCCCGAGCAACATCATCTCATTCATAGATTTCATCGATACCAGCAGTTCAACCACCCACTCTTGCATATCCTACATCTCGTCTTGCTGCCATAATAGGATTGCAACGTGTGCTCTGATACCAACTGATATAGCGCAACTTATGGAAACGAAATCGATCGTGCAAGAGAAATGCAAACAATAAGATCGACCCGAACGTACTCCATCTTTAAACGACCAAAATATGAGTAAAACTCGTTTTCTTTAATTCAATAATAACCAACTTCTGCCAATGGGCTTACAATCATACTTATAGTACCAAAGAAACCCTAAGTCAACTAGGAAACAAATTATAAAAGGATTTGACTTGCTAATCAAGTCGAAATCAAATAAATTATGAAAATTACCAAAAAATGAAAATTCTAATTTGACTGGAAAATAAAAAAAAAAAGTGGGAAGAATTATAAGGTTGCCAAAACAGACGGCAAATAAAACGGAATTTCCTACTAAAAGTTATAAGCAAATCAATTATTTCCTAAAACGGTAAAATTGCCTGTTTGAAGGCCTAGACAATGTCGAGCGGTCGAAATCCATTGTTGATCATCGCCGAAATGGCGATGAGAAATGTGCAAAAGTCTGCTTCGCTTCAAAATGCGGACTCAGAGCCTTTTCGCCAACGTTGGCCCGTGTGACTTATTTATTAATGTCGTTTGGATCGCAGATGGAGCCGCAGCCGTTCCAACCAAGTCTTAGCAACCTGATTTGCATCAATTACCATTTTTTTTATTCAGCAAAAATTACCATTGAGAGTATCTTCAGTGGTTCAAGCCAATTTGAAAATGCAAGAGAATAGCAATACTGCTCAAATGGTGCAAATTTGTTTTAGCTAATATCAATTTTCTATCCTCGGATCAACAAGGATCCTCAACATGAGTGATGCGACTTGTCGAAGTCAAGGTTCATGTCCAATTTGACCCAAGTGATGACTTCATTAAATACAGAAAAGAATTATTCCGAAGTACCAAAAAAATAATACAGAAAAGAGCTTTGCAGCCGATGGAACACCCTCTTATATCACTCTTTGTCAAATTTGCAAGGATTTTATCCAACCAATAAACATACCCTGATCTCGAAGTTAGGAGTGTGCAAACGTAGTCAACTCAGGGGCATCCATAATTGCGGTCCATTTTTCACCCTAGAGCTTGCTAATTTTAGGAATAATATGTGCACATAATGTGCTAGTAAGAGCATTCTCTATTTTGTGACAAAATCCTTAGAGCTAGCTACAAAATAGAGAATGCTACCTATTTAAAAAATTTCATATTAAAAAAAGATTTAAAAATTTTGGATCTCACTTAGAGCTAGCTACAATACTACCTAAATTTAACTAATGTGGTAGGAGCCATGCATAGGAATCATCATTAGAAGTTTGTATAATTGAGCCAATGGCTAGGTAAATAATTGAGCCTCACCTCGGAGTTATTAATTAAGAGCCCATTGTGGATGATCTCAAAGCTTAATATAGTTTAAATAGTATGATTCTACCCAGTCCGAAGGAACAAGTGACCTGGTTTCCAAGTTCTTCTCTTTTTTTTTCCCTTAGCAAATGAATATGAAAATGGAGTGGTAGGCACCATGTATTCACACACTTGATAGAAGTTCAAACCTTGCTAACTATAACTAACAATGCTGACTTTTGTCTCTTCCAAACCTTGAAATCAGAAAAGTCTGGCATCACATTTTCATTTCTATTTCTTCCAAACATCGTAATCATGAATAGAAGACATCACATTCTCACTCTCACTCAAGATTGCTATCATCCAAACTTAGCCTAAAGGAAACAGGGGTTTAAGACAAGCATCAATGACAGAATCCGACCAAGTTATTTGTCGCATAATAAATTGCTGTACCAGCAATTTTGTAGGCACCACATGATGAACGATGAACATGAATCTTGAGCTTTCTCATTCACCAGTTTGACGTACATGAACATGTACATTTTGTAGTTCTTATTATGTTTTAAAAGATTCAATATAGTTGGGCCGACAGATGTGAAAATTTTGAAATTCGGAGAAACTAACGCTCACTTCCTCCTACAATCAAAATCCAAGATATCAATGCTATAGTTTGAAGTTAAATAGTAGGAAATTTTGAAATTAGCACTAGAAAAATAAATTATTAATCTTTTGAATGTAATACAAAAATTAAAAGGATCAAGGATAGTACAAGACCTCATGATAAGGAATCAAGCATGCTAACTAGGTTAGCACACTCACCCGTTACAATCAATTAAAGCCGACCCTAAACTAAAGATCAAGATGCAATCACTTTGGGCCTCCAAAATTTACAAATATTAGGGGCCCCTCCTACTTTGTGTTTTTTTTTAATGATTATTTTATAATATTTCAACAATAAGAGCCACATCTTTAGTATTTGATTTAGGGCTCCCAAAAGTTAGAGCAAGCTTTGCTAAAAATCATGTCACCCTAAGACCAAGGACAAGACAGTTGGCAATGTGTCAACCAAAATAGTACTCCAACTATCACACGAAATATACACATGGGGTTGGCAAATATCCAAATTG
The DNA here is from genome assembly GCA_022606695.1 of Vaccinium macrocarpon. Classification (NCBI taxonomy): domain Eukaryota; kingdom Viridiplantae; phylum Streptophyta; class Magnoliopsida; order Ericales; family Ericaceae; genus Vaccinium; species Vaccinium macrocarpon. Next base: position 3,823,479 of record CM040176.1, on the reverse strand, counting down.
AGTCGGATTCTCAAATGGCGGTCATCCTTTTCAACGAGGGAGCAAACACTACGCATCCCCAAAGTAACATAATCAACGATGGGCACTATCTGCTTAACAGAACCAAGAGCACTTTATCTCACATCTACTATGGTGCAAACGAGTGTGTTGACTTCCTGGCTAGGGTGGGAGCTGAACAAACCGAAGATCTGGTGGTGTTCGATGCACCATCAGTAGAGATTCGTGAATTCATGACTAGGGACAAGCTTAACATCTACCAATTCTTTGACTAGCTTTATTCCCATCTGCTTTTTAGCTTCCTCTATGACTTATAGTATTGTGGTTTGTTGTATTTCTATATCTGCACTAGTGATGCAGCCTAACTTTTGCTTCTAGTTCATAATATATTTCCGACGTATCATATATATATATATATACACACACACCTGGCACTACCATATTAATGCATTATTGAATACATGGATAGAATCATCCACTAAGAAAATAACAACAAAAAAATTGATCTTTAGTGACAACAATATTGTCACTAGGTTGTCACTAAAAATGTGTTTCTAAAAGTATTCAATGACATCTTTTTAGTAAGTTGTCACTAATCTTGTAATTAGTGACAGCTTAGTACAAAAAGTTGTCATTGAATATTTTTAGAAACATACTTTTAGTGACACATTGCCATAATGTTGTCATTGAAACTCAATTTTTTTTTTGTAGTGACACACACATTTGGTGTAATAATTTGTACATTAGTTGGTGCCTCTAATTAATGTACAATGAGTTATGTATTCATCTTGTACAATTAAGAAGCTTTCCTTTGATATGGAGAGCAAGGCCTTTACATGCTTCTTACATGAGTGCGGATTCTATCTAAAGTGGCTACCGGAAATGCTTCAATACACACACATCTTACTTTCGTTTGAGTAATATTATGCCTATGTTACGTGAAATGTTATGGCATATTTATGGTTAGGGGTGCATATGTTATGCACCTTCATAGGCATGTCACGCTTAATAGGGTAAAATATTATGTACGTCTCTTTGTAGTAATATGTTACGCCTTTTTATGGTGAAATGTTATGCTTCTTTTTTTTACAAAATGTTAGTACGTCTATGGCAACTTTATGGTAAAATATTATGTCTATGTGTTGTTACACGTCTTTTTTGTATACATTATGGAATGCATATCATATGCCCCAAACACTAAAAACAGGGGGTGTGTATTGTAGCTTCACCCATATACTACTATCATCAAAGTACTTTGTGGACCATCTGTATCAACAGATTTATTGGGCTTAGGAAACTTGTGTTTAGAACGGCAAAAAAACCGAGTCGCTGGTGAGCAGCTTATGGCTTGGCTCACAAGGCAAGGCTCAGCTTGGCTCGACTCAGCTCATTTAGTAATCGAGCCAAGTTCAAGCTCGAGCTTTAGGCTCGTGTAGTAAACGAGCTCGGTAAAGCTCAACTTAGTTTGTTTATATAGGCTTGGCTTGTTGAGTAAATTACCCGAACAAGCCGAGCTCGAGCTCTATTTCTATTTTGGGCTTGTTTACTAAATGAACCAAGCTCGATCTCTACAAAGCTCGGATTAGTTCAACTCATGTGCACCCCTATTTGTGTTCAAGTGAGTCGACATAGTAAATACAATATGGCGTAATGCTATGTGATAGTAGCAAACAACTTTTAATTGCTTTAAACTTCCCATTGTGCTATCATTTTTTTTTTTTTTGGGGTTCAATCTAAACGAAAGTTTGTCCCAGGAATTTTTTAATGTGTATATAAGCTGCTCGGATACCATTGAAAAACTGAATCTTTCATTTTGCACTTCTTGATGTACAAATTATCCTTCCAAACACTTAAAACTGATCAAATATCGCAAGGTTTAACGGAGTTAAATATTCTTTTGGACCAATGCATGATCAAACTCTGACACATACCTCGTTTCACAAATACGATTTATTCAAATAGATACTGATGCCCACCTTAATTTTTGTCAACAAGCAACAATCATATTGAGTTGAATGGTAAAATAAAACCCCGATTAGTTTTATTTAATTTTACGTCTTATGAAAAATCTCATGAAAATAGCTATTAAAATTGATTCCATCAACAATGAATCTAGGGCACAAAGTACAAGCACGAATTGAAGAGGTTGGTAAAAGTTATTGATACCGCAATTCAGTAACGTAGCCTGGCCTGGGCCTACCCTAAGACTCAAAAGACTCTATGGGGCCATAGTTTCAAAGGACATACAAACTGCAAAGTAAGAAACCTACCCTTTTGCTTGTTTTTACACAAACGACCCAAGGGTACCATACCCCAATGAAAAAAAGAAGTACATGAATAGCAAAATCAGCTAACAAAATGTACAATTACCCCATGCTTTGCTTTTTTTGTTCATTGAATACAGACTTCAATAGGGGTGGGAAAGCATTGAGTAGGGCTTGGTTTTGTCATCAATGTGATAAAAGCACTTAGCACTCAAAGGACATGCAGATCACCTCACCTTTAACAGGGGAGAGGGCAAGGTACTGTACGACAGTGTCCAAAACCATTTGACGCACATAGACCCACAAGCATCCAACAGTTAAGAATAAATTGTGTTTGGATTTGCGTTTTAAATGTGCACGTAGACTTTTTGTTTCCATGAGGTACCCTATTCAAGAGTCAAGACCTTGGATTTGTACTATAATTCAGTCCCCAGACCATAGTAAGTTCTCTCACATGATGCACAGGGATGCGTCGATTTGGTGTAATGTTTGCCTAGAATTTTTAGACTTGTAAATCTCATTCTTTTTTACCGTGTTCTCCAATTTGTCCAAATATTTACAGCCACAAGTACACTTTGTATACGCGTACTTGTTCACATACATACGCTGCTCAACAAGTAGCCAAAACTTTAATACTATTATTTTCCGTCCCATTTTCATCTTCTCCGAGAAACGAACGCAGCCTCGAGATTTATCAAAAGAAAAGAGTCTATTTCATGCAATACCACAGCAATCTGCTGTCTAGTCGTGTGTCTCTATAAATGGGAACAGAAATGCTTACATCTGCCAAAACTCCATGAGGACAATGTTTGGGTAGCACAGAGCAAAGCTTTTTGGACAACAGCAAGATGAAGACACGAATGGAGACATAACAAGTGAGAGCCCACCAAACAAAACAGTACTAACCAGTCACATGTACCAGTATGCTATCCAACAATCAAACTTAATTTCGACTCTCAAGACATTTTCTGGGCAATATAACAAATTTCATAGCCCTAAATTTCTCTACGCAACTGGATCCCGATAGTTGAGCAGACATTAGGGAGGGAGAGGCTGCTTTTGAAGCAGCTTGATGGGATTGTAGGATAATGGCAACCACAAAAACGGTGCCATCAGCTTTTAAACAGCTAACTTTATTTTGTTACAACAAATTACAGATGCAAAATCCTTTAACAAAATTCAACGTATTCCTCATTTTTCAAATTTTCCCCCCTGCAACTTCAACTCAGGTCCTTAGTTACTTTGAAAACCAGTAGATAATGAGAAACAACGTACAAGCAGCGATGACAGCAGACAGGATGAGAGTGTCTCTTGATTTCTTTCTTCTGATGGAACCTGAAAGGATTAGCAGCCAGATCAGAAAAATGGTACTTCAGAGGTGGCAAAATCAGCACAAAACATGGTTTCAAGAAAGTACCAAGTAAGCCACGAATAATGGGGAACTTGTCACTTAGGAGTTTCACTTTCCCCTGAACATCGCCGAAAAATGCCCTTTGTGACCCTAAGGCTGCCCTTGTTGATTGAGCCTGACTAATGACATCATCTATCTGCATAACAGTTTACCAAACAACGTCGTAAAATACAATAAGAAAAGATCAGACGGTCAAGAAGTTAACTAATACTATAAACTGCAATAAAGGAAATCATAGTGGGTGATTTACTATGCAAGCTTTTTCTCTCCTTTTATCATTATTCTATGTTTGCTTAAATTCCAACAAGCAGGAGATATGTTTCCGAAAGTCCAATACTCATTCATATTGCATGATGCTTACAACATGTTCCATCAGAACCCACATGAGCCTGAACTCAATTTTCTATCCCAAGCAATGGTGGTAATTCATGATAGTCGATAGTGGAGAGAGATGAGAGATAAGGAACTTATAAGTTACACCTACTTAATTTAAACTCGGTTGAATTTTTCTCCAAAAAAAGGAAGCTTGGATGTCGCAGTTGAGAAAGCGAGATAGAGAGGGAGATGAAAAATGGACAGCGCAGAGAGGAGGACAAGTCCAAGTAATACATCTGTTCTTTAACTAGTCTCTGTCTTACTCTTTTTTAGGAGAGGAACAAATTGGGACACGAAACTTGGTTTGTTTTGGTTATGATCTGATTAGGAACTTAAAAATGTGGAGACCGAACAAGCTGAGCAGCTATGAAGCACCGACACTTCTCCGGGACCCCGTATCGCAGTGTCCCGACACGGGGACACGGGGACACAGCGGGACACGTGTCCCGACACGCCACATGGCATGGGACACGGCTGTACTGCTTTTTTGGATGGGGACACGGCTGGGGACACGGGGGGGACACGGATGGGGACACGGCGGGGTCAAATTGAAATATTTTAAAACTTTTAGGGGTGAAATTGATTTTTTTTTAAACTTTCAGGGGTAAAATTGAAATTTTAAGTTTCAAAAATTTTCAATTTTACCCCTAAAAGTTTGAAAAAAATTCAATTTTACCCCTAAAAGTTTTTAAAATTTCAATTTTACCCCTAAAAGTTTCAAAAAAATTCAATTTGTCCCCTAAATGTTTTAAAAAATTTCAATTTGTCCTCTAAATGTTTTAAAATATATTGTGTGTATATATATATGTAAATAAATATATAATTAAATAAATAAATATATATACACGTGGCGTGTCCCCCGCCGTGTCCGTGTCCCCATTTTTTTAGAATTGCCGTGTCCCCGTGTCCGTGTCCGTGTCTTTGTCCGTGTCCGTGTCCGTGCATCATAGCTGAGCAGCATATACTAAGATGACATACGAGACATTTAATAGCAGTGAACTCTTACATGAGATATGCTCCCATGTATGGCAGCTCTCTCCCGTAGTAAATGCATTCTTGGTGACATACTCCCGGAGGCCTGCATTACAGTAGGTATTAATATTATCTTCAGGATTGAAAAACCACAGGAGTAAAAATTGAAAGTTATTCAATTTCAATTTTCCTCACCTTGTACTCACTGATATCATCTCTGACAGAACTGAGAAGCTCCGCATGTTCTTTCATTGAATTTATGTTTCCCCTTATTCTTTTAAATTCCTGAAAGAAGCACATGACATTCAGTCAATGGCCAGAAGGCATCAAGAAAATATGGTGCATTTTAGGCCCAATGCACCCTATGCATTTTTTTCACACTAAACTCAACCAATAGAAATGCTTTCTGCAGCATAATCAAACTAAGACAGGTTGGATGCATACGTTTACCCAAGTGATGAGTAATTGATAAAGATACTTTGACATATACAAGTCCTAAAAATGGGGAAAAAGTTTCAGTCTAGATATAAGGTGAGTCCTCTTACAGGGGACGGATAAGACATGTTGTTCAAGCTAACATAAACAAATTACAAAACATTTAGATTCATACACCAAACGGAAGGGGGGGCCCTACGGTAGCGTGTTGAGTCAAGAGAAACAAATATTCCAAATTTCAATAGTGACATAGCTTACATTGAGTCCATAAGGAAGTAAAGCACATCTGATCCATTGGCAAATTATGGACAAAAACCAGAGTTTCAATACTCTCCATACCGGATAACAATGCCACAAATTAGGTTGTATGCTGTCATAGACCATAATCCTTTCTAAAGGCCAACATGCTCGCACAAGTTCAGCAAATAAAATGTAGCACTAGTTCCCATCAGTGAAGCAATAAATAGAAACATAGACAATGTTGATCACTGAAAATTTAAGTGTACTGCTGATGCTACCATTCACTCCTTAAGGCATCTAACTAACCGCACGACATTGATTTAAAAACAAAAAAAAACAAAAAACTCGCCACACGACTACCACCAATGAAGGATGGCTCACGTAGTCGTATTGACTCCGCTCTTCATCAGAAGACAAATTACACACTACTTCTACCCAGATTTCCCCCCAACAAATGGGAACGCAAAAGCAATAATGTGAATAGCCATGCTAATGTTTGCTGAAACATAATTACAACAACGTCAATATAACAAAACTGCACTGACCAATTTCTACCAATCACAAGAGACAAATGAGTATTACTTGCAGCAGTGGAAAAAGCTTGGGCAACGAATGGTGAGAATACAGATTTGAATCTGCCACCGACCAACATCAATTTTGGCAACTAGTAACAGAGATTTAGTTTTGTCTCTTATCTTACCCCGTGCCACAGTCAATTTTGCCAAGTAGTACCAGAGATTAAATTTTGTCTCCTATCTTACCCCGTTAAGTAACCTCTTAATAGGGACCAACACCTACTTTCAATTATGAGCTGAGACCAAGAAAGAAGACCAAGGCAAGAACATTCTACAACTAGCTACAGCCGACAAGCCATCTCACTTTCTTTCCCCAATATCAGGAAACTATTTTAAAATGGAATTGGGAGCAAAAGGTCCACAAAAGACAAAGGTTCAGACTGCACAGAATATGCTCAGTCAGGAAAATACTTGGGCAGGTAAAGCTAGAACAGGTAGTGTTAAGATGGATCTAGTGCCAGGTTGAAGGGCCAAATAAGTTGACCGCTAAGCTCAAACAACTGTCTATTACTTGAAAGTTCAAACTATGAAAAGCAGAAAAGAGTTCAGGTGACTGATCAAAGTTGGTGATGATGGGTGAATCTTTGGAACCAACTCGACCATAGTTAAGGACCTTAAGGTCAAGGTTTACCCATTACCCATTTTGAAATACTTTCGACATTATTTCCTCTTCGCATTGAACTACTTGAAGGTCCAAGTTTTCAGTTAAACAAGCAAACCCAGTACCATGGGAGAAGAAAATGATTCATGCATATCATGCGGATTTGTAAGGTCACAGTACAAGCATTTATGATGATCTATTTTAAGGAGAAAACTATATCCAATCAAGAAGCCAGATATCATCTAAACAATAGTTTCCCTGAAAACTGTTGTAGATTCTTTTTACATAACATTGCCAACATCAGATCATTTAGTTAGCTCGTTCAGTTCAATTACATTTCACATTTAAATGGAATCAAACTCTTCAGGATGTTAGTGGAGATTCTGTACGTACAGTTTCAACTTTCAAGTCAGTCAGAGGATATACCTTCAGAAAATCCTGACAATTGATGCAAAATGCACTTGTATTCCGCAATAATTTCATAGATCAAATAAATAGCTGTTGGTGGAAAATTCCATAAGTTCAACATAAATAATTTCCGTGTTTCACCACTTGAGCCCTCTTACATGTAGATAGATCTTAATAGCATTAATCAGTCATCACTAGAGAATTTTGATATGTATTAATCCGTGAGGGAGATACAAGTGAAAAACCAATAGGAGGAGGAAGAAGAAACCTGGGTGCACTCGTGAAGTATGTCTCTATGCCTTGCAAGCTTTTGGGTGACAGATGTAGTAGGAGTCGCAGATGCAGCACATCGACTCATAGCATCATTGATATCTACTAATTTCTCGATCAAGGATTGGATTTCCATTTCCATGGACTTCCATGACCTGCTGGATCCAACAGTGGGTGACCCACCATCCACATAACCTGGCAAGTATTTGATCATCAGAAAGATAGACACCAAGCTAACCTACCCATGATCCAAACCCACAGGCTGTCCATTTCATAATCGTTAAATGGAGTCAAATTTTCTTGCAGTGTGAATATGCTCATCCGGTATCGACATTCGTGTGTTTAACAGAAAGCACCATACATAATATTGTTGGGAAAACTGCAAAGTATGCTAACATCTACTTCACAAACATAACCCCAGGTTACGAACCAAGCGGTGGTCCATCCCTATAGAAACAAGCATCTCATGCATTTATAGCATTGCATTCCATAACGACAAAATAAATCCACTAAATAAACAGAGAGGTTTATATTGTGATTCCTAATGAACCTGAAGAAAATGAATAGCAATAGATCCCAATGGGAAAAGCAGATTCAACCAGATAACAAGTTCTTGCGAGGTCCAAGGAAATCAAAAGTCCGCTTCCAGGATTTCATCTATACTGAATGTTAATACCAGAATAGCTTATATAGTCATGATTGAGCTCAAGTTCACTGACTTTGATTGGTTTCACTTTTGGATCTGATTGCAACAATGTAGTAGGAAGACTTTGGTGATTCATAATGGGGCAGTACAATATCTATGTCCAGACTCCAGACATGAAATAGAAATAATGAAACCCGAGGTCTCAGTATACCAAATCACCCAGTACTGACTCTCCTAATCAACTACTAATCATCATCATCAACATTCCCTTTTTGGAAAGGAACTACTTGCCAGGCAGTTACCTCTTGAAAGACGAGAGTTTCAATGGACACACACACATACGACATTGTGTGGTTGCACTTACTTTTGGCACCTTAGAAGCAAAAAAAATCAGTTTTGGAAACACGGATATCATCTTTTGGCAAGTGTTCCAAACTTCCTCTTTGATGAATGAACACATTTCCAAACAATGTATATACATCTCTCCACATTCTAAACTTGCCCGTTCATTATAAGAAGAACAGTTAGCAAACACAGAATGGAGATGTGAAGCGAGAAAAATTAAGCCACTTATAGCATCTGAAATCGTCTTATACAAATTACAGACACAAAACTTCAAAACTCCAAATCTTCACGTTTGGGAATTCACATTCCACAATTACTAAGTGACTCAGATCTACAAGAATCACAGCACTGTTAATGGAAATTGCATTTCAATTAGTGGCTTACTCATGTGTTCTCAAATCAGGGTAAGTATCGTGGATCATTTTTTCATTTTATGAATCATATTGGGATACATATCGTGCATCTTAAGATACGTTGACAAAAGCTAATGTACAATTAAGATTTAGTTTTTACTAATTACAATCCAAAATTGTTTGTTGTATATAAGGAAAATAAGTGTTTTGTACAAAAAATATATGTTTAGGTTGAAAAATTCCAAGCCTCCCAAGTGAGTTATATCACATTAAGGTTTTATGGTGCCTTTGTCAAGGAAGAGAAGAAGAGCCCTTATCTGATTCATGCAACACATGATCAAAATATGTTCTTTCTTCTATTCGAGCTCTAATATATTGAGTTTTGGTTTTCTTTACACGGTTTGAATGTCATCATAATTAGGTCAAATGATTTGGTATGACTTTTTTCATTCATGTAATCATGGTATACGCACTAAATCGGGATACGCGAATATATATTGATCCGTAACCATCTTGAAGGATTTCTGTGCAAAAAGATACGGGGTGAGACACGTATAGTTTTTGGAATTAGATGATATGTATCCCCTATCATAGGTTTCTAACAAGTGACAGCTATGCAGCCTATGCTTATGCCTCAGTAACTGAAACTGCATGCCGAAACAACACGCACGGGAATTTTGGTTCCCCATTTCACTAAGATCTAGAAAAATCAAAGCAATGCGAATGCCAATTGCATCTCAATTATAGGTTTAGTCCCACAATTCGTATATCATAGAAAGATCTCACAGTTTCATTTATACATATACATATATGTGTACACAGAGAGAGAGAGAGAGAGAGAGAGAGAGAGTGACTGACCTCCTTGGGAGAACCTAGCGCCGAGCTTAGCGTAAGAGGAGAGCTTGACATCGAGATCGCTCTCGATCTTGCGAGCCTCCTTCCTCAATTCCTCCCAACCCGATTCCTGCAGCAGATCCATATTCGGATCCATCATTCTATCTCGGAACGTATCCGACCCACTTCGGTCGTCGACTCTTCCCCTGTATACGTATACTCCTCTTCGTGTGCTGCGAATTGGTTTATGGTTTGTGAATGGAATTTGTTTACAATCTGAATAACCAATTGACCAATCTTGTTAATGGTGATAAATACTACTGAAGAATACCACTTTCCCCCCTACTGCTTGCTTTATTTGTTGCACCTCTTTCCCTCTTTCTCTGCGCAGATGAACCCTTCGCCATGAAATTCAGGAATAACACACAGAGAAAAGAGCTTGTAGTACAATAGAAAAAAGAAAAATTCAAAGGATTTTTTGTTAATACGTGCCCTAGGCCCTAAGGCACATATCACTTAATCAAGGATACCGATTCCTCATGTGCAGATAATGTACCGACCGATTTTGGGGATTTACTTTTAGATTCCCAACGATTGATTTGAGCCGCTCATTTATGGTAATAATCATTCTTTGAGGGGTCCCATGAGAAATTAGAATCATTGAACGTATGTAAGTGGTTGATCCAAAATCGCTTCATTTCATTCAATCGTTGGTGTGGGACTCAGAAGTGAGTCCCCAAGGTCGATCGGTGCACCGTCTGTACCAATAGCAGCGTTGTTATTAAATGAGCTTAATTAAACCCACTTTTATTATTAAAAAAATAGTAGTAAAATAGTTTATATTAACTCCTTGATTTGTCTTAGTTTGCACAAAAAAATATAAGTTTGAAACGCTAATCATAAACTACTTTAACTATTTTTAACAAAAGTGTACTATTTAATTAGGCTCATTTAATGAACATTATCATATGTCTATTGGACACATGTTAGCAAAACCCAAAAACTCCAACCCCAATTTTTTGTCACAAATAACCATATTTATTTTCCTAAAAAAAGAGTGTCCCATTTGAGTAATGGGAAAAAAGATATGAGTTTACTCTTTTACTCTTACTTGTAAGGAAAAAAAAAAAAAAACAATACTTGTAAGGGAAAAAAAAAACAAGCAGCATGATAATGATGTTCCCTTAATAAGTTGGGGGGAGGAACCCTAGGTTTTTGGGGAATTCGATTCTCACCAATGTTTGCGTTACTCAAGCCGACATTCTTGCTTCGACTTCATCCACCATTGCTCCCGCGGATGCCTCCCTCTAAGGCGGAACGCTCCGCTACCGATGTATTTTTACATCCCCCAACTTTGGCAAATCGCTTAGCCACCTTGAGAATGAGAATGTCGGATTTGTTTGTCTTTGGGAGTGATACTGCTATTAAAGAGGGAGATCTTGTCAAACACACTGGATCTATTGTGGATGTTCCCGTGGGAAAGGCTATGTTAGGTCTTATGGTCAACATGTAGAGTGCCTATTGATGGAAGGTCTCTAAGCGATTATCAGCGTTGACATGTTGAAGTGAAAGCCTATGGAATTATTGAACGTCAATTTGTGCACAAGCCTATGCAAAATTGAGAAAAGGAAGTTTTTCAATCGCCGACTCAAACCCATTGTGGAATCCTACTCAACAGAATACATAAGTACTTGTGGCAAAAGGGGTCAATTCTGATAATTCACAATATGGTGATAGACGAGTAATTGCCATGAAACAACTTATTAGTCGGTTAATAGATCACTTCAAAATGGCATATACATGATACATCACCCATTTCCCAAAGAACCAATAAATTGAGACGGAGGGAATAATTAAAATAATAATAATAATAATAATAGCCTCCTATGTTTAACAGGATTTTGTTTTATTTAGATTCGTTTACAACTTATTGAAAAGAAAGGAAAGCAAAGGAAAATTTTAAAAAATTATTTGCCATTTTTTATTTGAAGAGAAAATAGAAAATTTTAGTTTTGTGCACCATTTCCCTCTTATTTTACTTCTCATTCCCTCCCCTTTTATTTTCTTTTCTTCCACTTTCCTCAAGTTCCAACTTCCAAACACAATGTGAAAACTCAGATCTAATTTGTACCAAACATTCTATATATAGTTCTTAATTCTAACACCACTCACATGTTACATGAAGTGAGTCCATAGCTTCGGTCTCAACATAAGTATAGTGGAGTGTTTGTCAAACAGTGATGTGATGTGACTGAACAATGCTCTTTGATGGAGGTAATGAGATATCATACATACGCTTTCATTTTTGTAAACAAAAGATTTTGTTTCTCTTTTACATACGGATTTTGGTTCTTTTTTTAATGAGAAATTTAATTTGGCATCCCGAACAAATATTTCCATTATGATTCCACCCTATGAGTTTTGAATCTTTATGATTCCATCCTGTAAGTTAATTATCGGACTATTGTGCCCTTATTAATTATTTTAGTGGTATATATTCTTTTTATTAATAAAATATTCTAATACTAATAGGGACTAAATCATCCTGTTTTAAATCCTGTAAATCACGTCATTTATTAGTAGCTTTTGGTGTCCACTAATCCCTTGTAATCCTATCACTGAATGGGTATAATTTCCTTACTTATTTCAATTTTGAATATATCTATTTCATTTCCTTAACCAAAGGAGATTTTGAATTTCAAAATCTCAAGTCCTCTTCAAGTCGATCTTCCAAGCATTTCACCAGGCAATTCGTGTGTATCATCAAGTTACTCTGTGGTTATTGGAAAGGTACTTTTCTTCACCATTTTTTGTGTTCCTTTTTGTGCAGCAATTATAGTCCATCCTATCTCGTAGTAAGGTTTTTGGAATTACAATTTCTAAACTATTTCTTTTGTTGCAGTCTTTTATTTGATAATGGAGGATGCATTGATTTTGGTTTGCAAATATGGAGACAAGATCTATCCCATAGTGATTAAAAGTGGAATGGATTTCTACTATTTTAAGCCTTGGACCCGCTTTTCCTTCGGTGGTTTTAACCCCTGCAAAAAAATGTGCAATTAGGACTATATACAAAAATTATGAAAATGCTACAAAACTCTCCTAATACAATTTATTAGGATACCATGATGGATACTAGACTGTACATTAAACATTCAAAACCAACAACTCATTAATTCATACTAATAAAAACCATGACAAATCATTAAACCATGTCAAATATCTACACCCTAAGTGATGGTAAATCAATAATCCATGTACAAATTCTCTCAAACTGAGCTTCTGGGCTTTAAATTAAATAAGGTGGATTATTGTTCTACCATATTGGTCATCTTTAAAATATTTGACTTTACTTCATAGAATAAACAAAGTACACTGGTTCACCATATTTTTTACTATCTTTCCCTCATAAAGATGGTGAATCAATATAACAGTACATCCAAGACCCCATCAATGGTGGTTTAATGGTTCATCATATTTGATGCATCCTTTATTGGTTGGGTAGTAGTTCAAATAGTGATCATGCATCATTGATCCACCATCTCATAGACAAACAAACAAATAAACTCATGCTCTCAGTTCCTTAAAAAATAAAGGTGCATATACCACCTATTCAATAATCCATGAAAATGAAAAACCAATAGCCCATGTTTATTGTATGCTTAAGTTATTTTGTACATAAAACATGGTTAGCTGATACATCATAAAAATTCTAAATCAATACGAGAAAAGGAAGTGTCCTAGCCATTTTTATCAAACACCCTTTGAAAAATGGTGGATTATTGGTCCACCATTTTCCCATGGAGCATCTAGTTCTGGTCTCACTATGAAAAAAACCTTTAAAACATGCTAAAGTAGTTTACCACAACTATTTCTAACGATAAATAAATCACGGGAAACCAATAAACCATTATTTAGTACTAATAAACCACAACATTATTCTCTAAAATCCAAAATAATGGGGTACAATAAACATGTTTCAACGTTTCCCAAATAGATATTCTATTCTCTCTCATCCTCAAAAGCCACTAAATGAGATTGTAAAAAACACTATAGGCAAGCAAAACTCAAACACCATAAACGACTTTGGATCCTAAAATGACTTACGAGCCATGATTAACCACATCTATAATCCCCAAAATTCATGAAATTTGTTGAAAAAATCTACTTATTGCAAGTAAATCAAGGCGATCCATAAATCCCAAAAGAACATGGTGGACTATAAAACCGAGTAGGAAACTTACACCATGACTGGGTCGTCTCCTCATCCACCGGTTATGGTTTTTCACCATGTTTTTTGGCCGGAGTCGCCTCCGTAAGAAGCTTCGTTTTTTCTGTTCTTCGCAAGTTGGGTTTTCCGTAAATCTCTGAAAATGGGATGGTCGGATGTTGCCGATCTATGGTATGGTGGGTTTTGTGGCGCAAAATCCGGGATTGAGGAGGAATGGGATGGGTAAGGGGATGAAATCGATTTGAATTTTGCTAGGATAGGAAAAGAGTTTTGGAAGGTTTAGTTTGGTAAAGGTTTTCTCACGGGATAATAGGAAACAGTTACTAAATGGTAAAGTTTTTCTCACAGGATAATATGAAACAGTTAGTAAAATGGCCAGGGATTTGGGATAGTTATTAGGACGTTACAAAAATCTTTAAAATACGTTAATATAATATAGGAAATTCAAAAGTCAAAATACTGTTCAAGGGCTCTTTGGGATTTTTCAAAATTACAGGATGGAATCATAAAGATTCAAAACCCATAGGATGACATCCTAAGGATAATATTGTTATGGGGTGTCTAATTAACTCCCCCTTTTTTAATTACTCTTAATTGTTTGTCTAAAAATTGTTAAAATAAGGTGAGTCTCCACGGGTTTTTTTGCCTAGTGTAAATTTTGGTTCTTTTTTATAAAAAATTTTTTTTTTAGCTTTTTGTGAATAATCGTTCATTTTGACGAGATGAATGTCCAATAAGCATGAAAATGTGGACTAAATTTGAAAAAAAAAAATACATAATACTCCTGCGACACTTTAGACAAAATACCAGTTGTTTGGTACTTTTTTCTTTATTATTTTTTTGGTTTTTTGTCATAATTTTTTACTTTTTAGAGTCCTCTCATCTAGACAGATGGTTAATCAAAAAATAAAACGTAAATATAACAAAAATTCAACAAAGATGAACAAAAATACTACTCCTAAAACAATTAATACGAAAAATTTAGTGAAACTCACATTAGGATTTTATCCCCATAAAAAATTGTATTTCATTATCAACTTTCATTCCCAAAATTTATAATGTAAAACTTAACTGCAAAAGTATTCATAATATTATCAAATTACTCCTTAGTTGTTTTTCTCTTAGTAAAAAATAGCCCTTTGACGATTGGAAGATGGTATAGTTCATTAGAGCCTAATGCTATTTCGCTACTCTTGAAAACTCGCTAATCGCTTCACAAACATATAATCTTAACGACAAATCTAGTTCTAATAATAAAAAAAAGAGTGTTCTATTTATTTTAAAATAAATTTAAATGCCATAGAAAATAAATAGGGTGGATTGTTGCAGGTGGTAGTTAAAAATGTTACTCTAAAAAAAATAAAAATAAAAATAAAAAACCGTTTAGTTTTTCTTTTCTTTTTGGCACTTTTTTTTTATTTAAAGTTTTTGAAAATGTTTTTCGCACAAGTCCACAACTAATTAGGTTCGTTTTGGAGTTGATATAATATAGATATGGGCCATGGTATACGAGTAAAGTTGGGCTCCAATACAATAACTGTTGGTTTACCAATTGGGCCAGACCTGAGAACTTTCGTGTTGGGCTACAGTTAAAACCCGACGAAGATTGAATCACTTGGGAAAGAGGTGTGCTTTGAATAATCAATAAAAGAATGCACATAAGCTTTTCTTTTTATATATATAAATGGGATTCAATCCCGGGATATGGTGTGAAGCATCCTAGAACTCTATTGCATGAGTTTGCCAACACGTGCGCTAATCGATAGTTAAAAACATTCATATTTGTAACTTGCATTAGTTGTATTTGGTATTCAAACAAAGCTTCATTTATGTCTCCTTAGTCCTTACCTATCAGATCGATAACAAAAAAAAAAAAAAAATTTCTTCCAAGCTTCATTTATGTCTCCTTAGAGCATCCACATTGGCATAACCAAAACCAAAAAGTTGCTAAAGTTAGCAATGTTTGTTTAAAAAAGTGCTCACATTGGAATAACCAAACTTAGCAACCTTTTAGCAACTAACCAAATTTTGTCACTTGGATAACCAAAACTAAGCAACCTTTTGCCAATAACCAAATTTAATGGACCCCACATCTACCCAATCAAGTACACCCACCATTACACAAAATGACAAAAACCTTCTCTCTCCTCTCTTAACAATCGGATCAATAACAAAAAAAAAAAAAACATTTCTTCCGTCAACAAAAATGGAAACGCAAAAAGGCAAAAAAGAAAAAGAAAAAGAGAGACAAAAATTGCAAGAACTAATCAGAAAAAGTTGTCGAAGAAGTTGAAAGACCAAAAAAAGAACCTAATTGATGAGAAAATAATGGGAAGAGAGAGAGAGAGATATTGGATCAGCCTCCTAATCTTGTATTTTTTTTTTTTATTTTGCCAAAACGATATCAAATGGTATTATTAATCTTAATCAAAATACATTATGCAGAAGCCTCTTCCCTGGAAAGAGAATCAAGCAACCGGGACAGTGGGGACTCAGCCCAATAGCTGTAACCCAAACCAGACAAACCTTTTTCCAGCCAAAAACAAACACATCACCATAAGCTTTGACGGAAGTCCCCATCAAAAAAGTAAAAATAAATAATTAAAGGAAAAATCCAACAACATTATAAATCATCCTAATCCGTCACAAATAGAACCACTGCGATCATGACCATACATCATGGATCTCCGACGACCTCAAGATGCTAGCCAAAACCACAACCATGAACGTTGATCCATCGGCGATCACGCTTTGGTGACGATGGAGGAGGGATCATCAATGAAGGGAAGCCGCGAGAGAGAGAGAGAGAGAGAGAGAGAGAGAGAGAGAGAGAGAGAGAGAGTAAAACAAAAAAAACTCTCAGATTTGAGATCAAGAGAGAAAACTCTCAATGAAAAGGAGTAATTGAAAGCAAACAAATCCATCACCAAGGAGGAAGAAAAAACATAACTACATATCAAAGGTAAAGCCCTCCCCTCCTTCTGCTGCATAAGAGTAGTGAAAACCCTAGAGCGAGGGAGGGAAAGGAAGAGAGACGGCTAGTTTTTTTTTTTTTTTTTCAGAGAAAGAGTGGTTTTAATCTTGTATGCTTTTTGAGTTTTTGTAAAAGCGAAAGGACATTCCTATAAGTCAAGCTTTAGTCATGTCTTTCTTCTCCTCTTTTTGGTAATCTTTGTCTTTGTCCTCTAAATGGACAGATTAGCAATTCAAAAGCCCTACTAAAGTCTTCTATGAGCCAACATTTTACTGTTTCAAGAAAATTTGCACGGATACGTTTGCCTGGTAACGCTTTGATTAGTAGGAAAGGACTTTGATTTTGTCCTCTAGCAGAAACCATTATGTACTGAGAATAAATTCTTTACACTTTCGGTGTAAAAATTCATTTTTCGACCACTACTATTGTGAGTCTTATCGTACGTTTATTATTGATCTGAAGCGCTCATCTTATAGGAATTCTGCAAAGTAGTATATATCCATGCAAAAAATCAACTTGATCGGATATCGATAAGTACATCAAAATTTTGAATTTTGATTTATAAATTGACGGTTATAAATAGCTTAGCTTTTAAATTATTGATAGAATCAAACCATTTATTTTACAAACCTATTCATATGCCTTTTGTTATCTGATCAAGCCATCAAGCTAATTTTTTTTGTATGAATACACTACTCTACAGACCCTACAAGATGAATAATTTAGAACAATAAAAGCACGATGGAGTCTACAATGAAAGTGGTGGACAAATGGATTTTACACTAGCGTCTGGCGGTGTAAAGAATTATTCTTTTATGCACTATGTTGTTTTGGATTCTACTCATGCAAGTGAACTTCAATAAAAGAGTTTAAATTCTTTTGGTCGACACAGTGAAAACTATGGGTTTTCCGCCATCTCATTTGTGGCCCCACAACAATGGCGGTTTCCAGCCCGACGAACAAGTTAAACTCCTATTGTAATTATGAAACTTCTAGAAACTTTGAACTAAAGTGAAGTTGAATGGGGAGTAATTAGGGATCACAATGGATTGGTTTGGTCTAGATTTTTCTATTACCATAACCAAACCCAAAGTATCTATACCAAAATCCAAAACGATATCCGATGGGTATGAATTTTAGTACACCATAACCAAACCATATAGATTTGACTTTTTTCCAAACCGCACCAAATCTGCACTAATATTCATTTCATTAACGAACATAGGAAGGAAAAAGACTATATATTAAAATAAAAAAGTAATACTATACCATATGATTTTTCTATTAAACATCTAAATTCCAACATAATCAAAGAAAACAATTAAATAATAAACTTTTCATAAGAGGTTCTTATAGAGACTCTTGAGATTTTTAAGGAATTTAAGAGGATTAAGGAGGGAGATAAAATAAAAAGTTACTACAAATTATGAATTGAAAAATAAAATTACATGTCCACAAAAAAAAATAATGTGTGTGTGTGTCTATATATATATATATATATATATATATATATATATATATATATTCTATAAATAATTGTAGACACCCCAATTTTGACCTGGGATACTTATCAAGCATTCCCGATGATAATATAGATCAATTGTGCATACCTCGAGGTTATGAACAAGACTTGAACTCACCAAACCACCCTAAACCACTCTAAACCTTCCTAGAAGCACCCTGAACCAACCAAAATGACCAAAATATCCTTTAAACCACACATAATGTTCTTCAAAATAAACCAAAGCCTACATCATCTTCTAATACATTCAAAACCCTCTTTATTGATATATAATACGTCGCAATCCATTTTGAAATAAGGTAGATGTGCCCGTTTTACCAAAACAACTTATTTTCTCGACCTTTTGAGGGTAAAATGGTCACACACTTGGATGTACAAATTATCTTGGGTTCAAACCACTTGGGTTATAAAGTACACTCGACAAGCTTTTCAACGCTTCAAATCATGCACGAAACGGAGTTCGGTAGCACTCGGAGCAGCCCATTGAAGTTTGGTTTGCTGTAAAGGCCTTTGAGCGCTCAAACCCTTCGCACACCAGAAATTTTCAAGACATTTTTCAGTTGATTCCCACCTAAATTATGGGCTCCCCCTGGTTTCTATAGCTTCGTTTTCACGCCAAAATCCTTCTAATAACATGTCCTCTCCAACTTGAATTGTAAATTCCCCCCATTTTCCTCTATATAAACCACCATCCACCCATTGTTTAAGGACCATTGGTGGATCTCTTACACTTTCACACCTTTCATCAGATCAAACTTACTCTCTCTCTCTCTCTCTCTCTCATCCTTCAATCACGTTTTACACACTCTCTCATCCATTTCCATCATCTTCAACCTCCAAAACACCCAAAAACCTTCTTTAAAAGGTCTAAACTCCATGGGTCTTTGAAGAAATCATCTCCCACCAAGCCTACTGCCCTCAAACCTTCCTCAAATCCATAAGCCCACTTTAATCAGTCATTGTACTTCACTGGTCATCTTACTCTAAGCACTCAAACACTCAAAAATACTATGTTAAGCCCAAATACAACCCATCCACTCAATCAATAATCCAATCAGCCCCTACACTCACACTCTTCTGTCCAAAATACTTCATCTATAGCCCATAAACACAGCCACAACCCATCCATTCATCAAACCACAAGTTCAAGCCTTGATCATAGCCGAAAAGATAGAAAATCATGTGAAAAATCACGTTTTTGTCATCCTAAGGGAGACTAGTGAGTTCATGGAGGTTCCACATACCTTCCATGAGCTCACAAGGTCTTACATATAAAGAAAAATTGATTTCAAAAATCTGAACTCGAAATGGCTCAAGCGCTTAAGCTATGTTGATGTCACAGCTTGAGCGCTCAAACTGTGATGATGGCACAGTTCGAGCTCTCAAACTATTTTGGCCCTTTCATGTTTTTGTGGTTTCTGATCATATCTTATGTTGGTAACATCATTATTATGGCTTTTTGGTGGTTCAACCTCTCAAATTAGTTTATTTTGCCTTTGAACATTGATCAATGAACCCAAAAGCCATAAAAGTGATGTTTCATTATTATCAAACCATGGATGATCCTATCCTATGAAACAAGCAATGTATTTTGCTCCTTTTAACCATGATCAGAAGGTTTCAAATTCATGCCAACATCAAAGAATGATTAGAAATCACAGAAACTCACAACTCTTGAATAGGACTTGAGCGCTCAAGGCTAGCACTATAAGCGCTCAGACCTTGCTTAGTTTTGAAGTTTGAATCTTGTCTAGTTTAGTTTTATTTTCAG
This sequence comes from Vaccinium macrocarpon, assembly GCA_022606695.1. NCBI lineage: Eukaryota > Viridiplantae > Streptophyta > Magnoliopsida > Ericales > Ericaceae > Vaccinium > Vaccinium macrocarpon. The sequence goes on along the minus strand of CM040176.1, from coordinate 3,803,255 downwards.
TTTATGGTGTGTGTAAGTCTCATTATTTGGCCCAGGGCCCGCCCGAAGCCCGCAAGGCTTGTCGGGCTTTACCTGAGCCTGAGCCCACCAAATGGGCAGGCTAAGCCAGCCTGACTTTTCTATGGGCCGGGCATGGGCCTAAACTTTTTGGTACAACCCCTCCGCCCGCCCACCCGTTGGCCCGCTCGATAGCCTGGCTCACCGGCCCGAGATACTAGCCCGGCCGTAGCCCGGTACACTTGTAATGCATTATTGCACGGTTAATGTACATAAGATATAATATCTAATGTACCAAAAAATATATATAATACAAATGTACCAAAATAAAAAAAATTACACAGTTTGACATATGTGTGTAACTATGTGTATATATCTCACAATAAAGTTCTAATAAAAAACTAAACATATGCATTAAAATTTTGAGAAGGTCTGAACGTATGCATTGATTGACCATTCATTTATAGCATGAGTAACTTACTACTCATTGTGTATTATTGTTACAGCATATGGTAGGCTAGACAAGGTTCATGTGTAATTAAAAAAAATAGCTCCGAAAGGTTCAGCTGTAACAAAAATTAAAAATTAAAAAATAAAAAAGGGCATTTGGCCCACCCAAATAGCCCAGCTCGCCCGAAGACTGGCCTGCCCGCCCTCCCGCTCGACTAAAATAAGCCTGTGGGCGAGTCTGGGCTTCAACTTTTGAGAAATAGCTCGGTCCGCCCAGCCCATTAAAAAGTAAAAGCCCACATAGCCCGGCCCACGGGCGGGCTAGGCCGACCCGGTCTTGCCTAATGATGACCCTTAGGGGTGTGTGTGTGTTGATATTTGGTTAAGCCAACTTAATCTCGACATGTGTGTGTGTGTGTTGATGTTTGGCTAAGCCAACCTAATCTCGAAGTGTGTGTGTGTGTGTGTTTATGTGTGCGCGCGTGTGTGTGTTGATATTTGGCTAGGTCAACCTGACCTCTTCTCTCTCTTTCACTCTGATCATGCTTATGTGTGGTCCAATGCTTACCCACCACTCATGTGGACATCTAAAGTTTATTTTATTCATGTTGGTGAAATTTCAATACATTATGCATCATCATATATCATGTTGAACTAGTTTGTGGTCCAAATGAGGGTTGAATGCTGCAAAAACACTCAAATCCAGGAGATGGCTTGAGTGCTCAATGCATCCCTTCGAGGGCTCAAACTGTTTTCTAGTCCAATCAGATCATTCTCTTATTTCAACTTGTTTTTGGCTTTTTAAGTGTTCTGCAAAACTTCAAAGCATTAAGTCTTCATTCGTTGTATACTGTTTGCCTTATTTTGGTCCATGGATGAGTTTAAACCCATGATTATGTGATTATGTCATTTTGTTTAGCGATTCAAATGTTGTTTTTAAGTAAACAATGGTGGTTGTTGAGTCATGTTTTCATTAAATCATAATCATCAAAAGTATCATAAGCATATATGAGTGAGTAGGAGTTTGAGTGCTCGAACCCCCAGGTTGAACGCTCAAACCCTTGGCAGCGGATCAGATTGGTTTAGACCTGCGGTGGTTTATGACGTCATTTCTGATTACTTTGTTATCATTCTTTATATTCTAACATTGTTACTTGCTGTTTGATGTTTCTGTTTGTTCATACTTGCATATCATCATTATTCATGTAAATTCACAGAGCACAAGCATACACTACAACTTATTGTTATGTTTATCATCATTATCTGGCTTCCCATCCCTCATCCCCCGTACTTGTTCAAAGTTGAGTTGCATACATTTTTTGTACAATCCCACAAAACTCAAGTAGAGACCGATCTTTGAACCGAGCGAGGGGGTGCCATAAAACCTTTTCCCTCTCGTAACTGAGCTCTCGAACCTAAGATGGTATGGTGATGACGGATCAATAATCCTTATCCATTGAATGAGGCGCGAGTCAATTGAGTTCGGTTCCTCGGTGACAATCCGCTAAAACCCGGGTGTCGACTCCGAATCGATTCACAAGATCCCTCCAGAGGTGCGTCCACAATAATATTATATGGATCGGTTTGGGTTTGAGTTTGGATTTGACCGAATACTTGCTAAGACCAAATCCAAATCAAAACCTGATGGGTATCATGTTTTGAAAAATTGCACCAATTGGATCGATTTGGTTTGGATATTCATTGATTTTGGGTGAAATTGCCATCTAGGGGAGTTTTGAATATTTTCCCTAATTAATAGAAATTGCATACGAACGATTTACTCCATTGTATAGTAATTGGTGGAGAGTAAGAGATTCCTTCCACTTTGACAAGATCATAAATTAGATTTTATGCCAAATTTTAACCTTCAAAATTATCTCATTAATTTTGCCTTACTATGACATTTTCCATCACCCTTTTGAGAATATCTCGTTACTTAGGGGTGTTCCACTAAAGTGATTTTTTGAAAAAACTATTTTTTCACAATTTTTTATGTGATGTATTATGAGAGAATAACATGTCTCGATTTTTAAAAAAATAATTTTTTATTAATGGAACACCCTCTTAGGCGCCAATCAATAATTACAAACTATTGTATTTTTTATGATTAAAAAATTGTGGAGTGAGCTAAATTGAGAAGGAGTGGTCGGCACACCCTAGTTTCGTAACTAGTGCTATTTTATTCTTATGGATTTAGGGATGTTTTTTTTTGTCCTTATTAAAAAAAATTCGCAAGTGTTAGTTTTGCGTCGATTTTTTGTGATTTATTGGTTTGTCTCGATGAGAGAAATTTAAAATATAAAATTATGATAATTTTTTTTTTAAAAGTTCATTAAAGACAAAAATAATCCAAATATTTATGATTTATTGGATTATTTTTGTCTACATTCACAAAAAATTTAGTTTGGTTAATAATTTTATACTATTTAGATTTCTCTCGTTGAGATGAATCAATAAACAAAAAAAAAAAACTATAATACATAATGTTGTCATATCACTTGACACAATACTTTTCTTTCTTCGGTTTCTTCCCTTTGCTGTTGATCCAACACCTTAATAAACAGAGTTTGCATGAAAGACAAAGTTTGAAGTTTTATTTTTTCTCTATAGAGATCTCATGCTCCAGTTCAAAAATAAAAATCTTATGCTTTGTAATACTTCTTTTTAAATTTGACTTTGGAATAATTTTGGAGGCCTCCTTATTGAAACAAAAAAAATAATAATCAAGGATTAAAGACTTTCCATATAACCAAAATAATAATGAAAAAAATAGTGGTGGTGAGCCTAACGAATTGGTCATAAATCTACAACTTGAATATAATAATAAAAAAAGAGGTTAAAATTATTGTGGTGGTGGCCACCACCACTCGTTCCCATTCTGAGAAAAACTTGGGTGCAAATAGGGTGCGGTTGACGAGGTGTCTGAACGCATATCTCAACTGTCTAAAAGTGTTTTGAACACCCAAATCTCTCTTTCCTTCTCTCCTCTCTTCCCTCTTTCTCTCTTTAAAATCGATCCGAAATCTCCAAAATATTTTTGAATGACCGAAATGCCCTTTAAATGCTGTCACGTAGTCCTCAACCGGCATGTAAGTTTTTCCCGTTCCCTAACTCCATCCTTGAATAGTAAAAAATTTAAGAGTCTAAATTATTGAATTTTGTGGGGGAGGAGGTGGGTGGAAAAGGACAGTTCTACAGGTACAGAAAAAAAGGGACAGAAAATATACCGATCGTATTCAGGGATTCACTTTTTTGTATCACACAAATGATCCGAACTGTTCATTATTCTTAGAAAATTTTTCTGAGGGGCCCCACACAATTTCAACTCAATCGGACGGCTATATGTGGTTCAACCAAAGCCCTACCGTTCAATCACAAAGATGTTGATTGAAACGGTGTGGCTTTGGTTGAACCACTTTTAACCGTCTGATTGAGCTTAAATTTGGAGGGGTCCCTCAGAAATTTTTTTTAAGAACAATAAACGGTTCGAATCACTCATATAAAACCTAAAAATGAGTCCCTAAACGCGATCGATACGTTTTCGGTCTCTTTTGTTCTGTACCCGTGTCTTTATCGGGTGGAAAATTAATCAGCAAGTGGACAACGAAAATCGTACTTCGCGGCTGTACGAATTTGACTGGTTACGTAGTAAGCATCAAGAGAATTCTTTAGATCTCCGTAGTCCGTATATTAAAATGTCCTTCTGGAATTGGAAAGGTCAATAATCAAGAATGGATTCTGGACCAACTTTCCATTATCTTTCTTCTACTTTTCCTATTGATAGTTACTAGTATCAATTTTACCAGAAAACAAAAACTACCCATTTAAATAGGACACGGTTTACAGGTTTTGTTTTATGCATTTTATAAGTAGGTTTTATGGGTTTTGTTTTCTAGCACCAAACACTTTCCCAATTTAAATAGGACACGATTTTTTATGTGATGTATTGTTAAAGAATGATCTATTTTAGTTTTTGAAAAAAACTGTTTTTTGTTAATAAAACACCACCTTATTCCTTTACCAATGTTTCTGATTGGTCTGGCCTCGACGCTATTTTCTTGCGGCTTTTTGGTTTTGTTATTTTGTTTTGTTTTTTTGGTGTTTTTTCTTTTCGTACTTTTTTTTAAGACTTTTTGAGTCCGTTGTTATTGTTATTGTATTTGAATGCAGCTTTTGATTTCCTCAATTAATTTTTTTTTTAATCCATTACAAAAAAGACATGTGTTTTTTCAAAAAAATAGTTCCAAGACATAATATTTCAAATTTATTCGCACCAAATTAAAGATCTCACCTGATTAGTTCTTTAATTTTTTTACTCATTTTCTTGATACCTTTAGATAAAGTATGCATTATAAACTTTTGTAGTTAGTAGCACGCGCATGTCCTAGTTTTTACTATGATATTTGTGGTTGATTAGTAAAATAAATTTTAATGATTATGATTATTAAGCTGCCCCAACTAGACATGCAATTTTTTTATTCAAAAAATTTATGTCTTTTCGTAGTTGACTAACTGTTTGGGTTCGGGATGAGTATTTTCTTATGACACGATGAAATAGCAGAATTCTTATTAGAGCTATATTTTCCTTTAATTTGGGTGGTGATGTATTGTTTTCTTTCCTGTCTATATTCACTATATTCGCATCCAAATTTAACGACATTTGACATTTGCATATTTATATTCACTTTATTTGCTATTTGTGATGTACTACTAGCACAACGGAATTTACGATATTGTGGGTGGATATTGGATAAACTAGGATCGATCCATTGTTTATATGATATTTTACCGAATATCGATAGATACATCATTGATTTTTTTTTTTGTTGTGCCTCTTGGTATCCAATTATTTATCTTGAAATGAAATCTCCACATGATCGCTTCACTTTGCTAATAAGTATTTCATTATTGTTTTCACGGATATTTTAATCTTGGCTTTGGCCACGTTTGAAAGAAAGCAAAAAACATGTCGACAACTTGATCTTTGTTTGCTTCTTAATTTTCTCTAGTGTGTTTATCTTTGAATTGAAGATGATATTTCATTTCCCCGTTAGTGGACCGGACAAAAAAGGGTAAATTACATTAATCCCCTTTAACTATCACCTATTTTTGAATTGTCCCTTACTATTGTTTAAATTCGGAAATGAGTGATCGTCGAATGGGGTTTAATGCAAGCCTTTAACTTGAAAAGTTGAAATGAAACCTCCACAAACTTCAGGTGGATTCAAGAATTCTGTAGTCTAAATATTGTAATGCGAATTCAAGCCGTCCATCTCGACAATCATTTGATCAGATATGTTTGTTAACTTTTATCGATAAGAGTACTTGGTGCAACTATGGGTTTCTGCTCCCCAATTTCATGACTCTTGCACTTCTTTTCTTTTCTTTTTTTATTTTATAATTGATTCTTCAACGATTTTACAGCTTCTTTTTTTTTTTTTGCCACGTTTGAAAGAAAGCAAAAGCATGTGCAGATTCGCAACTTTTGATCTTGGTTTTGCTTTTTTCTTTTTTTTTTCTCATTTTCTATTCCAATGTTTATCATTAATTCATCTTTTGAATTTGAGATGACATTTCATTCGTCCATGAGTGGACTGTTCGACAAGAAAATCTTCATTTTCCACTCAGCGGGGTCCATAATCAAAGCGGATCGGGCCACCACTTTTGAATTTATCTACACATTACGTGTCCCTATTTCCTAGCCTGGATCCACCTTGGCCCACCAAAACGTTTATCTTGGTTACGGCTAATTGTAGGGATGGCAATTTCTCCAAACCCGATGGATACCCGCCCCACCTCCGGCTATTTGGAGGCGGATATTATTTGATTTTTCATCCAATAGGAGCGGGTATGATAGAACTTAAAGAATCCCCAGTTGAAAATGGAGTGGGTATGATTTTGTGATACCCTTCTCCGAATACCCGCCCCCGTTTCAAATTGTATACATATTTTTATGAATGTATATGTGGGCATATAGTAGTATATAAATGTATATGTATGTGTGTATATATATAAGTATGCATATTGGTATAATTTATGTATATTGTTCCGAATTAAAACTATATATAGTTTAAGTGTTAAAAAAAGTTTAATGATAGTAGTTTTTAAAATTATATATAATCTTGGTAGACTATTATTTATTCGCATCTTTCTATTCTATTTTGTTTTAAATGGTTGTTTTTGTTATTATATGACACATAAATTAGATCTTATCATCTCTCTTTTCTTTTCTTTTTTCCCAACTAGTTTGGATATAGATTTACCCGAATATACCCGATCCCCAATAGGAAGTGGGTATGGTGGATTGTCCACTATCCCTTTTGGGTATGGAGGTGGGGATGGGGAAGAACTTCACAATTGGGGATCGGGGGTAGAATAGGGTCCTCCGATCCATATCCTACCCATTGCCATCCCTAGCTAATTGGTGTTCCACTAAAAAATAATTTTTTTTAAAAAATATAAAATGTTATTCTCTTATAATACATAACATAAAAAATTCGTGGAACATCCCATCAATAGTCTCTTACATAAAGGTTATTCTCTTATTCTAAAAATACCCTTAACGGAACATCTCATCAATAGTCTTAGAACACCGGTGCCTTAACATCCTCATGTATTACATATTTTCGTGGAACCTCTCTATTTAGTATTAAATCTCATAATATGTGGTGAATAAAAGTGTTAGACTACTATGTTGATGACCCAAAACCACAAAGGTTGTGTTTTGTTAGATAGTTTGGTTTAGTTTTGATGATGTCAACAGATGTAATGAGTAGAGAGAGATGTTAAGGAAAATTGTCCCACATTGCTTAGGAGTGGAATGGGTGATCACTTTATATATGTTGGGACCTCTCCACTCATTACCAATTGGTTTTGAGATGGATATAAAGTTTCCACAAGAGATAGAGAGAGAAATGAGAGAAAAGTTGATGACATCAAAATTAAAACTAAAATTAAACTGAGAAACGAACATGACCAAAATAATTTTTTGCTGGTCACCTCTCAAGTTTGAAAAAATTTTGGGTGCAAATAAAGTACTACACACGTGATGCTCAATCGTCAATCTCGATCGTCCAAAACGTCTTGAAAGTCCCAGAGTTCTCCCTCGATCTCTCCTCTCTCTCTCTCTCACTCTCAAATTTGGACCATTCAAATTTTGAACAACCGTGATGTGCGTTGGGTACCGTCACTTGGTACCCAACCTACACGTAAGTTTTTCTCCTCAAGTTTGCACCACATGGTCCACCTGTTGTTAACTGCACAAGTGTAAAGTACGTACCTTTGGCGTACGGAATGAGAACTTTAAGGACGTGTTTGGCTGTCTTGTCCCAACATTTTTTTCTTTTTCCCATTTTCATATTTTTACTTTTCACCGAGAAAAAATAAAGACACTAGCACTTAAATGAACAATTTTACAGACTCTCTCATATAAGATATGTGGAACTCATATATGAATGGGAATCTTAATAATAGAAATTTACGATTACCGAAAGAAAAAAAAAAAGTACTAAAAAAAATACTTCAAACAATTTAATTTTGAGTCTTTATCTTTTTGTTCTTTTCTGAAGGTTTTTATATCCAATCTATTTTCAATATTTGTTTCTCTGGCAGAGAAAAATCCAAAAAAATAAATGAAGAAAATTTACCTAGAATAACGATATCCACATCACTATTTGATGTCGGGTGAATATGCCATAAATTTCCTTCGACTATCTAAACTTGACACGTGGTTTCACCAAAATCAATCTAACGGCAGAGGGGCAATCAAATAATCGTTTGGTGAATTATGATCGTGTTCAGTGGATTAAGCTCACCTCCAAATCCAAAATCATAACCGTCTTACCCAAATCTTCACTTTTTTCTTGGCCTAACCGTGGTCCAAATTGTTTATTTATACTCTATGAAAATAAAAAGAAGTGTTATTGGCACTCTTATTGACACTTTTTTTTTGTCTTTATTAAGTAAATTATTGTTACATTTTATGTATAAAGACAAAAAAAAAAAAATAGTGTCAATATAGAAAAATAAAGTGTCAATTTCAATTCTCAAAGAAAATTGCACACATTAATAGGCACATGAGCACAACATTTAAAATAAACTCCTTTGTTTGGGTAAGTAACAAACATTTATAAACTAAAAAACAATTTCCTGCCGAAGTTTTTATTTTAGAAACTAAAAAAAACCACCGCTGTTTAGACAAAAAAATGTTCAATGTTTGCAAAACTACATGCAGAACTCACGTTTAGTGACAGACTCGGGAATTTAGGCTAGCTAGTGAAACTCCTTAATAATCATAGTTGCGAAAGTTTATTTTGCTAGTCATCTACAATAATATTATTGTCAAAAACTACAACATGGACTAACTACAAAAATTTATTGTGCAAACTTTTAACCATTTGACATTGACAAATTTGTAAAATATGTTTTTTGGATAGTATATGGGAACATGTATTCTACATATATTAGAACACTTGCATAATAATGATAAATACATAAGCTTATTATATAAATTACTCCTATTTAGTTTAGAGTAGGGGCACGTGACCCCATTGGCCACACTTGAATCCGTCCCTACTCACATTCATCGAACGGCTCTGTATTGATTTTCCATTTGAACGAGTGGTGGTCTATGGTGGGTACGGTGGATTAATAAAAGTCCAAGGTTGGTATTGTTCTCTGCCTACTTCGTCCTCCATTGACCCTTCTTTCTCTCTCTCTCTCTCTCTCTCTCTCTCTCTCTCTCCTTGCGATATAAAACCACCTCAGTGCCTTCCTCTTTTGTTTCGCGAACCCACGTATAATCAAGTCGGACTTCCCACAGAAATTTTACATCTGTAAATTTTTATTTGGCCCTCTCACTAAATCTTACTCTTTCTTTTTATATCTCAGCATGGCGGGATCAGTTTACGTATACTTTTCGTAATCCGGGAACAAATCCCACCGTCCATATGCGGGCGACAATTTGAAGTTAGCCGCCGTGTTCCTCGTCACCACGACTCATGAAATTTTGGATCCGAGGATTCAGGCTCAAGCACCGGGTCACCAGACTCAACACACTTTTCCGGTACATAACCCGGATAAACCGCATCTCATCCGGGTACCACCGGCTCGACCCGCCAACGACAACCCAATCCAAACCCGTTTCCACGCTCCTCACCTGCCTTAAGAAAACAGTCAAAACCCTCTGCTCCTCCGCTTACTCGGGTCGGAGGAACTACATGCCGTTGGACAAGCCCGTGGCACCGCCGCCGAGGGGGAAGTTAGCTGTGTACGTGGGCCAGAAGGACGGCGATTACAAAAGGGTTTTGGTGCCGGTCATATATTTCAATCACCCGCTGTTTGGGGATTTGTTGAGGGAGGCGGAGAAGGAATACGGCTTTGATCATCCGGGCGGGATCACGATCCCCTGTCGCGTATCAGAGTTCGAGAGTGTCAAGACCCGGATCGATGCCGGATGCAGTAGCCGGAAGTTGCTGATGTGGAAGAACGGGTCATAAGAGGGGGTGTTCCACTAATTTAGTTGGATTTTCACAATTTTTTATATAATATTTTATAAGAAAATTATCTGTCTCGATATTTAAAAAAATATACATATTAATAATAGAACACCACCTAAGTTTGAACGGACAGCTGGTTTTTGTATCACCAGCTTGATTAGTCATTGTATGTATGGAGCTATTCACTACAGCCATGTATCACTTTGAGATATTTTTAGAAGGCGTGTTTCCGCATTATGTGATGATGACGATACAAAGATTTTTCCTTCCTTAAATTCTCCTCCTCCTTACTTTTTTGGTTTCTTAATTTCACGAGAATGGATGACATAAAAACATTCACTAGAATTTTAGCCCGTAGCCCATTCACGGGGCAATTGGAATATCTTAGCGGATCTGACGGTGAAGAGAACATTCCTTGTGATGTGGAATGAATCGGATTTGGGGTTACTGCTATGCATGGGGTGTACAATAGGTGTTGTGCACTATTTGAGCCATTTATTACTCGGATGGACAGTCTAGATTTCATCTTGTACGCATGACAATGAATAGTTTAGATGTAAAGGTGTTGAGGTGAAATCTAGGCCGTCCATCTGAGTAATAGACGACTCAGATGGTGCACAATACCTGCTATGTATCCCATGCACAGACGCAAATATCATATTTACTTTTTCTCGCCCTACTTCTAAGGATAGATAGAAAAGGTTGGAGAGCAGCAACCCCATGTCCGAATGAATTGGCAATCCATCAGTTAGATGATTTTCAAACTTTCCTTTTATCTATTTGCACTTTTTTTTTCTTTATCCATGTAAAAGAAATTATACTTTTTTCTACATTCAATTTTCACATATGGGTACGATTTGATGATTTCTTTTTTCTACATTCACTTCTCACATATGAGGGACAATTTGATGATTTATTTTTTTCTCCGTTCACTTCTCACACCCGAGGGACAATTTGATAATTTCACATGAATAAAGACGGAAAAAAAAACGAGGAATGCCAATGAATTAAATGGGACTTTAAAAGTCATTTCCCGTCTTTGTTTTAGTCCAAATATGACCTATTGCTGATGAATGTCTTTACTTGCCAAATGAATTTGTTTTGTGAATTTCAACCTTATATTTTTTAGAATAGAGTTAGATATAAAGTTTCCACAATACTCCAATCTTAAAAGAGAATATAATCTTATTAACATTATTTTTGGATCTTTATTTCAATGAACAACGAGAAACAAAATAATGAAAAAACATTGAGAAAATGAGTTTTGCACCATGCTATTGGTATATGCGCTCCTCTTTTTAATCTCCGATACAGGGAGTTTGAGTATATTTATTTATTTTCCCAGGAAATCATATACGTTCGGTTCCGGCTTTCTTGTTCCTTTAGATAAATATAAGAGTCGACCAATGTTTGTGGATTTTTACAAATGTTAACAATTTATTGCACGTTTGTTGTTTCTAAAAATGTTAGGAGAAATAGTGATGCATTTGAGGGTTCGGAAGTGTGGACTTATTATGTCATTTAATCTATGTTAAAGTTTTACAAAGTCTAATATCCACAATTTTATTTTTTTAGAATTTAGGCACTTTCAAAGGGTTCCTTCGGGTTTAGGTTTTAGAGTACATTTTCCTATTATAGGGTTTTAGTGGTTTAGGCACTTTCATAGGATACCCCAGTATTTTAGGCACTTGCATAGGAGATCCTAGGATTTTAGGCATTTTTATAGGGTACAAACTTTTATGACACTTTTATAGGGTACCCTAGGATTTAGGTTTTAGGGTGCACTTTCCTATTATAGGGTTTTAGTGGTTTAGACATTTTCATAAGGTACTATAGAGTTTTAGGCACTTTTACAGATTACCCTAAAATTTTAGGCACTTTCATAGGGTACAAACTTTTTTGGTACTTTCATAGGTGTACAAATTTTTTTTGATAAAAAAAAGAAAAAAGATGTCAGTGTTAGGACTGGATATGTTATAAACTTGTTTGGTGGATTAATGGGGTTACAAAAATTCTTTGCGTAGAACTTTTGAACAAGTTGCCCTTTAGAATAACAGTAGAGACACAATAACCGGGTACAAAACTAACCACAAAAGTCAACGTGACACTGCGTGATTGGTAATGGGAGAAGAAACACTTTGGAACTCTTTTACAATCACTAGTCTCGCAATGCCACATAAACTGCTAGGCAATCGTGGTTGGTGTTGTAGTTGGTTATTGTGTCCTTAATATTAATATTGTTGGCGTGTTTATCACCACGACATCCTTGTCGCCCATTTTGTTGGAGCTAAGAAACAACGTACAATGGGTAATCTCTAGATTCATGCATAATTACCATTTGGAAAAATTATTCAGTAGTGTGAATGCACTGTCCCGACATTCTTCAACATCCCATATTGTCACGAGACTAATACGATTAGTTATGAATTTCATGAGATTGTACGGTGTTATAATGTATTGAATTACTATGTGACGGTACTCCAAAAATACGAAATAAATTTCCGTCTCTTGGGACCTTGTGCTTGAGGTTGTCCATTGTTATAAGCCACTGGCACAACAAAGGGACATTCCTACGATTGAGGGCTTCTATTCTGTTTTAATCCTTGGTCAATGAGCATAAATTTAGGGTTTTTGATCTAGGTGACCCCTCCCTAGACCGGTAGGATTAGATATTTTCTCCTAACAAAATGGACCAATAATTTTCCGCTATTAAGACAAATCATTTCTCCGAACAAAATGGCTTAATTTTTAGGAAAACCGAGCTACATTTTGTGATAAAGACAAAAAAAAAAAAAAAAAAGCGGAAACTCAAACTTACTGAGGGGTCTTTTGGCTAAAATAATCCATAATCGGATTATTGGATTATTTGTTTTGTCTTTATTCAATTTTTTTTTTGCATTTGTTAGTTTTGCGTCAAGATTTTTTTGTTTCTGGATTCTTTTCGACGAAACGAATCTAACAACTATAAAACTATGGTCAAACCAAATATTTTTTTGAATAAAGCCGAAATACTTAGATTATTGGCCAATAATCCAAGTATTTTGGTTTTATTAAAAAAAATTTGAGTTTTGACTATAATTTTGTACTTGTTAGATTCATCTCGTCGAGAGGAGTCCAGAAACCACAAAATCTTGATGTAAAACTAACAAATGCAAAAAAAATAAATTGAATAAAGACAAAATGAATAATCTAATAATTCATAATTTGAATTATTAGCCAAAATACCCCTGAGCGTGGATCTATAACCCTTACCACATCTACATATGCATTATTTAAAGCACTGGGCTTTCCAGTGGGCTAAATTGTCCCAAGAATAAATGATTGGATTTACAGTTGAAGGGCCCCAACTACTGAGTACATCTCCAATTGCAATGATGTTTTAAGTTTGATATAGATAAATGGGCTTTCCAGTGGGCTACGTGGTCACCGACTCACCCACAGCACGTATGGGCCTCCAGTTTGTGTGAAAAATTTTTACTTTAGGATACCGATTCTCTCTCGAACGCCGCTACATACACAATAAAGTGGACTAACAAAGTGGAAAACATCCCAAAAATAACGTAGTTTTGGGGCCTGTTATTAAAAAAAAATTAAAATCAGTCTGCCTGCACCAAATCAACTCCATACACAGAGAAGAGGAGGAGAAGAAGGATGGCATGACCACCACCACCGCCGACCTCCGCCACTTCCGACAGTCCCATCCTGCGGCTCTCCACCTCTAGCAACTACCACCACCAGATTTTTTAAAACCACCACAGGATTTGAAATCATCGGTCTCACAACCACCACTACCAAGGTTTATATCTCTTCTCTCTCCCTCTCCCTCTCCCTCGCTCTCACGATGCCACTACAAGAGAAAACACATTTGGCGACCAAAAAATTTGTCGTCAAAGGGTTGTTTTTAGTCGCCCTAATACTTTGGCAACCAATATTTTAGTCGCCCAGTTTGTCGCCGAAACGTCGTCTGGGAAAGTATACGCCGACTAAAAATTTGGTTGGTCGCCAAAGGGGAGCCATACGGCGACTAAAATATTTTGTCGCCAAAGGGGAGCCATACGGCGACCAAAATTTTGTTGCCGAAAGTTCATACGAAAAAAAAAAAAATCTGCCCTTGCGTCTCTACCAAGAATTGAACCCACAACCTCCCACTTCTTAACCCAACACCTAACCACTGGGCTACTTATACATTTATGTTCTAATTGTTAGAAACAATTTATATGTATTATCTTTTCGTATATTCCTTTTTACATTAACAAATGTATAACATTATTTATCATAAATTATGTAATGCACTATATTTTATTATATATATTATTATAATATATTTTATTATATATATTTTTGGCACTAACCACCTGGACTACCTTTGCATTCAACGTCTGCACATGCTTTCTCGCCTTAAAAAGAATTGAACACCCAACACCTAACGCTGGACTAATTTTTGCATTTATGTTCCATTTGTTAGAAACAATTTATATGTATTATCTTTTCGTATATTCCTTTTTACATTGACAAATGTATAACATTATTTATCATAAATTATGTATTGCACTATATTTTATTATATATATTATCTTTTTGCGTTGTATATTTTTTGGCACTAAACATTCCACGACCAAAGCCGATGTTTGGTCGCCAAAGCCATCGCATAGGCGACAAAACAAAATTTGGTCGCCAAAGGGGAGCCATACGGCGACCAAAAAAAAAGTTGGTTGCCAAAGCTATCACATAGGCGACAAAACAAAATTTGGTCGCCAAAGGGGAGCCATACGGCGATCAAAAAAAAAGTTGGTTGCCAAAGCTATCGCATAGGCAGCAAAAAAATTTGGTCGCCAAAGGGGAGCCATACGGCGACCAAAAAAAAAGTTGGTCGCCAAAGCCATCGCATAGGCGACAAAAAAAATGTGGTCGCCAAAGGGGAGCCATACGGCGACCAAAAAAATTTGGTCGCTAATCGTGCTACAATCAGCGATTAAAATTGATTTGGTCGCCAAATGTGTTTTTTCTTGTAGTGTGCCCAATCCCCTCTCACGATGGTTTCTTGTGTGGTGGTTATGGAGTTTCACGGTGTGGGTAACAGCGTTCGGTGGCGGCTATGGAGTTTGCCGGTAGTGGAGCTCTTGTGGTGGTTGTGGAGTTTCGCTAGAGCTCGAGTGGTGGTTATGGGGTTATGGTCAGCAAGATGGTGGTGGTTGCCGGCGAAGGGGAGATGTTGGCGGCGATGGGGAGCTGCCTCTGTCTCTCTCTCTCTGAGTTTTCACGTTTTCCCTTTTCTTTTTTTTAAACAACAAGCCCCAAAACGACGTCGTTTTGGGGTTGTTGTCCACTTTGTTGTGTATGTAGCATTTTCGTTCTCTCTGCCTTTTTCAAGCCTACACCAGAAGTCTGAATCGGTTTTCTTCAGGTTTCAATCACAACTCATGGCTTTGAACAATTGGGAAGCACATAATCTAGACGGGGATGCAAACTAGTTAAGACGGCCTTTTATAGTATTTGAGCTTGGCTAATTTGCTGAAAAAGCTTGAAAATTAGTCAACTCCTTAACTCGTTGAGTTCAGTTCATTTTTCGAGCCGACATTTAAATTGTTGGATTCAGTTTGTTTACAACACGAGCTTAGAACATGAGCTCGACTTGATTGCTAAATGGAACGAACTGAGCTTCGAATAGCTTGGTTCATTTGTAGCACTACGACTAGCCATTTATAGGTATATTCCTTTCATAAGGAAAAAAAGAACTTAATGTTTCAATGCGTTTTCTTCATTTTCATCATAGACCAGATCAATGAATGATAATTACGGTGAGTTTTCACTATAATATTTCTGGTATTTTTAGTATTTTTTAAAATATAAATATTCAAATCAATTCATATATGTGAAAAGAATAACTTATTTATTTGACAACTTGTGGTTTAAAAATATCAAAAATACGATAGTGAAAACTCACTCGTATTCTCCTAACAGGCTTTAATGCTTAACTATTATGGACTCATGAACCAGTGATGACGGTGGACCAATCTTTTGAATTAAAATAATAACATTATAGCCTGTGTTCGGTTGGGAGGTTTAGTTTAATTTTGATGATGTAAGCATGTGTAATAAGTGAAGAGAGAGATAAAGAGAAAAGTGAAAAAAATGATAAAATCAGCAAAACAAAAATGAGACAAAACCATAGCTAAACTCCTAAACGAACATGCCCATAATCATTTCATGAACGAGAATACACACACTAAAAATATTCTTTTTATAGTAATTCTAGTTAAAATGGGTCCTACACAAAAGTAAAGCTTCCATATGAATGTTATTGCAGAATGTCCTCAAAAAGCAACCAATCACATAACTCTCAACCTCACTCACACTACCAAAGCATCAAAAACCAAAATCAAAATGGAAGGATGACAAAAAACCGAATAAAAACAGAACAAAACCCCCCCAAACAAAACCCCCCCAAAAAATGGTGAGGAGAACCCTTCACCCACACACCTCCACACTCCTCAAACCCCTCTCCCCTCCGACCACCACTCTCTCTCTCCTCCTCTTCCTCCTCCTCTGCTCTCTCCTCTCCAACCACCTCCACCGTGCCGCCCCCACCAACGTCTTCATCTACGCCGGCTGCTCCCAAGAAAAATTCCAACCGAACTCGGCCTACGAAACCAACCTCAACACCCTCCTCGCCTCCGCCGTCTCCTCCTCCTCCCAATCCTCCTACAACAGCTTCGCCCTGGCCAACGACACCTCAACCACACCACCCGAAGCAGCCGTCTACGGCCTATACCAGTGCCGTGGGGACTTAAATTTACAAGACTGCTCGAAATGTGTCCAAAGTGCAATTACCCAAATTAACTTGGTGTGTCCGTCCGCATTAGGGGCTAGTTTGCAATTAGACGCTTGTTTTATAAGGTATGAACACATGGATAATTCGATGTTTTTTCGGGAAGGGCCGAAGGGGTGGCATGGTGCATGTGCACAGCACGGTGTGGTGCCGGGATCTAGTCGTCCATTGCGAAAATGCACAGCCAAACTCCATATAAATCCGAACTGTCCATTGCTTAGATTAAATCTGACCCATGGATTTTTCCAATGGTCGACTGGATCACCACACCACACAGTGTTGTGCACATAGGACCCTTGATCCATTTTTTTTATTTGCAACATTAGAAGAGTCTTGCGTACTCGTTAAGTTCTCTATATATTCTTTTCTTTTTTATTGTACTCATTTTATTTTTTTATTTATATATAATGAAATTTTCTTTTGCCGAAAAATATTCAGGTACGAGCATATGGATTTCTTGGGGAAATTAGACACGGGGCTAAGGTACAAGAAGTGTAGCACGAAGAGCGTGAGTAACGACGCGGAGTTCTTTAGGAGGAGGGATGACGTCCTAGCCGACATGGAGGGGGCGATCGGGTTTCGGGTCAGTAGTTCGGGTTTGGTTGAAGGGTTTGGGCAGTGTTTGGGTGATTTGGTAGCCGCCGATTGTACGGCTTGCCTTGCGGAAGCCGTTGGGAAGCTGAAGAGCTTGTGTGGCTCGGCTGTGGCGGCTGATGTGTTCTTGGGGCAGTGTTATGCTAGGTACTGGGCTTCTGGCTATTATGATACTTCTTCTTCGGGTACGTAATATTTTTTCTTGAACGGTGAAAAAAATTATTTATGTCTGAAAATAAATTACTACGTACGTAATTCGTAATTGTATGCATGATGGTTTGTGTGTTACTTTTAGCAATTAATATACTATAACAAACTTCAAATTGTCAAAGTTATTTTTAACATTTTATAATACTTTTTTTTTTGGTCTAAAATGACGAGATTGTTGTACAACTGTAAATTTTATTTTGGTATGATCACTTTTCTTCTCCCTTCGTAACGACATTTCTCACACGAATGTGATGTGACAAACTTTTCAATTGTCAAAGCAAGAACAGCATTATCAAAATTTGACACTAGTGTTTGCTAATTTTGATGTCAACTTTTGATTTTGACATTGCATTTGGTACAAGGATGGACTTCTATAAGATGCTCACAAATTTTTGTTCACTTTTAACTGATTAAGCTATTTTTTCTTGTATCGGGTATAATAATGTTAGACTCGTGTGAAGCCTGACTTGATTTGGGTTTGCGCTTCATTGACAGCTTGGGATTTGACCTAATTGGCCAGGTCAATCGCAGGCATCCAGTCAGGTGGCCACCAAAACCTAAATAACAATATTACGGTAGAGTGAGGATATATACTCTTTAAGTTATACTCCTAAAATACTTGTTACATGCATGAAACACTTTTACTCTTTCTTTCTTTTTTTTTTTTTTTTGAACTGCTCTTTCTTTCTATTCGATATATAGCAAAACTAGATTTAGTATACATTTACCCAACAAACAAAAAAAAGTACACAATTTTGCAATTGAAAACCGCGTAAAAATTTCTACTTGATTAATTTGACAGGCCTAGTCGTTGTTCAATTTAAAACATGCTGATTACTTTAGGGAATGCACGAGACACAGAAAGAGATACCCTTTTGCGCTTTCTTTTCTTTTCTTTTTCCCTTTTGCAATTGTTTCATTTCCTACCTCTCTTTTGTTATAATTTCTTTTTTGTACGGATATTTGCAATATTCCCAATATCACATGCTCTTGCTTTTTTTGGGTGTTGTAAATTGTGATTTGTAGATTCTTCGAACGAGGATGAGGTGGGAAAAACAGTGGCCATAATCGTAGGGGCAGTGGCTGGTATCGCCGTTTTCATTGTTTTTCTCTCAGTTTGCCGCAGAGCTTGTGGTAAAATCTCTCTCATCATGTCTATCATCTAATTTTTAGTTTTAACTTATTCCAAATTGTGATCTCTCTCATATTATCGAGAATATTCTTACTTTTCCTTCACCTTCTTTTTTTTAGGGAATTGATAATCAAATCCAAAAGTTGATGGAGGGGCTCCAAGCTACAATAATTTTTTAAAACTACCCTTTTGCAAGTTCTATAATTTACTTCAGGCACTCCAAAAAAAACATACTCTTCTCCTTTTCCTCCTTTGTTAACGAGGGGTTTTTCAGTGCCGAGCGGGCATCATCCTATGTGGTGCCTGAGCGCACATCTCGGTTGTCCAAAACACCTTTTGGATGGCCTGGATTAAGAGAGAGAAAAAGAAGAGAGAGAGAGAGAGGGATAGATCTGGGCCGTATTTTACATCGTTAGTTTATTGAGCAACTTTGCAATATCTTTTGGATAAAAAAAATAAAAGTACTTTGGCGCAAAAAAAATTATTTTCTTTTTCACCAAATTAAACTACTAATAGAGATCTTTAATTCGGTGCGAAAAAAATTTGAAAAAATGTATACGAAAGTATTTTACATTGTTCGCTTGCTGAGTTGGCTTTGCAAAATCTTTCAGATAAAAAATAAAGTAATTGCGCACATAATTTTTTATTTTTTTTCCTTGCTAAAAAAATTGAAATTTTTTGTATGAAATAAATTAAACCCAAGCCAGCAATGTAAAATACTTTCGTAAATTTTTTTAAAATTTTTTCAAATCGAATTAAAAATCTCTTTGGTAGTTTATTTTGGTGCAAGAGAAAATAAAAATTATGCGCTGATTTACTTTATTTTTTTACTCGAAGGATATTACAAAGCCAACTCAATAAACCAACAATGTAAAATAATTTCGTATATAATTTTTTAAATTTTTGCCATAGAAAGAAAGATCTCTACTAGAATTTTAATTTGGTGCAAACAAAAATAAAAAAATTGTACGTGGAAATACTTTATTTTTTTTATCCAAAGGATATTGCAAAACTAGAAAAAAGAAGAAGTAACAATTGCCTTGAGTTAACAATGCCATTAACAGAGTTGGTGGGTTTAATGGAGGGGAAATATGGGCGACATGGCAGCACTAAGGGCGTTGGATAGAGGTGTCAAACAGGCAGCTTCAGACAGAGGATCCGCTGCCAACGGATAGAGGCTTTGATTCATATTTCCGTTAGGAGTGCCTCAAGTAAATGAGGAGATAATTTTGGGATAGAGTGCCTCCAATAACTTTTATATTTTGGAAAGGGTAGTTTTGTAACTTCATTAATTTTTGGAGTGCTTGTATTAAAAAAGGGAGTCACAAAATCAGCTCCTTTTTTATTATTCTTTTGATGAAAATAAGTTAAAACGGAAAGGAAAAGTAAGAATATTCTCGACTATTTTCTGTCTGTTTATTTGGAATTTTCGCTCTCCTGGCTGGTAAATTATGATTCAAGAATTTGTGGAGAGAAAAAAGTGAAAGAAAAAAATATGATAGTTTATTAAAAGATAAATAAGAATATAACAAGATAATGACGAATATTCTTGATTATTTTCTTAGCCCTTTTAGAATTTTTCATTATCTTGGCGAATCATTCCGTAAATTATGACCTCAATAGCTTAGTCAGGTGTGCTTGGATCTGAGTTTGTGGAGAGGGAAAATAAATAAATTCGAAAATTGTATTAGAGTTTATTCACTCCTAATGTCTCATGTTTGAAATTAATGTAATAGGAACTAGGTTCGGTTCATAAGGGGTTTTGCGTAATAGTCGGTCCCGCCTAGGCACTAGGCAGTGGTCCCAGTTGTACATTAGGCAACCAACTAGTTAGCGCCTAGGACGCTAGGAGGCCAACTAGTCAGCACTTAAACGCTAGACGCCCCTTTTCCGCCGGATCGCCTACCATTTTTAGAACATTGATTTTGTCCGAGTTTCAATTAGACTCTCCATTAGTGGATGATGAGAGTAGGTCTCCACTCTCCGGAAACTTATTGCAGAGCGTGTAAGTTAGATTAACTAGCTGACCTGAATTCTCAACGAAAAAAAATTGTGTATCTACTACCTAGATCATTTTTTTAGAATTTTTAGTTGAAACCCAACCCTAGTATATTTTTAAATTGATAAATCTTTCAAAGTAATGATGACATTGCCAATAATGATGATGATCTTATTCATGCAGGATGAAAGGATAACGAGATAATACTTTCTAATTTCTTTCTCAAGAAAATGGAGGGAGGTCATTATAGAAGGACCCGTATGCTTCTTACAACATAGTATATTCTTGGGACAACTCTTTATCCCACTTGTGTCCATTTTTAATGCAAGTTGTGATCAAAGAAAGGTTTGTTTTATCTTATATGGTACGGAGTATTATTTAATCTCCATCCAATCAAAAGGGCAGCTGATTCCATTTCAACTTTCAAGTAGCCAACAAAATATCGCAAAATGCACTACACGGTGTAGTGCATTATGTCAAGCCGTCCATTTCAACAATGCATGGCTCGGCTTTAATTCATCAGAGCCAATAATTGTCGAAATGAATGAATGATCAAATGACATACTATACGGTGTAGAGCATTTTGCGCACTATACCATCCCCTCTCATTTAAGCTAGAGCAATATGATGTCCCCTTTAGCTAAAATATTGGGATAAAATCATTTTTCCGAATCCCTCCTTTATTCTCTTTAACTTTATTATTGATTCACTTGACATCGGATTAAGAGGGTGTTTGGCTGATGCATTTTCCTATTTTTCCATTCTCTTTTTCAATTTTCGAGTGTTTGGGCGACACTCCTTAGAATCCGTTCCCACAAAACTCGTTCTCTGATTTTGACATTCTAGAGCAAAAACCAAAAAGAGCTTTGGAGCTCCTTTTTCATTTCTCGTTCCAATTCTAATTTCCCCTTAATTTATTGTCCCCCTTCTGACCCTTGTTTACGTTACCCTGGATTCTCTTTTTTTTTGCCGACCACAACAAAGAACAGAGAGGAAGGAGAAGCAAGTATAAATCCCTGAGATACTCAATGATTCTCGTTGCTCTGTTCATGCTATGAAATCGTTCATGGCTAGTGGGAGATCCATGGAGCTCTTCTGGTGAGAGATCCATGGCAAGTTTGGGTAAGGATTTTTTGGGTCGTGATTTGTAATGTGTATTTTTGCAGCTCTGGTGGGAATCTGTGTGGAGGTGGGAAATTGGATAGAGAGAGAGAGGTTGGGAAAGAGTGCTGGTTGAATTTTCGTGGGAAATTTTATTGGTGGGGGGAGGAGGTTGTGTTGATTTTTGGGGGGGTTAATTCATGTGAGATAGTTTGGGGGTTTCCGGTTATGCTCGATAAAACAAGGAGTAAAAAATTAATCTCAAACACCTTCTTTGTTTTACATAATTTACTTCCATTTTACATGTAACTCTTACTGGGAAGACCTCGAATTACAAGTTTGATTTACAAAAATATTTTCCAATATGAATTTAAAAAATTGCTAAAAATAATATTCATTCACAATTTTAATATCATAATAAGGAAAAAAGGGGGCAAAATTGTAAATAACCAATCCATAACTCATTTTTTCATTATTCTCCCAAATGCATTCTGCACATTTCTCCTAAACACTCCTCTCATATTCAAAATACATTCTGACCATAATCCAAAAAGCCAAAAAGCTAAAAAGTTAAACATGAAAAGCTGAAAATTAGGCTCTCAAACACCCCCTAAGAGATAGCATTTCCAATGGCTTTCTTTCTTCTTGTTTTTTTTTTTTTTGACTCGTTTACATAAAATTCTAGACTCATATTTGAAGATTAAAGTCGCGCATCTAAACACCCACACAATTGGAAAATGCAAAATTGAAAATAGAAATGTAGTAATTTTGGAAGATCCAAACACCCCTTAATTTAACTACCGGGATGGTGGCCCAGCGGTGGAGGCATCTGCCCTCCTCAACTTTGTCCCAGATTCGACTCCCAAGGGAAAACAAAGTGACTTTGTTCCTCTGTCTCCCCTAGGAGGCTCTTGGGCCTCTGCTTAGGGGGTATGATGAACACCGCTGGTGCCCGGTGACTAGGTCCCTTCCTTTGGGTTGGATTGCATTGTAGATTTTTAGATTATGGTCAACATAGATTATTAATTTATGTAGTGTTTGAAAGATATGTGCAAGATAAATTTCACAACAGTGTAAACTGTAGTGTTTGAGAGTAATGATGGATTACGATGAGGTTTTTTGCTCAAAATGCAAATTGTGTTTCCATTGTATGGATTTGTGACTGCATTTTCTCAAAATGCATTCTATAATTTGGCTCCAACAACAATAACATAACAACAATAACATAACCCATTTAGTCCCCAGTAATTGGGGGTATGGGCGGGGAATGGATAGGAGACAAACCTAACCTTTGGCAATAAATGCACAAAGTGGTCGCCCCTGCAATACCAATCAAAACAGATGGATTTGGCATGCACTCTAACCTTCAAGAATAAATGCATAAAAGTGGTTCCATGTATCACTATCAAAACAAATGGCCCCCCTATAATTTGGCTCCCAAACATCAAAAATGAAAAAATGAAAAATGGATAATATAAAAGTTGGCTCCCATATGAGTCTAGAATTATGAAAAAATGAAAAATGAACGTAGTGGGCCTCAGATGCGTTTAATGAAATCTACCGGCGCTTTTCCGATGCAGTTTCTACGGCCCGGATCAGATACAATTTAAAAAGTACTTTTACATTTACTTTAAATTCAATTTATCCTAACCGTTGATCTCAGATTAGACGGCAAGAGAGCTCAGTACACATATATAATGAGCTCATTCACTACAAGCCCCCTGGACTTCGGATGCAAAATCATTTACAAACTTTGTTTAAACAAGCAGTGGGCTCAATATGGAAGGCCTTGTTGGAGTAAGCGTGAATAGCCCAATCAAGTTCATCGTTTGCTCTACGAGGGCACGGGCTAATATTTGTCCTTTAAGTGTCTTGGCCCATCTTAACTAACTCATTTGTCCTTTTGGTTTATGCCTTCTTTTTTTTTTTTGATCCATGGTTTATGCCTTCTTGTTTTCAGGTCTTTTTGTAATTTTGTACGGAGTATCAACTTTATGCAACTTTGGTCTATATTCTTATATTTTTCAATTTTCTCATTGAGTCAAACGATGTAATGTAAAAATTATATCCAAATTTAACTAAAATTATGAGAAAACTATCCAAAAGATCATACGAAAAAGCCTTCAAAAAGTTAGGCCAAACTCATCATTAATTTGTAGTTAATTAACTGAAGAAATTGATATGTAGTTCTTTAACTTATTAAAATCCAAGCCTTCCATTTTCAAAATAGACGGTCAGATGATGCACTGCATGGTATGGTGCATTTTGAGCACTACGTCATCCCAATTCCATTTATCCTAATCTCTCAAGAATTAATTAGATTCAAATGACAAACTTTGAAACTCATCAATTTGCTATGACAACCTATAGACAATAAAAGACAAATCTACTATTTTGAACATGAAAATCACCAAAAACATAACGTAAAGAATAATATATGGTACAAAATCTCCCCAAATCCGCACAAATTCATTTTCTCTTGTTTGTTTGTTTGTTTTTTGGTGCCGGAAAATTAGGCTGGCCATGTGGAATACAATTTTTAAAAAGGGTAAGAATAATCAAAGGCCATCCTCAGCATGTCTAGTTGACTGAGTTAAGTAGAATTACACTTTTGCCCCTCCTAAAAAATAAAAAATCAAAGGCCGGATGTAAATGGAACGTTGGTGGCTGGCAGCCACAACTCGCCGGCGATGAAATTTTCGACGGTATAATGAGAAGCCACGCTAGCATCAGTAATATCATGGTATCCAGTCCGGCCAGTTCACCCTATGAGCTGTGGACGATCCCGGGCCTGTGTTCATGTACTCCCCATAGTACAAAGTGCTAAGGGCAAAATCGCCTCTCCAGGCAACCACCCAGCAGGGTTGATTAGGCTACCGAGGTACGTCTTCATGAAAACCGTGCGCGAATATTTCTTCCACGGTCATTCTAGGTACGTTTTGACCAACCCTACAAACGGTTCCAAGTCAGGGGTCGCTGTTACCTGACAAGCGTGAATTGAAATTCCGGTATTTTGGTTAGGGTCGATTCGACTCTGGGCCGTTATGGTGTTCTCCTTGCTAGGGGATATCATGCATAAAAGTTACATTTTTGTAATACTGCGGCTGCGTTGCCAAATATAAAGTTTATTGTGCCATAAATGTCGCATTCCCTGTAGAATTGTCTTTGGGAATGGACGTAAAGTGTGTCTTGGTACCCTTCGAAGTTGCACTGGTAGATGACAGAGAGGTCGGGATCAATGCGGAGGGCGACAGCCTGACCGTTTGCTGCTCCGGCCGTATTTTGAAAGAATAATGATAGGTACACATCCTTTGTGCCACTTCCAACCACACCCTCACTCACATGGGGTGTGGGGCATACATGAGTCCCACATGTGGGGACCACACCCCATGTGAGTGAGAGTGTGGTGGGGAGTGACACAAAGGATGTGCACCTATCATTTTTTATTTTGAAACGTGACGCCTTGTCCAATGAATCGGTCTCCAACCACCGCTGAATCAACGAGGTAGAAATTGTGACAAAATTAGAGTTCAATGTAGACAGCAACAAATAATATTCTTAAATTCATCCATGTGTTGGTGAAGTATTCTTGTAAAACTATATTAACAAACTCCTTCCAAAATTTCACCACTATTATTTTTGATCAATACAAAACAAAAAACTCATGAGGGGTGCTTCGGCAAAAAATCGCAAAACTGGATTTTTGGTTTTTTTCGTTTTTTCTTTATTCAATTTTTTATTTTACATTTGTTAGTTTTGCGTTAAATTTTTGTCATTTTTTAGAGCACATTCACATATTGTTATCAGAATGTCAAAACTATTGTTTTGGCGAGCCATGGTGTGAAAAAAATAATACTAATATTTTTACTTTGATAACCAAATGTCCGAACCATCCTAAAACTTAATATTTAGATTTATTAATTGGTTCCATTTTTTTTTTCACACACGGACACGTCTTTGATACTTCTAACCTATTTGTCTCCTCATTTGAATTTCAAACTACAAATATTATAAACCGTCTTTCTCAAAGGCATTTTTCTTAAATGGTATTGAATTCAATTATAACATAAGAAGAATTTGTGCTTTTTTGATATCCACAAAAGAAACTCATTTTTCTGACATTTTCACAATCTTAGTTGACGAACATAGATCGCACTTTTAGATTGACAGAATCTGTCTACCTTTTTTATTTTCCCTTTTTCATTATTAAAGCTCTCACGTAAATATGGCTTTATCCTATTCTACATATTGGTAATAAAAAAAAAAATTAATGTCATCTGTATATATACTGAATAACTACCATTTGCCATTTGGTCAACACAGCAACCTTTTACCCAAAAAAACACAGCAACCTTACACATGAAAATAGCCAATGATTCTTAATAAAAAAATATTTTTTTTCATATTTTACTAATGACATTTAGAAAATATCATATTGAAAAGTCAACAACAGGCGGAAAAACACATAAAATTCACTAAAATAAAATAAAATCTGTTTTTTTAATGATAATGAAGAAACAAAGCAAATCAAAACTAAAAAATAAAATGAGATAACTACTGTAAAAAAAAGTATTCAAAAAAAAAGAAGTTAAAAATAAGGCAAAAGTTCGATAAATTTTTCGTATTGAAAATACGAGTGATTATTTTTTAACACCGTTATCAAAACGAAAGCACATTATTTTGAACTCACCAACAGTAGCTGAAGTGAAGGTTGTATAGCCTCCTCGAACACTTCTGCTTCCAGTAATTATAGTTTTCCCAATACCATCCCCCACCAACGTAATATTATGCAAATTAAACTCCTTGAACATTATAACATCACTGTTAAACTCATAATTTTCGTGTGAAAGTTAACAGCATTTACACATAAATTCATAGACAATTATTTAGGGCAAACACACACCCCCACCCAAAAAAAAAAAAGGGAATGGAAAATAATTGTTTTGATCTTTTCAATTTGATAGACCATTTTTTAGTGCAAGATTTTTAATTTAATATTACCTAAGATCCTGGGGAATTACTTACCCATCCTATCGTATCCGATTTAACCAAAAGAAATCGTACGTAGTTCTCTACACATTATAAAAGAAAGAGGCTGAGGCACACATTTTCTGTGTGTTGTTCAAGTATAAATCTGTAGAGAGGGAGAGGGGAAGTGGGTGGTTTTTTTATTTATTTTAAATATGGGTGGGTAGTATTTTTTTGGTGGGTGGTTGAGTTCAAGTGATTTTGCTATTTTGTCTTAACAGTTAATTAATGTTATAGTGAAAATAGTTGTGAAATATAATTTCTTATGAGGGCAATATTGGAAATCACTTTTGTGACGGGGCTTCAAAAATTTGTTCAACCAATTGGATCGGAATTGGATTGGAAATTCCAGTTTTTTCATATGCCGAGTCTTTCAGTTGTTGAAGTCAAAGTGAAGGAGTCGACTCGAGAAGTCTCTCCTAGGGCTTAGCAGGATGTTGTTCCTTCGGCTAGCGTGCCAGAAGGTCTCAGCCCTTATTTGATGGATGAAGTTCCTTCTTCTTTGCCTAAATGTGTGATTGCATCATCACAGTCTGACCTTCTTCTCAACGACGTAGCTGGGGATGTTTTCCACAACGATGAAGAAGATGCATCTTCTATGGGCAGTTTGTCAAAGCTAGCTTTCCCATCCTTCTAAGGTGGAAGAGGATTCATCCTGCTGGTCTGATTGCCAATTTGCTCCTGCTACGCCTGAACGGGTCATGGATGAGGCTTCGGGAATTAGAGACATGCAAGCTAAGCGAGTAGCAATCATCTGGAGGCATAGGTCAAAGGATCCTATTGCTATGAGTCGAGGTCATCGGAAGCAGAAGAGCATTGCCAAGATGGCTGCTAATTGTGACAATGGTTGCAAGGGCATTCAGGGCTACACTCGGAGGAAACGTAAACGAAAGATGGTTATTGAGGACTGTGTTGCTAACCCTCACATTTTCCATATCCCTCAATGCTGTAATATCTTTTACTAGTCTTATGTCTTGCGCCTAATCTTTGTTTTGCAGGTATTGATCTAGGCGTTGACGGATTGGTTGGTTAGTTTTAGTCTTGGTAGGGTGTAGCTTTTTTTGCCTTGCGGAGTCTATTTTCTTGGGGTTTTGTTTGGTTAATGCTTGCTTGTGACTGTTCCCTTATCTGTTGTATGGACTATGCAACTTTGTGTTGCACTATTTTATGAATGATGATATGTTTTTTTGCTTGCTCAAAAAAATTGGTGTTCTCTCTTTCTACATTAGAATTAGAGGTGGCAATTGATAACATAACCCATGAACTCATCCAAACCCGTCCACTCATAACCCAACCCAACCCGTGTATATTGTAATATGGGTTGAACCCATATTAAACCATATTAGCATGGGTTAGATTAGGTTGAAAGTGGTTTCAAAATGGGTTTGAAATAAAAAAATTAAAAGTGCCGGGTTCTTGCATAAAAAGTCTCTGATACTTGTGTGTTTTTCGCCCAGTGTTCTGATTCGTAAATTCTAAGATTTTTCGTTGTTCATCCCATTGATCTCAAAGATTCAGAAACAAAGGTCAAATTTTTCCTAAATTTTGCGTGCTTGGGTCATGTCTGGGCCGAGGTTAAATTACTACAAAAGCGACTCCAGTTTAATCTCCTGGTAAACTACTAATAACTGAGGAAGGAAGTTGTTTAATGAGGAGAGAGAGCGAATCAATCCAAGTTATTAAAAAGTTAGAAATGTACAGCTCGGATCTCGTTGGCGCAAACACCCCTTTCGTGCCTAATCTGTAAGGAAGATTTTATCTATCACGAGTTGTTCTAACTCGTCATTTTTTCGATCGTTTCCTTTTTCAATTTTGGGTATAGTTGGAACGACTGCATACATTATTGGCCCGAATTCGGTTAGGAAATGACATGCTCAAAAATTCTCATGTCTCTAAAACTCGAGGATTTCTCTATGATCCATTGTCGCAGTTTCACGCCATTACTAGGAGTCGACTCCGGAGTACTTTGATCGCTGCATTTCTAGTCTCCCAAAAAATGGGTTGGTTTGGGTTGGGTTAGGTTTGACTTGATCCTTTTTCAATCCAACCCATATTCAACCGCATATTATTGGTCCATATTTAACCCACTCATATTCAACCTATAACCCAAATCAACCTATGTAAACCCAACCCAACCCACTCATTTGCCACCTCTAATTAGAATAGATAACATTCTTCACAAACGATTTTTTTTTTTGTTTGTAACAAAATATTGCATCATATTAAATACCAAAGTCAAAATACACAAGTCTTAGGGTATGAAACCTTTGGGCATCCACCCTTAATTGAATGGAAATACAATTAGGCATTAAATCAAATACATGAAAGCCGTAGTCCATTTGGTAACCCAAATTTGCTAAAAGATCCGCTCATCCATTTTCTTCGTGAAAGCTATGCATCACTTCCACCACTTCCAGAAGCCTTAAAAGGTACCTACCTGCAATCATTCAACAATGCAGTCAAATGATGGGTATCCGTAAATGTAGATGTAGTTGAAAGCAAATCAAACATGACTATTGAATCTGTTTCAACTTCTAATCCAATCAATCCTAGATCATATGACAATTTGAGCCTTCTCTCAATCCCCACAATTCTGCTGCTAAGTTGGTACCTACCCTATTTTCTGGCAAAAACTAGCCACCCAATTACCATGATGGTCCCAAATAATACCACCTGCCGCCGCCTCAGTATTATTATTCCATGATCCTCCGTCTGTATTGAGTTTGAACCCATTTTATTTTAGACACCTTCACCCCGTGAAATCCATTTCCTTGTCTTGCAAATGGTCATCTTACTTGCTATAAGTTCACATTCCTGAGTTGCTGAAATGATATGGTTGATAGTGCTATCCCGATTGATAGTATGAGTTCCAAAAAGCTTATTATTCCTGTTCAGCCAAATAAACCAGCAAGTGAAAGGAAAAATGTTCAACCCAGAGTTGTTAAAAGTTGACCTAGAGGTAGATTGACAATTTTTTTTTTACTCAGAAAGGAGTATCAAACGTGAAGAAATCATTGATGTCCAAAGGGATATCGTATTTTTAAATTAAGCCTTCATAAATTTTGTTCTATAATAGTAAAAAGGTATGTCTAACGGGTGCAACATCTCGTTACGGATACAAAAAAAAAAGTACACTTATACTTTAAAGGAGGGGGGGAAAGTTCTCTTCCCCCATTTTCCCCCCAAGGCTGCCTCTCCCTTCCATCTCCCTCCCCTAGATGCTGCCCCTCCCACCTCCCTTTTTCCTATTTTCTTCCTTCCTCTTCTCTTTTATCCATGGTGGTGTGGCGGTTGAGACTCTTGTCCTCAAGAGAGAAGTTCTCATGCTACACCATCATTTTTGGAATGGTGGCGACCCAAATCTACTGATCTAGGATCTCTGGCCCTCAAATCCGAGCTCGGATGCCAGATTTGTAGGTTCTCCAGCAACAACGACAGTGGCGCTTGGCAGCTGTGTCTGCGGTGGGATGAAAAGATGTGGAGCTTAGGACATTAATATATTTTTGTCATCTTCCTCCAGCCACTAATCCGCTTAGCCACATCCGAGCGGATTAGTGGCTCCATTGTTGTTGTTGTTGTTCAATTTTGTGGCTTTTGTCTTTTTTTTTTCTTTGTTTTTCTTGTATTTTCGAACCGGTAGTGTCCTTTTTTAGTTAATAATATAAGTTTTCTCGGTTCAAAAAAGTATATTCGCACTTTGAAGTAACTTAAAGTGTACTTGAAAGTACAAGTGGGACCCACACATGTACCTTTTTTTTTATAGCATTAACGGGTGCAATGTTACACCCATTAGCATTTCCAATGGCAAGAGTAAAATGTTCTATAAAATCTAGAAAATCTAAGATCTCTTCGATCTCCTTTTTTTTTTTATCAGCAAAAGTAACATTTCATGAATAACAATAATAAAATAATAAAACATTACAAGAGACAAAGGGGGGAGAGAAGAAAATGTTGGCAAGAAATTAACTAATAAAAATAAAATAGTGCATCGCCCAACACCAACATCAACCCAATGCAGATATTAGTAGTCTCTTCGCAATGAGTAATTTTTCAATGCCAAGACGGTACGACACATCTAGCTAGGTTGTCCATTTTGGCTTTGGGTGATCTGGACTTAGAGAGAGAAAAAGAAGAGAGAAAGAGGAGAGGGAGTGAGGAGAGAGAGCGTTTTAATCTTGGTCATACAATACACTTTTGGACAACCTGGATGTAACGTCCGGGTATCACGTAGGCTCGGCCACGTGGTGCCCAGTAGGTACCTAAAAAAAATTCCTTCGCAATGAACACAGTGTCATCGGAAAGAACCCCTGCACAAAAAATCACCTTGGCGCCTGAAAAAAGACACCCCTAAATCGACTAAAAAAGCTAAAGATACCAATGCAATGGGTACAGACCATGTACCGATGGCTCTGGGACCCACTTGTGAGTCCCACACAAACTATAAATTTGAATGAAACGAGGGGATTTTGGATCAAGCACTTGTGCACATCCGATTGGGTTGATTTCTCACAGAGCCCCTCAGAAAATCATTCTAAGAATAATGAACTACTCAGGTCATTCGTGTGAGACCCACAAGCTGGTCGATAAATGGTTTGTACCCATAGCTCTGTACACGTAGCAACGTTGGATATTGACCCATCCCCATAGCCATGATTGTTGCACACTCACAAAAACTATAACCCCCAAAAAGCTAATTCCTAATCCAAACCCCTAAAATACCTAACATCATGTCCGATCAAGAAAAGGGGATGGTGTTGTGCATATCGAGGTCATCTGCTACTCAGATGGATGGCCAAGTTTAGTCTTGCACTCACGACAATGAAGGGTTCTGATACAAAGGTGCCAAGATAGAATATGAGCCATCCATCCGAGCAACGAATGCCTGGATCTGCACAACAACGTGTTGTGCAAGAGTTGCACAGCAAGGACCCCTCTTAAGTCTAATCGCCTCACCCCGTAAATCAACTCCAAGAAAAAGCCCCCTAAAAACAATAACACCCATAAACCAACACCACATCATCGTCTTCAAACCTCAAGCCCCAATCCATTGCAATTTAAAATTAGTCGCCTTTGTTGTAACTCCTAAAGTATCGCCCTAACGATACAATAGCTCCTCTCACTAATGGGGCTCCAAAATCATGCGACGACCACTAAAACAACACCGGTCGCTGCTTATACGGCCAGCAAAGCCCCAACTTCGACAACCCCTAAGAAAACAACCCATTGCCTATGATGTCGTGCACCCTTGCCCACTAATGGGACGCCGAAACCCTCTGATGGTCACTGAATCGGCTCCGTATATAGTTGCGTCTGTAGTTGTGTTCGTGTTCATAGAATTACTTATATGCAACTAAATGCATTTATGGACATGGACAAGATTAAAGATTGGACTTGAGGGAGGTCAAACTAGAGAAGAGAGTTGGGTGTTAAATGCACAAGGACTTATATACATCAACTACTATGGACACAATTGGACTCGAGGGAGTTGTGTTTTAAAATTATGTTCTTGGACTTTTAAATTGCATAATTATCCATGCATCGTATATGGAGTACATCATACTACTCCTATGATCCCGTGGTTGAAGGATACAATAGGCGCTAATGTATCAAGGACCAAGTTAAGTGGCATGCATTCTTTTCCCATTCAAAAAGTTAACGAAAATGTTAGAATACTTGAAAAGTTTCCCTAAAATTATCGAAAAAGATAAATGTATGGTTGGACAAATTCGGAGAAACTTTTCATGTACTCAACAAGGTTTTAAATACCGTATCGGCACGAGTACCGGTTTTCCTATTGGTACGGTATGATTCCGGTACCGGTCAATACCGGGTACTGTATCGGATTTGCCGCAACTATATATATATATATATATATATATATATATATATATATATATATATAGAGAGAGAGAGAGAGAGAGAGAGAGAGAGAGAATCCCCTTCCTATCCAAACCTCTACGGTCCAGACTCGGTCCGGACCTCCACTTTCCGGGCCAAATTTCGACGATCCGAACCGTTTGATGTGTTTTGAAGGTGTTTTTTAGAGCACTCGTGAGGATTTGGCAAAAAAAATACCCGGAAGGGCTTGATGCAAGCAGTTTTTCATAAAAACGCACACACACACATATATATATTGAGAGAGAGGGTTCAAGAGACACAAAATTTGTCACAGAATATTACATTTTCAATCCTATTTTCTTCAATCCACTTAATCTATGTATATTTAGTACATGCTTGTTGTATTTGATGTTTGGTAGTTATAGAAGTTGAACTCATGCATCACAAACCCTTTTTAAAAACCATACCCTGTTTTTTTATAATCTCCCTGTTCAGAAATCATAGTTTTTGGATCACACTAATACCGAATTAGAAAAAATGTGTAATTGCAATATTGTAGATCTTGAAATTCTCTTAAATTTTGATATATAACTTGCCTTGATTGGAGTTCGGAGTAAAAAGTTATAGCCGAAATATGGTGACCATTTTTGTTACGTCCGGTATTAGCTGATATCCGGCAATGCGTGATTGAACACTGATGCGGTATTAGGAGTCCTTGGTACCGTTTTTATAGAAAAACTGATGACGCATTCTCGTAGAATGCGCATGCTGGCGATTGATAACCTTTGTACCTGCAGACCTACTACTCCTCAAAATTAAGTGGCTACTGCTTTTTAATGTCTCTATCACTACCGTCGATATGCGATCGGGCACGTGTCTTGCGTCAGACATTCAAGACTTTATTGATAACCTTGGTACCCAGTACCCTACTGCTCCTCAAAATTAAGTGGCTCTGTTTTAATGTCTCTCTCACTTCTTCGTAATTGGATGGCCAATTTTGTTTGTATTTCCTTTATAACCGGCTTGATAAGGTTGACTACCAGAAATGAAGACTCATCGACCAATTAGAAGAACACTAGAATGCGATTGGCAAAGACTGCTTTATTGACTTCAAAACAAAATTGATCAATTGGTTGCCGAACAGTTAAGAGAGGCTATTGGATTGGTTGAACATGAGAAAATGTATTTTATTTTATTTTATTTTTTATGAATTACGTGAAGTTGAAACATAATCATTTTTCCGAGGGAAAATTAAAATTCTTTTTGGGTAATGCACAATGTCTTGAGCCAACTTTGGCCCACCTCAAACTCATCTCTTCGGTCCCTTCCACGGCCATTTCATACGCTTATGTGTGGGTGAGAAGTTTGTCCTAAGAGTCACTAGCATCAGTGACATGCAAGAAATCGAAACTGAAGACCTTAACTCTACGGATAAAGTGAGCCCTGATATAAAAATCCGCGGGCTTGAGATAAATCCGATGTTTGTTATTTTTTTGCAAGCCGGATGTAAAATCCTTTGATAATACATATCTTTCTACAAATGGTTAAGTTTTGAACACACCCCCTAATCCAAATATAATCCGGCTCCGGCCCCCAATTACTAACCACCCCTCTAGCCTTATTGCCTCCTTGTCCTTTACACTGGCAAGAGAGAGAAAGAGAGAGATTATGCTTGCAATTGGACCCATCACTATTTGGCACTTTATTTATTTGGGACGAAATAGGAAAAATATAATTAATGCATAACCGTTTAAAATTTACTATTTGGCAATTTTGTAAGGTAGTTTTAACAAGTAAAAATAATGGGACCATAACTGTTTAAAATTATTATGATGAAAATTTGCGTGTTATCTGCAATAAGATGATTATTTGATTAATTCAAAAAGGGATAATGCTGGATATTCAAAAAATTCTATGTAAGTCCTCTACCAAAAAATTGCAAATTACAATGTCCGATCCCCAACAATAGTAGGGGTGCATGCAAACTGGTCCAGAAGCGGTAAAAATTTTTTTTACTAACATCTCAAAAGTCAAAACCAAAATGAGAAAAAAATCCCTAAAACCACATGTCATGACTCATAAGAAATGCTTCAGTGCACCCTCACCTCTCAACCACCGTTTTTCCGCACCCTATGACACCTGGGTAGAACCATGGTCCACGTGCTATTGGTTGCTCAAAAAGTACATAGCTTCATATAGGAATTAACCCTCAAACACATCTCATCCACCGCTTCACATACCCAAAAGTGAAAACCAATTTAAACATATGCCTACTTTTCTCACCACCTTGCTTCCTCTCTTAGCCATTGCAAATCTCATCTCATGTGACCAACAAGGCCTTGAGGTAGTCCAAATGGCCCGAGCCGGGGTCCAAGACGTTTTGACCTGGGCTCGGGCCTACTCGAGCCCACACGAGTCGAGCCAAGATTTGAACAATTACATGGGTGTGGCTTTAGATGACTGTGTGAAGCTGTATGAAGATACCGAGCCGCGGCTCAGGCAGCTGGTCTCCGGTGAGGAATACTACACGAGGGAGGATGCAGTGACGTGGGTTAGCGGTGCGGTGGCTAGCCATCGGAGCTGTCTGGATGGGTTGGAGGAGAAGGGAATGGTGTTTGGGGGTAATGGTGATGAGGTGGCTCAGAACCTGACTGTGATGCTTGGGGAAGCTCTGGCCTTTTATGGGTCTAAAACTGGTTTGGGACATAAGACCAATGGTACGTGTGTTTTTGTGAAACTTTGGGTTATTATGGATTGGGAAAGTGTTGGAAACATGAAACAAAACACGAAATGGGACATGAAAGTGCACTTAGCGAGCCCACTAAATGCATTTTCATGTCCCATTTCGTGTTTTGTTTCATGTATTGTACCATTTTTTGGATTGGGATTATTAGGTGACCTTGTATGTCCTAAATAAACCTATATTCTGTGTACTTCTTTTGATACTTTTCAAGGAAATTTTTCAAGCAAAGATACATATTACTATAAGTTTTTCTTACTTAAATAGCAATCTTGTGAAAGAATCTAATCTGCTGTGAGAGTCCTATGCTTCTCCTCTCAATCCCCGCAATGTAATTTTATCCCTCGATTTTTATAGTTTGAAGGGTGAAAAGATGTTTTCCTGCTAATAAATGCACGGACAAGTTATCTGACTTAGGGCTGAGGCAATCGGGCCAATCATAGTACTCATTTTAATGATTGGGAACTTCACTTCCAAGGAAAACCTCCTTTATGAATCATTCTTGAAGACAAACCTCATCACATTCGTTTTCAAAGCATGTACTATATAAAAAGGAAATTAAAAATACATGATTTGGCAATTTTATATAGCCATTTGTGGTTTGAACACTTGGGCTTAGAAGATGAATGAGCCATACAATTATGATCTAGTAGACGAGAAATTTTTTAAATACAACGGGTATTTATAACACCTCTATCACATAGAGCGTGATCTATATATATAGGAGACTCTCATTGTCTGACAGGACATTACAAATAATTGTTGTCTAAAAAAATTTCGTAGTAGACCCCTCAAATTTTCGGACCTGGAGGGCAAAGGGACAGCATGCATGTTGTCTCCATCCGAGCCGTCCGCGTGCTCAGCGACCAATGGTCCAAATCAATTCGGTAATGAATGGTACAGATCTGTTTGGGTTCAAACAGATTGAGCTGTTGATCGCCGAGCACAAATGACTCGGATGGAGATAACATGCATGCTGGGGACAGCACCATGTTCCAATTCCCAATTTTCTCCTCAGCCAAAGAGACGAGCTAGTTTCTACAAAAACCATGTTTGCAAGACAAATATAATGATACATCTTTTTTGTCCTTATCCCTTTTGTGTGTTTTTTGGTCACAAAATTTATTTAGGACGGCAAAGAAGACCCCGCCCAAGCCAAACCGGGGGCCTATTAGGAACATGGAACGCAGCCACATCCAGAGCCGACCTTGTAGTAGCTCAAGATGGGTCCGGCAATCACAAGACCATAAACGAGGCGGTGGCTGCGGTCGGTAGAATGGGCCGAAGGCAATCGGAGAGAGTGGTAATCCACGTCAAAGCCGGGGTGTACCGTGAGAGGGTGGAGATTGGAAGGAACTTGAAGCACCTCATGTTTGTGGGCGATGGCATGGATAAGACCATTGTCACTGGCAATGCAAATGTTGTGGATGGTGCTAGCACTGTGAGCTCAGCCACGTTTGGTAAGACCAATGATTAAACATATACGTATTTATATTGAGACAGGGTATACACAGAATTTCTGAATAGATTTTTCATAAATCACTAACTACTACGGAGTACATTTTTTTCAATCAAATGTCTTACTCCCTCCGTCCCTTTTTAAATGTGTTACTTGGGATTCTGTGCAATTTTCAACGGCTTATAACTTTTAATTTATAATAGTTTTTATGATTTTGAAAATTTTGTATAATAGAAATAATTAAGATCTATCAAACAAGATCCATAATGCATATGTTTTGAGGTTCACATTAAAAGTTATAAGCCGTTGAAAATGGCACAGAATCCCAAGTAACACATTTAAAAAGGGACGGAGGGAGTATCATTTTATACGAGTTCTCTACTACCTCCAATGATTTGAGTTTATTTTTCCTTTAGCTTGCTGCTCATTTTGTTAAATTTTGACAAAGCTACTCTAATGGTGCAAGCCATATTTTTACCCTAATTTACCAACCTTGCTATTAGTATCAACCGGAGGTTACCAACCAAGCACAAACGGTGTCAGGACCTCTTGTGGATCCCAAACGGTCAATCCCAACCGTTAATTCATCTCAAAATCGAATTCCGAAGGGCCAAACAGGGAATCAAATCAATCGAATGGCTCTATAAGCTTGATCTAAAATCATCCCATTTCATTCAAATTTTGAAATTCGATTTTGAGATGAATCAACGGTTCGGGTTGACAGTTTGGGATCCATAAGGGTGTCCCAGAGCCATCTGTGCATCATCGGTACAGGAGTGGTCGGTACCCCTTGATTTACCGTTAATTTGCCACGACTACTGGATTATTGGATAAATTACAGGATATAAGAACCATACAGGAATAACATGGTAACAAGTGTCATTTACGTCGGCAACAAAAATGTTCCTCGTACCCAAAAGTGAACAATTGTGGTTTTGGTTCTTACAGGAGTATCAGGGGATGGGTTTTGGGCAAGGGACATGACATTTGAGAACACTGCCGGACCCCAAAAGCAACAAGCAGTGGCATTGAGAGTGAGCTCAGATCTCGCAGTCTTCTACCGATGCAGCATCAAAGGCTACCAAGACACGCTTCACGCGCATTCTCAAAGGCAGTTCTATCGCGATTGTCAAATCTATGGCACGATCGATTTCATCTTTGGTGATGCCCCAGTAGTCCTCCAAAACTGTGACATCTATGTGAGGAAGCCCATGGACCACCAATCCAACATGATAACTGCACAGGGAAGGGATAATCCAAACGAAAACACCGGCATTTGTATAGAGAATTCACGGGTTAGGCCAGCGCCTGAGTTTACTGCGTTTAAGGGCCGGTTCAAGAGTTACTTGGGCCGGCCCTGGAGAAAGTACTCTCGGACGGTCTTTTTGAAGACGGATCTTGACGGGCTGATTGATCCAAGAGGATGGACCGAATGGAATGGCGGATTTGCCCTTTCTACTCTATATTATGGGGAGTACATGAATTCAGGCGTTGGCGCTTCTACTAGGGGACGGGTGAGATGGGTTGGGTTTCATGTGATCCGTGACCCGAAGGAAGCTAGCCCATTTACGGTTAGGAACTTTATACAGGGAGAGTCGTGGATCCCGGCCACTGGTGTGCCCTATTGGCCCGACATTTGATTTTCCCCTTACAATATGGTTTTAATGTTGGGGGATGAAATTGTACTTAGAAACATGAACTCTTAACAAACTGTTTTAGTGCATATGACATTATAGGAAAAGACTACAATATACATTCATTATTTGGGTGTATCATAGACACCTATTGTATGGTCTAGATTATGTCATTTCATCGGCCATCGTAATATTTTTTAGTTTTTTGTAATTTTTCAGCAATATGATTCATAACAATTTCTATGATTCGTAACATTTTGGTGTGTCTTGTAACTTTTGCAAAAAATTGGTAACTTTGGCAAAAAATTCATAACTTTTATAGGAGTATGTATCATATACACTAAAATAAGGGGTGTGTATCGTAACATTTTCCTACATTATAAACCGTTTGTAAGTGTTCGGTTCTTTTTACTTCTTTGCAATGGAAAATGATTATATGCGAGTGTGTTAGAGAGAGTTTCAATCTCCTCCCTCAGATTAACTTTGGAAAAATCAAATCTAATCAGGCGATTGTGTTTTGTTGATTCAATTACCTCAATTAAGAGGATTTTTTTTAATAAGTGAAGAAATGCAAACCAAGAAACTTAGGAAATCACAGAACAATAAAGAAACAAGACACTTCGATCGATGAATCAAAGATAAACTTACTTCGAAATTGTCTCCAACTTCAAATACAGAGTAACAGAACTTCGAACAGATGATTGTTACAAGAACAACCGAGATAGGGGTGATTGTCACAAGAACAATCGAGATAAATCCTAATCTACTTCAAACTAAGTTCGAAATCCTAAACTACTTTGCCAATGAACAAACTAAGCATCAGTTTTTTTGATAGCTATTTGTTGAAGATTTGTCCGGGGCTTTTCACTCTTCAATTTCTTCTATTTATAGACGTTGCTTGTAATTTGAACTTCCCGCTCCATGAATTTGAATCTGGATTGCTTCAAACTCTAACTTCCACTCTGGGAGTCGGCAGTTATTTTTCCTCCACGTATGAAGTTGAATTATTTCTTCTTCCAAAAGTTTTAAATCTGCACGTTTGTTTAAACCAACTCAAATGATAACATGTTAAGGGAATAACTGCCTTCCAGAAGTATTCCACGTGTTCTAACTGCTAATTGCCTTGTTTCGCAAGTTTACACGTGGAGTTTGTGTGTTCAGCAGTTAATATTATGGCTTCGAAGCCAATCTATATTTTAACAATGGCTTGTAACTGCCAATAACTGCTCTTCCAGTTTGAGAAATGATACGACAACGTATTTACTCAATTTTACCTTATTAATCCAGTGTATCTTCATTGACAGATAATTGGCAATATTTGGCACTTTTGATTACGTGTCAATTAATTATTGGATTAGTTAATTTAATATGTAAATAGTAAGTACTCAATTGATATCTGTAATTGGGAAACTTAATTTGGGCCTCTGATAGTCTCCCCTTATGGAGATTCTATTGTGTCAAAAGGCATTTACCCGGTTCAACAATTATGGGCTATTTTGGCTTAAAAGCCAAAAACTGAATTATTGGATTATTCTTTGTCTTTATTCAAAAAAAAATTGCATTTGCTAGTTTTGCGTCAAGATTTTGTAGTTTCTGGATCTCTCTCATCGAGATGAATCCAAAGAATATAAAATTGTAGTCAAAAGTAATACTAGTTTTTTGAATAAAACCAAAATAAGTGGATTATTGACCAATAATCCACCTATTTTGACTTTATTCAAAAAAATATTTGGTTTGATCATAAATTAATACTTGTTAGATTTGTCTGGTCGAGAGAAATCCAGAAACCACAAAATCTTGACGCAAAATTAACAAATACAAAAAAAAAATTAAATAAAGACAAAACGAATAATCCAATAATCCAGTTTTGGCTTTTAAGCCAAAGTAACCCTATATGTCGCCCCGGTTTCAAAAGACAATGTTGACAAGAGGTCAACTGAAAAAACTCCAACCCCACCCTTCTCTCATAAAAGGCAACCCATAATAATATATTGTGTAATGGATTTGTATTGACTTCCTCCGTCTATGTATTTTTGTTAGTCTATCTTGGGCATTCATGTCATGTTTTAAATTATTTATAATTTTTAATTCATAAGGGTTTCATGATTTTGAAAAGTTTTATAATAAAACTAATTTGAGATTTATCAAAAAAGATTCAGATTAAATATTTTCAGAGATTTGTATTGAAAAATATGTGCAATAGTGAAAGTGTACAAACCAATGCGGATGAGGGCGGTAGTATTTTCCACTTTACGAGGCAATATTCAAGTTGGTTGGTAGTTTTGAGAAAAGTTTTGATAATAATAGTTTCGTATTGGGTTGCGTAATCTTTTATCTATAGATAATTTTTTTTTAATTTTTATAAAAAAAATTACTTTTTAAATGGGGATACGCAACATACATCTAAAAAGTATAAATAAATAAATAATTGAATGAAAATTAAATAAATAATTGGATGAAAAACTATTCTTAAAGACCACAAACATGAGTGACAAAATAAAAATAAATTTCCAAAACTGAAAACCATACGGTAAGAAAATAATTACATGTGTCCTGCTTCTTTGACTTCGTTAAAATCCAGAATATACACCCTTTTCCAAAACCCTAGTCCCCAATCTCTCTCTCTCTCTCTCTCTCTCTCCATCATATTCATCCACATTCGGGACTCGCTTTATCAATTCAAGGTCTCTGCTTCAGAATCAATTCTTATTCCTCACATCCTGTTAATAAGATTCTCTGTTCGATTCCATGACACTTGCACTTGGAACTGGTTTTGTGATTACAGGGATCAATTTGATGGCCGGTGGATCCGATGCGGCTGTATCTACCTTATCGTGTGCTCAGTGCGGCAAGCCTGCACATCTTCAGTACGTAATCTTACACTTTCCAATAGTAAATGATTCTTGATCAGTCTCCTAGTTATTTACCTTGGAAAGAACAGTCTTTTTGTTGTTTTTGGAATTCACACGCACATTCTGGCATATGAATGCTTTACTTCGACGTTGTCTTCTAAGGAATTTAATTTTGAGCGATCAAGAGGGAGTTGAGGTATTGAGAAGGATGACTGTGTGTGTTAGTGATGAATTGAATACTTTCTCATCGAATTAAAACGAACTGATTACAGGTGTCTCGGCTGCGGACTATGCAACCCTTTTAACTACCATTTAACTCAAGCTACTTAACCCTTGATTGGGAATTAGAGTTAACTACTGATTGCACTAAAAATCGAAACGAATTTATTACAGGTGTCTCGGCTGCTGACTACAGAACTAGAGACCCTATTCACAACCATTTAACTCAAGCTATATGCTTACTTAACCCTTGGTTTAGTAAATTAGAGTTAACTAACTGACTGCACTTCACTAATACCTAAACCTGCTTCATTGGATATTTGTTCATTGTTAAATAGATAAAAATAGCAACTTTAGAACTGTCACTCAGTGATTAGTTTTCAGAGAGATAGTCAGGTTCATTGGTTATTAAGTTAATAGTTTGTTCGCTGATATTCTGTCCCTGTATTTCCAGGTGCCCCAAGTGTGTGGAATTGAAGCTTCCTCGGGAAGGAGCCTCTTTTTGGTTTGTAATCACTTCCTTGATCTTGTCAATGTAGTTTTGGTTGCTGCTAATTACCACTAAATAGCCCCAGGGAAAATAATGCAATTAGCAATGTAGTGAGATAGGCTTTTTCAGTTTGATGTGTTACCTTACCAGTCACCACTTGTTGTTTGTATATTTTCCAGCTGTTATTGACCTTTATGGAATTTATATTGATAAAGTGGTGCCTCTTACCAGCTCCCAGGACTGTTTCAAGTCATCCTGGAGCACTCATAAGTCGGTTCATTTAAAGGAAAAGTTATCTGCACTTGGGATTGGTTCTTCTGCTGAACAAAATTCAGCCTCACCAAATGATGGCTGGTTATATTGCATAAAGAAAGGGCAGGCTCGAACACCTAAGCTTCCCCATTTTGATTGGACAGGGTAATTTAATGTTTAAATTTTTATTCTTCTGTATGATGTATTGCGTGCTCAGTTTTTGGTGTTTGCATGGGGAGGAAACGTTAATCTCATTTTTTTGTGGCGCTGATAACGCATGGTAGTTCTATGTGTGCTTGATATCATTTGAATC
Organism: Vaccinium macrocarpon; assembly: GCA_022606695.1. Taxonomy (NCBI): domain Eukaryota; kingdom Viridiplantae; phylum Streptophyta; class Magnoliopsida; order Ericales; family Ericaceae; genus Vaccinium; species Vaccinium macrocarpon. Next base: position 3,760,621 of record CM040176.1, on the reverse strand, counting down.
TGAAGATGGGCAATTGGGATTCTTTTTTGTTCTTGTTGCTTTATAGTTTTTTGCTCCGCATTCATCTAAATAAAGTTCGTTTCCCCCCATGAAACTCCAATTCGTGATGCTATTCCTCAGGTCCCTTAGGCCGTATCCTATATCAAGAAGGCGTGCAATACCTGCTCACATTGACCTACCTGACTGGGCAATTGACGTGAGTAATTTGACTTCTTTTTATGTCAAGCCTTTGCTTCTCTCTCTCTCTCTCTCTCTCTCTCTCTCTCTCTCTCTCTCTCTCTCTCTCTCTCTCTCTCTCTCTCTCTCTCTGTGTTGTGTGTTTTGTACTTGCCAATGCATTGCATATTTTTTTAGGTGAATACTTATCAAAAGATATTTTCATGGGGTGATATTTTAGCAGTTTGATTGATTTATCATTTTTCTTTGGGATGTGAGCATGTTTATCTCTCTATGAACTTAGCTTATACATTCCATGTGGTTCAGACCTCTGTTTTATCTGGATGTTTGCATTACTTTTTTGTTACTATAATTGCTTCCCTTTTTTTCTTGTTATGTGCCCCTCCAATATTTCCACAAACAGTAATTCGCTTTTGTTTAAACGCAGGGAATCCCTAAAATTGAGCCCAATAGTGATTTTCAGCGTGTCGTTGAGGTAATATTTTGTTTGGAAAAGTTGTTCTTTAAGTTGTACTTGAATTTCCATCCCAGTTGGCCATTTTGCCACCAGGCAGTCTGATGGTTTTTTAACTTCTGATTTCTTTCATGAAGATCAAGACCCTTGCGCAAATTGAGAGAATGAGAGAAACTTGCCGGGTAAGCTCTCTCTCTCTCTCTCTCTCTCTCTCTCTCTCTCTCTCTCACACACACACACACACACACACACACACACACACACGCGCGCGCGGCACACGGAACACATACCTATACAAAGATAGATGGAAAAGGAAGTTTAGGAGTTTCATTAGCGAACCTGTCTTATTAGGTTCCAGTGATTCTGTATATCATGTATGCCTCCAAACTTGTGTGGAGTCACCATATTCTAATTTGTTGTTGTCAGCTGAATATGTGGGGAAGTGGAATAAACTAACATCTTGTAACTAGGCAAATATTTAATTACTATAATAGAAGGAAAATATTTGCTTGAAGGCAAGGCCTCTGACCGTTGGAATGTCTAATCTTAAGTCTATCGAAATGAAATCTTACCAAAGTTTCGTATCATCATACGGAGTATATGGTTAGGGTCAAAATCAAAGTCTTTTTGTTATAGTGAAAAAATTGAAGGGAAAAGAGGGGGAAAAAGTTCTTAGATCCTTCTGAACCTCTCATCGCCCATTCAGAAATATTGATTCTGTATCCTGCTATTTTGATTTGTTTCCTTTAGATCGCAAGGGGGGTTCTTGATGCTGCTGCTCGTGTAATTCGGCCAGGTGTGACAACTGATGAAATTGATGACGTGGTTCATGAAGCAACAATTGCTGCTGGTATGTTGACTCCATCAATGAACTCTGCAATAGTCGCAATTACTGTTTACTATCTTGTTGGTTTTATAAGGTTTATTAAACTATAGCAAATAAACATCTTTTGAAAGAGTATGAAGAACTGATCTTGCTAGTGAAGAAGAGAGGCAAATGAGAAATGTAAGATAAAAAATAGGCTACATGCTTGCGACCTAGCGTTGTGGAGTTTGTAGAGTAGGATGCCCCAAGCGTAGGGTTAGGTTAGTTTTAGCATAATACCAGGAAGTTTGGGGTCAATTTCCATAGGGAGGTGAAGGAACTTATTTGGAGGATCGTTTCAAGAGGGGTTTTAGCGTTAGGACAGCCAACCTTTAGAGTGGATGTAGTGTGGAATTCTTTCTTCTACCTCCTAACTTGACTAGAAAATAAAGTTTAACTAGAAATGAAAGGCGGCAAGGTCTGGGGATTAATCAACATCCAAGACTTAGGTTAGTTTACTCTTCTCATAGATAATACGGTGAGAGACATGGCTAGGGTTCTCAACTGGACGATTTGACAATAAAATCATTTCACTTCTAAAGATGCGTTCGAAAATGGGGAAAGAGTTCTTTGAGACATTTTGTCAAACTCTTAACATAGCTCCAAGCACTAGATGTGTCAAGAGATCAAGTCCTTGCCTACACATAATCAAGGAGGTTAACAACCCTAGGTTCTGTTACATAAAGATGAACCGTACCCATCCATAAACAAACATTGATCATTTCATGAGAGAAGAGCCAAACCCACTTAAATCATGGGATTTTAATCATTCCATGACCAAACCTTAATCACTACTCACCCATGGTGGGTGTAAACAACAAGAGAATTGAGAAGGAAATGCAAAACATAACTTTTACTGAAAAAAACTAAAGATATATATAAATTAAAGGTGCACTTACAATATTAATGAAGGACTTAGCCTTAAATCCAAAAGAAACTACTCTAAAGTTAAGAGAGATGGTGGAGAAAACTAAAGGGAAGGAGGAGGGAGGGTAGAGAAAGAAAGCTTAGGTAGTTGATAACCCTAGAAAACTGAGGTAAAAGCCCCCAAAAGTCGTGTCAAACTATTACAAAAATGCCCCTAGTTAGGTCTTGATCGGGTACCAAAGTTCTAGAAATTATGAACTTAAACTGGTACAAGGAAAAGTGGTGAACGGGCTCTGAACCGGTACTAGCAAAAATGGTGAACTGGTACAAGTTTTGAAGGCAAATTTTTTACCCAACTTTGCCGGTTCTCCCCGGCTTCATCCGAACTCGGAATGAGGCGATTCTTGAACCGTTAGAAAGTTCTATGAGTCTACTTTCAAACCCAATTGACCCCACATTCATGGCCTTTGTATCTTAAGAGAAATGAGCCTTTTCCTATCAGTGTCTAATTTTTTCGAGGCTCATAGCTCTAGATTTTCTTGTTCCTTTGTTATGGGCCTTCCTTGAACCTTCCAAAGCTCCTCGAATCGACTTCTAAGCTTTGGCGATTGTCCTCGGCATTGCGGGACTTAAGTACTACCGGATGCAACCGGGATTGTTTGGAGCTTTGGATACACCTTTTAGCTCCGATTTTTTGAAACTCATCAAAAGCACACATTGCGCAAAATCAATTGTATAAAGCCAAAATATGCATTTGTGTGTGATAAAATTGAGCAAGATAAGCCCTGTTATTTACATTATTTAGGGGTCATCACTACAATTGTGCAACGCCAATGCTCTGGATGTTGAATGAAAGAAGCATGGTAATGTGCACATAAATCAAAATGATTCTTGGGTCTGCCCTCTCTGATGCTTTTTGGCTTTGATTTGAGGGCATGATTCCGCATATTCTGGGAGCAACCACTTTGTGCATTTATTGCCAAAGGTTAGGTCTGCCTCCTATCCATCCCCCCAATTATTGGGGACTAAATGGGTTATGCTATTGTTGTTGTTGTAGGGGTTATCACTACACTAAACTATTTCTTTTCCCTTTTCTTTCCCCGGGTTTGGCGTAGTTTTCTATCTCATATTTCAAGTTGCATACAGCTGGGCTGAATGTTTTTTTGAGCAAATAAGTCACCAATATATGTCTGTGTGAAGCATTTGTGTTTGTGTTTGCCAGCCTATGCAATTTGTCTATGTTTTAGACGGCATTCTTACAGAATTGGCAACACGATTCATATGCATGTGTGAGATGCGCGGTTATTTCAATGTCCTGTTGTTCTAATTTAATTTTCAGCTATTGTTTTTACCACTATTGTGATTATAACAACTCATATATTGGTTCTGTGATGTTGATTGCTACGGACTTTTGGTTGATGTTAACCATTTTGCCTGTTTTATTAAAAAATGAATTAAGAAAAAAGAGATTAATCCCGAAAGGCCAAAAGTAGTGAGAGCTATTCGAGAGTACAAGAGTCGAACTTGAAGAGTTTAAAAGAAGTGTGTCCAAGATGCTTCTTCTGTGTGGTCTATTCTTTACTTGATTAATAGAAAGTGTGTTGAGGTATGCTGGGTGGGTTACGTCTATATAGTTTATGGCTAAGACAGATTGCTAAGCTTATAGGATGTAACACCATGATTTTAGCCTTTGGTAATAGAGATGATGGCTTTTGGGTTCGGCAAGTATGAATTACTGATGTATGCCCCTACCAATATCTTCTCCGTGTCTTTTTTTTTTCCATATCTCATCTTTGTTAAGCGTGTACTGCCTTTTATCTTTTACCGTAGATTCTCGAAAGATGTATTAGTATTAACAACTACCTATTAGTATCAAGAGCCCTTGCTTCTTAATTTGTGAGTTTTCTGGCCTATGGGCCTTTAAACTTTTTTGACCTTTTGGATTCTGCCAGTTTGTAGTGGGAGTAGTAATATTTGGGTTTGCTTACTATTACTCTGGTTTTACCTGTTGTAGGAGGATATCCATCTCCACTAAATTATCATTTTTTCCCGAAGTCATGCTGCACGTAGGTACTTTTTTTTGTGTTTATGTCCTTTGATTACCTTGTACTGTATCATAGATTAAGCAAACATGACTCTTCTGGTTGTCTCAGGTCAATTAATGAAGTAATCTGCCATGGAATTCCAGATGCAAGGTACTAACTATTTCGTACTCACATGCTCTGTGTTTTCTCATTTAGTTGCTATGCTACAAGCACTATTTAAACCCATATGATAAATAATTTTTGGAAGTATTAGAGTTTTTCATTCTCCAATTGTATGATACCTATTCATGTATTACGATGTCTGGTATAAGAGCAGTTTGATCATTACAGTTGGATATCTTACTAATATGCTAGTCCCTTCATCATTCGTGAATACTCAATGTTTTTCCCTTTCTGTATACTACAGGGCTATTCTCTGTGTCCTTGGGAATATGTGTCTTTCAGTGTGTTCCCTGATGCCTCTAGTTGTATGCAATTTAATTTGTCAGGTACAATAATGCCCAAACCTCCTAAAGCGGTAACAAGAAGAGGTTTATAACTGAAGAATTCTTGGTAAATTTTTTCGGATTTTTTACTCCAGAACTGGAATTCTCATTTTAAAAACATATCACATCAAGACAAAAGGGTAGCAACGTTTAATGATCCGAGCGGGAAACCAACTGGGGCCAATTTGTCAGGGAAAGTGCCCTTTGCATGTTAAGGTTTATCAATAATCATCTAATTTTTCAAGTTTAAGATTATTCCCGAAAGTTTTCCTATTCCTTTCCGTCATCTTGCACTAAATTTCACACTGGGGGCCGTCTTCAATCTTTTGGGGCATCTATCAGAAATCTTGCCATTGTAGGCTTAAACAAGTTGATACAAAACTAGGAATCCTTAAGGTCCATAATTACCCCAATTATGGAAGAACAAAAGGTGGATACATTGTCCTCGATCTCATTTGATAATTTACAGCAGTCCATCAAGTTTGGATAATTGGATGGCCGTTAACTTGATTCTAAGTCGAGCCTGAGTGATGCTTTTCTGATCATATGGTTGCTACTTGTTTCAGGAAATTAGAGGATGGCGATATTATAAATGTTGATGTTACTGTGAATTATAAAGGTGTCCATGGTAAGGTTCATGTGCTTTCTAAATTGCTTTGAGTAGCATCATAATATGTACAGTAAGAACTGGAACATTGTGTGGGTTATTGCCCATTCTGCAGGTGACCTCAATGAAACTTTCTTTGTGGGGAATGTTGATGAAGCATCTCGACAGTTGGTCCAATGTACTTATGAGTGCTTGGAGAAGGCAATTGCAATCGGTGTGTTTCTGCTCTATATAATGCCAACTAAGTAAATTCAACCTCTATGGAACTTCATATGGTCACATCTTGTTACACCTTAAGCCTTCTGTTTTTCCTTCTGTGGTCATTTGTGTGCCTTTAATATTTATTGATCCCTCTAGAAATTGGCACATCATCCTATTAGTATTACCCCTTGCCTTTTGTGTTTCCTGATGATATATTTGCAATTCAATGAACAGGATTACTTTTTTTCTTGCTTTATTGTTAATCTTCGGAAGTAAAAAATATTTCTTCTTGATATACCAAGTTTTACCTTAAAGGTTTGCTAAGGTTTGGTACCGAGAGGTGGAAGCGGGGTCGCTGCCGTGCAGCCAGTGCACTACACCATGCAGCGCACATCACAGCCGTCCATCTCGGAAATCAATGGTCCAAATTTGCTGAAGTTTTTTTACTGAAAAAGCGTCTGCAAATCTGGCCCATTGAAAACACTTTCGGATGACTGAGATGCTACGCTGCACGGTGCAGTGCGGTAGGATCCCCGCTTCCACGGAGAGGTATCACCTCTAACTGGACCTAAATTCTGCAAATAGAAAGGGTAGATTATCATGGCCGTGTTTGTTTCATAGTTTTAGTTTTGTTTTGTAATCATTACACTCATTTCTCTCTCTATCTCTCTCCAGTCATTACACCTTTTTCCAAAACTAAACTAAACTAAAACTACTAAACGAACAAGGCCCATGTATTCCTGATTTTCATTCTTGCGATCTTAACATGAACTTTTTCCTTTTCCTTTCGTAAAGTGTAGTTCCTACAACCCCAAGGGGTTAGCCTAGTGGTCAAGGCTTGGGACTTAGGGGTTTGCTCCCTCTTCAAGGTCTCAGGTTCGAAACCTCGTAGGTGCTATCAACTTCATTGGGGCCAGTCCATACACAGCTTTGCTTTGGCTTTGATTAAGAATCATGCTAGTGGACGGTGGGATTGGTCTCCCAAGATTAGTAGAGTTGAGGTGCACGAAAGCTGGCTCAAAGGATTTGGAGAGTTGAGTTGCGTGAAAGCTGGCCCAGACACCTAATTATCAAAAACAAGTGTAGTTCCTACTGGTTGACCTGTATTAAAATATGAGAGAGAGATTTACTCCCTTGATCAGGATTTATGTGTCTGCTATAATTACACTATAGCTCATTCATTGCTGCGCTACTTTAAACCGGCTTCCTTTTCTGTCATATTTCCCATCAAATCGGGATTTTAATCTTATTTTTTTATTTTCTGTGACTTCTGTCAACGGTCATCAGTGAAACCAGGGGTTAGATTCAGGGAAATTGGGGAAGTGATTAGTCGACATGCTTCAATGTCTGGATTCTCTGTGGTAAGTGGTAACAATATGCTTCACTTCCATGTATACAGCAGTTTATAGATTGAAATGTCTGAGAATTAACGTATTGATATTCCCGTCATGTTAAAATAGGTGAAATCATACTGTGGTCATGGAATTGGAGAGCTCTTCCACTGTGCACCAAATATACCCCATTATGCAAGTATCCTTGTTTAAAATGTCTTTGGGATTGTTGTCCCCCACTGTGTATCTTTTTGTCTTGTATTCATAATACCTTTTTTTATGAAGTTATCAATCATGTACTGCAAGCATTGGAATGTAAATAACAAGCCAATGGTTTTGTTATTTCTTCATTGACCTTAACCTAAACCAGGAAATAAAGCAGTTGGTGTGATGAAGGCCGGGCAAACCTTTTCGATAGAACCTATGATTAATGCAGGTATTTGTAGTTACTTTTCTAACAACAATGAGCCTGTTTGTTGAAGAACTTCGCAACTGGATGCTTACATCTTGATGGTTTCGGTAATAGGTGTTTGGCGTGATCGGATGTGGCCTGATGGATGGACTTCTGTAACTGCAGATGGCAAGCGCAGTGCTCAGTTTGAGCACACACTTTTGGTAACTTCTTGTTTACCCCTTGCCTGTTTCTGCTTTCGTACGTGGCCTCATCTCATACGTTGCATTTGTTTAGGACTCTCAGATTTGTTATTGTTATGGAGCCTTCACAATTTATAGATAGAGACATCTCAGTTATATATAAGATGGGAACAGCGACTGGAAATGATGTTTGCTACAAGGTGTGATGAGTAACGTTTAATCCCACCGTATGCATCGAACTTTGGGTATAGCATATGTAATGACTTGCGTGTAGGAGTTGTCCCTACTGCTTTCTTCGAGTATAGGGTAAAGAGTGTTTCAATCATGAAACTGGATGGTCCCTAGGGCCCTACACCTGCAACCCGCTTATTAACCCTTACAAGCCAGGTATGAAAATTCTCATACCAGATAAAAACCAGTGCATGCTTGGGTCTGCATGTGCCACACCTGTTACAATCTGGAAAACACAAAGCACCAGCGCAGTTGGTGAAAGTGAAAAAGAAAGTGACAATACCACATAAGACCACATCCACATGAGCATAGATGCTTTCCATTTAGAATATTTGCAGTTCTTGTTGCCTCCTCAATCACATCATCTCCAAAGTACAAATGAAAACCAATTTGTACTGCCAATTCTGAAGGCCCATAGCCTCAAGAGAAGATGAAGAACTGCAACCCTCCTTAGACACGACCAAAAGTCCGCTGGATATCTCCCTGGTGATTATGGTTAAGAAATCCCTAGCACCCTTGCCCATGGCTATGTTCCAGCAAAGAGAACCGGGCAGACCACATACCTCCCTACCAATTGCTTCTTTATATTTCCACCCCCAGCAAAGTCCATCTGTGCAGAATACCTATGGGAAGCTGTCACAGGGTTGAGTCCAATAAAACATTCCCATTTGTTTGAGCTTTACTTTACCCTCTTCCAGCTCATTCTTCCTTCCCTATGTTAATTAGTGATTTGATAAAACATTTTCAAGCTTATAAACCGTGCATGCTGTACTTATTGTTGGATATAGGTTCAGTGCATCTGGAATCAATGAGTAACCTACTTGACGTTTTCTGCCTGCAAATCTCTTTTCATCAATTTCGTTTTTTGTGTTCATATAGGTGACGGAAACTGGTGTAGAAGTTCTCACAGCTCGCTTGCCTTCATCCCCCAATGTGTTCCCCTGGCTGAGTTCATAACTAGTGGGCAGTGGCAGTAAATTTTTGTGGGAGTTGGAGATGGGACAGGATCCGGCTAATAACTTATACCATCAGGAACATAGCAAAGTGATGCTTCTGTTACATTTCTGCATTGTTGTATTTGTAATCTCTTGATTTTGAAAATTTTGGTTCACATTTTGTTTGTGACAAGTGGCGTGACATGGTTCTGAATTCAGTTATTTGCACCTGAGTTCTCGCATTCTGGGACTCAAATTTGTTGCTATAAAACGAGATAACTAAGGGCTTTGATTTTTGAAGTCTAGTGGAGACTATGAAATGTTTTCTAATAGTGCATTTTGGGAATCCATCTTTCTGCGATCTCAGGTGGTGGTTTACGTTCACGTAAGATTTTCAGCTGGAGCATGACCGAGGGGGATACTAGGCTCACCATGCACGGTACGATCCCTTACGTTTACGCCCTTGGATCCATCTGATGATCTGAATGGCGGCAATCTGAATTGATCCCTTTTGGAGGTTCATCGTTTCAAGGACGTTGCCGTTTGAGCGGGCTCGGCCCACCCATTCCTTGGTGGGCATCCGGAAAACGTAGCTAGTTCAAAGGTACCAAGGCACCAGCTGCTGCTTGTCATAGGGTGGATTTTTTTGAGGTTGGCTCCCACCCTTCTCTCAAAATGCCGACAAAAAGTGTGTATATTTACAGTTTAATGAATCTTCCCATCGAATAACTGTAGGGGCAAAACGGTAAAGAAACTACTAGTAATATAATCCAAAATCCATACAAGCACAACAGCCCTAGCAGTTATGAAACTCGGAACACTTCTTCCACCATACGCCATGGCATAAAATTGCAGATGTATTTTATCTCAAGTCTCAATTTTTTCTCTCTATTTTCAATTTTTTTACTGGAGTATTAGCTTTTGTTGTTTCCGATCTATACGGATTTGGTCAAACTGATAACAGCTGTTAGCAAATGAGACGGAAAAACTATTTTTAAAAAAAATAATCTCTGTAGTTTGGAAAAGACTATAGCACACATCCATAATCACACACCCATAATAAAAAAATACAAATTTTTACAAGTTTTTTGTAAAAGTTAGATTTTTTTGTAAAAGTTACGATTTTTTTTTGTAAAAGTTAAGAGACACCGAAATGTTACAAATCATAGAAAATGTTACAAATCATATTGCCAAAAAGTTGCGAAAAACTAAAAAAAACTATGATTGCTGATGAGGTGGCACAATCTGGACCGTACAATAGGTGTATATGGTACACCCAAATAAGGGGTGTGTATTGTAGCCATTACCTCAAGTCTTGATTTTGTCTATGTAGTTTTTTTTTTTTTAAAAAAAAAAAAAAGCATTTTGAATCACTCTACGTATTTATTCAAAAAAAAAATCGCATTTGATACTTTTACATTAAATATTCTTGAGAGCTATTGATTCATTTCTATGAGAGGAATCAAAAAATAAAAAATATGAACCAAATTAAAGATAATTTTCTATATAAAAAGTTTCTGTTTTTTTATCATTTTTTAATAACGAAAATTTTGAACCAAACTCATTTAGTCTACATTTACTCGAAGACTGCAGTGACAAAACGATTTGTTTGTTCTTCTCCCTTCTCTCTGGTTCGTGTGTTCTCTGGAAAGAGATACTTATAACTTAAACAAGGGGTAGATAAGGGAGAGATAAATGAGAGGAAAATCCAAAACGAGAATGAGAAATGAAAAAGGAAGGCCAGACCAGTTTTTCAGATTCTTGCTCTAACGTGAAAAATTGCAAACATGTTCTAGGAGAATGGATTTTACAACTTGGCGCCCAAACAGTGAGAATGTGAAAACGAAAATGAAAAAAAATGGAAAAAGAGGGCGCCCAAACACCCTCTCAATCATGGTATACCATTCTCCCGCCTACATATTTCCTACTGTAAGAAAGATACAGTTCCACAAAAAAAAAAAATTTAAATAGAGTGAAAAAAAAAAGCACTACATATAAGACTACTTCGAAAAAAACATGCACGCGGCAGACATATTTTCAAGTTTCAACCATGACCCGTATGAGAAGGTGTGCCAAGGATTTTATATTTTCTAACGCACACTCCCGTAGTGTCCTCCATTATAGGCTCTTTTTAATCTGTATTTGGGATCAGAATTGTACAATTTGTCAGAAATATTGACAAGATCATTATTATAAAATATCAAATGAATCGGATATTGGTAATCATACGTTCATCTACCATTTATATGGATAACCAAAATCATTTGGAGAATATGCTATAAGAAAAAATTGTTCAATTGTATGTTTACCACTCTTCGATGATAATAATTTTCGGTATCCATAATGTGCTCAACATTCCTGGAAAAATTAACGGTTCTGATCCTAAATGAAGATTTCAAATGGTCCACAATTGAAGTCACTATAGGAATCCCAAGTCCAACGCATATATAAGTAAGGGCATATCCAGTTGTGACGTTAAAAATGTGGTGTTATATGACACAAAAGTACAAGAAGTGAGTCTTATGCAATTTGGTGCGAAAAAAAAAATCGAAAAACGATATACGGAACTACTTTATTTTTTGATTTGAAATATCATAATTTTAGCAGCTCGATGCTAAAATCTTTTGGAAAACTGGGCTAACTCCTCTAAAGACCTCTTATCCCCACCCTTCAGATGAAGCAAGACGAGAGAAAAGGAGTTAATGCCGATTCAAGGAATGAAATTGAATTAAAGGCCATTATATACGTATTTTACAAGTAAAGGTTATCATCTCATTCGTCTTCTACCTATCAGTCCGTAAACGACTCATACCGAACCCTTCCCTCATTCCATCTAGGATTTAAATAATTTTTTGTGGTGTTGCAACAAACTGTGTGGTTAAGTTGAAGATTGTTACAATTAATGGTGTTGTTAGAGTGTAATTAAAGTGTAAAAAAAATACACGAATATACATATACACATGAAAAGTATATTTTGGGAGTCGTGCATTTTTATCGTTCTTCCTTTATATGCGCATAAAGTGTTATAGAGTGGGTTGCTTGGGCAGTCCACTCCCTCTCCTCTCTCCTTTTGCACCACTCCTGCCACAAATTCTCTCTCCACTTTTTTTGGTGTCTCTCTCTCTCTTCTCTTGCATAAGTTAGGACACCGTTACACCCTGTACAAATTCTTACCCAAGTTTTTTCACAATGCTATGGGTACACTTAACTTTTTTTTCCGCAAGGGTACACCTAACTTTTTTTTCCGCAAGGGTACACCTAACTTGCATCCCACATGCACACCAAGGTGATGTGACAAATAAGAATTTTATACACACACGCAGATATATGTAAGTAAATTATATTAGTTACATTTGAACATCTTCGGTATCGACTTATTTTAAGACCGAAATTCAAAATTTGGCAAAAATTGCAAAAATTCATTTTCAATGCATGACTCAAATTCCTCCCTATTTTGGATTTTATCCATTTCTTTGCACAAATCTAGGACAATCCAAATCTCACCCCATTTTTTCCATAGGTTGTTTTCTATGAGAGTGTGTGTGTGTGTGTGTGTGTGTGTGTGTGTGTGAGAGAGAGAGAGAGAGAGAGAGAGAGAGAGAGAGATGAGACATGGTCGGAGCTGGCAAACCATTGCCGAAGTCCTCGAGCTTTGTTTGATCTATGATTTTGGGGCTGGAGTTGCTAGAGCTTTGTCGATTAATGAAGAGATTTGTTCAACCAAAAGTCAAAGACGTTGCAGAGCTTCGTAAGAGTTTAGGTCTGAAAAGAGAAGAGGGATTAAGAACGTCGGGGGTAGATTTGGAATATCTTTAAGAACGATCAAATTGGATAAAAATAAGGGCTTGTGATTGGAGATGACATGTCCAAGTAAAGTTTTGACCCAAATTTTTTCCCAATTTTAGGTAAAATTATGGGCGAAGTTGGAGATGTTCTTTTTGGGTATGACCATTTCCAATGGTAAAACCCATTTTTACTATAAAAAAAAAAAAGAAAAAAGAAAGCTTACACTGGTAACATGGGAAGTAAGAGATACAAGATTAAGCCTTGAAAAAATGGGTAGAGATAACTTCAGTTGTAGTTAAAAAGAAAAGATGGGTAGAGAAAATAGGTCAATGCTTAGATTCCCACAAAACAGGTTTTGCCTATTTTGGGTAGAGAAATGTGTTTACCGCTAGAGATGAAATTTAGCAAAGATAATTTTTTTTAAACTGAAAAAATGGGAAAAGAATGTCGATGCTCTTAGCACTCCATTATATGTGAGGGAAAGTTATTAGGAATGCAGATATTCTTCACCTCTAATACTAAGATTGTGAATACCATACTGATTTGGGTACCGATTTTTTATTACTACGATACAACTAGTTTAGTTAGATACCGGTTATCGTTTTGAATTTATAAATCACAAATTGTCTCCACACCATCCAATTAATCATTATAGAGATTTCCATTTAGACAGGCCCCGTTCCGCTAAAAAAAACAGTTTTGTTTTAACTCAAAAACTATCTCATTCCACTAACAAAAAAACCATTTAGTTTTTTGCAAAACTAAAAACCAAAAAAGCCAAAAAAAATTAGTTAGTGGAACAAGTTAGTTTTTTTGCAAAACTAAACATACAAAAAACTAGTTTAATGAAACAAATTAGTGGAACAAGTTACTTTTTGGGGTTAATATCACTAACCTCCCTTGAGGTTTGCATTAATGTCACTGACCTACCCTTAGTTTTCTGATATTCCACTGCCCTTCCTTGCTTTACAAAATAAATGTCAGATTCCCCCCTTGCCGTTAAAAACACCTAACGGCGTTAAATTTGATGGCGCATTGACGTTAATGCCCTTAAACTTAAACTTTACTTTATTCTTCCTTTTTTGAGTGCATATTACATAAAATTTTTGAAAGGAGTGAAAAAATAACTTAATTATCTTTTTTTCTTGGAACTTTTTTTCTTTAACTCAAAACTAGTTTTTTTTTTTTTTTTTAAGTTCCCATAAGATATACCTCAACATTTTGATAATAAAAATAAAATTATCAATAATCACCTAAGCCTACTGCCAGAAATTTTTTTAAAAAAAACTTTTTTTTCGGTTCCTTTTTCTTTTTTCAGATGTAAAGCTAACTAGACTCTTTTTTCTTCTCTTCTTTTTTACATGATTTACTTAACCATGCTCTCTCTCTTTTTTCTTTTTATTTTTTTATTAGAGTTAATAATGGTCTAAAATATTTGTGCACACTCCTAGAAAGGTGTGTCTAGGAGTGTGCACACCCTTGAGAAATATTTGTTTCTCCTAAAATGGTGTGCATATTTGTTTCTCTTTTTCTTTTTTCTTTTTTTCTGTTTACACCAATTCAAGGATCCCGTTGAGAAAAATAATAGTGTAAATTTTTTTCCCCAAAAAAAGACTCATAAATACATTACTTTGATAGGTTTTTTTTTTGTGCAATATGTTTGTTTCTCCTAAAAGGGTGTGCATATTTATTTTAGACCATTATTAACTCTAATAAACAAATAAAAATAAAAGAGAGAGAGAGCATGGTTAAGTAAATCATGTAAAAAAGAAGAGAAGAAAAAAGAGTCTAGTTAGCTTTATATCTGAAAAAAGAAAAAGGAACTGAAAAAAAGTATAAAAAAAAAATGCAGGCAGTGGGCTTAGGTGATTATTGATAATTTTATTTTTATTATCAAAATGTTGAAGTATATCTTTAAAAAAAATTAGTTTTGAGTTAAAGAAAAAAAAAAGTTCCAAGAAAAAAGTAAATAATTAAGTTATTTTTTCACTCCTTTCAAATTTTGTATGTTATATGAACTCAAATAAGAAAGAATAAAGTAAAGTTTAAGTTTAAGGGCATTAACATCAATGCGCCATCAAAGTTAACGCCGTTAGCGCGTTTTTAAAGGAAAGGGGGGAATTTGACATTTATTTTGTAAAGCGAGGGAGAGCAGTGAAATATCAAAAACCCAAGGGGAGGTTAGTGACATTAATGCAAACCTCAGGGGAGGTTAGTGAAATTTACCCTAGTTTTTTTTTTGGACCCATGTCCTCGTTCACATCTTCCAGCAAAAATCATAGGTACCGTGCCTTATGCACAGATGGAGTACCAACGGCACGTAGAACCCATTTTTGGGTTCCATACGAATAATTCGATCCGTTCATTTGTCTTAAAATAATTTTTTGAGTGGCTTTGCGCAAAATCAGCTCAATCCGACCCGCGTAAGTGGTTGATCCAAAAATCTCTTGTTTCATTAAAACGCTTTTGAATGAAATATGGGATCTTTGGATCAACCACTTACGCGTGTTAGATTGAGCTAATTTTCATTATGGCCACTTAAAAAATTATTTTAAGATGAACCCAACTGAACAAAACGAAAGCTCCCCAGTCGAGGAATTTTTTTCCCGATAAACCTACTGGTACAGAACCAGTTGTACAAAAAACGTATAGAGGGCTCTCGGGGACCCACTTTTGTGCCCCACACGAGTTATCTGAACCGTTCATTGTTCTTAAAACATTTTTCCAATTTGTCTTCTCAATTATGTTATGGATTTTAATTGGAATGACAAAATCAATTGGCATATCAAAGACACCCGTGAAAAGAATGACATCTTTAGGGGTGAAATTGGTTCGGTTTTGGTCGGTTCAGGGCGACTTTTACTTAGACCGAATCGGTTCGGGGCAGGACTTATCTAAACCGATCCCGACTGATTTAAAGAAGGGACCGATCTCGATTCGGAGTGTGTCAATTCGGTCTGAGATTTCGAGCTCGACATTTGATTTTCCCCTTACTGTGGTTGTAAAGTTGGGGGATGAAATTGTACTTAGAAACACGTACTCTTACATCATAAAACTGTTTTAGTGCATATGACATTATAAACCGTTTGTCAGTACTCCCTTAATTGATATACGTAATTGGAAAACTTAATTTGGGCCTCTGATGGTCTCCCTTCCATAAAAAGATTATATTGTGACAAAAGGCATTATTCAAGTTGGTTGATAGTTTTGAGAAAAGTTTTGATAATAATAGTTTCGTATTAGGTTGCATAATTTTTCATCTGTAGATGATTTTTTTTAACATTTTAATAAACTTTTTTAACTTTTTAAATGGAGACACGCAATATTCATCTAAACAGTAAAAATAGATAAATAATTGAATGAAAAATTATTACTAGGCTGAGTTTTTCAAATGATTTTAGACTGAGTTTTCCGTTCGATTTTACTAAAATCAACTCTGATTTTAGCAAATGAGTTTATCTAGTGCTAAAATTTGGATTAATTTTAGTAAAATCACCCACTTAACTTTATTAAATTTTGATTTTATCAAATGAAAAACTCAACCTTAGCCTACAGACTAAAAAACATGAGGGACGAAAATAAATAAATAAATTTAAAAAATATCCAAAACTGAAAACCATAGGGTATATAACAAAATAATTACATGTGTCCTGCTTCTTTGACTTCGTTATAATAAGATTCTCAGTTCGATTCCATGACACTTGCAGTTTGAACTGGTTTTGTGATTACAGGGATCAATTTGATGGCCGGTGGATCCGATGCGGCTGTATCTATCTTATCGTGTGCTCAGTGCGGCAAGCCTGCACATCTTCAGTACGTAATCTTACACTTTCCAATAGTAAATGATTCTTGATTAGTCTCCTAGTTATTTACCTTGGAAAGAACAATCTTTTCGTTGTTTTTGGAATTCACACGCACATTCTGGCATATGAATGCTTTACTTCGACGTTGTCTTCTAAGGAATTTAATTTTGAGCGATCAAGGGAGAGTTGAGGTATTGAGGAGGATGAGTGTGTGTGTTAGTGATGAACTGAATACTTTCTCATCGAAGCAAAATGAACTGATTACAGATGTCTCAGCTGTGGACTACGGAGCTAGAAACCCTATTCTCTTCCATTTAACTAATTCTATATGCTTACTTAACCCTTGGTTTAGTAAATTAGAGTTAACTAACTGACTGCAATTCACTATACCTAAACCTGCTTCATTGGATATTTGTTCATTGTTAAATAGATAAAAATAGTAACTTTAGAACTGTCACTCACTTAGTTATTAGTTTTCAGAGAGAAAGAGTCAGGTTCATTGATTATTAAGTTAGTAGTTTGTGCGCTGATATTCTGTCCCTGTATTTCCAGGTGCCCCAAGTGTGTGGAATTGAAGCTTCCTCGGGAAGGAGCCTCTTTTTGGTTTGTAATCACTTCCTTGATCTTGTCAATGTAGTTTTGGTTGCTGCTAATTACCACTAAATAGCCCCAGGGAAAATAATGCAATTAGCAATGTAGTGAGATAGGCTTTTTCAGTTTGATGTGTTACCTTACCAGTCACCACTTGTTGTTTGTATATTTTCCAGCTGTTATTGACCTTTATGGAATTTATATTGATAAAGTGGTGCCTCTTACCAGCTCCCAGGACTGTTTCAAGTCATCCTGGAGCACTCATAAGTCGGTTCATTTAAAGGAAAAGTTATCTGCACTTGGGATTGGTTCTTCTGCTGAACAAAATTCAGCCTCACCAAATGATGGCTGGTTATATTGCATAAAGAAAGGGCAGGCTCGAACACCTAAGCTTCCCCATTTTGATTGGACAGGGTAATTTAATGTTTAAATTTTTATTCTTCTGTATGATGTATTGCGTGCTCAGTTTTTGGTGTTTGCATGGGGAGGAAACGTTAATCGCATTTTTTTGTGGCGCTGATAACGCATGGTAGTTCTATGTGTGCTTGATATCATTTGAATCTGAAGATGGGCAATTGGGATTCTTTTTTGTTCTTGTTGCTTTATAGTTTTTTGCTCCGCATTCATCTAAATAAAGTTCGTTTCCCCCCATGAAACTCCAATTCGTGATGCTATTCCTCAGGTCCCTTAGGCCGTATCCTATATCAAGAAGGCGTGCAATACCTGCTCACATTGACCTACCTGACTGGGCAATTGACGTGAGTAATTTGACTTCTTTTTATGTCAAGCCTTTGCTTCTCTGTGTGTGTGTGTGTGTGTGTGTGTGTGTGTGTGTGTGTGTGTTTTGTACTTGCCAATGCATTGCATATTTTTTTAGGTGAATACTTATCAAAAGATATTTTCATGGGGTGATGTTTTAGCAGTTTGATTGATTCATCATTTTTCTTTGGGATGTGAGCATGTTTATCTCTCTATGAACTTAGCTTATACATTCCATGTGGTTCAGACTTCTGTTTTATCTGGATGTTTGCATGACTTTTTTGTTACTATAATTGCTTCCCTTTTTTTCTTGTTATGTGCCCCTCCAATATTTCCACAAACAGTAATTGCTTTTGTTTAAACGCAGGGAATCCCTAAAATTGAGCCCAATAGTGATTTTCAGCGTGTTGTTGAGGTAATATTTTGTTTGGAAAAGTTGTTCTTTAAGTTGTACTTGAATTTCCATCCCAGTTGGCCATTTTGCCTCCAGGCAGTCTGATGGTTTTTTAACTTCTGATTTCTTTCATGAAGATCAAGACCCCTGTGCAAATAGAGAGAATGAGAGAAACTTGCCGGGTAAGCTCTCTCTCTCTCTCTCACACACACACACACCGCGCGAGCGCGCGGCACACGGAACGTATACATATACAAAGATAGATGGAAAAGGAAGTTTAGGAGTTTCAGTAGCGAACCTGTCTTATTAGGTTCCAGTGATTCTGTATATGCCTCCAAACTTGTGTGGAGTCACCATATTCTAATTTGTTGTTGTCGGCTGAATATGTGGAGAAGTGGAATAAACTAACATCTTGTAACTAGGCAAATATTTAATTACTATAATAAAAGGAAAATATTTGCTTGAAGGCAAGGCCTCTGACTGTTGGAATGTCTAATCTTAAGTCTTTATTGAAATAAAATCTTACCAAAGTTTCATATCATCATACAGAGTATATGGTTAGGGTCAAAATCAAAGTCTTTTCGGCATAGTGATAAAAATTGATGGGAAAAGAGGGGGAAAAAGTTCTTAGATCCTTCTGAACCTCTCATCCCCCATTCAGAAATATTGATTCTGTATCCTGTTATTTTGATTTGTTTCCTTTAGATCGCAAGGGAGGTTCTTGATGCTGCTGCTCGTGTAATTCGGCCAGGGGTGACAACTGATGAAATTGATGACGTGGTTCATGAAGCAACAATTGCTGCTGGTATGTTGACTCCATCAATGAACTCTGCGATAGTCGCAATTACTGTTTCCTATCTTGTTGGTTTTATAAGGTTTATTAAACTATAGCAAATAAACGTCTTTTGAAAGAGTACGAAGAACTGATCTTGCTAGTGAAGAAGAGAGGCAAATGAGAAATGTAAGATAAAAAATAGGCTACATGCTTGGAACCTAGCGTTGTGGAGTTTGTAGAGTAGGACGCCCCAAGCGTAGGGTTAGGTTGGTTGTAGCATAATACCAGGAAGTTTGGGGTCAATTTCCATAGGGAGGTGAAGGAACTAATTTGGAGGATCGTTTCAAGAGGGGTTTTAGCGTTAGGACAACCAACCTTTAGAGTGGATGTAGTGTGGAATTCTTTCTTCTACCTCCTAACTTGACTAGAAAATAAAGTTTAACTAGAAATGAAAGGCGGCAAGGTCTGGGGATTAATCAACATCCAAGACTTAGGTTAGTTTACTCTTCTCATTGATAATACGGTGAGAGACATGGCCAGGGTTCTCAACTGGAGGATTTGACAATAAAATCATTTCACTTCTAAAGATGCGTTCGAAAATGGGGAAGAGTTCTTTGAGACATTTTGTAAAACTTTTAACATAGCTCCAAGCACTAGATGTGGCAAGAGATCAAGTCCTTGCCTACACATAATCAAGGAGGTTAACAACCCTAGGTTCTGTTACATAAAGATGAACCCTACCCATCCATAAACAAACATTGATTATTTCATGAGAGAAGAGCCAAACCCTCTTAAATCATGGGATTTTAATCATTCCATGACCAAACCTTAATCACTATTCACCCATGGTGGGTGTAAACAACAAGAGAATTGAGAAGGAAATGCAAAACATAACTTTTACTGAAAAAAACTAAAGATATATATAAATTAAAGGTGCACTTACAATATTAATGAAGGACTTAGCCTTAAATCCAAGAGAAACTACCCTAAAGTTAAGAGAGATGGTGGAGAAAACTAAAGGGAAGGAGGAGGGAGGGTAGAGAGAGAAAGCTTAGGTAGTTGATAACCCTAGAAAACTGAGGTTGGGGGGCTTTTATAGCCCCCTAAAGTCGTATCAAACTATTACCCCTAAAGTCGTATCAAACTATTACAAAAATGCCCCTTGTTAGGTCTTGATCGGGTACCAAAGTTATAGAAATTATCAACTTGAACCGGTACAAGGAAAAGTGGTGAACGGGCTCTGAATCAATACTAGCAAAAATGGTGAACTGGTACAAGCTCTGTAGGCAAATTTTTTACCCAACATTGCGGGTTCGCCCCGGCTTCATCCGAACTCGGAATGAGGCGATTCTTGAACCGTTAGAAAGTTCTATGAGTCTACTTTCAAACCCAATTGACCACAGTCATGGCCTTTGTATCTTGAGAGAAATGAGCCTTTTCCTATCAATGTCCGATTTTCTCGAGGCTCATGGCTCTAGATTTTCTTGTTCCTTTGTTATGGGCCTTCCTTGAACCTTCCAAAGCTCCTCGAATCAACTTCTAAGCTTTGGCGATTGTCCTCGGCATTGCGGGACCTAAGTACTTCCGGATGCAACCGGGATTGTTTGGAGCTTTGGACATGCCTTTTAGCTCCGATTTTTTGAAACTCATCAAAAGCACACATTGCGCAAAATCAATTGTATAAAGCCAAAATATGCATTTGTGTGTCAAAAAATTGAGCAAGATAAGCCCCATTATTTACATTATTTAGGGCTTATCACTACACTAAACTATTTCTTTTCCCTTTTCTTTCCCCGGATTTGGCGTAGTTTTCAATCTCATATTTCAAGTCCCATACAGCTGGGCTGAATAACTTTTTGAGCAAATAAGTCACCAATATATGTCTGTGTGAAGCATTTGTGTTTGTGTTTGCGAGCCTATGCAATTTGTTTATGTTTTAGACAGCATTCTTACAGAATTGGCAACACGATTCATATCCATGTGTGAGATGCGCGGTTATTTCAATGTCCTGTTGTTCTAATTTAATTTTCAGCTATTGTTTTTACCACTATTGTGATTATAACAACTCATATATTGGTTCTGTGATGTTGATTGCTATGGACTTTTGGTTGATGTTAACCATTTTGCTTGTTTTATTAAAAAAAGAAAAAAGAAAAAAGAGAGAGTGATCCCAAAAGGCCAAAAGTAGTGAGAGCTATTCGAGAGTGCAAGAGTCGAACTTGAAGAGTTTAAAAGAAGTGTGTCCAAGATGCTTCTTCTGTGTGGTCTATTCTTTACTTGATTAATAGAAAGTGTGTTGAGGTATGCTGGGTGGGTTACATCTATATAGTTTATGGCTAAGACAGATTGCTAAGCTTATGGGATGTACCACCATGATTTTAGCCTTTGGTAATTAGAGATGATGGCTTTTGGGTTCGGCAAGTATGAATTACTGATGCATGCCCCTACCAATATCTTCTCCGTGTCTTTTTTTTTTCCTATCTGATCTTTGTTAAGCGTGTACTGCCTATTATCTTTTACCGTAGATTCTCGAAAGATGTATTAGTATTAACAACTACCTATTAGTATCAAGAGCCCTTGCTTCTTAATTTGTGAGTTTTCTGGCCTATGGGCCTTTAAACTTTTTTGACCTTTTGGATTCTGCCAGTTTGTAGTGGGAGTAGTAATATTTCTGTTTGCTTACTATTACTCTGGTTTTACCTGTTGTAGGAGGATATCCGTCTCCACTAAATTATCATTTTTTCCCGAAGTCATGCTGCACGTAGGTACTTTTTTTTGTGTGTGTTTGTCCTTTGATTACCTTGTACTGTATCATAGATTAAGCAAACATGACTCTTCTGGTTGTCTCAGGTCAATTAATGAAGTAATCTGCCATGGAATTCCAGATGCAAGGTACTAACTATTTCGTACTCACATGCTGTGTTTTCTCATTTTAGTTGCTATGCTACAAGCACTATTTAAACCCATATGATAAATAATTTTTGGAAGTGTTAGAGTTTTTCATTCTCCAATTGTATGATACCTATTCATGTATTACGATGCCTGGTATAAGAGCAGTTTGATCATTACAGTTGGATATCTTACTAATATGCTAGTCCCTTCATCATTCGTGAATACTCAATGTTTTTCCCTTTCTGTATACTACAGGGCTATTCTCTGTGTCCTTGGGAATATGTGTCTCTCAGTGTGTTCCCTGATGCCTCTAGTTGTATGCAATTTAATTTATCAGGTACAATAATGCCCAAACCTCCTAAAGCGGTAACAAGAAGAGGTTTATAACTGAAGAATTCTTGGTAAATTTTTTTCGGATTTTTTACTCCAGAACTGGAATTCTCATTTTAAAAACATATCACATCAAGACAAAAGGGTAGCAACGTTTAATGATCCGAGCGGGAAACCAACTGGGTCCAATTTGTCAGGGAAAGTGCCCTTTGCATGTTAAGGTTTATCAATAATCATCTAATTTTTCAGGTTTAAGATCATTCTCGAAAGTTTTCCCATTCCTTTCCGTCATCTTGCACTAAATTTTACAGTGGGGGCCGTCTTCAATCTTTTGGGGCATCTATCAGAAATCTTGCCATTGTAGGCTTAAACAAGTTGATACAAAAATATGAATCCTAAAGGTCCACAATTACCCCAATTATGGAAGAACAAAAGGTGGATACATTGTTCTTGATCTCATTTGATAATTTACAGCAGTCCATCAAGTTTGGATAATTGGATGGCCGTTAACTCAATTCTAAGTCGAGCCTGAGTGATGAATCTCTG
This sequence comes from Vaccinium macrocarpon, assembly GCA_022606695.1. Taxonomy (NCBI): domain Eukaryota; kingdom Viridiplantae; phylum Streptophyta; class Magnoliopsida; order Ericales; family Ericaceae; genus Vaccinium; species Vaccinium macrocarpon. Next base: position 3,737,953 of record CM040176.1, on the reverse strand, counting down.
ATCATATGGTTGCTACTTGTTTCAGGAAATTAGAGGATGGCGATATTGTAAATGTTGATGTTACTGTGTATTATAAAGGTGTCCACGGTAAGGTTCATGTGCTTTCTAAATTGCTTTGAGTAGCATCATAATATGTACAGTAAGAACTGGACCATTGTGTGGGTTATTGCACATTCTGCAGGTGACCTCAATGAAACTTTCTTTGTGGGGAATGTTGATGAAGCATCTCGACAGTTGGTCCAATGTACTTATGAGTGCTTGGAGAAGGCAATTGCAATCGGTATGTTTCTGCTCTATATAATGCCCACTAAGTAAATTCAACCTCTATGGAACTTCATATGGTCACGTCTTGTTACACCTTAAGCCTTTTGTTTTTCCTTCTGTGGTCATTTGTGAGTTCTCAGTGTGCCTTTAATATTTACTGATCCCTCTAGAAATTGGCATATCATCCTATTAGTATTACCCCTTGCCTTTTGTGTTTCCTGATGATATATTTGCAATTCAATGAACAGGATTACTTTTTTTCTTGCTTAATTGTTAATCTTCAGAATTAAAAAAATATTTGTTCTTGATATACCAAGTTTACCTTAAAGGTTTGGTACGGAGAGGTGGAAGCGGGGTCGCTGCCATGCAGCCAGTGCACTGCACCATGCAGCGCACATCATAGCCGTCCATCTCGGAAATCAATGGTCTGGATTTACTGAAGCTTTTTTTCTGGTCAAAATATATTTTGACCAGTAAGAAAGCGTTTGCAAATTCGGCCCATTGAAAACACTTTTGGACGACTGAGATGTTGCGCTGCACGGTGCAGTACGTTAGGTGCGCGGCAGGATCCCCGCTTCCACGAAGAGGTATCAGCTCTAACTGGACCTAAATTCAGCAAACAGAAAGGGATCTCAAACCAAAGGGTAGATTATCATGTATTCCTGATTTTCATTCTTGCGATCTTAACATGACCTTTTTCCTTTCGTAAAGTGTAGTTCCTACAACCCCAAGGGGTTAGCCTAGTGGTCAAGGCTTGGGACTTGGGGGTTTGCTCCCTCTTAAGGTCTCAGGTTCGAAACCTCATAGGTGCTATCAACTCTTTTGGGGCCAGTCCATACACAACTTTGCTCTGGCTTTAATTGAGAATCCTGCTAATGGACAGTGGGATTGGTCTCCCAAGATTAGGAGAGTTGAGGTGCGCAAAAGCTGGCCCGGAGGATTAGGAGAGTTGAGGTGCGCGAAAGCTGGCCCAGACACCTGATTATTAAAAACAAGTGTAGTTCCTACTGGTTGACCTGTATTAAAATGAGAGAGAGAGAGAGAGAGAGAGAGAGAGAGAGAGAGAGATTTACTCCCTTGATCAGGATTTATGTGTCTGCTATAATTACACTGTAGCTCATTCATTGCTGCGCTACTTTAAACCGGCTTCCTTTTCTGTCGTATTTCCCATCAAATCGGGATTTTAATCTTATTTTTTTATTTTCTGTGACTTCTATCAACCCTCATCAGTGAAACCAGGGGTTAGATTCAGGGAAATTGGGGAAGTGATTAGTCGACATGCTTCAATGTCTGGATTCTCTGTGGTAAGTGGTAACAATATGCTTCACTTCCATGTATACAGCAGTTTATAGATTGAAATTTCTGAGAATTAACGTATTGATATTCCCGTCATGTTAAAATAGGTGAAATCAATCTGTGGTCATGGAATTGGAGAGCTCTTCCACTGTGCACCAAATGTACCCCATTATGCAAGTATCCTTGTTTAAAATGTCTTTGGGATTGTTGTCCCCCACTGTGTATCTTTTTGTCTTGTATTCATAATACCTTTTTTTATGAAGTTATCAATCATGTACTGCAAGCATTGGAATGTAAATAACAAGCCAATGGTTTTGTTATTGCTTCATTGACCTTAACCTAAACCAGGAAATAAAGCAGTTGGTGTGATGAAGGCCGGGCAAACCTATACGATAGAACCTATGATTAATGCAGGTATTTGTAGTTACTTTTCTAACAACAATGAGCCTGTTTGTTGAAGAACTTTGCAACTGGATGCTTATGTCTTGAAGGTTTCGGTAATAGGTGTTTGGCGTGATCGGATGTGGCCTGATGGATGGACTGCTGTAACTGCAGATGGCAAGCGCAGTGCTCAGTTTGAGCACACACTTTTGGTAACTTCTTGTTTACCCCTTGCCTGTTTCTGCTTTCGTACGTGGCTTCATCACATACGTTGCATTTGTTTAGGACTCTCAGATTCGTTATTCTTATGGAGCCTTCACAATTTATAGATAGAGACATCTCAGTTATATATAAGATGGGAACAGCGACTGGAAATGATGTTTGCTATAAGGTGTGATATGAGTAACGTTTAATACCACCGTATGCATCGAACCTTGGGTATAGCATATGTAATGACTTACGTGTAGGAGTTGTCCCTACTGCTTTCTTCGAGGATAGGGTAAAGAGTGTTTCAATCATGAAACTGGATGGTCCCTAGGGCCCTACACCTGCAACCCCCTTATTAACCCTTACAAGCCAACTTTGAAAATTCTCATACCAGATAAAAACCAGGGCATGCTTGGGTCTGCATGTGCCACACCTGTTACAATCTGGAAAACACAAGCACAAGCGCAGTTGGTGAAAGTGAAAAAGAAAGTGACAATATCACATAAGACCACATCCATATAAGCATAGATGCTTTCCATTCAGAATATTTGCAGTTCTTGTTGCCTCCTCAATCACATCATCTCCAAAGTAGAAATGAAAACTAATTTGTACTGCCAATTCTGATGGCCCGTAGCCGCAAGAGAAGATGAAGAACTGCAACCCTCCTTAGACACGACCAAAAGTCCGCTGGATATCTCCCTGGTGATTATGGTTAAGAAATCCCCAGAACCCTTGCCCACGGCTGCAAGTTCCTACATGTTCCAGCAAAGAGAACCGGGCAGACCACATACCTCCCTACCAATTGCTTCTTTATATTTCCACGCCCAGCAAAGTCCATCTGTGCAGAGTGCCTGGGCTCTGAGGATAGAATCCAAACCTATGGCATCACAGCAACCTATGGCATCACAGCCTTATGGCATCACAGCAACCTATGGGAAGCTGTCACAGGGTTGTGTCCGATAAAACATTCCCATTTGTTCGAGCTTTACTTTACCCTCTTCCAGCTCATTATTCCTTCCCTATGTTAATTAGTGATTTGATAAAACATTTTCAAGCTTAGAAACCGTGCATGCTGTACTTATTGTTGGATATTGGTTCAGTGCATCTGGAATCAATGAGTAACCTACTTGACGTTTTCTGCCTGCAAATCTCTTTTCATCGAATTCTGTTTTTTTGTTCATATAGGTGACGGAAACTGGTGTAGAAGTTCTCACAGCGCGCTTGCCTTCATCCCCCAATGTGTTCCCCTGGCTGAGTTCATAACTAGTGGGCAGTGGCAGTAAATTTTTGTGGGAGTTGGAGATGGGACAGGATCCGGCTAATAACATATACCATCAGGAACGTAGCAAAGTGATGCTTCTGTTACCTTTCTGCATTGTTGTATATGTAATCTCTTGATTTTGAAAATTTTGGTTCACATTTCATTTGTGACAAGTGGCGTGACATGGTTCTGAATTCAGTTATTTGCACCTGAGTTCTGGCATTCTGGGACTCAAATTTGTTGCTATAAAACGAGATAACTAAGGGTTTTGATTTTTGAAGTCTAGTAAAGACTATGAAATGTTTTCTAACAGTGCCTTTTGGGAATCCATCTTTCTGCAATCTCAGGTTTTTTACGTTCATGTAAGATTTCAGCTGGAGCATTCCCGAGGGGACTACTAGGCTCACCATGCACGGTACAGGACTTACATTTACTCCCTTGGATCCATCTGAATGGCAGCAATCAGAATTGATTCCTTTTGGAGGCTCACCGTTTTAAGGGTAAACGTTGCCATTTGAGCCGGCTCAGCCTGCCCATTACTCGGTGGCCATCCGGAAAACGTAGCTAGTTCGAAGGTACCAATGCACCAACTGCTGCTGCTTGTCATAAGGTGGAATTTTGGACACGTTCCTTTATGGTGCGAACAATTTTTTGAGGTTGGCTCCCACCATTTTCCCAAAATGCAGACAAAGAATGTATATATTTTTTAGAAGAAAATAATGAATGTATTTACAGTTTAATGAATCTTCCCATCGAATAACTGTAGGGGCAAAACAGTAAAGAAACTAATATAATCCAAAATCCATACAACACAGCCCTAGCCGTTATCAAACTCGGAACACTTCTTCCACCATACGCCATGGCATAATTTTTATATCGTCCCCGTATTTTATCTCGAGTCTCAATTTTCTCTCTATTTTCAATTTTTTTACTGGAGTATTAGCTTTTGTAGTTTCCGATTTGTACGGATTTAGTCAGACTGATAACAGCTGTTAGCAAATGGGACGGGGAAACTATTTTGTTTAAATAGTGCATGTAGTTTACCTCGAGTCTTGATTCTGTCTATGTAGTTTTCAAAAAAAAAAAAAAAAAGCATTTTGGATTACTCTACGTATTTGTTAAAAAAAAAATCGCATTTGATACTTTTGCGTTAAATATTTTTGGGAACGGGGAAACTATTTTGTTTAAATAGTCCATGTAGGATACCTCGAGTCTTGATTCCATCTATGTAGTTTTCAAAAAAAAAAAAAACATTTTGGATTACTCTACGTATTTGTTCAAAAAAAAATCGCATTTGATACTTTTGCGTTAAATATTTTTGGGAACTATTGATTCGTTTCTATGAGAAGAATCAAAAAATAAAAAATATGAACCAAACTAAAGATAACTATATAAAAAGTTTTTGTTTTTAATAGCGAAAATTTTGAACCAAACTCATGTAGTCTACATTTACTTGAAGATTGCAGCGACAAAATGATTTGTGTGGTCTTCTCCCTTCTCTCTAGTTCGTGTGTTCTGTGGAAGGAGATATAATGTAAACAAGGGGTTGATAAGGTAGATAAGGGAGAGATAAATGAGAGGAAAATCCAAAATGAGAATGAGAAATGGAAAAGGAAGGCCATACTAGTTTTGCAGATTCTCACTCAAACGTGAAAAATTGCAAACGTGTTATGGGAGACTGGATTCTGTAACTTGGCTCCCAAACAGAGAGAATGTGAAAACGAACAATGGAAAAATGGGAAAAGAGAGCGCCCAAACACCCACTCAATCATGGTATGCCATTCTCCCGCCTACATATTTCCTACTGTAAGAAAAAAAAATGGAGTATAAAAAAAAAGCGTTGTAAGAAAAAAAAAATGGAGTATAAAAAAAAAACACTATATAAGTATAAAAAAAATGGAGTATAAAAAAAAGCACTATATAAGAGGAGTATAAAAAAAAAGCACTATATAAGACTACTTCCAAAAAAAAAACATGCATGTGACAGACATATTGTCAACCATGACCAGTGTTCTACTAGTTGGCGACTAAGTCGGGGTCGTTGCCTCACCAAATCGACTAGGGCCTAGTTGATTGAATTAATTGGTGACCATCAAGTCGACGACTAATCGGACAAGCGGAAAGTCGGACAAGTCACCCAGTTAAATTAAGTCGACAAATTGGAAAAAGTCAGGACTAGTTAGGGTAAATCGGAAGAAATAGAAAAAATCGGGGTGAAAAAAAAAAAAAACTAAATTTGCAAAAATTTTGGGGCCACATTGCAATTTCTTTAGATGTTTTTAACTTTAAACCCTAAGGGGGTGTTCCACTAAGGTAGTTTTTTTGAAAAAACTAGTTTTTCACGGTTTTTTATGTGATGTATTGTGAGAGAATGACCTGTCTCGGTTTTTGAAAAAAACTGTTTTTTGTTAGTGGAACACCCCCTAAATCAGCAAAACCCCACTCACCTCTTCAAACACGGTTGAACTAGAGCTGCTGTTGCTGCACACGATTGTTGTTGCTGCTCGTCTCTTCTTTCTTCTCCGATCACATCTCAGCCTCTCAGGTTACCTAGCTCCTCTTCTCTCTCGCCCCCGTTCTCTCTCTTCTCTTCTCTTCTCTCGGCTCTCGCTCTCTCTCTTCTGTCTTCTCCCATATCTCTCTCTCTCTCTCTCTCTCTCTCTCCGTTTATAGTATACACAGTACTGTGGTACCGTGTAACACGTAACACAGTTTCTATCGTTTTTTATTGTTGATCTTGAAGGTTAGCAGGGTTTGTCAATGCTTAGATTCCCTCAAAACATGTTTTTGCCTATTTTGGGTAGAGAAATGTGTATACCACTAGAGATGAAATTTAGCAAAGATATTTTTTTTAAAGAATGCAGATGCTCTTAGCACTCCATTATACGAGGGAGAGTTATTAGGAATGCAAATGTTCTTCACCACTAATATTAAGATTCTGAATACCGTACTGATTTGGGTATTGGTTTTTTATTGCTACGGTACAACCAGTCTGGTTAGATACCGATTATCGTTTTGGATTTAGCATTGGTATAATTATGTATATAATTATAAATCAGAAATTGTCTCCAAACCAGCCAATTAATCATTACAGAGATTTCCATTTAGACAAAAGTCTCTATAATAAGGAAGTTCATGTTTTCCAGCTTAGCGGATAAAAAAAAAAAAAACTCAAATTATTTTAATAATTTCGTATGTTTTGCCCTTTGAGCCGTTCGGTACGGAAGGAGATTCAAAATCCAAAATCAAAGCTCCCCAGTCGAGGAATTTTTTTTAACTTTCCACAGGCTCTCTGACTATGATTTTCCACCGTTGGATTTAGGGCGAATGGAGCGATCGAAAACCAGTCAGACGAAGCGGCGTTGAAGGAGTCGTGCTCTCTCTCTCTCTCTGTCTCCCGTGGTCGTGGGGGTTGTGGCTGTACCGGACCGGACGGGAACCGGAATACGAGTAGAACAGCCGAAATCAGCTGGGACGGACCGCGTGAGAAGCTTATCTTTCTCTAAATCAGAGAAGAGATACCTGTCAACCGTTATCTCTCACAAAAGATGTCGCTGATGAATCAATTGTTGACGTCGATTTCTTCACCATCCTCGGCTTTGTTGGGTCAAGATCACCTCTTCCGTACAAGGTATATATATTGTCCTAATCTGTACTCATCATTGGAGTTTCCTTTCATTTAACGAAATATTAACATTAGGTTTAATACTAAGCGACACTTCCTTTCAATCAAACATCAAGTAATAGAACTGATAAATCTGTTATTCTTCATCGGAATAATCAGACACTTTGGGATCAGTTGCATATTGCTGATCATTACAAATAGCTCTAATCAATTTTGATGTATTCTAGCCATAACTTTCAGCCTCCCTGATGACGTTAATTATTTTTTCTTGACGTGTAACCTTCTTGGTCATTGCTTGAATCTCCGCCTAGAGCCTTCCGCAAATGTCATCGTGGAGACGTGCCTCCCTTCTGCTGGATATCTTCTGCGCTGAATGCGCTTTAGGCACCTTTTGCAGATAGTCCAACACTTGGCTTCCAACTTGTTGCGCTCAGCAAACTAGTTTGGCCACTAGAGTAAAAATGCCGCATCTTTCGAATAACCCCTCCTAAAATAGACAGGCAAATCCTCCAGGCTAATGGCTTTGAGGTGGTGTGAAGGGGCAGCAGGTTGACTGTCATCATGGTCACCTCCACCCATCTGGCTTGCTGGTCGTAACTGAGAGTAGCGATATTGATCAACCAATGGTGGTGCAGGTGGCTGTAAGTCATTGTTGCGTCTACGAAGCATGTGGCAAATGCGAAACCCTTAGGACGTGGCCAGATGTCTTGCCATGCAGGTAACACATGCGGGATATGCGTTTTGGTATATATCAGCACAAAGCTCATAGGTTAGCCATGTATTCGGTGAATCAAGAGGGGGAGCCGGAGTTGCTCTCCAGAGTGAGATTTTTTAACTCCGTCTATTTGTTATTGTATATAGAGGGAATTGTAAATCGAAACAGATTTTTGTGTTGCTTTGTCTGTGACCCAAGGATCCCAATGAATGGTATCAGAGCTGAAACTTGGGGGTAGCTGAAGTTTCTTGAGTGTTTCCCCGTTTCGGAGGAGGAAATTTAAAGGAAACGCAGTCCAATGATGGCCAGAACTTGTTCCTAACCTATTCGAGAACTTATGCATATAGTTATGTGTAGTAGAAGACAAAATAACATCATTTTAAAGGAGCGGAAACCAAAATAGAGAGACTGCTAGAGATAGGGTATACCATGGTATGGAAAACACTTTCTTGGAAGGAGGAGGGTAATATAATACATTAGATTTATGGGAAAATGTAAAAGTTAACTACTTCCATTGTATTAATAATACACATAACAGGTACAATTTTTATGTTTTGAAATCTAAGTGGTAGAATAACATTTTATTTTTTACGTTTAACTATATAAAAAGACATAATAATATTTATGACTTCAATAATTTTTACTAAATGCTCCCGATGGTGCTCCCACACTTCTATGATCATCCGCTCCCGCATCGGCCGGTTCAGGGGAGTTCCAGACCGGTTCAGATGGTTTTAGCCCGATCTGGGGCTGCTCTGGGCCTGTTCTGCTGTTTTTTGACCGATTTGTGGTGATAGGAGCCCAGTTCAGACCGTTTCTGGCTGGTTCAGGGGTTTTCGAGGCTTGTTCTGTTGTTATTTTGGCAGTTCTTGGAGTTTTTGTCTGGTCCAAGGTGGTTCGAGCCAGTATGGGTTCAGACCATTTTTGGAGGGTTTTTTTTTATAGAATGAAGGCCAAATGTGATGTCCGAAGCAGACCCCAATTGTTCTGGTTGTGAGGAGGCTTTGTTCATGGCTTATTGGACTATTCCAGATTCAATGGAGGACTCAGAATTTTTAGATTCGAGTCAGATTTTGTAGTTTTGGACAAATCGGATAAGATCGAGGAGTATCATTATCCACTCCGTGAGTTTTTCTATTTATATGTATATTTTTCTCAGCAATAAATTTGGTTTCCTATTCTGTTTTCCATCCCTATAGATAGTGGAAACAATTGGCTTATGTTGATCCATATATGATTAATAATCTTTTCTACTTCAGACCAAAGAACGCCGTGCCTCCATCAAAAAAGAGTGGGCTTTGTAAATGCATCGCCACGCCTTCTACTGAAAAAACTGGTATGGGCTAGTGGGCTACCTTTTTGTTAATAATTGTGTCTTTATCATAAGGGAGTTAATTTGGCTAGTGAATGCTGTAGTTTTTGTTGTGTATAGAATGGGTGTGAGTTGACACCATAAGAGGTTAAAAGGATTAATATGCCTGAAAGTTCTCTGGACAGGAGTTTTCTTTCTTGGCAATCAATAATCTGACATTGTTTGCTGCATTTTTGAAGCTTACAAAACAAAGGTTTCTCGGAATGAAAACATGGGCAAACTTCAAGCCGGTTACCTATTTCCAGAGGTACGACACATTCACCGCTAGTATTTGTTGCATTAATGTAAGCTATTGGTATTGACTTGTAAACAACTTGTGGTCTTAGGTATTGTTGAATGAATTTGTTCTTCTCTATTTACTTGTTTTCCTCACAGAGCTGAATAGAGGAAAAGCTTGAGCATGGATGTTCAGCTCATGAGACCGTAGTACGGTTTTAAGAGCATGGATATTTTCATCCATTGCTCAGGATCACAATTTGAAAGGGTTGGTTGATCAGCCTACAAACTCTACAGTACATCATTCTCCCTACTTGAATCCACAAACCCTTATTGACGGGACACGGAAATCTTCTCTTGTTACCGATGTGCAACAACATACTCAAATCAAGCAAGATCAAAGCATTGTGAAGCCAAATAACCTTAGAATGCAAGGAAAATTTGAAGCCAAGATGTCATTCTTTTCACGGGTGTCTTTGATATGCCAATTGATTTTGTCATTCCAATTAAATTCCATAACATAATTGAGAAGACAAATCGGTCATCGTCCTTTTTGCTTCCTCAAATAAAGAACGAAAGGGAGTTTGATGTTCAAGATCTTCGTGCCAAAGCACATGGCTTTTATAGTTGAGACACTTCAAAACTCAAGGTTGAGTTTTTTCCAACCAAGGGAGAATGATGCAATCCATAAAGGGAGCAAGAAAGAGATTAAGGAAGCATTCACTTGTGGAAATTGTTTAGTTTGAAGCGGAACTTACATGGGACTATTGGATTAATTTATACGGATGTCTCTAGTTCTACGAGAGACCTGTTTTTACTTATTTAGTTAAGTATGCTACTGGTCACATCTTTAGTTAAGGGAATTTGGTAATTTAATATGTGCGGATTTTATTAGTAGTCATAATTTAGTAATTAAAATAGTTGGTTTCGTTTCCTATTCCAAGTAAGGGAAGAATAAGAATTCCTATTCCTTGTTGGGCTAGAATATTTGTATTTGCTAAATATTGTTAGTTTCTAAATTTTATGTCCTAGTCCGTTTGAAAGTAGAAGAGTCTTTGCCTATATGTATAGTTATAAGCTCATGGATTTATTAGAGTTGGTTGATATGAGAAGTTGAGATTCTGTGTGTAAAATTGCCTAACCCTTCCAAGGGTGAAATCTCTCTCTCTCTCTCTCTCTCTCTCTCTCTCTCTCTCTCTCTCTCTCTCTCTCTCTCTCTCTCTCTCTCTCTCTCTCTCTCTCTCTCTTCTTCTTCTTCTTTTTGTACAAGCTACTACTCTCAGGTACTATTCACAGTGCCCAGGATAGCCATCAAAACAGCCCCAAATGCAAGGTTTTTCTTCCTAAACACCTTGCCACTTCATAACCCTTGCATAAACCCTTAAAGTCCCACATTCTTAACTCTCTTTTGCACCACGAAAATCACACGTTAACTGATGGAACAACCTGCTACAGCTGCTGCCATAGTTCTGATTTTGGATAAGCTACGGCGTGAGAAGAGCCCCACCCCGGGTCCTACATCACCATTCTCCTTAACCACCGTGGGACCATGCAACTCTCTATGTAGTTGTACTTAATGGAATCTGCAATTGTTGTTTTTAAAGCACTAAGGATACAGGTAGGATAGAAGTATCATGATAATGCAAACGTGGAACCAAAATCTTGTACATGCAAGGAAAATGCAATCCTTGTGTTATATATATATATATATACCAGTTGGGCATGACAACACCTACAGAACAATCAATTTGCAATACTCGTTCACATCGTAATCTAGATGCTTAGGTTTTAGAGGTGGTAAATAGGTAGGCAAGTCCATCACATTCGATAAATATGTCAAAGTAACCTGGTCCATAAAGAGATCAATTGTTGATGCATATGTCGACTATTACTTTGACGTTTCAGATTTAGTCTTGGAATTGTGTGGCTTCTAATTATGAAGTTGACGATGAAGACATTTTAATTTAGATCCTTGCCCAGTATGATCTCCAGTTGAAGTAACAAAAGAGACAAGTTTGTAGGTGTAGAGTATTTTGTGATGTTTGTATTTTGTCATGTTGAAATTTCAAGATTAATGTAGATGCCTAGGCCAACACACGATTTCTCTATAAGCTAAATTGGAGATTATGGAACATTGGTTGCATTCGTATTTCATCTGTCCTTATGTAGGAAACTGTACGGATTAGATTCAGATGTTGCCTAGATGCCCATCCCAACTTGTATGTAAGGTTATAAGTTATCATATTTCATGAATAATAGGAACAATTTGAAAAGTTTTATGGAGTCTCTATTGGGGTCATTTGTTTGCTTGTATAGTTTGCTTGATACCTTTTATTTTCTCTTTGGGAATTAGATTGCTCGAAGGAGAGCTGGACATATGTTAAAGTATCCAGATGCACAAGTGATAAGCCTCGGAATTGGTGACACTACTGAGCCCATTCCTGAAGTAATAACTTCTGCTATGGCAATGGTATGCCGTTTTGTAAGGATGTGAATTTTGTTGGCTATTTAACAAAAATGGAATATCTTTTTACATTGCCTATTTGTGTGCCTAGCTTTTCGACCATTCACAGAGTTGTTTATGGTTGAAGTTAATTTTATTACTTACATTATTGTTATGGCTTCTAGTTGTTATTAATGATCCATTGCTTGAAAAATTGCATTGTTTCGATTCAATTTGGCAAAATCAGTGTTAATAAAACGATTTATTAATTTTGGGTTTTCTTCCTCTAGATTAAGTTGGTCCTAGTTTATCAAAAAATTTGTAGTTTTCTGGTCTTGCAGTGTTGTTTTATAGTGAGCACCTTTTGTAGATCTCCTTACATGGACCAGTTATTGGTCATAAATTGATATGTTTTCTCATTACCCTCTTTGAACCTTTTTCCATTTGACAAACTTATTTTTGAATGGTGGAATTTCTCCAACCAATAGGACAATGGTAGGACAACCTGTATCTGAATTTGTCAAATCACTGTTAACTCTCCTTCAGATTCTGACATGTTTGATATTCTTTCCTTTTGGTTGTCAGAGGTCAAATTCACTAGCCACAATAGAGGGTTACAGTGGTTATGGAGCTGAACAAGGTGAAAAAGTATGTATCATTTTATTTTTTATTTACTACTTACATATTCTAGTTCACAAACATTTCAGGTCTTCACAATGACATAGGGTCGCAATGCGAATTCGCCTGATATTCTTGTGCTTAGTGGTTGCCATTCCTCCTCCCCCTAGTTTCTCTTAACATAGTTGTCTGTGTGCTATGATATATGATTTCACTGCGTATGTATTGCAAATGTTACTTTTTCGCAGGGTACTTTTAGCAAGTGGCCTAGTCTGGTGCATATCCAATACATAAGGCTTGTGGAATTTACTTGCACGCACTTCTTTATGGCTGTGTAGTACATGTATAAAAAAAATTGATTTGATATTTCTTTTCGTAGATTTCTTCTTCTTCCCCGCCCCAAAAGGGAAGTAAAAGAAGGACTAAAATGCAATGCAAAGAAAGAGTTAACACCTTCACGGGCTCTTTCTAATCTTTTCCATTTTTTAGCTAAAAGACATGCGCTGCAAAGAAAGCATTGACAGGCTCTTCTTTTTCCCTCTTCCTTTTTCCTTTTTTATTTAACTTGCTGTGATTTTTTTGACATCCTTTTTTCATCGTCAATGGATGAATGCTCCAACTTGAGTCTTTGATTATTCAGTTTTCTTGGACGGTTATGGCACAAAGTTTCATGTAGGGATATTTTGAGTAGAGAATTCAGGCACTTCAAATTTAGGTAAACAGACTTCATTCACCTGAAGAATTTGATAGTCTTGATGAATTGCTTGATTTCTAACCCACGTGATCAGTTGGTTTATAGGCTTAGAATGGACTATTTAAGATCTTTTTCTTGGAAAATAAGAAAAGATGAAAAAATAAGGACAAACCTATCTCTGAAATGTAAGATTATATCAGTGCTTGAGCAAACCTGTGGATCAAGCTTGCAAATACCTTATCACATCGAATCTGTTGAATGGTGGCAATAGTGTGGCTGACTTATGTCGTCATGGCAAATGAACTTGAACATAGTCTTCTACAATTTAATTACATAATCCCTCCGTCCCTTTAGTAGAGTATTCCATTTTGGGCTGACCCTTAATAAGTGTTTGTTTTGAAAAGTTAAAAGGGTAAAAGTGGAGGATAATTTTGGAAAGTGGAGGTAAAAGTTTATATGAAAGGTGTAAAGTGAAGGTGGATTTATAAAGCAACACACTTACAAAGGGACAGAGGGAGTATTTACAATAGTGTAAGAAGGTGAAAATTTAGGCTACATAAATTGAGTATTAATCAACTAGGGATGAGGATAATAGACAACTAGTTGAAGGACGAGGTAGAAATCTATGGACTGGTGAAGAACTAGGCTAGAACAGTTGGAAGAAATACTTGGCTGGATTTCCCTTTGATGAGAGTGACGATTCTCTAGAATCATTCTTGGAGTTTCAAAAAAAAAAGGTCCTCTAAAATGTAGGAGGGATGCCCTATTTATGGAAGACTTGGCCCCTTGTGCTAGGTCGAGTCAACTTATAAATTCTGGATGCACGTCACATGCGCTGGGCATGAACATTCCTTCTGTACTGTAATGGGTGGCCCTTGCGACACCCATGGGTGCTACTTCGTGAGTGCCTTTCCGGGACGAACCCTTGTTCTCTAGCCGCCAAGCCATAAAATCTCTAGTAATCCCGATATGCAGCATGGTCATGACTTTGGTCATGTTAAAACCGCGATCAAGCCTCTAAATGGCTTCCCTTCAGGCCTCCCAAGTTGGCTGGGGCGAAACACATCGTCCGGGTCCACTTAGGGAGTCTAAGTCTCTCTTCGTCATGTTCCTATTCTTTGGGGAGTCGCAATTGATCCCCTTCTCATTGCCTCTTGTCCGAGACTCATGTGGTGTAGGCTGTGGCACGATCAGGCCATATCTTGGCCTATTTCGAGTCTTTATTAAGCCATGCTTGAGTCACGTCGCCTTAAGGTCACACCATGTTCATCTTTTGTTCTTGCCATTGATCCACACGAGATTCAGTGATTGAGGTTTTATTGACCCATGAAGACCCTTGGTTCAACCTCTTACGAGGTCCTGCAATTCAGTTCACGCGTGCATGCGAAGAGCTCATGTGGTTAGGAGGTGGTCCAATGGCTCAGAGGTCACGCGGCTACGGGGTCCTCCAGTTCCTGGCCCATGCGGTCTAGGATCCCTGCAATGGCTCACGTGGTAATGGGCCATGCTGCAATCTGAGTTGCCAGTGCTACACAGACTGGTTTGCCCGTGATGGGCTTGCCAGCCCATAAAGAGGTCACGCGGTTGGGGTACTCCCGGTTGTGGGCTTGCAGGTTTATGGGCTTGGTGGTAATGGGGCTCCCGGTTGTGGAGCTTGCCGTTATTGGGCCATGCGGGCTGAGGGGCTGCCGGTAATGGGCTCCCGGACTGGGCTCATCAGGTAGTAGGCCAGTCAGCATGGGTCCACCAGTCTGGGCTCCCGGTCTCCAGTCCCTCTGGTTCAATTGGACCTCCGGGTATGCAGCCTAGGACTCCCAGCTATGGGCTCGCGGATTGGGCCCCGGTTCATGCATTTCCGGTTCCAATGCCCATGGGTCCAACAGCATGGGCTCATGGGCTTTCGGTCTTTAGCCCAACCCCAGTTATGAGTAGTCATGAGGGTTGACAATAGTTTTTTTCTCAGCCGTCTCTCCGAATTACGTGACACGTGTCCGGTGCATTTTTTACCCTCTACGCAAGAGCTATAAGATTATTGGGTCGTATGCTCATTTTCATGCTAGGCCAACATCTTGCCTTAGTTTTTAGCTACTTCTCATTCAACATGTTTTACATCTGTATTCAATAATTTAGTGTACTAGTACTTGTCATGGGCACTTCCCTCCCTCTATCTCTGCCACTGCTAGTTTCTTCGTATTGAGGGTTTTGTATATGTATATCAACTTCAATATTTTCTTCCTTGCATAGAAATCTGTTAATTTTTCCTTCCAAAAACTGAATATATGAGAAGTAATGTGAAACGTTGATCTGCCCAGTTATTGAGAGCTAAAATAGCTTCAACTTTTTATGCAAACCTTGGCATAGAGGAAGATGATGTATTCATTTCAGATGGTGCAAAAAGTGACATATCCCGTCTCCAGGTTTGTTTTGGTTTCTCATGTATATGTTTTTCTTGAGCTTTTAATTTAAGCTAGACCTCTGATATTTTGTTCTTTGGTTTACTTAGATCCAGATTCCAGACTAAATATGTTTTTTGAAATGTTAATAAAAGTATCATACCTCCTGCCAGATGTCTAAATTAGTTAATTATAACCCTGACTTTACCATGATTGTTCGTTGTGTTAGGTCCTTTTCGGCTCTGATGTTACGATGGCTGTTCAAGACCCGTCGTACCCAGTAAGTAGGACCATTGGATATCTAGTTTTAGGACTGGTCATTATTTGCTATATCCTACTTTTGTTTTTTCACTTGATGTGTTACCTTTGAATTCCTAGTTGGTTTCGCATGAGGCATTGAGACAAGGGAAGTGATTAGATTTTGTGTTCCCTCTAGTTAATCTCTCGGTAAATGTTGGATTGTTTTCTATTACCGCAGGCTTATGTAGACTCAGGTGTCATTATGGGTCAGACTGGACGGTATCAAAATAATGTTGGCTATGGAAATATTGAATACATGAAGTGTACTCCTGAGAACGGTTTTTTCCCTGATTTATCTTCTGTCTCTCGAACGGATGTCATATTTTTCTGTTCACCAAACAATCCGACTGGTTCTGCTGCATCGAGGGATCAGCTGACTCAACTGGTACAGTTTGCAAAGGACAATGGGACAATCATAATCTATGACTCTGCATATGCGTTGTATATGTCGGATGACACACCAAAGTCCATCTTTGAAATTCCTGGCGCCAAAGAGGTAAATGTGGATCTCATAAATTACATTTTTTCTCCAAGTCTTGTTGGGTTTGTTGTTCCTGCTCACTTATAGTTTTATTATCTTCTAAGCCTCTTGGTTGAGGATACGAGTCTCACCTTGACCTCAAAAGATGGCTGGTGGTGTTATTATTATTATTATTATTAGTGGAAAAACTACTTCTCTTGGTTACGAGAAAAGTATTTCCTAGAATTTTGGTGGTCATAGAGTTGCATAAACCTTGCCAGCTTGCCCCTATTTTTGTCTGTCTTTTTTCAGATTGGGTCATATCCTAATATCTTGTGCAAATGATGCTACTACAAACCAAACCAAACCGAGCCTCAATTCCCAATCAATTAGGCTCAACGACATGAATCCGTTTGGTCCATCAATCCGTTTTGTCCATCATGGTTTCAATCGTATCTTGAATCAATTCATATGATTTTAGGAGTCTGTTTCCTTTTCTTTTCTCTTTTCTTTTTTTTGTTGCTCTTTGAGATCATTTAAATGATATCTTGAATCAATTAATCATCCTTGCGCATAAAATGGACAATCCTTGTGTATTTCAGGTTGCAATTGAGATTTCGTCATTTTCCAAGTATGCTGGGTTTACTGGAGTTCGTTTAGGTTGGACAGTGGTTCCAAAAGAGCTGCAATTTTCAGATGGATTTCCTGTTGCCAAGGACTTTAATCGCATCGTTTGTACTTGCTTCAATGGTGCATCTAACATCGCCCAAGCTGGAGGTTTGGCATGCCTTTCGCCAGCAGGTCTTGAGGTACATTCCAAGTTTGATATCCCTTAGTTAACTTTCGTTCAGCGGAAAACATTTTGCTGCTTTTGGTGCAACGAAAAACACAAGCGGAAAATGTTTTCCATTGTCTGCCGGCAAATGAGTTGAATCAGTTGATAATGGCGACTAAGTTAATCGAGCACTTTTTAGAGATAGTGAAAGTGTCTGATCAGGATTACTAGTCTCTACTACCACACCACCACCCACCCACAGTACTTGGGCTACCACCCCACCTCCAGTACTTGCGTTTCTGTTGAAATTGTTTCCCACATAAAATGTTCTTCTTAGAGTAAACATTTTCCTCCCAAGCAAATGGAGTGTTTGTTTCTAAAATAGAGGGAAAACCAACTCCCTAGCTATTAAATGTCCCTACTTTTTTCCCAATCTTCTTTGAAACTTTACTGAAGAATCCATATTTAGCTCATTCATTGATTTGTGACAACATATTACAGGCTATGCAGGAAGTGATTGGTTTCTATAAAGAAAACACTCGTATCATTGTTGAAACTTTTCAATCTCTTGGTTTTAACGTGTACGGAGGGAAGAATGCACCATACGTTTGGGTTCACTTTCCTGGCCAAAGTTCGTGGGACGTGTTTGGTGAGATTCTTGAGAAGACTCATGTCGTTACTACTCCTGGCAGTGGGTTTGGACCAGGTGGTGAAGGCTTCATTAGGGTTAGTGCCTTCGGCCATAGGGCCAATGTGTTGGAAGCATGTAGAAGATTCAAGGAGTTGTACAAGTGAAAGGAAATGGTTTCACTTGCCTCCCACCATATTCTGTGTTTTCTATGGTGATTAGTACACCGAGTTGCCCCCAAAACTTAATGCCTCAATGTTTTCGTTTTTTGAGAAGTAGAGAGAAATATCCTCAATGTTTTCGTTGACCCTTCCATTTTTTAGAAGCGCTCAGTTGTGAAACTTAGTTTAGTTTCAGGGAGATCTAGATTTTATATATTACTTCCGTAAACGTTTCAGGTGTTCCTTAATAATCATTCATTGTGAAAGTTATTGGATAAAAGTCGGTCTATTTTCTATTTTTGCCCTTATGAGTAGATTTTGATGTGAAAAGTTGGTGGTAAAAGTGTAATGAATTAATGATGATGTTTCTATAAAGGGTAATCATGAAAAGTTACAAATTTTAAAGTATCTTGGTTTTGTGATGTGCCCATAAAAAGTTTGATTCATGAAGTTGGACATTTATAAAGTGACAGAGGGAGTGCATGGTTGGCAAGAGGCAAAGCTGACATACTTGTCTAGATCAATGGTTGGACTTGTGGACTAGATTCAGTTTCCATCAGTTTCTGCTGGAAATAACGCAGCTCCATGGGATTTTGTTTTTCCAATTTTTCCTTATATTTTTGCTTTTGAAGTTTTATACTTATAAACAGCCGGATGATCCTTTAGAATGGCAAGAAACCCTCTGTTGCGATGGCTGAACCAAGAAACTAGAAGGGTGTTCTATGTGATTATGATTCTACTACTCTCTTTTTAAGTGATCCTTATTGGAATATGTGCAATTTCAAGTCTCTAAAAAACATATTTCTTTATATAATTTTTTTCTTTACCAAATTAAAGTACTTTAATTTGGCGTAAAAAAAATTAAAAATGTTCTACGGGAGTACATTTTTTAACGTCTACAAAATACACGCTTTTTAAAGGTATCAGTTAAAAAGGGACGGAGGGAGTATAAAAGATATTGAACATCAAACTTAGAGCAAGAAGGGACATTTGGAGACGCCAAAGGGAATATCATTCTAAACTCGGAAGACTGGTGGAGCCAAAATTTTGGCCCAAGGAACTCTGGCTTAATAAACAATATTTTCATCTAAGCGCATACTGGGTACAATGAAATCATTATTGCATTTAAAAGTATATAATGTAGTAAATCATTTAGTTTTATTTTTTTAGCCTACTGCAATGATAACATTTTTTTTTTCCCGGCAATGATAACATGCTTACTATTTATATATAAAAGAATTTGAGAAATAGAAATGTATGGCCTTGTTCAACAAGGGGTTTTAATTTTGTTGACATCATCATTTCTCTCATTTCTCTCTCTCTATCTCTCTTCACTCATTACACCTGCTTACATCATCAAAACTAAACTAAATTACAAACCAAACACAGCCAAAATAACCTATTTTTTACTAAATCAAACATCATATAAATAGAATTAGGGGGCAGCCCCTATATACAACTCTGGCAATGACCAATGACTCCGAGCATAGGCGCCGTAGCAACCAAGAACGCCGGAAATTTTTGGCACATCGCTGACTTGACATATCTTTTCGTAATTTTTTTCTGCCAATGCAAAGAAAGAGAGAACACCTTCATAGTTTCAAGTCCCAATTTGAGTCCCACCAGCCCCTACACTTTTCAAGTCCCAGAGTTTCAAGTCTTTTCCTTCTCATGAATCAAATTAATATCCACCCCAACGTTGTTTTCGATTTCTTGAGAGGGAGTTGAACGTACTCCTGTGGCAAGCTCATCAGATAATTATGATATAAACTTACACAATCAAAATCAGAATCCAGCAGATCCTACCAGCGAAGAGTACGTTGCATTTTCATCGCCGGACAAAGACCTCTTTCTGTCTTCACTTGATATTTGATTGCTATTGCTAGGTTTGAGAGATTGAAAAGTTTCTAGACCAGCTACCTCATACAAAAGTGACCTTCGCGCCGCTTCGCTTCTAAAGCATCACCTTCGTTTCAGAAATAATTTCAAGTGTTTTCTCCACTTTATCTTCTGCCATGAGACTTCCATGAACTGTTTTTCTCTCTCTTGCCTTGGCGTCAATGCCAGCTTATCTTCCCTTTTTTCTAAATGTGTAATTTTGATCTATCCAAATATGCTTTGTGAAAACTAGAATGTACCACAAACCTTAGGGTACTGACGGCCAAGGAAAGTGAAAAGATGTGAGAGAGCCTGGACGTTGATGGAATCTGAAAGTGATGCTATATATCCGAGTATTGAAATGCCTGCATACAGCTTAGAGAAGTCCTTTGATGCCTTCAACTCAATGGTGAGTGAATCCAAAACACCATCATAGAAGAGAGGAGTTTGGGCCTGGAAATGATAAATCAAGCTCCAGGTTAGATTTGAACCATAGATAAACACAATATTGCTCATTAACATTTTTTTTCCTTTTTTGAATTCTCAATAACAAATCTTTCGAATGGGATTTCTAGCTAGTGAATACTCTAAAAAATGAGAAAGACAAGTAGCCGAACTTTCAAAGAGATAAAAGGAAGGACAAAGGTGCCTACATTGGAGAACCATGAGGCTGAGAACAATAATGACAGGAAAGAATGGTCAAAATACTTTGGACAATACAATCTCAACGTTGGCTTCAAATTTCGTAATTAACTTGAGAATCTAAATGCATGGTAAGTCAAATAATAATGTTCAAAACCAGAGGGTAGGACTAAAATTTAAATCGAATGAGCATTGAATGAAAGATGAAGTCAAAAATCAAACCATAAACACCAGAGAATTGAGCACAGCAAAATGTCAAAGGGACCTACCTCCATATTTAAGAATACCTTTTTGCTGAAAAGAATCTCGATAGTCTGCAATAAAAAAGTGGTTCATCAACATGATTGAACAAGGGGAATCAACTTGCAATGTCTCATTGCTGAAACAAGAAGAGAAAAGGATAAAGAAAATCCAACGTATTAGGAGTACTCCACATCTGCACACCTTTCTTGTACTTGTTTAACAAAGATATTAAGAAAAAATGCACTTGTAGCAAATGATACGAAATTTGACTGCATCAGGAGCTGGCTGGTAGCCCTGTGTAAGATGGGAGTTGATGACAGCGTATAACTGCTGTGAGCTTTTCTATGAAGTGAAGGTCCTACAGCTAAGGTTGATGAGATGAAGACCGTAAATCTCTAAAAAAAAAGGGGAATTTACCGTCTTATAGCCAATCTATGTCTACCGTAGGCTGTGATGCACCTGCAATACTTCCTTATGACAATGATGAGGGAATGTCATTTCCTCAAACAAGTTTCGGGAGAGGGCTTCTGAGCTTCCCAATTGTATTACATGCGCAGAAAATGACAAATTCCCTGAGGCACTTGGTAAACAACTATTATGAGCAAAAAACATGTGGAGCCAATAAATCACTATGTTTTCGTGTCTCTGGTGTTAACCTCTGTGCTTCAAGTTCATGAGGCAAGCACAAGAGGGGTATCAGTCCAACTGTGTGGCTCTTGGGTAGTGGTTTCAGCGTGTTTGATGTGGTCATTTTGGGAAGAAAAGTTTGGTAAAACTCTGAGGGTTTTCCCAACAAAAAGACGGAGGTTGAACACAGAAAAATTCATTGGTAGTCTTCTTTGCTTCAATGGTTTCATTTCAGTGGTCATCCGAGAGCAGCCAAATTGTGCATATATTCCCAAAGGCTAGGACTGTCTCAAGTCCTCCTCGCCCATACCCCCATAGGAACCATTAGGCGTATTGCATGTGGAAGTTGAAGATTCGATTTTTTCCTAACCTTTTCTTTACAAGAAAGCAAAGTTCTTGGGACGATATATTTGCTTTTCGTGAATACTAAAAATGTACCCAGGTCGCACTCCTTTGGACATCCTAAGGGGAACCTTGCTTAAATACCAAGAAAAAAGAGGGCATCAAGGCTGCACTAAAAATGTACGAGAAAGATGTTTCTATGCGGTACAACAAAACATTGGAGCACAAGTGTTGTTTGGTGAGCTGGTCTCCTGAATTCATCTTACAGGAGGTAGGGTTATAACTTCAAATCAAGTATCTACTCCTCCCTAATTACCATCCCTGCACTCAACTTCCATAGCTACTTATATCACATAGTTAATAAGGCTCTCAATACATAAATCGCCTATACAGGAACTTAAGTTGGTAACCTGTTTAGAAAACACGAGTAACAAGCAAGCGTACCCTTGCATACAAAGAAGCAATTTCTTCTTCTATACTTTTTCCCCCCACCCTCTGAACACCTTGAGTGCACTTGAGTTAAATCCCCTTCCAAGTTTCTACTGGATTTGCTTCCTGTAAAGGTCAGTCAAAAGGAAAACAACACTATCACAACGCACTGTGGAAGCAACCTATTTAAGGGTAACAGAGTGACTCCCTTGTTAGTCGCACTAACTTTGATGGTCTCCTGATAGTTTCTCCTTCAGGAAAGCCAGTAGAATTCCACACCTCTACTAGCTACCACATGCTTGCAAAACCCAACTCAAACCCAAGCACCTAGATGGATAGAAATATGGAGTCCATCGCTTACTATAGTAGTGGCTCCTGTCCCTACTGATTTATCTAGAAAGACCTGCAGCTACTTTGCCTAATGCACTAGAAAGAGAAGAACACCCCACACTCCCAGTTTCTCGCTGCTAAAAGGCCCCTCTGTTCACAACCGGGTGTATATTTGGTGTACATCAAATCAAATAGCGTGGTCTCATTTCTTGACCTCGGCCACATTCAATTAGAACTAAATTAAGATCATCTTGATCTATTGCCACTTAATTAGGATAATGTTTATGTACTAAATTAGCATTCCATAACCTAATTACAATTGAATTAGCAATAAATTCAAGCTTCTAATGAACCATTACCACTAAACTTACATATATATACAAGTATGCATACATACATGTACACATATACATATTCAAGTACGATGTGATATATAGTAACAACATACATACACGTATAACTGTACATATGTATATATAACTGTACATGCATATACATATTTACATCAGTATATACGATGAAGAGAGAGAGAGAGATAGCAGGGACTTACAAGAGTGAGAAAAATGGTGGGTGAAAGAGAAAGGGAGAGAGAAATGGTCGGGGAGAACGGCGGACGACGCTAACGAAAGAGGTGGTTGTTCGAAATGTATAGGAAACGCTGTAACAATGTGCGATTTCTCCATTCCTTTTTGCACGTCATGACATAGGTTGAACCTATGTCATGCTTACAAAACGACCCCGTTTGGTTGTAAGAACTCTTGGGTACTACAAATCATGATTTCTACCTATATCGACTATTATTTAATGATTCGAGTCATTCTTCCCGTATAAATTATTATAACGCATATGATATATAAATATCTCGTAAATAAATTCAATATGAGTACTTAATCTAGATGAATTTCTATATCTTAAAATGAATTAGGATACGTTGAATCATATCTCCTTCTATATCAACAACTCGTAGGAGACTCTATGTACGTTTTCTATTTATATCGATGATGTTTTAGCGATCGGAGACATTCATATTGTAGAAGGCAGAAAAATACATGTCATGTAAAAATTTCATATTAATTGGAAATAAATTAGTAGTTGATCGGAATGAATTTATGTTTCTTAAAATAGGTTTGGATATACAGAATCAAAACCATAATTACCGCGCTTACACATAATACTTGCGGTCAGAATACATTGTCATCGTCTCCCTCTCCCATTTACCTGTACCTTTCCCATCCGATCGGAATAATATCCGACCACGGTCCGTTTTTGTATGCGGTATATATGTTTTATGCTAAAGGATCAGTCAGTAATCTATCCATTAGATGTTTGTAAGCTTCTTTGATTCGTCAAACTTGTATTGCATTGATGTAGTTATGCATACAGTGATATACACTTTGCATTGCATATACAAATGTGTATATTCATCTGTTTCTATTTGCCAATACAAGTAATTACCTGGATGTATGTCTGAAGCTATGTGTACGGTTCTTTCTAAGGAAGCGTCATTAAGCTTTTCCTTGGTATGTTCATATGCTTCTGTGATTTTTAGGTTCAACTGACGTCAATTCGATTTGATTATGTCATGTTTTTTAAGTGTTTGTCAAACATTTTTTGTGTGGTGCCAGGATTCAAGGCCAACTAGAGTTTGTGAATAAGCTTAGATGGTGTTGAAATCGTGCTACCTACCGGTTAGAAATCCAAGGTGTTGAAATTGTTCAAACTTTTTCGTAGCAGTGAGGTTACAATTAGCTGGACTTCAGAGACTTTTTATTCAGATTTGAAGTTTAGGCATAGGGATTTCAGTTTGTAATTTTCTTGAAAAGCTTCTGGAGGAAGAAGTTGAAGAGAATTGTTTTGTTCATCACTAACAGCAGTATCCATCCACATATACTTGTTAAAGGAGAATATGGTAGCCGTTTGTTGGGTTATAATTCGCTTGGATCTTTGACTTGTGCTTTTGTTAGTGTTTTTGAGGCTTCAAGGGGAGTAGTTAGATTGCAGTGTCAGGGCGACGATTCAGTAGCTTGTGTTGATGATACTGGTCAAAAGGAAGAATTCGATGATAAATAAGAGACTAGTATTAGTCCAGATTTGAATGATTCAGGGGAAGAGGCAGGGGATGGAGAAGTCAAGGATTTTGGATGATTTTAGGTAATTGTTGCAGAAGGAAACGGAGGAATTAGAGTTAGCACAGCAAAAACAGTTCCATGTTTGAGGAAAAGGCTCAGAGAATATCAGAAGCTGCTACTGCTTTAAGAGATGAAGAAGAAAATGCTTGGGACAACGTTTATTCTACCCGCCATACCATCCAAGAGATTTTGAATGAAGAAACTTTTGCTAAAGAAGTTGTTCAGAAAGCAACAATAGTCCTTTGTTTGGCTGAAGCGAACCTTCACGTGCCAATGGAGTTATTTGAAACTGTTGAAGCTTCGAGTGAGGGTGATTCAAACCATGAAAAGGGAGGGGAAGACATGGGTATTCGAGGGAAAGAGGAGGAAGCACTCTTGTTTGCTCAAGATGAGGTTAAAGAGTGTAGAGCTACTTTGGAAAAATGTGAGGAAAGCTGAGACAGTTGCAAAGCAGAAAAGAGGAGTTGCAAAAGGAAGTGGACAGAGTATTGAAGAGACAAGTTTATCTTGTGATTTGGCTCATGGTAAAGGAGAATTAAATTCAGAATCATCAAGACAGTTTATCTTCTGATTTAGCTGAGTTTGGAGTTGTTTTCTTTCTATTTAATATAGGCCTAGTGGTAGAATCATAAAATCTTGGATTCTTCTTCTTTTGGACAGTTATTTCTTTGCACATTCAATCTGCTCATTTCAAAATCTAAGCATTACGTCTTCATCATGCAGCTTTCTGTTGAAAGACCAAGTTCTATGAAGAAAAATGTTTTTGGTTTGGGCTCTGCTCGGGTGAGTGGATGATTATTATCCAAATATTGCCACTCACTTTTTACATGCAATTGATCTAATATGCCTAACAAATGCCTGTGGACGGCCCACGGAGATTGTGCGGTGTCGCGCACGAAAAAGATTGTGATTTGTTAGAGTCGCCACCCAGATTTGAGGTCCGAATCCGAGAAACCGATAAAAATATGACTCGTTTGCCAATTGAAAAGATTTTACTGATCACTACGAAACCAGAAATTTCTCGGATTCGGGGGTTTGGTTACGAGAGGGTAAGGGTTTTACGGCACCCCTCTCGCCCGGTCCGTGAACCGGTCTCTACTTAATATTTCATGGGATTTTGAAAATGTTTTGAAGTTCAACTTAATCACAAAAATGAGGAATTGGGGATGGGAATCACATTAACCATAAGAAAATACAAACATGCCAATTTAATGTGGATACTTGTGCGCGTGATTTACATGGGGATGATAACAATAAAGAATTATTACAACAAATATATACAATAGATGAACAACAACAAAAATTGGGCAAATAATTCAAAGAATCACTGGTTTGAAGCTTAATAAACTGGTTTACAATCTGGATTCCAACATAGGGGTGAAAGGCTCAATGGTGATGCCCCCGAAAGGCCAATGCCATTTCTAGCTTCTATGATTTTTAGCTTTTCCATTACTTTTTTAGTCATTATTTGTAAGATCAAACATCAACAGAGTGTTTCTCATGGAAAATCAAAGCGAGAATGAGCAGATTGATCTCATAAATAATGATAAGAGAGGAAAATTACGATATTTTAACAAAGAAAATACTCTAAAAAGAAGGAATCTAGACTGTCATCACAACAATAAAACCACACACACACTCAAACCATGATCCATCATCAAAATATCCAAGAACCAACAATCTTTAAAGCTTCAAAACGGCTTGGGCCAAATGGGTGACTTTTGGCGCTCAAGCCATTAAGTGATCTTCTAGTTTTCATCAATAAAAAGGGTTCTGGATAATTTCGGGATCATAAATGCATAATATGAGGGTGAAAGAGGTACCAAAGACATCTTTTTTTATACCCGCATACAAGATTTTTTAGAGACTTTTTGAATTTGATTGTCATAAAATATCTAATTTTAACTCATGCAAATGATTTTGAAGTAAATATATGAACTTTCCGAGAACCAAAAAGACCCAAGACTAACTATTAAAAAGACAATCAAAACCAACAAAGAAGCTCGAAACTTGATAGAACAGAAAATCATGCAGATTGAGCTTGAAAGGCCAAGGCTATAGGCTTGAAAGGCCAACCCCTAATTTCACTGCAGATTTTGATAATGTCTTTGAACAACTTTTCGACCTTCGTGAGTTCAATTAAAGTATAAAGAACTTAATTGAACTCACTAGTCACCCTCGAGATGAACCAAAACAAATTGAAAATCACTTGTTAAACTACCTTTTACACTTGATTGAAGGCTTGAACTTGGTTGGGGTTGAAGGATGAGCAATTGTGGGGTATTCGACCAATTTTATGGATGGATCACCAGGATTATGAAGCTAATTGATGTATATCGGTTAAATTTTGGGTTTAGCGGATGGTTTTTGGTAAGTGGTTTTGATGAGAAAGTGGTTTTGTAGAGAGAGAGAGGGAGGGATTCACGGGGGAGTGTAGTGCAGGGGTATGAAAATTGTGAACCTCAAACTAAGGGGTAGTGGGCTGTTTATATAGAGTGAGTGGAGGGAAAGAGAGAAGAGAGAGAGAGAGAGAGAGAGAGAGAGAGTGGGTTTGTATTCTAGGTGTAGTTTTAGGTGTAGAAAATAGCAATGTAGGGTGTATTATACGTGAACAATACGCATGGAAGTGGTTAGACGCTCCCCCTGCATGAGATCTCATGATTAGATACTCTGCAGATTCATTCGGTTGAGTTGGGCCAAAGCCGTGGGCTTGAAGGCTCAAAGGTGCCTTCAGGGATGGATTGGCTCAAGGTCTCAAGCTTGAGCGCTCAATGCTCTTAGTGGCAAGTTGCTGGTTTGGCTTGGTTTAATAGGGCTTGGTTTTTATTGGGTTATTTGGAGGTGTTTGGTTGATTTTGAACACATTCAAGCTATTTTCACAAGTTTCGGGCAGTTATGATTGGTTCGTTCTCATCATTGGGAATGCTCGAGCGCATCCCGGGTTCAAAATCGGGGTGTCTACAATGCCGTTCTTGGTGACAGCAGTGGTGGCCGGCATACTGGCTCGCTTTATTGCTGGCCAGCCTGGTCCTGCTGTCATCATTGGGAATGACCTGGCATTATCTTCTACTGTTGTTGTCCTTCAGGTAAAAGCAACGACTTATGAGCAGCTTTTCGGTTGAGTGAATCTCGCGCTGGTTAGGATTGGTGGTAAAATGTTGTCTTCTTCAAAATGGTGGGCTTGAATCAGTATTTGTTCACTGAAAACAACATTTTGGCTCAAGAAAAAGTTCTTCATGGACTAAAAAGAGTTAATACTTTGAGATGAGGAGGGGATTATGTTTCCTCGTGGGACGTTTCTGGAGATTCAGCTATCATGGAGGTAATCAATAATAAGAATTTGGCTATGCGAGATGTACTTTTCCACATTGTTACTCCAAGGCATGGTTTCCATTCTCTAGTTATTTGAGCTCTTTGTCATCTGTCAATTTTATGTTCAAAATATCATGTGATGACAGTCACCTGGCTGGCGATGACTTGGTACCTATGAACTGGCACACGTTTGCCACGAGAAGATCTTTAGTTACCTCTGGCCAAACCTCTTTATTTAGTTCTGACAAGTTTTTGTAGTATATGAAGATCTTGTGGCAACATCAGGGAGCGCTTTCTTTTCTCCTTACAGGCTGAACTCTTCTGAAAATTATTCGAAGGCATCCACGCAGGGATTACCTTTGGCTTTACTTGGGGAGACGGCGGGGCCAGTGCCTTAGGATAGTATCATCACCATATGTTGACTTTGTGCTAATTGCATAAACTTGGGCAACAGGAGCAGCTTCTGATTTCCTTGCAACACCTTTTGTGGATTCCTTGGAAATACATTTATTTTTCCTTCTACTTCTTCCGTAGGTCCTGCAGGAACGAGGTGATAGCACGTCGCGCCATGGACGAGCTACATTTTCTGTTTTACTCTTCCAGGCATCTGTGTGGTCAAAGAAGTTATGTTGGTCTTGGTTGTTATGGAGTGATTGTATAGACAAAACCCTAGAGGTAAATGGTTTACGCCCCTTTGGTTTTGGCCCAGGAGGTCACAGTTCGAGGCATGCAGACACTCCTCATGTGCCTTTCCCTCTTGCAAGCCCGGCTGTGGTCCAGTAGCCGTCAGTGGGGTGGTAGAAACTTATTGGTAATTGGGCCCTGTGAGGGCCCCGCCGCAGGTCTGGAGTCCCTAGGGGAGGTATAGCTAGTCACCCCCTTCTCCACTCTTTTGATTAACAAAAAAATGCTCAAAAGCCCTGTAGTTCCTACATAATCATCATACTTGACGGAAAACCTGTTACCAAGTGACTAAGATGCAAAACTAATTAGGTTAGTCCATAAGGTGGGCATTTTGGAGCTAATGTCTGTAGCACTTGAAATGTGGGATACAATTTTGATCCCGTTTTCGCAGCATTTCCACCCATTAGGTTTTATAATCCTTCATGCACCTAAGGTAAGTTATTTGATCTGTATTTGTTCATTCATTATCTTGACTCATATGTGACTGCACCTCCACGCTTTTCCCCATACTGATTTCTTGAATATTCTTCGATAGGTTATTCTAGATTTCTGTCTATTTAGGATACTACCGATTTTTATTGGCTGCCCATTTTTTCTCCATTTCCTCCAGGATTTGACTGTTGTGGTTTTGCTGATACTCATACCTCTTATTTCACCGAATTCATCAAAAGGACGGGTAAATTTCTTATCAATTCTCACAGTTTTGTTTTTTCCCCAGTGCTTCACTTTTAGGTTTTAGCTTGGATAGGAACTGCAACTACTGGTCTTTTCCAGTGCTATTGCTGCTGCCTCTATAATTGCTATCTGTAATTTCTGACGCTTTTTAGGTTGGTTTCCTAGCAATTGCTGAAGCTCTTGGCTTGGTTGCTGTGAAGGCTGTTGTTGCAATTACTGCCATAATTGCCGGAGGACGCTTGGTGAGTCAAATGTGTTGCAAGTAGGAAATAACAATACGATGTCTGTACTTATTATTCTTCTTGTGGTGCCGTTTTTATTATTAACTTCCTCTACTTGCCTTCCACACAATCAATTTTGGAAAACATTTCATGTGCATTGTTATGTTGTTTTACCACATGTCTTATGAGATACATTACAGTATCTTCGCGAGTCTAAACTAAACTGTTGCTTAGCTTTGGAGCAAAAGAACCAACATTTTCAATTGTGCTAAATTTATCAATTTTGATGTATCATACTCAATATTTTAATTCATTATTTTTCTGTATTTACTTATCTAATAAATTTATCATTTCGGTAACTAAAATATCTTCAGGAAGATTTATCTCTTTTTATGATTTTACCAATTAGTACTTCTTTTTCTTCTTTTTTTTTTGGGTTTTACATGCTTGGTAAAATCTATAATTTTGGTAAATATTTTATTTTTCTTCTGAATGATTTTTAGGTCATCGTGATTTTTGCTATTGTGGCTCTGAACAAAAAGCCAGCATTACCTTCTCTTGTACACGTTTGTAGAGATGTTAATTTTGTTGAAGTTTTTTCCGATTGTGTAATTAATTTTTAGCTGTGGAAATAGGTTATTGATGATTAATGAAGTTCATACTAATACACATTCTTGTGCCAATTCGCAGCTGCTTAGGCCGAGTTATAAGCAAGTTGCTGAGAATCAAAATGCTGAGATATTCTCTACGAATACACTCCTTGTTATCCTTGGGACTAGTCTCCTTACAGCCAGGGTATGCCCATGATTATTGAGTTTTCCTCTTTTATTATGTAGTGCTAAGTTTGCATCTCACAGTTAAAAAAAAAAAGTGTTGCATCTCTAATTATGACTGGAACAGGCTGGTCTTTCTATGGAAATTTGACTGTATATTACTTTCTTCTGCATGAGTTACAGTGGTGAAAACTGCCATTCCTAAGAAAGCCGAAGATAAGTTTCCATTTGTTTCGTTTATTATCTGGATTAGACCATTGCCACCGTTTCTCAATATAATTTTATGTAGCATTTTGGATTTGAAACTAGTCTCTTCTTGCTTTAATTGTAACTATTATAAGATCTTATCGGTAGTTTCAATTCTTGTGGCGTTTACATGGGAAGTAATTTAAACTAATGACTTACCAAAAAAAAGCATGAGTGAATGACTTGCCGCGTGTTTAATTTTGATCAGTTGTGACGCATTCTTCATGGTAAAAAGCACCTGTTTATGTCCCCGGTGGTTCTCTGATTGCAAACCTGACTGTTTCTAACTCCAAAGCTTTATGTGCTTTGTGTGATCTCCCTATGTTTCTCAATCGATCTTGTTTTTGCTATTAGGCTAAGCTACCAATGTCAGTAATAGCAGCGACAATCAATGACTTTAGGTCCGTCCCGCCATCCTTCTGAGCTTACCGAGGTACTTTGTTTTGGCTATTTTTTCTTATATTTCTAATAACGGATCGATTATGTTCTCTCTGATATGTACCTGGGCTTTGACTGATTTACCACAATCATCTATTGCCTGCAGTTTTGTAAAATAAGTGGAAGTTCGCTTGGTTATGGATACTCTCGGGTCATGACTAAACCCAAATCTTAGCCATCTGATTCTTCTGATGAGAATTAAATCACCGAAGGAACACTGGCCGTATCACTCATCACCCATTGCTAAACATAGATGTAGAAGAAACTGAAAGGGAAACAAAGAATACAACTGTTTGTTTCAATCCCTGATTTGAACTAGAGAGAAATATAGCTGAATTAGTGGCGCTAGCACAACTTTTTGATTGATAGATTTTGGTATGCCTTTCTATGTAAAAATGTGAAGAGGATTTTCTTGTTTCGTAATCGCATATCAGTGATCTTGTACCGGTTGTGTACTATTGCTTCTTTCTTGTCCTGCTGTATTATGCAAATGGTCTGAACAATGCTACCTAAGATTTTGTTCCAATAAATAATGGCTATATCCATGGATGAGACGGATTTGTTTACTTTTTTTTGTCGGAGTTTAAACCTTCGTTAAATTTGCATGTCAGACTCTTCCGGGTATTTTGACTTTCTTAGGTTCATGGATTATCGGAGCGAAAGGGGAGAAAAACAAATTTATATTTTTGGTTTTGTCGTTTTTGTTTTCTTTATGAAATTCCAAATACCTCTACAAATCAATGTCCAAACAGTCACACGCGATGGGGACGTCCCTCAAATTTTTTGATAGGGGTTGCAAAATGTTGCTCCCCGATGAATTCCATCACATTAAATCGAAACACATTCATTGACTGGTTATGCTCATTGGATTAGTTACACAAAAATCTGTCTAGAGGAGGATGTTAAGTCTGTTTTGCCCCATTCTGTTGATCTCATTACTGCAACTGGTACAAGGGGAATGCTTGCATTGACAATTCCCCTAGTCCTAGAATGGTTGCTGAAGAGCCTGATTGTGTGATTTTCTTCCAAATGAGCTTGGGTTGAGCATGACAAATCCTGATGCAGTTTTTTTTTTTAATCATCAGCAGAAAATTTATTAATTTTTGAAAATAAATTACAAAGATTAAACAAGACCGAGACTAAAAACACTAAGCAGCCAAAAGGGGAAAAAACAAGACACTACATGGACCAAAACACGTGATCTAGATACACAACAGGGAAGACCACAAAAACACCCCCAAAAGACGGCAGCAAGAAAAAAAAAACCATCCTAGAAGCCCCTCCCCTTAAACCAGCTATGAAAATGGCAAAACTAGAAGCTCCAAAAACCCAACCAAAGAAGCAAAGACCCAAAACACCGAAACATCCAAACAACAAACTATCGACAACGGGATCAACATTAGAGAGCTCCCACAACTAAATCAAAACTTCATCGAAATGGAGTCACCTTCCTCTAATTCATCAAGAGTCTGTTCAGAAATTTCAACTCCCTCCAATTCTAAATATTTCTTTATATTATAGCTCTTCCTTCCTTTACACCCCACAAAGCACCCAACTCCATATTCTTATGAGCTTGCCTGATTAACCTCGAATTCCTGTTGCGGTTGTCGTACTGCCAGAAGATAGTTATGGGATGAGCTTTCTGTAGATATTGATATGAAGCCTTCTGTGATCTCTGTAGTTTATGGTTTTTAACCAACCGGCTGCCAGAAGACAGTTATGGGATGAGTTTTGAGCTGGTAACAGGTCGGTAGGGAATCTCCCTTGGATACTGTTAGATGGCAGAATGAAAAATCTGATCCGAGTTATTTTGATATTAATGCTGCTCAAGGGTTTAACCGATGCTTGAAGTTGGAGGATTTCAAAATGGAAGATTTGAACTCTGAAGGTCTTTGGTTTTACTTGGTGAATAAAAGAGTTGGTCAAGATTATAGTAGTAGTGGCACGATAGAGCTCTTGTAAACTCTCAGTGGTAGCGTTTATTCGCTGAATTTGAGGCTGCAATTGTAGTGCCAAGGATTTCTGAAAAGGAAAAAAATAATGGAAGAAAGAAGAGGATGAACTGAAAAGGAAAAGCATCAACTAAGAATCATAACCATATGACCGTTATGAAATGCTCTCCATTCCTGTACATTTATGATACCTCAATAAGCTCTTCCACGAAACATATGTCTATCTAACAGATCCAATAACACTCCATGCGGTAAGTAATACCAAATGATTAACATTATATTTTCCATCAAATGATTCGGCAAATTAATGATATCTGCATGGATCAACTGAATTCATGTCTAGTCTAACTAAAGAAACAAACTTCATATGCAATGATAATAGCTTCAGGATATTAGTTCAGATTATATTACCTTGGGTCTGTCCACAGAGCTTCCAAAGTAACCTATTCCAAAAGACAGGGAACTGTGGGCAGCTGACGTCTCTATAGCCTTCAGCTTAGATGGAATTCCAGGAAGCTAAATAGCAACAAACGAATACTAATTTGGTTTTATATTTTTTCCTTTCCATAAATCATAATGGTTGAGGACTAGAAGCTCACATTTACAGGAGCCTCAGCTTGATTGAACTCCAGCACTTTTATCCATACAATGTTGGCTATTGTCTTTTTATAAGAGACGCAAAACTTTCACATAATCAGAGGCTGGACCTGCCTGTGAACTGAGCAACAAAGATAATGTTGTTTAAAAAAAAGGGTCATAATACATAGAAAAGAGAAAAAGAAGAATAAAGCTCCGTACGATAATCAGCAAAATACAGACAGAAAAAAGCTAGCAATACATGAAAAACTTAGAGAGGAGTCTAAAGCTTCTGATTCATCTCTTAACAGGGAAAGATAGACGAGATCCAACAGTTGGTCAAATTGATCTGACTTGAGAAAAGAGCGGTGTTGACTTGTATTAGAATTTAGACATTTCAGTACAAGAAAGATGTTTCTATTCAAGATCCAACAATTGACCAAATCGATCTGACTTGAGAAAAGAGAACTGTTGACTTGCATTAGACATTTTTGTAGTGCGAGAAAGATGTTTCTATGCGGTACAACAAAACATTGGAGCACAAGTGTCGTTTGGTGAGCTGGTCTCCTGAATTCATCTTACAGGAGGTAGGGTTATAACTTCAAATCAAGTATCTACTCCTCCCTAATTACCATCCCTACACTCCACTTCCATAGCTACTTATATCACATAGTTAATAAGGCTCTCAATACATAAATTGCTTATACAGGAATTTAAGTTGGTAACCTGTTGGGAAAACACAACAAGCAAGTGTACCCTTGCATACAAAGAAGCAATTTCTTCTTCTATACTCCCCCCCAACACCTTGAGTGCACTTGAATTAAATCCCCTTCCAAGTTTCTACTGGATTTGCTTCCTGTAAAAGGCTGTCAAAAGGAAAACAACACTCACACAATGCACTGTGCAAGCAACCTATTTAAGGGTAACAGAGTGACTCCCTTGTTAGTCGCTACCATTAATCTCCCAGAAAATGTCAACCACTAACTTTGATGGTCTCATGATAGTTTCTCCTTCACGAAAGCCAGTAGAATTCCACACCTCTGCTAGCTAACATGCTTGCGAAACCTGACCCAAACTAAGTTACAGTTGAGGCACTTCTAGCAGACCTACCGATGATTGGTCTATGCAGGTCCTGCGTCCCATTCCTAATGATGGAATGGAACATTTGACCAGAACTCCTTGTCGCAAAAGTAGGGACCTGCACGAATTGAAATCCTAATATCTATGCCTCTAGCAAAAGGATTAATCTTCTTACTATAGTCTTTTCTTCCTTGCCTCAAAATTCCAGAAATCTTATACGATAGAGATGATCCCAAAAAATTTGCCAGTATTAGCTCATAACAAGAAAAAAAAAAAACTGATGTGACTTAAAGTGAAAATATAACTCAGTAGGCAATATGGGATATTTCTACATTTTATTTTTGTTAATTACTTTGCTAGCCTGCTAGCTCTGTCTCCTAGGATAATACTCCGTACAAAAAGAAGTAAAAAATGTTCTGAACAACTGAGGATACGTATAGTGACGATGAGACAGCACTCCCGAGCAGCAAATCCTTTTACTCCAGCACCACTAACACAAACACCAACTATAAACGGAGCACCAAAGGTGCCTTTTGTGGATGTCCAACAACCTGAACCATACATTGCCACTAATCCCACACGTTCACTTACCTATTGAAAATTGAATAACAAATTTTAAACCTCATCTAAACAATATGCGTGAAAAATTCTAACATTCAGTTGTGAATATGGATCAACATCTATATAACACGAATAAAAGGCAAGATGTCCTCTAATAAATTTACATAATGCTAATAACTAAACCACAGTAATAATTTCATAGAAGAAGATTAACAAGGAATGGAAAAATTTTAGTCCGATACTATTGAAATAAACTCTACCTGAAAATAAAACGGGAAACAGCTAGAAAATCAATTCAGAATACCACCTTCAATGCAATGCCACCTCTTGAAGCTCCAGATGCTACATGCCCTTCCGTGTCAACACATATGACCCCAACAATCCATAAGGCAATCATCTTCTGGCCCTTTCAAAGAAGAAGATAGACCACAATCCCCATTTGCCTTCGAAAAGTCACATGGTTGAGCTTCTATGCATCGAACAAGTGAAATAACAACAAAACCAACTTTACAAAACATGCAAACCACAAAGAACAAGTGAGCAATGAAGAGGGGAAATTTCCAATCAGTGGAAAGTGGGGCATGTATGATCAATTCAGTTGGATAAAACCTTAATCGTTGCTTTTACGTTACTTTGCGGTCATTTATGAACATGGATGACTTAAAAGAAAGAACAAACCTAGACAAATGGCAATTTCACTTCCCAGACAGAAAAAGGAACAGGAAATGTCTAGCTAAATGTGCGGCCAGCTTAGAGAGACAGGATGGAGTACCAGCTCTAGTAGCATTCTCTACAGGGCCAGAAGGTTCAACATCAATTATTTTTGTCTTGGCTTTTGCATCATCAAGCATTGCTTTGAATTTTTCCCACCGTCTTTTCACCTTCTCTGTAGCCAGCCACTGTTCACAAAAGATAGCTAGTCCCATATTACAGGAGAATAAATGAATCGAAGAACTTGAACAAACATTTCAAGAAAGATAATGATACACAGTAACATAGAAGTAGAACGGTATGACAGAAAAAACTGGGAAAGTTTACATCATCAGCCTCCGCTATACCGTCTGGCAGAGAAATGCCCTTTGATTTCACCCATAGACGTGCACCTTCACCAACCAAGAATTTGAGAAACAAATTTATCAGAAACTTGGGAATTGATTCCAGAAGAAGCCATTTCTTCTCAAAATTTCAATTATCCATGTTACACAATTAGTTTTTATTTACTTACAGTAGGCACTATGTTAGCTTGATAAACGATATTGGGCCAATTCCCGAGTAGCCAAGCTTTTGGAACCATTGGTGATCTAAAACCTCACTAACGATGTTGGGCGAATTCCCAAGTAGCCAAGCTTTTGGAACCATTGGTGATCTAAAACCTCTGTGCCAACCAACAAAACAAATATGGCCCGCTTATGGAGGTCCGTTTCACCACACATGAGAGGCCTTGTTAAAGACACAACTCATTGAAGTGATCGTCTCTCTAACAGCCTAAGTTTTAAATATGGTGGTGGTCACACCTTGAAATACAAACAATAAAGCTGCCCTAGGTGATTTAAGAATTCAAAAGTTTTGAGATACAAGTAATAAAGTTGCAACAATCTAATAGCTTAAGTTTTTTTTTTTTTTTTTTTTGCAAATGGTGGCTAGCTCATGCGGTAGAGCTCTTGAATGCTTCACACTGCATCCCGGGATCGAGTCCCATTCCCCCTCCCCCATGTAAAAGATTAAGAATGATGAATGACAACAACAACAAAAAAACTTTAGTTTTTTAAAGACTTGATCGACAAGTTAATATGGTACCAGAGCTTTTGTTCAAGGAGGTCACAAATTCAAGTCCTGTGCCTGTTATCCTCATTATTTTGCATTCAATTCCACCCCTTTGCCTCTCCATGTATGAGACAGATCACACGAGACATTTTTTAGCCCATTTCCTAATAGCTTAAACTTTAGAACAATTGGTCATCAACACAATATAGTACATCTTCAATCTCAATGAAACAGAGCTACTTCCGTCAGGATTCAAAGGCAAAAACAAAAACCGAGGAATGATCATACATGGGAGGTATTCGACCCAGTAGTGATCACCCCAAAATTTGTTTCTTTGCCGACAAAGCAGCAATGGCTGGCATTCCGAACACCTGCTAATTATTCACTTCACAGAAATTGCATATCACTAAATTAAGATCATCTTGATCTATTGCCACTTGATTAGGACAAGGTTTGTGTATTAGCACTAAATTAGCATTCCATAACCTAGTAACAACCAAATTAGCAATAAAATCAAGTTTCTAATGAACCATTACCACTGAATTTACATGTATATACAAGTATACATATACATATTCAATTACAACGTGATACAATATATACCGACGTACATACACGTATAACTGTACATACATATACATATGTACATCAGTACATACGACGAAGAGAGAGAGAGAGAGAGGGAGAGAGAAATGTTCGGGGAGAACGGCGGACGATGGTGGCAAAGAGGCGGTTGTTCGATATGTATAGGAAGTGTTGCAGCGATATGCGATTTCTCATCCCTTTTTTCCGTTCGGCAACAACTCCACTTTACTTTAAAGAGGGTTTTTTTAATGAAAAATAAATTTCCACGTCATGACATAGGTTGAACCTATGTCATGACCCCCAAACGACCCCGTTTGGTTCTAAGAACTTTTGGGTACTACAAATAATAATTTCTATCTGTATCAATTATTATTTAACGATCCGAGACATTCTTCTCTCATAAATTATTATAACACGTATGATGTCTGAATATCTTATACATAAATTACATATGAGTACTTAATCTGAATGAATTTCTAAATGTTAAAATGGATAGAGATACATTGAATCATATTTCTTTCCATATAACAACCCTTAGGAGACTTAAAGTAAGTTTTCTATTTGTCTCAGTGTTATTTTGATGATCGGAGACATTCATATTGTAGAACGCAACAAAATACAAATCATGTAAAAATCTCATATTAATTAAATACTGATTGGTACTTGATCGGAACAATTTTATGTTTCTTAAAATAGGTTTCGCTATACGGAATCAAAACCATAATAACCAGTTTCAACGTAATCTCGAGGGAACCGACAAGGTCGACGGTGAACTTTCCCGTGATTTACCTTGTACCTTTCCCGTCCGTTCAGAACCATCTCCGACAGCGGTCGGCAACTTAGAGGCTCCGGTCAATCGAAACGATGTTGACTGCCGCTCATTCGAAGCTTGCTTGGTCGAGCAATGGGGGGCTCCTGTTTCAGTTCACAAAGAAACGAAAATAAAAGAAACCCATCGTCAATGGTGACTGTTCAATCACCGAAGGTGGTCTCAAATTCT
This sequence comes from Vaccinium macrocarpon, assembly GCA_022606695.1. Classification (NCBI taxonomy): domain Eukaryota; kingdom Viridiplantae; phylum Streptophyta; class Magnoliopsida; order Ericales; family Ericaceae; genus Vaccinium; species Vaccinium macrocarpon. The sequence continues at coordinate 3,699,657 of CM040176.1, read as the reverse complement.
CAACGGTTACAGTCTCCCCAGTGACATCTGTTCATGATTTTGGTATGAACCCAATCTTCTGCTGAATAATCTTGATATGCACAATTTATGCTAAGCTGCCTATTCCCATAGTTATAGTTGCTTCTTTTATCTATTCCTCAGTCCAAATGTGGTCTTTTTCCCTTCCATAGTACTCCGTAGTATCAGTTGTATTCACATTTGCTATCTGTAATGATGAATTGGGTATATGCTGTGATTTTGGTTTGTTAGAAACGTGAAGTATCCTACGGTTCGCATTGTCTCTTTCCGAAAACACTATTTATCACACCTCGTGTCTTTTTTGCATAGGAGTCCTACTGTTATACGATGCCGTATCTTACAATACAGAAAATGGAACCATTAAGTTTAGTTTACTCAAACTCGTACAACCTTTGCAGATGTATCACCAATTAATGTTTCTGAGAATACATTCGTAGGTTTAGTACTGAATTTACTTCTGATATTTTAATGGACGTGTGGAATGTGATGCCAGTATCATGGATGGTAACTCTGGAGCATTTGGGGCTGTTGGAGGAGTGCCAGGTAATCCCGAAGCTGGTTATATAATAGGGGGAGTAGATGCAAGCTTTTTCTTTCAATAGCCGGCCAAATGACTACAGGATCATCCGTCTACGCTACCTCAATTCACCATTTCGAACTTTATACAGAAGGTTTTTCTGTACCAGCTCCTTCTACCGATACCGCAGTTGAAGCACCTAAAGGAGAATTTGATGTCTTTTTGGCCAGTAATATAATTAATGGACGTCATCATTGAAATAATCCAGCAAGCTTTTATGCTGTGTAACTGTTGTTTCTTGTCATATTTGGTTGTAGGAACTTTGTAGGAATTCCATTTTCATTTTGTGCTTTGCATTTTCTGTGAAGTTAATAATTAGCAGATGTCCGGAATGCCAGCCAAATTGCTGCTTTGTTGGCAAAGGAACAAATATTGGGGTAATCACTGCTGGGTCGAATACCTCCCATGTATGATCACTCCTCCGTTTTTGTCTTTGAATCCTTACGGAAGTAGCTCTTCATGTCAGCATTCGCAGTATTTGATGATATAACTTTTGCGTAAGGATTTAGATCTCTTCTCATATATCGTGGCCTTGACTTCAGAGTTATAAAGATAAAATAGGAATTATGAGCAGTTGAAGTTTCGACGTTGTCTGAGTAAAGACATTTTATGTGTTTCGGGCGAACTCTGGAGATTGGAGATGTGCTATATTGTGTTGATGACCTAAGATACTAGGAAATGGGCCAAAAAGTGCCTCGTGTGATCTGTCTCATACATGGAGAGGCAAATGGGTGGAATTGAATGCACAATAATGGGGAGAACAGACACAGGACTTGAATCTGTGACCTACTTGAACAAAAGCTCTGATACCATATTAACTTGTCGATCAAATCTTTGAAAAACTTAAGCTATTAGACTGCTTCAACTTTATTACTTGTATCTCAAAACTGTTAAATTCTTAAATCACAGGGGCAGCTTTATTGTTTATATTTCAAGTGTGACCACCAGCATATCTAAAACTTAGGCTGTTAGAGAGATGGTCACTTCAACGAGTTGTGTCTTTAACAAGGCCTCTCACGTGTGGTGAAACACACCTCCATTAGCGGGCCAAATTTGCTTTGTGGGTTGGCAGTGAGGTTTTAGATCACAATTGTTGCAAAAGCTTATCTATTTGGAAATTGGCCCAACATTGTTTATCAAGCTAACATAGTGCATACCAAATCAAACCGAGCCTTATGTCCCAATTATTTGGAGTTGGCTACATGAATCCAAGATTACACTCCTTCAATGTCTCAATGCAGTAGCAGATAAACTTGGGATGAAAGAAAGAGGATTTTTACGGTCCTTGCACAAGAATTATATGCACTACCTGAAATGCTTGGTGTTTTGTATAGCTCATGTATCTTTTCAACTGGTTAGCCTTTTGTAATCTTGTTGTAGAATTGGAGCTTCAAGTTTAGGATTATAATCTAATGGATTTGACAGCAACAATCACGCTGTTCCTGGACTCAGCCATCATCTGCATAAACATTTGTTCTGGTCACTTCATTTGAATATAATTTGGTGTTTGTTTCATTGACGTTGTGCCTTTTATCGATTTGCAATTTTTAGGCAGTCCCGTTCTTGGATATTTGGCTGCTCGCATCTTGATTGAACCTTTTGGTCTCTCTATTATTCATAATGTACATGGAACAAAGGAGATAGCTGAGTTTGGAGTTGTTTTCCTGCTATTTAATATAGGCCTGGAGGTAGAATCATAAAATCTTGGATTCTTCTTCTTTTGGACAGTTATTTCTTTGCACATTCAATCAGCTCATTTCAAAATCTGAGGATTATGTCTTCTTCGTGCAGCTTTCTGTTGAAAGACTAAGTTCTATGAAGAAATATGTTTTTGGTTTGGGCTCTACTCAGGTGAGTGGATTATTATCCAAATAATGCCACTCCTTGTTTGCCTCAGTCCAACACTTTTTACATGTGATTGATCTAATGTGCCTAACAAATGCAGGTCTTGGTGACAGCAGTGGTGGCTGGCATACTGGCTCGCTTTATTGCTAGGCAGCCCTGTCCTGCTGCACTCATCATGGGTAATGGCCTAGCATTATCTTCCACTGTTGCTGTCCTTCAGGTAAAAACAATGACTTATGAGCAGCTTTTCAGTTGAGTGAATCTTACTCTGGTTAGGATTGGTGGTAAAATATTGTCTTCAACAAAAAGGTGGTCTTGAATCAGTACTTGTTCACTGAGAACAACATTTTGGCTCAAGATAAAGATCTTCATGGTCTAAAAAGAGGGATTTGGGGTTGTTGTGCATCCCTATGCACAGCAGATGTTGTGCATCATTCGAGCCATCCGTTGCTCAGATGGACATGTTTGATATTCTTTCCTTTTGGTTGTCAGAGGTCAAATTCACTGGCTACAATAGAGGGTTACAGTGGTTATGGTGCTGAACAAGGTGAGAAAGTATGTATCATTTTAGTTCTTTATTTACTACTTACATATTCTAGTTCACAAACATTTCAGGTCTTCATAATGAAATAGGGCCCCAAATGCAAATTTGTCTGACATTCTGGTGCTTAGTGGTTGCCATTCCTCCTCCCTCTAGTTTCTCTAAACAGAGTTGTCAGTGTACTATGATGCATGATTCACTGCATTTGTATTGCAAATGTTACTTTTTTTCATGGTATTTTAGCCAATGGTATTTTTTGGTGCATATTCAGTACACAAGGCCTGTAGAATTTACACGCACGCACTTCTTTATGGCTGTATAGTACATTTATAATAATTTTAAAAAAAATTGATTTGATATTTCTTTTCGTATATTTCTTCTCCTCCCCCGCCCCATAAGGAAAGTAAAGAAAAGGAATAAAATGGGATGCAAAGAAAGAGTTAACACCTTCACAGGCAATTTGTGATCTTTTTCACTTTTTAGCTAAAAGACATGCGCTGCAAAGAAAGCATGGAGAGGCTCTTCTTTTTTACTCTTCCTTTTTCCTTTTTATTCGACTTGCTGTATTTTTTTGACATCCTTTTTTCATCGTCAATGGATGAACGTTCGAACTTGATTCTTTGGTTATTCAGTTTTCTTGGATGGTTATGGCACAAAATTTCATGTAGTGATATTTTGAGTTGAGAATTCAGAAACTTCAAATTTACAGTAAACAGACTTCATTCACCTAAAGAATTTGATAGGCTTAATGAATTGGTTGGTTTGTATCCCACGTGATCAATAGGTTTATAGGCTTAGAACCTATCTTTGAAATGTAAGATTATATCAGCGCTTGAGCAAACCTGTTGATCAAGCTGTTCAAATAACCTTTTCACATCGAATTTGTTGAATGGTGGCAAAGTGGCAATAGTGTGGCTGACTTGTGTTGTCATGGGGAATAAACTTGAACATAGTCTTCTACAATTTATTGTCATAGTTTACACAAGTGTTTAACAAGATGAAAGTTTAGGATATGTGTGGGAGCTTGTACTACATTGGTTAATAATCACCTCCAAAAAGCTAGTCTATGAAACTGGGCGGCCTCTCCACTCATTGCCACTGGGTTTTGAGTTGGATGCTTTAACATGGTATCAGAGCTAGGCTTTCAATTTTAGGGACAAGGTAGAAATCTATGAACCGGTGAAGAACAAGGCCAGAACAATTGGAAAAAATCATTGGCAGCCGGCAGGATTCTCCCTTTGATGAGAGTGACTGCTCTCTAGAAAGAATACTCTCTAGAATTACTCTTGAAGTTTGGAAAAAAAGGTCCTCTAAAATGTAGGAGGGATGCCTCATTTATAGAAGACTTGGCTCTTTTTAGGTCGAGTCAACTTATAAATTTTGGACACGTGTTCCTTCCGTACTGTTAGGCCGCAGCCCTAGTCACACTTGCGGTGGTCCCCCAGGTGCAACTCAGCGAGTGCCTTTCCATGATGAACCCTTGTTCTTTAGTAGCAAAGCCAGATCTCTAGTGATCCCAGTAAGCGGCATGGTCATCAACTCCTCAGTCTTGCCAAAACCACAACCAAGCCTCTAAATGGCTTCCCCTCGAGCCCTGCCAATTTGACCAGGACGGAACACATCTCCCAGGTGCACATAGGGAGTCACGTCTCTTTTTGTCATATTCCCATTCTTCAGGGACGCAATCAATCCCTGTATCATCGCTCTTGTCTGAGACCCGTGTGGTGTAGGCCGTAGCACAATTGGGCCACGTCTCGGCCTATTTTCAGTCTTTATTAAGCCATGCTTGAGTCACTTCGACTTAAGGTCACAACTTGATATGCACGAGGTTCCGTGACTGAGGTCTGATTGTTCGACCCATGTGGACCCTTGGTTCAACCTGTAAAGAGGTCCTCCAATTCAAAGCGAAGAGGTCATGCGGTTAGGAGGTGGTCCAACGGCTCAGAGGTCACGCGGCCAAGGGGTCCACTGGTTTCTGGCCCATGCGTTCAGGGGTCACAGCAATGGGTCACGCGGTAATGGGTTGTGCTGCAATTTGAGTTGCTGGTCCCATGGACTACGCGGACTGGTTTGCCGGTGATATGCTTGCAGGCCCAAAAAGAGGTCACGCAGTTGGGGTACTCCCGGTTGTGGGCTTATAGGCTTCAAGGTAATGGGGCTCCCGGTTGTGGGGGTTGCCGGTATTGGGCCATACAGGTTGGGGGTTGCCGGTAATGTGCTCCTGGACTGGGCTCATCCTGTAGTAGGCCAGCTAGCATGGGTCTACTGGTCTGGGCTCCCAGTCTCTAGCTCCTCCGGTTCAATGGGACCTCTGGGTATGTGGCCTAGGACTCCCGGCTATTGGCTTGCAGATTGGGCCCCGGGCCATTCATTTCCGGTTTCAATGCCCATGGGTCCAGCGATCTATTTTACTTGAATCCTTCATTATTTTGGTTGAAGTACCCGTGTTGATGTGTCCGACACAGGTATCCATTTTGAACACTCGGATCCTCTAATTGTCATGATATTTACATAAAAAGAATATCAAATTTGCTTGAAATGGAAATGAAATAGCAAAAACATATTTTTCTTTACCCTTCTTGTTTAAATACGTTTTTACTATTTACAATTCATAATCTAAATAAATTATATAATAGATACTACAAATAATTGTTCACGATGTGTCCCATACCCACACCCACACCCAATTAGGGGACACATCCAAGTATCTTAATATTTAAGTTTAGGAAGATCCGACGCTTGGACTCGCACCTCCACTTGATACTTGCACCCAATTCCATGTAACATAGGCAGCAGTATGGGCTCCCAGTCTTTAGCCCATCCGGTTATGGGTTCATGGGCTTCCAGGTTCGAATAATGATTTTTATTAGACACGAAGTTTGACAATAAATTTTTTTTCATGTGTCCGGCACATCTTTTACCCTCTACACAAGCTATAAGATTACAGGGTTGTATGCTCTTGATCCTGCTAGGCCAACATCTTGCCTCTTAGTTTTTAGCTACTTCTCACTCAACATGTCTTACATCTGTATTCAAGAATTGGGTGTACTGGTACTTGTTATGGGCACTTCCCTTCCTTTATCTTTGCCACTGCCAGTGTCTTCGTATTGAGGGTTTTGTGTATAGTTATCGATTTTAATATTTTCTTCCTTGCATAGAAGTTCCTTACTTAATTTTTCCTTGTAAAAACTGAATATATGAGAAGTAATGCGAAATGTTGATCTGCCCAGTTATTGAGAGCTACAATAGCTTCAACTTTTTATGCAAACCTTGGCATAGAGGAAGATGATGTATTTATTTTGGATGGTGCAAAAAGTGACATATCCCGCCTCCGGGTTTGTTTGGGTTTCTCATGTACGTGTTTTTCTTGAACTTTTACTTTAAGCTAGACCTCTGATCTTTTGTTCTTTGGTTTACTAAGATCCAGGCTAAATATGTTTTTTGAAATGTTAATATAAGTATCATACCTTGTCGCAGATGTCTCAATTAGTTATTATAACCCTTGACTTTACCATGATTGTCGTTGTGTTAGGTCCTTTTCGGCTCTGATGTTACAATGGCTGTTCAAGACCCGTCATACCCAGTAAGTAGACCACTTGATATCTGGTTTTAGGATTGGTCATTATTTGCTATATTCTACTTTTGTTTTTTTACTTGACCTGTCACCTTTGAATGCCAGTTGGTTTTGCATGAGGCATTGAGACAATGGAAGTGATACTCTGCAGTCTGCACATTTTGGATTTTGTGTTCTCTCCGGTTAATCTCAGAGTAAACTTTGGATTGTTTTCTATTACTACAGGCTTATGTAGACTCAGGTGTCATTATGGGTCAGACTGGACGGTATCAAAATAATGTTGGCTATCGAAATATTGAATACATGAAGTGTACTCCTGAGAACAGTTTTTTCCCTGATTTATCTGCCGTCTCTCGAACGGATCTCATATTTTTCTGTTCACCAAACAATCCAACTGGTTCTGCTGCATCGAGGGATCAGCTGACTAACTGGTACAGTTTGCCAAGGACAATGGGACAATCATAATCTATGACTCTGCATAGACATTGTATATGTCAAATGACACACCAAAGTCCATCTTTGAAATTCCTGGCGCCAAAGAGGTAAATGTGGATCTCATAAATTACATTTTTTCTCCAAGTTTTGGTTGGGTTTGTCGCTCCTGCTCACTTTGGTTTTATTTATTATTATTGTTATTATCTTCTAAGCCTCTTGGTTGAGGATAAGAGCCTCACCTTGACCTCAAAAGATGGCTGCTGCTGCTGCTGGTGGTATTATTATTATTGTTGTTGTTGTTGTTGTTGTTGTTGTTGTTTGTTTGTTCTTGAAGTTGATTAAAACTCTGTTTTGGATAACTACTTCTCTTGGTTATGAAAAAAGTATTTCACCGAATTTTGATAGTCATAGGATGCACAATTCCATAAACTTGCCTCTATTTTTGTCCTTTTTTTCAGATTGAGTCATATCCGAAAGTCTTGTGCAAATGATGTCACTACAAACCAAACCAAACCGTCCCTTAAGCCCTAATCAATTAGGCTCAGTGACATGAGTCCGTTTCCATTGTGGTTTCAATCGTATCTTGAATCAAAATTCATATGATTTTGAGGAGTCTGTTGTTTACTTTTCTTCTTTTTTTTTGCCCCTTTGAGATCATTTAAATGATCATGAATCAATTCATCCTTACGCATAAAATGGACAATCCTTGTGTATTTCAGGTTGCAATTGAGATTTCATCATTTTCCAAGTATGCTGGGTTTACTGGAGTTCGCTTAGGTTGGACAGTGGTTCCAAAAGAGCTGTAATTTTCGGATGGATTTCCTGTTGCCAAGGACTTTAATCACATTGTTTGTACTTGCTTCAATGGTGCTTCTAACATTGCCCAAGCTGGAGGTCTGGCATGCCTTTCGCCTGCAGGTCTTCAGGTACATACCAAGTTCAATATCCCTTGTTTAACTCTGTTTTGTTTCAGAGGAAAACATTTTCTGGAAAATATTTTTGTACTTTTTGTGCGATGGAAAATGCAAGTAAGCGGAAAATGTTTTTCATTGTCTGCCGGCAAATGAGTTGATAATTGAGCACTTTTTATAGATAGTGAAAGTTTGTCTGATCCGGATTAGTTGTCTATGCTACCATACGACAACCACCACCCACCCACACTACTTGTGCTACCACCTGTGCCTCCGGTACTTGTGTTTCTGTTGAAATTGTTTCCCACATAAAATGTTCTTCTCAAAGAAAACATTTTCCACCCAATCAAATGGAGTGTTTGTTCTAAAATGGAGGGAAAACCAACTCACTAGCTAATTAAATGTCCCTTTTTTTTTTGCAACTTTACTGAAGAACCATATTTAGCTCATTCATCAATTTGTGACACCATATTACAGGCTATGCAGGATGTGATTGGTTTCTATAAAGAAAACACTTGTATCATAGTCGAAACATTCCAATCGCTTGGTTTTAACGTGTATGGAGGGAAGAATGCACCATATGTGTGGGTTCACTTTCCTGGCCAAAGCTCTTGGGACGTGTTTGGTGAGATTCTTGAGAAGACTCATGTCGTTACAACTCCTGGCAGTGGGTTTGGACTAGGTGGTGAAGGCTTCGTTAGGGTAAGTGCCTTTGGCCATAGGGCCAATGTGTTGAAAGCATGTAGAAGATTCAAGGAGTCGGTACAAGTGAAAGGAAATGGTTTCACTTGCCTCCCACCATATTCTCTGTTTTCTATGGTTTAGTAGACCAAGTTGCCCCATAACTTAATGCCTCAATGTTTTTGTTGACCCTTCCAGTTTTTAAAAGTGTTCAGGGAGAGCTAGATTTTATATATTACTTTCGTAAACGTTTCATCTGTTGCTTAATTGTTTATTTTGAAAGTTATTGCATAAAAGTTGGTATTTTTCTATTTTTGCCCCTCACGAGTAGATTTCGATTTGAAAAGTTAGTGGTAAAAGTGTAATGAAGATGTTTCCATAAAGGGCGATTATGAAAAGTTAGAAATTTTAAAGTGTATTGATGAAGTCGTCCATAAAAAGTTGATTTATGAAGTTGGACATTTAGAAAGGAACAGAGGGAGTGCATGGTTGGTAAGACGCAAAGCTGAGATACTTGTTTAGATCAATGGTTGAACTTGTAGACTAGATTTAGTTTCCATCAGGTTCTGCTTGAAATAATGCAGTTCTGTGGGAATCTTTTCAATTTTTCCTAATGTTTTTCCTTTTCGAGTTTTATACTTTAGAATGCCAAGAAACCCTGTGCTGCAGTGGCTGTACCAAAGAGACCAATTCTATGTGATTATGATTCTACTATAAAAGATACTACTGCATAATATTGAACCTCAAGCTTAGAAAGGCAACGGATGATCTCATCCCATGTGCCCAGTCTGTTTGGAGGAGCCCGAAACCATTTTCCATTTGCTCACACAATGTTGGTTTGCACAAGCTGTAGCCTGTAGGTGGTTTTCAATTATGGTTTACTACTCTGGTTGCAAGATGGAAAGGAAAAACGAATAGGTATAGCTTGATCTCAATTGGATGTGCAATAAGGCGAATTTGGAAATGCAGGAATGACATGCTTTTCGGTAAATAAATGTGAACATCATATATGGCTGCCAATATTGCCGTTAAAGACGCGATGGAATTTTTGGAAGGCCAGAGAGAGATGGAAGGGAGAGGAGAGAGGTGAATGAGCAACAGAGATGGATCCCTCATTGGAAGGGATTACTTAAATTGAATTTTGATGCAGGGGTTGATGTTATGAATCGTGAAGGTGGAATCAAACTAGCAGTGCGGGATGCAAAGAGTGGTTTTGTTGCAAGAAGGTTTAATATTTGCTGCAAAAGCTAGAGCTCAAGAATACTCATACGGAAGGAGATTTGCTGAAAAAAACAGAAGTACATTTTTTAACAGCTACGAAAATACACATTTTCCAAATGTATCATTTAAAAAAGGACGGAGGAAGTAGCTTTTAAAATTATATAAATCATTTTGTTCTTTTTTTTAGCCTACTACAATAATAACATGCTTATCGTTTATTAATAATAGAAATTGAGAAATGAGAATGTAAAATAACCTGCTTGTATTAAATCAAACTAAAATTATAAATTTTATAAGAAGGTATTATTCTAATAATATCACTAATACTCAAACATTAGACATCATATAAATAAAATTAGGGGGCGCCTATATACAACTCCGGCAATGACCAATGCCTCCGACCATAGGCGCCGTAGCAACCAAGAACGCCGGAAATTTTTGGCACATCGCTTACTTGATATATCTTTTCGTAATTTTTTTTCTGCCGATGCAAAGAAAGAGATAACACCTTCATAGTTTCAAGTCCCAATTTGAGTCCACCAGCCCCTACATTTTCAAGTCCCAGAGTTTCAAGTCTTTTCCTTCTCACCAATCAAATTAATATCCACCCCAACGTTGTTTTCAGTGTCTTGAGAGGGGGTTGAACGTACTCCTGCGATAAACTTAGACGATCAGAACCCAGCAGATCCTACCAGCGAAGAGTACGTTGCATTTTCATCACCGGACAAAGACTTCTTTCCGTCTTCCCTTGATATTTGATTGCTAGATTTGAGAGATTGAGAAGTTTCTAGACCAGCTACCTCATACAAAAGTGACCTTCGCCGCTTTGCTTCTTCAGCATCACCTTCCCAACATGTTTCAGAAATAATTTCAAGTGCTTTCTCCACTTTATCTTCTGCCATGAGACTTCCATTTTGCAGGAGAACAAGGTAGACCTGTTCCGCAGATGCCTTCCGAATCTGGGAGCACACAAATTGGAGATATTCTATCAGAAGAATTCTACACTTCTGTTTTTTTCTCTTGCGTTGGCGTCAATGCCAGCTTATCCTCCCTTTTTTCTAAATGTGTAATTTTGATCTATCCAAAGTATGCTTTGTGAAAACTAGAATGTACCACAAACCTTAGGGTACCGATGGCCAAGGAAAGTGAAAAGATGTGGGAGAGCCTGGACGTTGATAGAATCTGAAAGTGATGCTATATATCCAAGTATTGAAATGCCTGCATACAGCTTAGAGAAGTCCTTTGATGCCTTCAACTCAATGGTGAGTGAATCCAAAACACCATCACAGAAGAGCGGAGTTTGGGCCTGGAAATGATAATCAAGCTCCAGGTTAGATTTGAACCATAGATAAAAACAATATTGCTCATTAACATTTTTTTTTCATTTTTTGAGTTCTCAATAACAAATCTTTCGGATGGGATTTCTAGCTAGTGACTGCTCTCAAAACTGAGAAAGACAATTAGCCGAACTTTCAAAGAGATAAAAGGAAGGACAAAGGTGCCTACATTGGAGAACCATATGGTTGAGAACAATAATGACAGGAAAGAATGGTCAAAATACTTTGGACAATACAATCTCAATGTTGGCTTCGAATTTCGTAATTAACTTGAGAATCTAAATGCATAGTAAGTCAAATAATAATGTTAAAAACCAGAGGGTTGGACTAAAATTTAAATTGAATGAGCAGTGAAGGAAAGATTAAGTCAAAAATCAAACCATAAACAGAGAGAATTGAGCACAGCAAAATGTCAAAGGTACCTACCTCCATATTCAAGAATACCTTTTTGCTGAAAAGAATCTCGATAGTCTGCAATAAAAAGTGGTTCATCAACATGATTGAACAACCAGAAAATGTTAAAATCTAAGAATACAAGTTAAGGCATAATTGGTGCAAGTAACTGCCAAAAACAATTGAAGCGCATTACAGAGTAATCTGGAACAGTATCATAAAAAATAATTTTACATTTTGTCAACCAAATTGTCATATTAGTTGTGGTTCTTGCTTCCCGAGAAGAATTGACAAAACGCAAGGATCAATCAACACCCCTATGGTTCAACTAAAAAAACGCTTCAGATGTCATGGAAATGAAAACATGCCTAGTTCCTGGAATTTGAAACCTATCCTCCCTTTCTTTTCAATGCACTGTGTTAGCTACAGTTCCATCCTCCTAAAGCCACTTCTTGGTTTCTTCAATCTTTCCCTTGTGTTAGGTTTTGCGTACAAAGCATTTTCACTTTCTTTTTTCTTTTTTGGTTCTAATTGAAAATTAACAACTCTTATTTGTAGTCCCCATAATCAAATTAAGAACTGTGGAAAGACAAACAAGAAATCGATTCCCAATCTTATGTCCAAAAGGACCAAGGTTACACCCACTGCATACTGAGAAAAAAATCTCGAAAAAAGGTAAAAATAATACATGGAAATACTGTCAGGTGGAGGCATGTAGGATTTGACAACTGTGTCCAAGAAAAAAGAAAGAAAGAACCATTTGTACCCTCCGGCTTAGTTACTCTAGAGACACAGTAGTTTCAAACAATTACCTTTAAAGCAGGTATAATGACTCGGTCACATCTTTTGTACTGTTGGAGAACCCAAAGAATGTCGGTAGATAACATGACCTCTCTGGAGTTTAGCTCGTTCTGTTTTCGAGCATCCGGGGCTTGAAGATACTCAAACAAAGCAGTAAGTGATGCCTTTCGCAAAGAATCTTGTAACCCACCAACAGAAATAACTAATCCAGACAGCACAGATTTACTGTAACAACTAAGCTCAAGTAACTTGACTAAACGAGGATATGAGAAAGTGGGCACCTGCAGAAAAATTCGTATGGGTCTCTTTGTGAGTGAAAAAGAAAAAAAAAAAACCCTCACTTATCAAACATGAAATGACTTATTTACACGTACCCCCCACTCTGAGACCACCTTCTCAGGGATGATTTCTTCGAGCTTTTCCCTGTAGGGTATGAAGGGCACATATAACGTTTTATCATACAAAATCGTTTGGAGAATCATTGCAGCCATTTCTCTTATTTTATCCATCTTCTCCACAGCTTGCTTGATAATACCTCCAACTATACTGCAGGCAAGCTTATCATCAAAAAGTGTATGCTTTTGGTTATTCTTGATCATTTCACTTTCCAACTGCTCTGAGGCAGATTCAGCTTTATCTAATCCACTAGAGTTGCCAATGGAGTCTTTTTTACAAAGGATAAATGCACATCTCTGAAGACCATCCATAGCAGCCTCACGGACCCAAGAACCCACATCACCTCTGTTATCCACAGAGTAATCATCAAGAGCTTTAAACAAACACTGCAGCACTTCGTTCTTGATGAAATAGAACAGGGACATATCCTCCTCCTCGGAAAAGTCCACTGAGCTTGTTATTGTTTCACACACTGAAATGAGACCTTTGACTGCATTTGCACGTGCTTCAGCATCCCTCTCTTCAGGGTTCTCCTGCATTCAGAAGAAGTGGCCAGTCAAATTGACTGATTATTCATTTTAGTGGCTCATAAACAGGGAATCTAGAGAGCAGCTGAACTAAAAATCTTCCACAAGGATACCTCAATTGCACAAGCACTACATAGCTTCGGTAGTACAACCTTCCATCTTTTAGCCAGAAACTTCAAAGGCAGTACACTGATTGCCAATGCAGACCCTCTTCTTGCAGCCACATTAGAATCCCTCAATTGTTCTAGGTACTTGGACACGAAATCATTGACAATTTTATCCTCAGCATTGACAAGGTAAGCTGGAACAAAGTGTTTCAGGGCCTCGACAGCAGCATTCTGGACAGCGCACAGAACAACTAAATTTAAAATACATAATGAAAAGATTAAACTCACACCTATCGGCCACAGGGTTCAGGAGTTGAATAAGATATACCTGTATATGAGAATTAGGATGTCTTAAGTTCTCATTGATGGTATCAAGCAAACTTCTCTTATGTTTTTCTGGTAAGTGTACATGAGCGGTTGAGATACATTCAATAAGGCGAGAAACAGCAGAACGCATTATCTCCCCGCCCTTCCCACGATACAGACGTGCTTTCTCTATACCAGGAACTATGCCAGCAACATACTTCTGCTTATCTGTAAGAAAAATTGTTGCGGAAATACTCCATTACGGCATGGAAAAGTTCAATCTAAGCTACATTGTGCAACCTGAATTAGTAGGATCTGAGAAGGAAAAATGGAAAATTATTTTTACAGCCATGCACATGGCTGACGGAGGGAAAGAAGTTCACATATGACCCATGTTACAAAGTTTTCATCTTCCCACAAGAAAGCCTCTCCTTTTACCTAACCTTATGGGAAGATGGGTAAAAGCAAATACAGTTGGAAAGACACAACTATTTGAAAAGAAGTAATGTAAGTACCACATTGTAATGTTGAAAAAGAATCACATACGTATCATTGTGTAAGCATAGACGGAATAGCTTCAATTGCATTTTTAATAATACAATCTTGAAAAGCAGGGGAACCATCACCTACCTGTTGAAATAGCATAATCACACTTGTATAAAGCAAAAACAAGTTCTCCTGCTGCTAAAGTTGCACCATGACGCATGCACAGATCAGATGACAGAGTGCAAGGAATTAGTTTGTCGAGGACAAAATTTGCAAAATATTCAGGATCATACTTTACAAGAGCAGCAAGGGCACTCGCAGCAAGTTCTCTTAATCCTTTGTCCTAAAGAAGTGGACATTAATACAATTAGAGGATCATAATTTCTAGTCAAGAAGGAAAATAAAATACCATATCAATCCTTATAGAGGAAGAATAGTTAGAAACAGAAACCACAAGCAAACCCATATTCCTTAAATATGTGTCATGTACTGCAACTAGTAATTTCTGAATGATAGAGAGAGAAAAAATTGCACAAGGACTAGATGAAGAAGGGGAATCAACTTGCAATGTCTCATTGCTGAAACAAGAACAGAAAAGGAAAAAGAAAATCCAACGTATTAGGAGTACTCCACATCTGCACACCTTTCTTGTACTTGTTTAACAAAGATATCAAGAAAAAATGCACTTGCTGCGAATGATAAGAAATTTGACCGCATCAGGAGCTGGATGGTAGCCCTGTGTAAGATGGGAGTTGATGACAGCGTATAACTGCTGTGAGCTTTTCTATGAAGTGAAGGTCTTACAGCTAAGGATGATGAGATGAAGACCGTAAATCTCTAAAAAAAAAAGGGGAATTTACCGTCTTATAGCCAATCTATGTCTACCGTAGGCTGTGATGCACCTGCAATACTTCCTTATGACAATGATGAGGGAATGTCATTTCCTCAAACAAGTTTCGGGAGAGGGCTTCCGAGCTTCCCAATTGTATTACATGCGCAGAAAATGACAAATTCCCTGAGGCACTTGGTAAACAACTATTATGAGCAAAAAACATGTGGAGCCAATAAATCACTATGTTTTCGTGTCTCTGGTGTTAACCTCTGTGCTTCAAGTTCATGAGGCAAGCACAAGAGGGGTATCAGTCCAACTGTGTGGCTCTTGGGTAGTGGTTTCAGCGTGTTTGATGTGGTCGTTTTGGGAAGAAAAGTTTGGTAAAACTCTGAGGGTTTTCCCAACAAAAAGACGGAGGTTGAACACAGAAAAATTCATTGGCAGTCTTCTTTGCTTCAATGGTTTCATTTCAGTGGGCATCCGAGAGCAGCCAAATTGTGCATATATTCCCAAGGGCTAGGACTGTCTCAAGTCCTCCCCGCCCATACCCCAATAGAAACCGTTAGGCGTATTGCATGTGGAAGTTGAAGATTCGATTTTTTCCTAACCTTTTCTTTACAAGAAAGCAAAGTTCTTGTGACGATATATTTGCTTTTCGTGAATACTAAAAATGTACCAAGGTCGCACTCCTTTGGACATCCTAAGGGGAATCTTGCTTAAATACCAAGAAAAAAGAAGGGATCAAGGCTGCACTAAAAATCGATCCTGAACATACTATTGACAAGTCCCTTAATTTCTCCCAACTGGTCTACATACACTAACAGGGTGCTGACAATTTACATTTGATGTAAAAGCTATCCAGGAAGTACCTAACCCATCAAGTAGCTCTCGGAACCGGGGCATAAACGCGTAGGTGGAGAAGCAAGTGAATTCTTAACTCTTTCTCTAGGCCCGTTTGGTCCAAGTCCTTAGTCCCTTGAGTAAGCAGATAGGTTTGGGCACCAGGAATTCCAACAATTTTTTATCCCATTAAATTTGCAAACCTCCAGACTGCTAGACAACTTTCATTTTACCAGTGTCATAGTTTTACTATCTTGACTTGACCTCAGTAAACACACATATAAGAGTAGCTTGGTTTATGCACAGCACAAACACCATAGTAGGCATGGAAGCTGACACAAACGTCGTTAAAAAGATCTAATATGACTATAGAATTCATCAAGGTACATGTCAGTGTCCTATCAAAGACCATGGTGAGGAAATAAGATTATTTGAGATGGTAATCTTTCCAAACTTCAAATTTCCTCAAATATGAAGTGTAAATGTGAAATATAACTTCACAAGAAAAAAGGCTCAACTAGCATTTTTAACCAGTTCAGACAACTTTATGCTTTAGAAGCACGTAATCTGTCAATTGGTCGGCTTCCACTCTGAAATTATGGTTTCCCCTTGAAACTACTACAAAAGAAAAACTAGTGTCAACTTACTTTTATCTTCTTAACCTCTCGCCTCTCTGTAACACAAGTAGTCATGTAGCAGCTTTGGTGTTCAGACACATCATGCATAATAACAGAAGATCAATGAAGAGATTCATAATCCAGCTAATGATTATTGTTGTTTTTGTTCGACTAAACATGCATCTTTTCCATGGAAGTAAACTTGACTACAATATTCAAAAAAATGATAAGTAGACCATAAAAGAAAAGATAATCACCAGGAAAGAAAAACAACTACTCATAGATTTGTTTGGTCAACATCACCGTGAATTCTTAAGAGATATTTAATAAGAGAAGGAAACTTTGTATATGATTAGAACATACCCAGTGACAGATCTTGTTATGTAGCAATTCATCAACAAAAGGACTAAGGTACCCATCATACTGAGCAATGCAGACAGCAACATGAAGATAGGAGTTTGTACGTGAGGATAATGCGAAATAATCAGCTGTATTCACTATGTCAATGCCATGAGGGTAATTCCCTTGCCTACCAACATTCTCCTGAAAAGCAGCTGCAGCAGCCCTTCTACAATTTACCTAAGCATTACATTTAACAATGACGATCACAGCAATAACAACAATAAAGACAGAAGATATCCTGGAGAAGTAAAATGCAGAAGAAAGAGTCGGTAGATGCAAAATAACCACCTCACGGTCATAGCAGGCAACAGTTAAAAGGTGAGGAGCAAGCTGTTCCAGTACGCCTTCCATATCCCTGTGGTAATAAGCACGACCAAATGCCCAACAAACATATGCAGCAGCATCACGTACATGTGATCCAACACTGTGAGGACCTCTTCGAATATCATAATGCAGGGCCTGTGCAAAAGTTTTGATCGAGTCATAAGTGCCAAAAAAATGTTGCATTGATGGCCTCAAAACAGAATAACCGATAAGAAGGAAGGTTAATATGCATGTCCCCAATAATAAATTGTGGCAAGAGAATCGACATCAAACATGTTTTACAGATCTATACCCTCCAATAAAGGCATCTGTGTTCGCCATTGTCTAAAATAACACCGAGAAGAAATAGTAGTACCCCATTAGACATGACCACAAACTTTACATGATAAAAAAAATTAGACCAATTTCAAGTCAAAACAAAAAAAAAATGTCCCCAGAGGAGACAGAGCTCAGCCACAGGCAAAGGAGGACCTGTGGAGGGCAGAGAGCGTTGTTGAAACAACAGAGACCAAAGTTTTTTAACTATAATTGTCCAAACAACCTTAAAAAAATTTAAGGCTTATCTACTTCTTTGGTCCCTATAGATATGTTCAGGTTTCAATTTTGTCCCTATAAAATTAACCTTTTCAATTTCATCCCTCAATATATCAATTTCGTTCCAATGTCGTCCTTTTTTTTTATCAGCAACAAATGTCGTCCTTACCGTCATCTCTTTAACAGTTTTTCAATACGTGTCTAACAGGGCTTTTGTGGACCTGATGTGATGCAGGTGGCTCCACCTGGAAAAAAAGACCCACGAGATAGCTCTCTCTCTCTCCCCCTTAGACCCAATAGCCCATCCCCTCCAAAACACCTCTGTCCTCAATTCTTTCCAAAACCAGAGCTCTCTCTCGGGTATCTCCCCATACACCCAAACCTTCTTGGTTCTCAATCTCTCAGTCCCTCGACTTCTCATCTCAAAATCGTCAACATTCGCTCTCAAATTGAAGCATTTACAGCTTCAATAGAGACAAATCTAACATAGAAAGAAAGAAAATCCGGAGGAAATAAAAAAGAAATAAAAAAAAATTAAATGGGGAAAAAGGAGAGAGATACAATACAACGCAACCCAAAACTGATTCTTTGAAAGAAGAAAAAACTAGAGTCAGACATTGGATGAGTAAAAGAAACATAACAGATTGAAATAATAGCCCAACTGACATGGGCACTGAAATTGGATGCCTTATGTTATCTATGTCATGAATCTGACAATGGGTTTGTGTTTAACCCAGACCCTTTTCCGGCTGGATTATTCCTCCGGCACATGTCTATTGTGGTTGTGGGGAGAGAGAGAGAGAGTTGCACAGAATGGGTAAGAGGAAGTGAAGCATTGGGTGGGAGAAATTGGGTCATGGGTATGGGTACTGGGCTTGAATTTGGGTGGGTAAGGGTTGCATGTTTGTCTATGTATATGTGCACTTGCCAGGTGGCACTACATTTTATTTTATTTTTTAAAAAAAAAGCCTCAATTAGCCACATATTGAGAAACGGTTAAAGAGTTGACATTGTAAAAAAATGTCCCAATCGATAAATGAGGGACGAAATAGAAAACATCAATTTTATAGGGACGAAATTGAAACCTGAACATATCTAATAGGGACCAAAGAAGTAGATAAGCCAATATTTAAATTCCATTCAGGATTTTCAGAGAAGTAGAAGAATTTAAGGCCATTAGCAAGATAAAAGAAAACAAAAGCAGAACCTTCACTACAACAGGTACAACTTTAGAAAAACTGATTGGCAAGAGCAATCCTCTACGTGCCAGCTCAGCCAATGCCATGCAACCTCCGTGCCACGAACCATCTCCCTGGAATATTAAAAAAAACAACAACATAGTTTGAACCCATGAATTTGACAGAAGATAACAAATGAATGACTTTTAGAAGTGCTGCATCACCGGTGACTTCAAACAGTGATATTATGCAAGAACGGCAAAAAACTGCAATAGCATACCTCACCAGGTGAAAACAGCTCCAATATGGATGACAGGACTTCATCTGATAACGATAATGTCAAACGAGAAGTTACACGACCAATACCTTTTGCAGCAGACCAGCGCACAACGGTGTCCTGAATTACAACCAAACTTGTTAGCACCAAAACAGCAGAAATAAATCAAATAATGTTAAATTTGCAAACGAACGGACTGACCAAGGATTAAATGTAATGTGTGCTCCGTTTAACTCAAACAAAAAGCTAGCCATACATATTGAGATTTCCGTACACAATTGAAACTCGGAAGGCACTTAACCACACACAGGACGCGAAGGCTTACTGGATCGCCTTGAAGAAAGACAATGCACCATTTGCCCGCATTCTGGAGAGTTATATTCCCACCATATCTTACCAGGTTGAATGAGATCCCGAGAGAGTGGCATCAAATGACATTCTACCAAATGGGACTTCAAGGCTAACAGGATTGTCTCAATGCCATTGCAGTGACACAGAACCTAAAAGAAAAAAGACAATGGACTATGTGGACTCTGTTCTATGACCAGTTTAAAGAATCTTTTGGAGCCATATCTCCATCATATCTTACTAGGTTAGGTGATATCTCCCGGGGGAGTGGCATCAAATGAAATTCACGTGACTTCAACCACCCAGTCGTTAAAATCTCAATAGGATAATAACATAACTTAATGGATGGTAAGCAAATGATGAGGGAACTATTCGTAGAGAACGTCAACAGAAATGGAGGACCAGAAGATGAACGTTACATTGAATTAGCCTTTGAAACAAGAGTGAGTTTTCTTCGGTCTCTTTAAATTCTACAAGTATTTTTAATTAGTTCTACCAAGTTACAAGCCTCCATTGAACCTTTCTATTCCATTTAGAACCTTACGAAGAATTATTCAGTACATGCAGCAGACACAGAAATCTAGAAGCAGCGGCTGGTGGCACACACGACGCGTGAGCACAAAGTTTGACAATCTTGAATATTGATATGTTGGATTAAAAAATATCAAATTTAAACTAAACCGTACCCATCTCAACTCTCAACTATTTAAAAAACTGCATAACGCATAAGAATGAAAAACAACCTGACAGTCCTGACCTCTCAAATAGTGAATTGTTTGAATTGACACAAGAATCAACTCTTTTCCCCATTTTCAAAAAGATTCTTTCTTTTTAAAAAGATTCGCTCTCCACTCATTACTTTATTATTTCATTTCTCTCTCTATCTTTGTCTAATCATTACCTCATTATTCTAATTTTCAAAAACTCCACCAAACACTATCCCAAAAATTCTTCTCAAAATTTTCTTTTCAAAATCTATCCAAACACAGCCTTTATTACTTAATTTTCTAATTATCACAATTTTGTCACACAATAGAGACAAGCAAAAAGTTAAATTATCCTTTTTTAGGGCCAAAGAAGCAGCAAAGTAGAGATAACCCAAGTCTCACTCCAAAATCTTCGAAGAAGAAAATTCCTTATGCATAAAAATCAAATCAAATCGTGATAGAATATTCGACTCTCACCCTTTCAACATACCGTATCTCTCAACCCTGACAGCAAGAACTCAATTATCTCCTCAAAAATTTCTGGAACTTGCATATCTTCCTCTTCCGGCCAGCCTGCATTTGGGTTTGAATTGGAGTCCACATTGGCAACATGATTACCAGGATCATCAATTCTTCTCGTTACATTTTCTGAAATTTTCTTTCCGAGCATGCCATGCCTACCCTAAAGAAAAAAAAGACGGTTTACCCAAAAGATATAAATCAGAAGGGTGTTTATACCAAGTTTAGTAGCTTGCCAGAACTTAAAAATAACCTCATAAAGAAATGTGATGCAAGCCATAAAATTCGAACAAAAACCGTACCTAGGGCAACTGCACCCCATTACTTTATAGGCTTAGAAAAAGTTATGTATAGCCACCTACAAACCCACCCATAGGAGGTCCCAATCCCCTTCAAGGTCCAGCCTCATGTATCAAACTGAAATTACCATCCAAAACCCTCCTCGACATGTTCAGCTACATCACATATCTCCATTACATTTAACTGGCAAAGCTTGTAAGAAGGGTGTCAAGGTTCTATTTTATTTTCAAAATCTCAACCCTCAGAGGTAAGAGGAAAAATACTCAATTCACCAACTCATAATCAAATTCACTGCTTCAACCACTCCATAACAATATCCTCTACTAGTCTAAAAGAACAGAAGGACAAAAGGAGAGAGTACGTGGGCAAGCTGGAGATAATGCTCTAGTAAGGGCAAGTTACCAGCCATAGGAAGATGTAGGCACTTCACCCTATGTGCTTCGCCCAGAACAATCCACAAAGATGTGGTTTGAGTCATAAACAAAAGGGTAATTACAATACACTGGAAGAGAATCCATTACTACTGCCAAAGCTTCACCCTCAGCTCCGCAACTTAATCAGAGAACTCTCTACCAGATTAACCCTTAGACCTGAGAACCCTCTATAGAAAGCATAATGCAATAGAACCAATGCTACTTCTCCCTGGTCAGGATTAGCCGCAGATTTTTTAGAGACATGACATTAAGGCAAGAGTTGCTATATCAAGCCCATCAAGAAGCATACTGCCACAAAAACAAAAAAAAACAAAAACAAATAGTAACAGAGGATAACCCCGATTCAAGCCACTAGAGAACCTAAAAAAGCAGGCAGTGAAATCTAACTACGGCTTAAGTGACCAGATAGAAGAATTAATAAAAATAGCAGACAGTGAAATGCAAAGAAGGCTAAATGAAACAGCAGAAACATAAAAGATAAATTGGATATAACATGGTATTAACATTCCAATATCCCATCAATACATGTTTTGCGCCACTCTTTCACAAAAACATAACAAATAGAAACACAATTACCTAATTCAGTAAGTTATCCCAACAAAAAAGGAACAACCTTGATCCAAGTATGCATAGCAAGTCATTGAAACAATAAGCATCAAAATCATAAAGGACTCAGAGTTCAGCACTTCTGACCACATAACGCCAGGATGGTGAACGATGAGGAAGGCAAATAAGCCCAATCCGCTGACTCAACTTTATCAGATACTTGCGGAGTAAAGGACTTCGAGCAGCAGCAGAGGACCTCATCAAAGCTGATGTGTCATTCCAGATAACAGAAACTACATCAAGCAAGAGTTTCCTACTACCAGCCTGCAGTTGAATCAAAATTACAGATGAGATTCAGATACTACTAATCATAAGTATACGCTAACATCAATGCAGTGAACAACAGAAAGAAATCCTTGGGGTTAACTGCATTTCTTGAGTCTGATGATTCATCTTCTTGCCTTAGCAACATCGCATAGCCAGTCTAAGTATTTTTTTCTTATTAATTCTTCAATGACCAAAGACCAAAGCTTCTTTCAGGATGTTTTAGAGGTTGTGAAGATGGCACCACTTTTCCTTAGACAATTAGAAAAAGTGCATCAAACCTAGATCCTTTCGAACTACTTTAGAGGCCGTAGAGCGAAAGGATCTAGGTCTGCTGGATATCAAGGAACATAATGCCTAACAGTCTCAATGGAGAAAACGGATTCATGTAGTCAACCCAATTGATTGGGACTTTAGGCTATGTTTGGTTTGGTTTGGTTTGGTTTAATTGAAAGAAGTCCAATCCTATGGCCCTTGGCACCGTGATCAGGTAATGTGGGAATCTAGGATTGAGTAGCACAGCCCCAAGCACAACAATAGAAAAAAGCAACATGAAGATGCAAAGATGACGATGCAGCCAAGACGCATAAACCTCATGGAGCAAGGCATCACCTATTCACCACTAAAAATAGCTATCGCCAAGTACCATAACTCCATAGCCACCTTGAAATGGAGTAAAAGGGGGTTCAGGCACTCCCCCGTTCTCTTGCACACACAACACCTCTCCATCATGACTTTCCGCTTCCTCGCCATAGCATTCTTTAACATGGCCTCATCAGTTGGAGGCCACACAAAAAGACCACTATGAACCAAATGCCTTTCCAAGCAATGAATCTCTCCATCCTTGCAGAACCACTAACCATCTCCATAAAACCATCATCTTTAAGCCACTAGTATAAAGAAAAAAATGGAGAACATTTAGGCCAAGCTCCAGCATTTACTACGTTTGCCCAAATACAGCCGATCCAACTTCTGCGCCTTCTCCCCCACCCCAGAAAAATAAATGAAAATGTAAAAGGAAAGAAAAGCAAACCGCTCCGCTAGAAATGCTCCTTGTATGTTTACATGGTATATACACCGTTTTCCCATAAAAATATATATATATATATATATATATATATATATATATATATATATATATATATATATATATATATAGGAGAAGTACCACCAGCCGATGCCCTTTTATTCAAATTCATAAGAGCTCTTATCTACCAGCTAAAATGTACAATTGACAAAGCTTTATGAGAAAGGTTTAAGACACAAGCATCCTCCCACCCCCACTTTTTTGGAAGTCAAATACAAGACAAACTCTCACCTACTCATAATTCCAAACTCATCGTCTTCTTAAGATACCTGTCCCACACCCTTATCCTCATCCCTCCCTGTATTCTTCGAAATTTCACTATCCCCAATAATTTAACTGCTAATTTTTCACGTAATCAAAGGTGAAACCTTCTCCTATTTACAGCCTTCCAGCATCCATAACAACTTAAGAGTGGGTAAGGGAACTCAGAGAACAGGATGTAACACAACTTCCCCACCCAGGTCCACAGACCCACACCCAAATGTAAATCAAAACCAGAATACACGTTTCAAGCAACCTTCTTCTCTGCACAGCCCCGAAAAGCTACCCAGTAATCTGGTTAATGTCTAGCTGACACACCTCCACAACATTTCTTGTATTTCGATCAACCACAAAGAGAGATTGTTGATAAACGAAATCAAGAACACCACCCAAGGGCCAAGCTTCTTTCTCCTCTTCAAAAGTTAACAGCAATACATGATAACTTCTTACATCATCCAATGTCTTAAATGTATGAGCACAAACAATCATGCATAAGACGTAATGATGGAACTTGCTATATAAAAACTATATCTAGAAAAGTTATTTTTGACCCCCACTTGCAGCACCATGTCATGCCTGGTGCAGATCTTGAGGATGGGTTTGCCGTTCTCATGCCCGGGATTACTGCCAGTGGAACCATTGTGTTCCCAGGTTACCCAAAAAAAAAAAAAAAAACATGACTACCAAATGAATAAGACGTGGTAAGAAAGAAAAGGGAACCTTGAAGATGGCAGCCAATGCTTCCACAGCACCAAGTAACCGGATGTGGTCCATGAAATCCCCTGTGGCAGAAGACAGGACTTCGTGTGTCCAACTAGTGAAGCTGAAAAGGAAACAAATAAAATACATTACTGCTCAAAAAGCACCATAGAATAACCAACTCTACCTTCCATAACACATTCAAGGAAAAAGACGATGAAAATAGGGACGAACTGAAGCAAAGCTCCCTCGTCTCAAGGCTTGGGAACCTATAGAATCTCTCCATGAGAGCCACCAAACTCCTCCAACTTGCAATCCCACATGGCTACACCTCAGTAGGAAGAAAATTGGCCCAAAGGCCACAAACCACTCTATTCCCTCCATTCAAAGATAATCAGTCAGCTTAGCACACCTATCAACTGCAATTTGAAAAACTGCTGGGAAAGCAACCCTAAATCTTCCCCACTGCATGCACCACACATCCCACTAAAATGCTATTGCTTGCTTAAACTGGCCCCAAACGAGAAAAAACCATGAATACTCCAGAGCCACCATCTTCCTCCACCACCAATCCCTCTTACATTCAAAGGATGAAAATCATGCCCATTGCCCATCACATGAAACTAAATTGTATCAAGACTATAAAATTGGATAATGAGCATGGCACCAAACAAGCAACAACCAAAAAAGAGAAGGAAAAATTTTCAGGTAGAGTGCTCCTAGTTCCCCCATTTGTGATAGAAACAAAATATCAGATTAGATCGGCTATAAAAAAAATTCTGTATATCTAGTTATCTACCTTTATCAAACAAAGGCTACATTGTAGGAGTTACACGAGGTAAAATTACCCAATAAAACATTACAAAAAAAACTTTGGTGACAAATTTCAATAAGCCAAAAAGTACCAAAGAAAAAATTTGCCAAATCTCAGGATTCATCAAATCAGGTCAGTAAAGGGCATTAAATCTGTCCAGCTACCAATGGTCAAACTAGACTACACAGAACTCACCAGGTTGGTTATGTATTGATGTCTTGGTGGTTTTGGTTGAGCTAAACCAGACATAATTCAAGCTGTATTGTGAATATCTTAACTTCAAACTATTGCACGTGCATACACGCACACACACACACAGTGACATAGATACTAAACTTTGCAGTTCAAATCTTTATTTTTTTGGATATTGCAACAACGGCCTCCCACAAAATGATCAACATTGAACCATATTGCTACATTAGTTAGACTAGATTGCCGGCTATGGACTTCCTAATAATTCACTATGTTCACAAATCAGTCAAAATGAGTATTCCTAACAACTTGCAAGAAGAACCTGATAAAAGCCTGCAGCATGTCTGGGCGTGTTAGAAGCCTTGAAAGCAGCAACCCAGCAATGGTGCGCATGGGACCCGCATTTGAAAGGTAATCTTTAGAAAACTGTAATATCCTCAGTACCAAGGGAGGTGGCTCATCTGTCCCAATATTATTTGCATAAGTGATACTACTATCCACAGATGAGATATCAAAAGGGATCAAGACAAGAATAGAGAGCCACAAAAGCATCACACATTTCGCCTCCATCTCTCCTGTACTTTCTTGCCGCAGTGATGTAACTGAATTTGCAACATGACACTTCTCCAAGAGAGCTACTGCTAGTTCGAAATCAGAAACCTGATGTGGGAAAAACTTGGTAACAGCTTTGTGACCACACACTGTGACCAGAGAATACACTATAATGCATATGGGCTTGATTACTTCAACAACCTCGTTTGATTCTGTTCCTAGTTCAATTGTCCTAGAGCGTACAATGAACATCAGAGGAGAAACTATGCTCTCAAGGTAAGGCTCTAACAGCTGACCCTGTTCCTGATATTTATCAACCTGTGTAACAAAGAACATAAATTTCATATATTCAGACAATCAGACTTCCACAAGTCCAAACATGGAAAACTATTTGTGCTGATAAAAAGGATAATTAAAGCTGGTTTATTTTTTTTGGGTAAATAAATTAAAGCTGGTCTACTGTTTCAAGAAAAACATAAATTGTTCAGTTCACTACAGCGAATGGTTCCAAAAGACGAGCATTCTTGCTTCGCCCTATCATGGTGTTCATATCCCACTCAATTACAGACTACAGTTAATGCCTGTGAGTAACACACCGTCTTATCAGTGTCAACTCCTACACCAGAGAAGGCAAAGATTGCCAAAAGGCCCAAAACAGTACGACGAGCAGCATGATGGCCATACAACAATGCAGCTCTATCCAAAAGTCCTTGGTTTCTAGTATTGTGATAGAAAGAATAGAAAGAAGAAAATTATTTCAGGCAGAGTCATTCTCTTTACATAGCTGCAACCCCATTTAAAAGGAAAATGCAAGCCCTTTAAAGCCCAAACACATGTATGTTATGAACTATTTAGTTTCTATATATGCTAAGGGAGTCAGGAATTGGAAAATGAGTTCCAAGGGAATTAGGGACTTCACATACATTGTGGTGCCTTGAAGAGGACAAGGTAATTATCCAGAACCCAAAATGAGCCTGGAATCCCTGTCCCTTATAAATATGTGCTGGAAGTCTCCATTACCCCAAAATAGTCAGCACATCTTCACTCATCACAATTATTTTCGACATAATCCGGTGCAAGGAATGCTAAATTTTCCACCAGAACATCCGGACTAGAAGCAAAACATTGGTGATGGATCATGTTGAACGTGTCATGTCCAGTAGAGAAGATTCATTATATATCTACAAGCAGCAAGCTCTGCTACAATTGAGACATCAGACGCAAACTAGAACGATATCAGTAAAGCAAACTTCAGGACACAACTTCCTTTTCTAACTCAGGGTGTTCGGGGCAGCTTACACGCGCACCTCAACCAATCCCTTGGACCCAATCCCACAGTCCACTAGCGGGGAGTCCGATTAAAGGCTGGCCAAAGTCCCCTATGGACAGGCCTCATGATAGGTAGCACCTGGGAGGTTTCAAATCACAGCTTTGAAGAGCCCATGAATGGACAGAAACTTCTACAGTGAGGACAATATTGCTCTCTAAATACTTTCATTCAGCAGGTGAAAGTATTGAAGCTTAAAAATTACTTGCATCCTGGTTCTTTTTATTCTTTTTCTTTTTTTATTTTTTTATTTGTAATTTTTTTGCCAACTGCTTCAACACCAAATTGTTCAAAGAGAACACTGTTTTAGAGAACTAGAAAACGAACCAATGGTATTGAGGAAGTTCGAAAGTGAGCAGTACTGATACAAACAGTGTTTAGAGAGAGAGATTACGATGGTTCGGATCTTGTGAACGGAGGAGAGATCTGAGACGCGGCCATTGGAAACGATGTCGTCGAGGAGAGATTTCACGAGCTTCCATTCCAAAAGGAAGTACTTCTGGAGAACCCTCTCTTTGGAATCATGTTCGTCGTCGTCGTCGTCTACATTCACTGCCGGCGCCAACTCCTCCGTCTTGGGGGCTTCTTCTTCGCGTGCCGCCATTTTAGTGAGAGAGAAAAAGGAGAGCTGAATCTAAACAGGTGAGGGAAAAAACAGAGAGAATCTGGATTCTGGTGGTTTGGATCAGCTTCGCTAGTTCGCTTCCCGCCCCACTCACTCGAATCCGGCGCATGTGTGAATTCAGGTACGAACAAGAGTTGCCGCCATTTTCAGCCCCTTTGGCTTCGTGAGATGAGAAAATAAAAAAGAATTTGGGTGTGATCTCTAGGTTTTTTTTTTTTTTTTTTTCTTTACATTTGTCATTCATAAATTATTGAGTCCGTCTATATGCACAGAGGAAAGTGCCGGCATCGACGCCGCCGCCGGCAGACGCGCTTCTGCATTTTAGTGCAACAAGACGATCTTTACCGTAAATTATTAGTACATAGAGAGAGGAGAGTGAGACTCGATATTAAGATATAGCGTGCGTCATTCAAGAGCTCTACTGCATGAGTTAATCATCATTTGCGATCTCCCTTATTATTAGTGAGAAAAATAAAAAGAAGGGGTGTGGTTTCCCGCCTGTCATCCAAATACCAATGAGAAATTAAATTCTCGTCCTCCTATTACGCTTACCAAACTCTCTTCGGCGACCAAATTAAAACTTCAAAACTTAGTTTTGATCACAGATTTAGTTTCATCTTGACGAGACAAAGACAACTATACAAGTACGACGAAGATCCGACGAGATAGTGGACCACGCGTGCTATAGGAACTCAACATGTTCCATTCGTCTTCCTTTCTCATGAAACCGCACTACTTTTGGCAATAAAGGAAACTATGTTTGCAACGGGTTTTGCTTTCTCACCCTCTCTCGCCTCTTGGATCATCCAAATGTGTGAGATTCAATTTTCTCTCCATTTCCTTTATTCTCTCTCGAACTCTTGCCGTCCAATGGGGGTATTAGTGAGCAGCTTGGAAGGAATGACTCTACACCAACATTAAGCATGCAAATGCTACATCGTGGGGGTTATTTTGACAGTATATTAATTGCGGTTGCATTGTGGGAAAACTGGTTAGCAAGAAATAATAAATTGTTGACGATGTTACAATCACTCGCATTTATATTTGGCTTAGCAACGCGAGATTTGCCATTGAATAAAAAGTTTCTTATGAGGGCTCCCTCACAAAGAAAGTGTGAGAAAAAAATTGTGGGCCGTTGGATCCTACGCCCTTCATGTGATCCAACGGCTCACAACTGTTTTCCCGCACTTTATTTTTGCGAGGGAGTCCTTATAGGAAACTTCTTGTACCAATCCAAAACGGATAAGACTTGTATCTTGGTCCTTTGTAGAAATAGGAAAACTCAAACTCAACACAAATGGAAACAGCAAAGGGAACACTAACCAAGCTGGCTTTGGAGGAGTTTTTAGGGAAGAAAGAGGACATTGGATTTTGCCTATTTGGGAAGTTTGGAGGATTGCACAAGACTTTAATTGGGGAGATTCTTTAGAGGGATGGAACTTATCTAATACCAAGATATGGAGGCGGTTAACATAGAGTCGGACTCAACAACAGCTATTGTCCTCATCGATGAATACCACCGGGAAAATTCTCCTCATTTTTATCCTGATCAAAGAGTGTAAAACCCTCATGGCTGTCACGGGATGCTCCTTGAAACATGTTCTTTGGGAAGACAATAAGGTGGCGGTTATTCTCGCAAACATGGGTGTTGATCGAGAAGATCAGATGGTGTCACATATTAGCCCACCAATTGATGTTATCCCACTCCTCAAGGTGGATATGTGAGGAGTTGTTTTTCAACGTGTTGGTAAGAAAAGGTGGTGTGATTAAATTTTTAATAGAGAAGGCTTGTCACGTACTTAATCACGTGATATGAGCTTCAGGGGAACCCCGATTTTAGAATTTCTTTTAGGGGGACTTAAATATCCATCTTCTCGGACATCTCAACTTACTTTTCCATCCCGCCCATCTTTAGGAGGTTTTTTTTTTCATCCCCAAATTTAAAAAAGAAATCAACTTTGCCCTCGTACACAGTTTTTCAAAAGATTTTAGTAACAATGTGCTAAAATCATGATATTTCAAATTGAAAAATGATACATGTTTTTTCGATTTGAAATATCATGATTTTAGCAACTGAATGCTAAAATCTTTTATGCCCCATTCAATTGTCAAGAAAGAATGAGAAAGGATGGAAAAATTGGCTTTCCCGCACATTTTGGAGCGTTTAGTTAAAATGATAGGATCCTAGAAAATGATTTTCCCACCATGGCTCACTTTCCCATAAAACAGGTTTTGCAAAATATATGGAATTTAGCGTCGCGGGAAAGTTCTATCCACTCTCCATTCTCAAGTTTTTTTCGCTGATGTTCTCCCCCGCTCCTTTATTTCCCTTATTTTGTACAATTCTATATTTTTTTTCTTTGTTTTTTTTAAATGTGGGCAACACAGTCAATATATATGTTGGTTTTACAACTGTGTGTTTTTAATATTGTTATTAGTCTTTTGTTTTGTTTGTACCAACCAATTAATCATCGTTGGTTAACATTGGTTTTATTTTATCTTCTCCATTTATCTTTTAAGCATCCAAATAAAGCCGGCTATTTGGCCTATTTTTGAATTCAATTTTTTATTGCATTTGTTAGTTTGCATCAATTTGTTATTGATTACTCCCTCCTTCCATGTTTGTTTTAGTCCACTTTCACTATTCATAGCACGTTAAAAAATTGTACATATTTGTCACTACGAATTTCTAAAAATATGCAATATGGATATTATTTGATAGCTCTCAACTAGTACTATTATATGAGTTTTTTAAAATCATAAAACTCACTATAAATTGAAAGATATAGACAATTGAAGACATGACACGAATGCCGAAAATGGACCAACAAACATGGACGGAGGGAGTATTAGTTTGTCCAAACAAGAAAAAATATAAAAAGTAAATATTATGTTGAAAACTCTTTTTTTTTATATAAAGACAAAAATAAGCAAAAAATAACTTTTTGGCTTATTTTTGTCTCTATTAAAAAAATGAGTTTCAATCATTAGTTTTTATTTTTCCGATTCTTCTAGTTGAGACGAACTAATAATCCACAAAAATTTGATGTGAAATATATAGATATGAAAAAATTGAATTGAGACACACAAAAGAGTCAACTAGCTCATTAAGCCAAACCAAACTAATTTTTTTTCTTTTCTTATGACTGGTTTTAGAGTTAATTGATGATTCAAATGTAACAATTATATGTATGAATATTTTGCCTAGATGAATAGCTCATAAAATTACTTTTATTCAAAATAACTATTAAATAAAGATAAAATAAATTTTCCGTAAGTTTCTTTTTTTTTGGCAAATGAACAAGTAAATTTTAGTTTTCCTACGTAATTCCTTTGTCAACTGAACACTCATAGGAAAATAGATTTTCTCTTCCTTTACTTCACTTCAATTCGCTTTTTCTCAAACTAACTCTCCTCCATAACATTTCTAACAACTGAACGGAGCCTAATCCTGTGTAGGCAGTAATTTTTTGGAATCATAACCATCGAGGTCCTAGAATTTCGGGATTATACAAAAGATAATATCCCACGAATTATGATTCCCATCAATCTCTCTCTCTCTCTCCCTCTCTCTCTCTCTCACTCACATATCCCAAGTCATAATCTGATCTCACCTCTCGTATCTTCATCCCATTCCAACTCTTCTGATCTCGACTCTCGTATCTTCATCCCATCCCGTCACACTACCAGAAGTCCTCCGGCGTCGCCTATCACCGATCTCCATCTCCATCTCCACCATTCACCATCCTCCATCACCTACAAACTGTGGTGTAAAATGGTTCGATTTCGAAAGTGTTTCAATTTATGCAATGATCCAATTTTTTTTTTCTGTAAACTACGGCGTGTCTGTCATTGATTTTGAATGGAGAAGTTTAACTTGTGGATTCTACCATGTAAAACCAATTTTGGGTTATTGATTCTATTCTCGGATAGTGACAATCTCCTTCCTCAGGTTTGTTTATTTTAGTTTATAATATAGGTTTTGCAACTGGTTTAATTGCTAACTCAGGGTCTAATTCCACGGTTTCCTTTTCTCTCAAATGCAGTTCTGTCATTTTTGTTTCATGTGCGATCGAGTTGTGGAATTTACCATTTAAAATCAATGTGTTAAATATACCACTTTTATGAGCTAAACCTCCTAGTATAATAAGAACTTCTGTTATTTAAAAGTTTTTTTTTTTTTACCATAAACACTGTTATGTTTTAGTATTTATTTTTTTATTGTCATGATTTGAGTTCTTAAAAGATTTTATGTTTACCATAATTTATGTTTTTTATTTGATTTTTACCATGTCATCTGGAGTAATGCATATGGAATTTACCATCTAACATATATATATATATATATATATATATATATATATATATATATATATATATATATTTGTTTAAACAAAAGAAAAGCTTTTGCATTCATAAAAGCCCAGTGGCACTTACAATGATACCGTCCAAAAAACACCGATAGAAATATAGTAAAAACAACCCAGAAAAAAACAAGTAAAACAACAAAGCACAAAGTTAAGAAAGCTCTTTCAATCTTCTTGACATGAGCCAAAGCTCGCTAACACCTACTGTAATACACAAATAGATCATATGCGTAAAACAAACCAAGCCAAAGTCGGATTTCGTGTAAGTCGACGAAGGAGGAGAGTGAAATGCCTTACGGGTCATCTAGATTTGAACCAAATGAGCAGTAAAGAACCCGACGGAACTGGTTGACCACGGCACCACGCGACCACAACGACCATAAGGCACAAAGATGACAAAAAATGCAATCGAAAAAAGATTCTATTCACCCACCACTTTCACCCACCAGATTTGGAAAGGTCAAACCGGGATCAAAACCAGACTAGGTAGAACTAGCCGGTATAGAGACAAACAAAAGCCGGAAAGGAAAACCCTCTCTCGACCTCCTCCTTACTGAAACATCACCAACAGCCGCCACCCACCAAATCACAAACCCCCCACCATCACCTCATCAGTCGGAGCCTTGAAATCGTCAGATCTGCACAGTAGCATAAACCATCATGGAAATCGGACCAAAACAAGGTCCGATGAAGCAAAAATGGAAGGATAAACAGAGATGGGGGGGAGTGAACACACTTGATAGATGTAGAGGGAAGGAGGGAGGAAAAGAGGTAGGGGAGAGGCGAAAGAGGCACTAGCCCCTCCCCCAAACCCTAGCCGCCGCCAGTAGGGAAAAGAGAAAAGAGACCAAGAGAAATATCGAGAGAGAGAAAGTGCGGAAGTTCAGGTCTTTATTTTGATTCTTAAAAAAAATCAATATGTTAAATATACCATTTTATGGGCTAGACCTCCTTCGTCATAAGAACTTCTATTATATATATATATATATATATATATTTTTTTTTTTACCATAAGCACTGTTATACTATCTTTTAGTATTTTTTTTATCATGATTTGAGTTCTAAAAGTATTTTATGCTTACTGGGATTTATGTTCTTTATTTAATTTTTACCATGACATCTGGATTTTGCTAATAGCATTTTTTTATTATCATAATTCGAGTTCTTTATTAAACCATTATTACCATGTTTACAAGTCTATTTTTACCATAAAACAATGCAATGTCTTAATATTTATACCATGATCATTGGAAGATGTTATGAATATATATTTTTGACCATGACTGTACAAAATTGTGGGATGAACTTGTTGTGGCCTTTTGAATAGGAGGCTTTTTGTATTATTTTTTTTAGTTCCAAATTCTATCTGCTAAAAATGGAGGGATTTGGTTGATTTGAATGTTTGAAATTTTTGAAGATATATCCAATCCTACTAATTTAGGAAGACAACACACACATACATATGAATATGTTAATTAAAAGGGTAAGATATGTAATTTACATTCCGAGAGGATGAAAACATAACTTTTCAAAATAAACCGGAATGAAAAGTTGTATGGGGTGACAAAAGATGATGATTATTTATTTTATTTTTTTTTGGAGTAATTTAGTGGCTAAGTAACCTTTAATTAGACCACATCATGCCTCCCAACCATTAAAAAGTGTCTGATCAATCATCAAGGCAATTCAAGATTCATAATCTGACTTTTGATTTAAGTTTTATTTTTTAATTTTTTTGATAACTCATAGATTTGGAATAGCTTACGCGTATCTCGACTAATTTTGAGGGTCAAATTATATCGCCCACTTGCGAATAACTCAATTAAAGCCAGAGCAAAGCTCCTTATGAATTGGACCCCCAAAGAGTTAAAAGCACACGAGAATTTCGAATCTGAATTTTTTAGGAGACAACAAATCCCTAAGTCTTTGGCCTTACATTCATTATCAGACCAACCCATTTGAAATGACTTTTTGACTTCATCAAACAATTACAAACAGAAAATCTCGTCGAGTGCATCCACTAAACTGAGGAAATGAAAAAAAGCCATTCATTAATAGTACCAATCGTCCAGGGCAATTTTTGCAATTATAATTCTCCAACTTAATTTGGGTGAATAAGTGTGAATCGGCCACATCAAGAATTTTGTATTAAGTTTCTAACACATATAATTTTTCTCAGCCACATGACACGGATGAACAAATTTTTTTTGCCTGCCGCGTTAAAGCAATGAGCTTCTTATCTTATCAAAACTTCAGTTTTTGGGAGCCAGTTGAGGATTTGTCCAGCCGTTAACTTCAGGATATTGCAATTAGTCGTGGTGCACCTAAACTAGTCCAGATGTCCGTTATCAAAATAATTAAACAAATAAATAAAACTTCAGCTTTTAAGCTGGTGATGTTCGAATGAATTTTATGTTTCCCCTCAAGTGGTAGTTGCTTTACTTCTTGCTGTGCCTACCCAGTTGACTCTTTTCCTTCACCTGTACCCACCTGTCGTTAATGTCAACACTACTCCAGACACCATTGTTCCATCTGGGTTTTCTAAGTCATCGAGCAGATGGTCCAATAAATCTTCGTTTTTTTTTATCAAGATGAGTGCAAAAAGTTCAAACAGGATGACGAACAATGGACAGTTTTAACTTTTCAGTCTAAATGAAATCCATAATCTGAAATGAAATTACGAAATATCATAATGTGGAAAGACTCTGCAAGCTTCTTATGGTTATGGACGTACTAGGCGGGCAATGAACAGCACATTACATTCCATTTCAAACCAGTTTATAGCAACAAATACAGCAGCGATAATGTAGCAATAAAATACTAAATACCCAACATTAGGGTAATAAACACAACAGATAAGTACACGTTTTGGGAGAGGATTCGGTCCACGTTAAGTTTTTGTCATTCAGCAACCCTCACGCCAGTTAAATAAACTCGGCACTGGACCAAACTTCCCCCGATCCAAAAACCAGGCATAACCATCAGCCCAACTTTTGGCTTCTGATCATTTTCTTCCGGAACCAAATTTTTCACAACGCTTTCCATATACACCTCAGAGAAATCAGTTCCCTTATTAACCTGAAATACCTTAACCGGTGGATCAAAAGAATAAGCCAACCTGTGCAAAAGCCAGATTGACTTCGCCAATTTCAGAAAAGCCACATAGAAAGGTGTCCGTGGATGCCCTCCTCCCATGACATAGTTCCGCTGATCCAAGTTTCCAAAAAACGATGCCTCCATTTTCGAATGAACAACAGCTAGGTATTTGCTGCGGCAGAATTTCCCAAAAATGGAGTCTGGATCTTGACCCACAGCATCTAATGGGTCCAGTTCCCTCATGGCAAGATACTGTTGGAAGAAACTTTCTTTATCGAGAGTAAGATTTTCCTCTTTGATAGAGAAGCTTTCCTGCTGGAACCCAGTGAACATTCGCAGGCAAATATGGTGTTCAAATGCGTATTTCTTGTGAGCTCTCTTCGCGTAAACTATGTCAGGTTCAATGGAGTTTGCCGCAGCATCTAGGTCCCACCCGGCTGCTTTCATCATGTTGATCAACGGCTTGGAAAAATCATGAATGGCTTTGTAAGCAGTTTCAACAGCCGAGGTGAAGAGGTCGGGGGTCAAATCCGCAGGGGAAACGCCATTTTCGCTCCCCGAGGTTTCTGATTCTTTTGCGGATAATCCCCTGAGCTTTAGATTCTTCTCCAGTTTTTCCCTTTTCTGAAGAGCCTCTTGGATCTGTTGCTCCAACTGATGAATCTCAGTGTCTTTATTTTGAATTTCAGATTGGAACTTCTTCACCATGACCTCATAGGTTTTCAAAAGGCTCTGCTGTTCTTGGATTTCTGCAGCTAACCGCGA
Organism: Vaccinium macrocarpon; assembly: GCA_022606695.1. Lineage (NCBI taxonomy): Eukaryota > Viridiplantae > Streptophyta > Magnoliopsida > Ericales > Ericaceae > Vaccinium > Vaccinium macrocarpon. The sequence goes on along the minus strand of CM040176.1, from coordinate 3,663,534 downwards.
GTCTTGAGGAGAAACACTAACGGGCTTTGGATTATGCTCCCTGTAGAAATGTTTGAGTTCTGAGAGATTCTTCAGTTCTGAAATTACAAGTTTGTCTGCAGTTTGGATTTTGTCAGGGTCATAAGGAGTGTGGGCATCTTGGAGTTGGATGTAGGCCGATTTAAGGGAAGAGATGTTTGAGAAAATCTTTGATATCAGAGTTTCCACTGGTTCTGGATTCTTATTCGTTGCCTCTTCCATGGGCTGAGGGTGGACTTTCTGACTATTGCTGTCACGGAGTTGGGTGTCCCTAACTCCAGTTGGTTGCATAGCTACTTCCAGCAATAAGGCAGTCGGTAGGGCTTCCTTCAGAGAAATAAGCAGTGCGAAATAACCTGCAAAACACAATAGAAAGGAATTGGATTTGCTTGAAATGAAGAATTTCTAGAGAAAACAAAAACCAAGTTTCAAGAAATTGATTCACAGGAATACTTGGTCCAAAATAGAAGGAAAACAGGGACAAACACTTATTCTAAAACGAGAATATAACAACAAAACTGACAAACTGTTTCAAACTGACTGTTAGCTTGAAACAACTGAACACTGTTGGGAACACTGGAAACAGGAAAATTGACATTGCAGCAGGGATGTGACGAGTGATAATGAAAAGACCAAAAATTAGGACTTGAGATGGAGACAATAGGGAAAACACAACAACGAGACCACCAGCAGAAATGAGCTAAAGCAGCCGACTGAAGTGCAAGTAATTCACGGAAACTATCAGAACAGTTAGTGTAACACAATTGGCTAGTTTTACATATTTAAATCAGGAACCAGATAAAGAGGCAAGGCAGGGCAGAGAGCTTTTCAAGTAGAACACAAAACAGAGTTCACTACACCTTGAAATTAGAAAATACACCTTGAAAACACACGCGCGCACACACAAAACAGAGAAGTTTAACAAGGCAGATCCTCTCATTACACCTTGAAATTAGAAAATATCTCTCAACCACAAACACCACTAGACTACAGACGGTTAGTTTTTCAGGCGACACGAAAAGGTGGAAAAGCAATAGGAAGACCAACAACAAGAAGCAGATGTTATCCTCCCTTCTGGAATGAAATCTAAGTTTAGATCTATGAACAAGAAAGCTAAAAAAAAGATTTTGAAGCGGTGTGACTAATGTAAGGAGAATTTTAATTTTTAATCAGAAACTAAAAGAGCGGGCAGGCCTCTCTTCGAAATCCAAGTCATCTCCACAGAAGTCATTGATACTAGAGCGGTAGAGCCAAAGTGGGGTAAAAACATACTCCCTCTGTCCCAAATTGCTGGTCCCTTTTGGGCAATCGTGCACTCAAACAATTGTCTTTTTGTGAATTGGACTCAAACAATTGTCTATATTTAACAATCGATAATGTCTTTATGATGTCAAAAAATTTGTTCAATAAAACTAATTGAGATATATCGAACAAGATCCATATAGTGAAGACGGACCAGCAATTTGGGACAGAGTGAGTAAAAACTAAGGAAATCTAGCCAAAAACCTTAGGGGTGATATGCCATAGGTCAAAGGTTAGAATTGGGAGTCTCACTTTTAGCATAAACAAATTGAGAACACCTTGCCCTAACATCAAATCCGATTTTATTTAGGTTTACATCTGGAGAGAATTGAATTCCTTTAATGACTCCTGAAATTTCTTTCTTGCAAAGGTACTCAATATTATCAGCCGAAGCTATCTTTTCCATAGAGTTGACACTTGACATCGATCCCGTAAAACTTCCCAATTAGCCAAGAGATTTCTCTGTCCACAGAGTTTTCAACTGTTACATGAAGAAGGCCCATAGAACAAATTGTTGAATCTAACTTGCAACTTGGAACATCGCAATTGGGCACCATCGGTTATCTATTCGGGTGCATTTTTTCTTCCTTTCACAGATGTTTAATATGATAGATGAGAACTAGGTTTTTTACTGCCACTATGTTTTGCATGAAACACCTATGATACGTGATAACATTGCTCCATTTTTTTGGAGAGCCACGCATGTTCCCCTTTTAGAGAACCAACGATAGCGGTGAAAATTAACCAAAATATAATCAGGGTAACAGAATTAAAAGCACCGTGATTCGAAAATAGAAGGAAGGGATGTGCATGACCAGCCTACCTAAAAAACTTCCGCATCAGCCATGCGATGTATCCAGCAAACATAATAATCTTCAACCTACTAGCCCAAAATAAATAAATTCATCAGATTCTTCTTGTACCATATGCAATGTAAAAGCCCTGTACAGAAAAAGTGAATAGAGGATAAATTAGCTGAGAAGTCAGGCTGGCAAGAAATCATAGGATGTCACCGACCAACCCTACGTGCCAACAACCAATAGGCAGCCACCTGCCACTCTCAGCGGTGGTCAGACCACATAAGGTCCGGGGACCAGATTCGCAACTCGCAAGAGATATGTACCATACCTCCCAAATAGAGAAACTTCTAAAATGAGATAAATCCCAGATTTTAATGCAATTTGAATTTATTGTCTACTGAAGAAAAACTTCCTATGACAGAACTGGGACTCTTGCAACACTCTTTAAGAAAGATTAGTTTTGTTTAAGTATACAAGTGTCCTCCAACTGACCCCCATAATAGGATAAATTGGTTGACATAAACGTTTAAGTGCCGTCAGTTCCCAGTGCCAGGCGCTGAAGCACTAACGGTGCTCTGTTTGGCAAATTTGGAGTCTCACTCACGGCAGCATCCTGTCCAATTATTTTTTCTTACACCTGTGCATAAATTTATCTGGTACGCTTACACTGTGCTTAGATTTATCAAGGGAAATGAAAGTGCCGGGAATCCAAAGGAATTGGCTTCTTTAGTTGATCTCTACATTAACTTAGCTTTTACATTTCATCATCTTTCTGATCTTCTCTTTTCCCTCTATAAACTCCTCCACAAAACAATGATCCAAACACGAAAAGAAAAAATGAAAATAATAATAATCAATTTCCTAACGGACACTTGGATTGTGGAAATTCGTGATTAGAAGGGGAAATGGAGGGATTTGGTGAGAAAAGGTAATCAGCCAATCAAAAAAACATCATTTTTGTGCTTTTATTTCCATTTCTCACAGAAGTACTCAGTCCAACTGATTGATTCGGCAATAAACACTAATCTTTTTTTCTTTTCTTGTCAAATCCGTCAATTCAAAGGGGCCGTAACTGCTGAACAATACGCGAATAACCCTACACAAAAGGACAAAAAGGCTTTCGTTTTATAAAGAGAGTTAAAATCAAACATGAAACAGATTACGCAACGAAAAACTAAGGGCGAACTCTGCAATCGCCGTTGTCTCCGCGAGCCAAATTTCAATACAGAAGAATGATGTGAAACGAAAAAAGAGTGAAACCCTAAAACGACGACCTTATTTATACACTTATGATTTATCGCCCCCCAGAAAAAATAGAAACACGCGAGTATAGCGACGCAGGAGTTTGATACGGCGTCGGAAGTACCTGATCTGTTGTCTCGCCGGAGAGTCGCCGCAAAAAATAACAAAATACACTGCCAGTTGCCGAGCTGCGGCGAGCTAGGGAGAGGTGCCTTTGGTTGCAAATTTGGAATCGAGTCGCGACGAGGAAGAAAAGCTGAACGGGAAGCAGCCTTTTCGGGTCTTTGACGCTGGTGTTTTGAGTGAATTGCACTTTTGAGTCTTCACTTTACATGGATTCTTACTTTGTCCCCACATGCTGGTCGAACGTTTAGGTCCTTTTTTTTTTTTGTCCGCCGGCAATTGTAATTATTGAATACCGAAACTACGAAACATCCAAAGAAGCTTGTCTACACACCCGGTCCGGAGAAATCCCCTTCCTAGTCTCGAGGAGGTAGGAAGCTCAATATTAAGGGCATATTTGTCTATTTCATAAGCCACCTTATTAACGCTACAACAAACAAAAGAAAACCAAATAGGGAGAGTTATTGAATGAATTATTTGATTTTATCATCATCTGTTTACGAATATATTTTATCACACTGGATTTGATCAACAATTTTTTAAACTCACAGTGGTCCACAACTATTTTATCTAAGGAAAAATAATGTGATTTTATCAGCCCTCCATAAAATACCAACTAAAATCAATTTTCCCATTTTATCTCATAAAATCCATTCAAGAACTCCCCCATAGAATGAAAAGGACGAGCTAAATTAATGACATATGTGATGACCGCGGCAACACTGGAACTAGCACACTTTACTCCCTGGAACATCTGAATAATCCTTTGCTCATCGCCTTGGTTTGTCTTCTATCTATCCCCCGCTCATACCCCCAATTATTGAGAACTAAATGGATTATGTTATTGTTGTTGTTGTTGTTGTTGTTGTTGTACAAGCTTATTTGGCCTTATCAATTCACCCTCAATTAATCTTTTTTTAATGGAGATGAATATAAATAAATTCAACCATTTGAGCTGCATAATGTACTTGCCAAATGAGAAGTTCAAAGTCAACAAAATTGACACCGCCTAGTTTCTTTATTGCTCTAATATACTTTTCATATATATTATGAAATGTAAAAAATCCTCTCCTCCACGCGTTATGATAATTATTATTGGCTAGTATACATTGAAATTATCTTCAACAATATCCGTGTCGAATGACCTAAGGAATAAAAAAACGGACATGAGGCATTAAAGATACCGAGTTTGATATCTATAAGGAGTTTTTGACAGATAAGTCAGTGAGTAACTGAGAAATAGTTAGAGTTTTCTAAATAAAAATAAGGATAAGTTCCTTTGCGCTACTGTCTCCTTTATCTTTTCAAATTGGAGCCTACGTGATATTTGGTATCTTATTGACCAATGGCCTTTTTGCGCATGGGAATTTTCTAGAACTTGGGTGCCTTGCACATTTTCTCTCATTCTCATAAACCAGGTCAATGATGGATGTTCCTTACGTACCTATAAGTACTTGGGTCAAGTTAGTTGGTTCGTGATTGGTACTCCATTGCTCTATCCATTTTCCATACCACGTACACTATGGACTTGGGTCTCCTACTAGTATAAATAAGGATGTAGCCTATAGGTATATTTAGCTTTTATTCAATTAATAAACAAACTTGAATTGTCTCTATTTTTCTTATGGATTCAAGAACGTCTCGTGGATTCGAGAACCTATCTCATTTGGACTAGTATGCTAACTAGTCTCTCGTGAATTCCGCTGTGTCAAGTGGTATCAGAGCTGATTTTTCCTAGCTTGATGGCATCAAACAAAGTAGACGACACACCCTTTAACGTTGCTTAAAGGTATGCTGGTCCGAGGAAGATGGTGGAAGAACAACAAACACTGTATCTCCTCACTCTTCGCCTAAACCAGGGACCAGAAAAGGGTTGAAAAGAATCGCGCTGGGGATTTGCCCAACGCCGTCCTTTTTAACCAAAATTGGGAAAGCGCGGTGGGATTTGCCTAACGCCAGCTTGATAATCAAATTGTAGGTGGGAGACATCTAACTAATCATGCTGATTACAAGTATGACGAGCATGTGCGCATGAAATATACTTGTCCTTTTAGGTATTATGACAACTTATCTAAATTATGTGGTAATGAGTATTTTGAATATATTTTATATTGTATTCTAGATATTAAAGATTTTCTTTGAGAATGCGGAAGTTCCGTCCGAGGAAAGGTGAATATATTTGTGGTTAAAATTTACAAATTCAACGCTTAGTTGGTGGTTAGATTTGCAATCTTTAAGAGATAAACTGGGTAAATGTTGTATCCGTGCATGACCAATAATTAAAAGACTCGCGGTGGAAAGATTTTTGCCATGAAATTATGAGAAACTTTTGGAAGAAAAATATAGGCAAAAGCAAGAAAAAACAATTAACATCATTGTCAAAGATGTTGTTGAAGAGGTTGTCAAGCAAGAGGTAATTCAAGTTAATGTTAATGAGAAAGTTGATGCGAGTAGTAACAACAAAAGGAACGTTGTGATTGAAGTTAATGATAAGCAAATAGATATAGAGGTGGGTGAGAAACAGAAAATTGATATGGATGTTGGTGATCAAGTTTTTGAGGACCCAATTGATTTTTCAATGGAAAATTTTGATGTTACTAATTGATCTGATGACTCTATGGTCAAGCCAATCTGTCTCAATGAGCCAATTGTTGATGTGTCAACCAATACCAAGATGAAACAAGATAAAGAGTATCACAAAATCCAAATGACTTTGTTGATTTTATTGGAGTGCAACAGTATGATTGGATTCTTAATATTCATTCAATTGAAGCATGCCGAAAAGATATTGTTGCAGGTAATTTTTGGTGTGGAACATTTTTTGAAGGGAATCAAGAAGTTGAAGTATTTCAAGTATCTTTTCTTTTGGAATGGAAGATGGCAGATTTCCAACGGGAACTCGTGGGCGAGTTCTTTTGAAGAAAAAGAAAACGATGTAGGACAAGATATAGACCATTATTATTTATGGAAACATTATTTTAGTAATAATTTTTATTTACGATTAGTAGTAAGGAGATTTTATTTGTCTGCCTGTTTTTAGTTTAGTTTTGGTTAGTTTTTTTTTTAATTATTTCCTTTTATCAAATGGTCGAGGTTTCTAAGTAATGTTTTACTTGGTCTCCACTCTAAGAAATTTCTTTTTAGTTTGGACTCTTACTAATATAAATGTAGCCTATGGACATATTTAACTTTTATTCAATTACTTAATAAACAAACTTTGAGAATTGTCTCACTTTTTCTTGTGGATTCAAGAACATCTCGTGAATTTGAGAACCTATCTCATTTGAACTAGTATTTCGTGAATTCCGCTGAATCAGATGCGCTCCGAGTGGCGCATTTTAGGAGGTCCCCGTCTATCCACGGCCAGTGACATCAGCTTCCAATTTGGGGGCTTGTCACCACTGGTAATAAAAAATTAAAGCAACTGCAAATCACTATGCACACCTCACCATCCTCATCTTGCACCCCCGGACAATTACTAAGCTACCCATGTCGCGGAGTGATTGTTCAGTGTTCTTCATGATTCCAGAAAATTACTCTCTCTATTATAATTTTATAGTCCCTCATTATATTATAAGCAGATAAAAAAATAATTATATATTTCAATTGGTAATACATTTTTTTATGCAATATGGATATTATTTGATAGATATTGATTTAATCTAATAAACAAAATATTCAAAATCACCTAAAATATTATAGATTATAAGATATAACACTTTGAAAAGTGACACGAACTCTAAAAATGAAGTATAAAATTGGGACGAAGGGAGTATATTGTTCCTGACTTCAAAAGCACTAAAAGCAACCTAATTTTCCCAAAAAAAAAAAAAATAGCAACCCAGTTGCTAAAATCAACTATGATTTCAGCAAATGAGTTTACTATGCGCTAAAATCATAATTGATGCCCTAAAATCAATCATAATTTGATCACTTTGTGAACTCATTTACTAAAATCAGGTGTAGATTTTAGCAACTTAAAACGAAAAACCTATATTTCTTGATACCTACAGTTGATTAATAGTCGATGTACTTATTTAATACTCTATTAAAATGAAAGCAACCTATTACCATTTTTTCAAGTCTCATCAAACATCAAGTTAATCGTTTGATTTGCTTTGTTGTCATTAGTCAAATTGTTGATCAAGTAATATTACTCTGCAAACGCGCCTGCACACACACACGTATATATAGAGAGAGATGGATTCATGGACACATACTGTACACTTATTTTATCACTCTATCTCAACCATTGAGATGGAGGGCTTGGATTAAAAATTGGATGGACCCCTCTCTCTCTCTCCGTCTTTCCCCAAAACACTGAACCCTTTCTCTCCCAATTCGCCCTTTCACGTCCCTCCATGACTGAACTCACTCCCCCTCCAGTCCTCTGACTCCCGCTGCCGCCGAACCCAATCTCTGACGCCGTCAAACGCCCCTAACCCTAGAGAAAGAAATGGTGGTTGAAGCTTTGCGGCCATTTAATTTTGTGCATCAAGCTTCTCAATTGGTACTTTCTCCAATCCTGCAGAACCCAGTTACTTCCTCAACATTTGGAGTGAAAAATATTTATCAAGTTTCAGCTGTGGTAGCAGCAGTACTAACAATATACTTTCTTTCACAATTGAAGATGTAATCACTTTTTGTGGGTTACCGAACGAATTTCTTATTCGATGTACGTCCTCAGAGAACCCCATTTCAATATTCAATCTTTTGAGAAACTGAGGGGCAGTGGCAATGAAACTGTCTCGCAGCGGCGGTGTGGATGGGTTCGTAAACAGCCACGTCAAAATCAACCATATCAGAGTGATCCAAACTGGGGCTCCAAAATGTTGCGGTTCGAGATAGTGAAAAAATAAATTGAGAAATGTACAAGTACAAGTCTGCTCTCCCAGTCAACAAATCACACTTCAATAGAAACCCCACAAAACTAAGTAACTGAATTGATAAAATATTAACAAAGCAAGGCTCAAAGACCTTAGAGCATCTCATCAGGATTGCTATTTTGGCCAAATGAGTATTTTGTTGAGTTAAAGTGGAAAAAAACACCTCAAAATTAACCTCAACAAATATTTGGCTAATTTGCAAAATTTATAGTTTTGCTACAGTAATTTTACAATTGGGTAACGTCACTGTTCATGAGTTAGCCCCTTTTTTCTTTTTTTTTTCCGCATGCGTCAGAAATGGGCAGAATGAGTATAATGGCCAAATATTATACTCGTATCTTATTAAAAATCGGCCGGGGATGTTGGGGAGAACATCGAAATGACCAAAGTGGGGGTCCACTCACTACACCCAGAAACATTTAGGGATGGCAACGGGTCGGATCGGGGCCGGATTTTGCTAACTTCGGACCTGAACCCGAATGGGTTAGGTACCTTCGAACCCGCTCTGATCTCCGATCGGGGATTTTTTTAGGATCCCCAAACCCGCCCCTAACAGATATCGGATTACCCGATTGCCTCCGAAAATCCGAATGCAACATGGGTAATGGGTTTCTTTAACTACGTTTGATGCAAGAAAACTGAGAATTACAAACAAGTAAACAAATGGTTGTGTAACACCCCGATTTTTAATAAATCAAACGGAGGAAAGAATCATAAAATGAAATTAACTTCTGATAGCCCACTGACTGTGATGATTAGAAAATGTATTTTTGTGTAACTTAAAGCCTGTAAAAATAAAATATCGTATTTTGTTTACATTTTAGAACATTATTTCAATCCCACTAATATCGTCAGGACACGAGAATGCAACATAAGTCGCTGCGAGGCCACTAGCCTTGGAGCTCAAGTAAAGATCTTCCGGAAATTAAGTTAGGTGGCACCTTTTTATTAGGTGTTTGGTGGCCAAGTAAGGGGCTTTCAGAATTAGCCGAGTTGGCACGGATGATGTCATGCGAAATAATGACATACGGGACAACTCAATATTAACATTAATTAAGGATGATTCTAGAGGCATGACTGGAGCACACTTATAAATAGGATTCTTGCCCTTTCACACAAAACCCACATACACGACACACACTCACGCACACCAGGAACCATGGAAAATGAAGTAAAGAAAAAGAAGAAAAAATAGAGAATAGGAGGGAGTAAGGAAGAACTAAGGAAGAAGAAAAGAAAAACCAGGTAACTCTTATACTCTACTGCCGTGACACATGCACACTGGCACTTACATTTAATTAATTTTTAGACATAACAAAGCTAAGTAGTAAGATGACTTCCGTGATATATTAGTTTATTTTTTCGTAGATTTCCGCAATAGGAATCCTAAGAAGAATTGTCCTAGTAATGAAAAATGTTGACATTAAAACTAGGATAGGACAGAGATTGGGATTACTCCCGCATAATTACGAGCACGAGCTTGGAAAAAAGAATAGTAATAGTAACGGCAATAATAAGGTCAATAATTGTAACTATTAGGATCAAAACAATTCATAGGTTCCCAAATTAATTGTACATAATTATTGGGCCGATCCATAGCTGAAAGTAAGACGAACCTCTTATGTAGCTTGTGCCTTGGCTCGGCCCCTTTCGTAGTTAAAACAAGCTCAAGCTTAAGGGATAGATTCGCAATACCCTTCGAATAATTCAACAATTTGAACACACATGGTATTACTCTAAATAGGTAAATATATAAATAGATAAATAATTAATAAATGCATAAATCAACCACAATTTTGGCATCTAATCATTAATGTGTTATTTTAGGGCTTGGTACATCTCAGTAGATTTTACGGTCGAATTTAACCAAGGAGGTGAGTTGTGAATTATCCCTGTTACATAAGGTTTTTTCGCAGAAATTTATGTTCTCGTTAAAATTATGATTACATTTATATGAAATTCTTTTGAAGTAAATACACCATGGAATTCTAATGTTTTGCTCAGTTGGTGGAAAAAAATAGTATCATCGATACATCCGGATGATGTCCCTGAATCTGGGGGACGTTAAAGATACCAGTCGAAACGGTGTTATAAGGACGGAATGGAAAATGGGCACAACCAGGTGTCCAATTGAATTGGTCAATTCAAGATGTTATTTGGGGGTCGCTCCCTCATAGTTGACGGAAATCGTCGGATGGTATATCGTATATGTTTATGGCATGTTATGTTAAGTTTGTTATGAATTCTGGTTACAGTTGAAACCATGAAAAACTGATCATGCCATGATTTTTGGTTACAGTTAAAACTATGAATGTTGATGCTATGAATTATGATCTGTTGACAAAAAGTTTTTTAAAATTCCATGGTAGGTCATATAACTTTGATAATTCATAATCTCACACAAGCAGTGGCTTATGTCGTTGAAATCTTTCCCCTTTTCAGGTTATCAGAATTAGAAGAGGACGGGCCAAGCAGTTAGACATATTAGGCTTATGAGCATGTAATTAAGAAGGGAAAGTGTAACTACGCATCCATTAACATAATGAATAAAGGACTTTGTTAATTTGAGTGGCGCCGCTAATGTTTAATTATTTTTATTTTAAAAAAAAAAGTAATGAGAGAGGCCTTTGGTGAGACGAACTCACTGGCCAGTCATGAAATTCGAATCCACTGGATTTGGGTCGTGACAGGTTGAGAGAGGCGTGAAAAGCAAAAAGCAAAGTAGGTGGGTGGAGTAAAAACCCTATCTCTCTCTCTCTCTCTCTCTCTCTCTATATATATATATATATATGTTGGGGTTAAGTGTAATATAGTGTATCTCTTGGGTGAAACTGTAAAAATGTATAACTAAATATTTCTGGTTCGGGGCGGATGTTTACAAAACCGAACCCAAATCCGAATCCGATTTTTTTTTTTTAAATTTCCCTCCGAAATCCGAATTTTAGAACGGATACCCGTCCCGTTCGGATCGGGTCCGGGGCAGAGGCGGATCGGATCGGTCCTAAATGCCGTCCCTAGAAACATTTTAACCTTTTTAGGGAGAATTTTTTATTTTATTTTTCTATAGATTTGAGGGGAATAGTTTAATAAAGTAAAATTTGGATAGTAGGGATGGGTAGGGTATGGATCGGAGGACCCTATTCTACCTCCGATCCCCAATTGTGAAGTTCTTCCCCATCCCCACCTCCACATATACCCAAAGGGGATAGTGGACAATCCACCATACCCACCTCATATTGGGAATCGGGTATATTCGGGTAAATCCAAATCCAAACTAGTTGGGAAAAAAGAAAAGAAAAGAAAAGAAAAGAAAAGAGAGATGATAATATCTAATTTATGTGTCTTATACTAACAAAAACAACCATTTAAAACAAAATAGAATAGAAAGTTGAGAAGAAATAATAGTCTACTAAGATTATATATAATTTTAAAAACTACAATTATTAAACTTTTTTTAACACGTAAACCATATATAATTTTAATTCAGAACAATATACATAAATTATACCAATATGCATACTTATATATATATACACACATACATATACATTTATATACTACTATATACCCGCATATACATTCATAAAAATATGTATACAAATTGAAAGAGGAGTGGGTACGGGTATTCGGAGACGGGTATCACAAAATCATACCCGCTCCATTTTCAACCGGGGATTCTTTAAGTTCTACCATACCCGCTTCTATTGGACGAAAAATCAAATAATATCTGCCTCCAAATAGCCGGAGGTGGGGCGGGTATCCATCGGGTTTGGGGAAATTGCCATTCCTATTGGATAGAGAGCCTGATTTTTTGAATTTTTGATAAAGTGACTTGCTAAATTGTAAAATGTGTTTTTGTGATTAAATTTGGTTGTTGAGGTTGATGAGGATGCCCTTATACAGGTACAACAAGAATAATATAAAAACAAGATCCAGCCCTTCTTCTTTAGCAAATCCTGAATGAGCGCTAGAGAGTGAGGAGGAGAGAGAGGGAGAGGGAGAACACGTGAGGGGGTTGGGGGTCGTTGAAGAAGGTGGAGGCGGCTCGTCGTCGGGACTGGAGGGAGAGACAGAGAGAGATAGAACAGTGAGTTAAGCGTTGTTGGGTTCTAGCTCTGAAGGAAAAAACAAGGGGCTGGGGCTTGTCCATTTAATTTTTAATCTCAACTCTCCATCTCAATGATTAAGATAGAGTGTCAAAATAACTGTGCAAAATGTGTCCATAAATCCAGTATATATCTTGCGATAATATTATATCGTAACTGTTTGTGGTATTTTTCATTTTTTAAAAAACATCTACCAAGTTGATGTTGTGAACAAAAAAACGACTTCAAAATAAAATTATATCTACGCGGGGTGAATCCACATTTAACAATACATACCGTTTAACTTACTACTAATATATGCGGTTTTTAATGTAACCATAGCATCCGAATACCTATTGAAAGTTTTTTATTCTGTAATTGCTCCACTAGTTGAACCAACGATTGTAATAATAGTACACACTATCTCATATGTAATTTGTGGGTTCCATCTCCCTTGTGTTGGTACGTACTCTATTTTGAGAGAGTTAGTTACAGATTTTATTTCACCAAATGATGCGAGTTTATTTTATCATTTGAAACACCTAATAATAGTATCAATTTACTAATATGTAGATAGCATAGCTAATAGTAATCTCGTCGAATAATTAATATTCAGTAGTATCCTTGAATATACTATCAAAACTATTGTATCACATCTGATTTCTTTTACCGATATTTACATTATTAATATCTTAAGAAATCACACGAGTCTCCTTCTTTTCTTTTGATTTCCTTTTTCCGAAAGGTATGATCACGTGCATTATTTTCAAATGATTAACACACATGATACTAGGTAACATGAACTTAACAAGGATACAGTTTTGTTTTGAAAGGATCCTCTCCGGTCTTATTTGGGGAATGGACAATCTTATTAAACTCTTTTTATGATTCTTTATCTGACTCATTTTGATGATTAGAAAAATTCGTCTTTTGAAACTCAACATACGTACATCCTAAAAATCACGTGAGAGGAGATCTTTCAGCGCATTATTTGTGCTGAACCATGCAATGCACCAATCCTATCCGTCTAAAAGCGTTTTCAATGGTTCAGATCCATTAAAACTTTCTTATCTATTAAAACATATTTTGACTCGTAAGAAAGCTTTTGTGAATCTGGACTATTAATTTTTGATATGAACAACTGCAATATGCGATGTACGGTGCAGCCTATTGAGTGCGCTGCAAGGCCCCCGGAAATCATATCGATGGATATCCAATCAACATAAACGTATTGGAGTGGGCATTTGTGTCTTTTCATTGGGCGGATCAGACTGCCTTCGAGACACTAATCCCCGCATTATCTTTAGATCATAATAATTAAAATACTCTTACCTTAACCAAATACGTACAGACGATGTTTTAGTGTCCGTTCCATTCGCTGCATATATAAAGCCCAAAAAGCTGCACCATCCTCTCTCGTCATTTTCTTTCTTTCTCCTCATTATCTATCACACCTTCGAATACAAAATCCGTTCAATTACTCATCCGCCTGTTCACTTTCGCCACTCGAGCTCTGCGATTCCTCTGTTCTCATCTCGGCGCGTCTTCATCTTCGAAGGTGACCATGCTTTTGCCATATTGGCATCTTTCCTTTTGCTTGAAGCTTTTAGATGAGTTCTTTCGTTGGATACGTAACTACGCAACACATGAAATTCAGGGTTTCGTTTCCGTGTGTTTATTTCCCAAATGGGTCATGATTCAGGAGTCAATAACTCATAAACTAATTTGTTTGAGAGAGTTTTGGGTAGGTGTTTAATCTGCACTAACTGAATTTTCTTGGTTCAAAATAATTAGCTGTACGTTTTTGTTATATTGATCAAGTTTTTGTTATAAACTAATTTGATTGATTTTGTTATATTGATCAAGTTTTTTTTTTTTTACCAGTAGTAGATGATTGATATCTGATCGTCTAGCTCTAACTGTAAAGGGATGCGTTTTTTTTACAATTGCAATTCAACTCATTTAGTAAAAGACTGATGGGTATTAATTAAGAGTGCATAAAAATGAATACTCTGCAAACCACAAGACTGACCCGGTTTTAAATTTAATTGATTCTCTAATAATTTTGTCTGTAATCTGCAAGGACTAACCTTATTATGATTCTCGTCACCGGATTGACATAGTTCCAATTGATTCACCGTTAGTGTGTGGAGGAGTGCATCAGTGCATGTAGTTGTCCGTGTTTGCATCCACTTGCGTCATTTGTCAAACCGGGAGTTTATCTTTTACTGTTTCATTCTGTCTACATTCTGCTTATTTCTGGCCCATTTTCTCTTGCTGTGAATCTTTTGATTGCGTTCTCCTTCTTTGTATTTTGGGTTTTTTCATGGCAATGCTCTCCTCCTCGATTAAGTTCAATGTTAACTTTGATTAGTTTAAAATGGAAAATAAAATGGTGGTTTTTCTGCTGCAAGCTCCTCAGGAGCCTAGAGAATTTGTTTAAACGAGAAAGTTTATGTCAACACTGAATAAAGAAATATGGAGCCCCTTTAGCTTTAAATTTGGTTCATTATATGACAGGGGTTGTCTTTTAGTGAATAAAATCATTTGGCTTGGAACAACACAAATGTCAAGGGTCAGTTTCCAGTTGAATGAGGTCATTTTAGTTGAGGGATGGATGTTAAGTGTGTAGAGGAAATCAGTTACTTTAGATTAGGATTTCATGTAATTTCTTTGATGTGAAAGTTGTACTCTTTGTTGTCATTTGACTCATTTCTTCGTACAAACATGTCAGATGATTGGTTGAACGTAGATTATATTCCTGTACAAATTTTCACTCTACCTTTTTGGTCTTCTTGCATGTATTTTCTGCAGAATTCTGTTCTTTACTCTCACCCTTTGCCCTTTGGTCTCAGAGCATGAGGAAAAGTAAAAAAAAAAGTGAAATGGATCACATGTTTGTCCTAAGTCCAAACTTTCGTGGTTGGACACTTGTTCTGATCTTCCAAACAAGAAATCAGTAATGCCTGTGTTTGGGCCTTTCTTGCTGATGCAAGGTTGGTGGGTGGTAGTTTTGGTTTTGAAATTTGAAATATGAGATGTCAAGAGATAACACGGGCAAATTCTTCTTTCTCCTATCTCGAGTCATCTATCAAGTCGAAAGAAATGACCACTATATTATTCACCCAATTGTCATAGTTAAGGTTGTTTTCTGCTTCCACTTTTGTCTTGAAAGTTGTCAATACAATCGTTTCTTTGCACCCATTTTAGTTTTAAACCTGTGGAATCAGTGAGGTTTTCTTTTATTTTCCTGAAGTTTGCAGGCATGAAGAGTATTGGGAGGAGGGGAATCCATCACTTGCAGAAACTGAATGCTGCAAATGTTCCAAGTGAACTGATAGAAAATGGTCAAAATCGTGTTATAGAAGCTTCCCTTACTCTTATTCGCGAGAGGGCGAAGCTTAAGGTATCTATTGATTTCATTCGGAACAATTATAATTTCTGACTGCCTGCCTTCTGTCTGTTATATATGCTTCTCACTTAAAATGGTATGTCTATTAATTTGAGCGATGTCTTACTTTATAACTCACCAAATAAATGATTTCTGCCTTATCCAATTATGAGCTTTCTAACATGAATATCATGTTGTTCTGTATGTCTAATCTGCGGTCAAAAAAATCTAATCATTAGCTTATTCAACTAATACTGTTAGACAGCGTTAAACTTAGATGCTTTGTATGATTCTGAAGCAATATTATAGAGACCTCGGAATCTGATGGCATGCTTCAGTCATGTAGGTTTCTTACAAAACTATAGCATCTGATTCACAGTGGTCAGTAGTTTTGGTTCAGGGCATGAATTTGAATGCATCTCTCCCACCAGCCTTTCTCTGGTTGTCACAAGTAGGATTAGCACTTAACTTATTCCGAACAACATATTGGGGCTCTCTTGGAAATACGTCATTTACCCATGTGGTCCTTATTCTTTCACCTATTTTACTTTCTAACTACACCATACATGTTGTGCAATGCCAATGCTCTAGATGCTGAATGAGAGAAACATGGTAATATGCACATAAATCAAAATGATTCTTGGGTCTGCCCTCTCTGATGCCTTTTAGCTTTGATTTGAGGGCATGATTCCGCAACAAACGTGACAGTATAGGGGGATCATTGTTTCAGTGGTATTCTATGAGCAGCCACTTTGTGCATTTATTGCTAAAGGTTAGGTCTGTCTCCAATCCATCTGTTTCAGTGGTACTCTGGGAGCAGCCACTTTGTGCATTTATTGCCAAATGTTAGGTCTGTCTCCTATCCATCCCCTGCTTATACCCCCAATTATTGGGGACTAAATGGGTTATGTTGTTGTTGTTGTTGTAACTACACCATACATGATACACTGGAGACTTTTTACACTTCATCAAAACTTCTCATTTCTTGTAGTTTATCATCACATATTATGTTTGCGGCGCTCATTTGGATTCTAAATCTTTGTTTATCGGGGATGCAAGAACTCTAAATGGAAAATTGTGATGGGAATGGCTATTTTAGAGACTGGGTTTTCAAGAGATGATGGTCCAAGTTTTAATATTTTCCCCATTTCATCAGGGAGAGCTTATTCGGGCTATGGGTGGAGCAGAAGCATCGACATCTCTTCTTGGAGTTCCTTTAGGACATAATTCATCATTTCTACAAGGACCAGCATTTGCTCCTCCTCGGATAAGGGAGGCAATCTGGTGTGGCAGCACAAACTCTTCAACTGAAGAAGGTGAACATTTTGTATTTTTGTGTTTTTTAGTAACTGCTAAGATTTTTCACAATACTGACCTACAGCTCATAGCTTCATGTGAAGTTTGTCATTCGATGTGCTTTGGGTTTCATTGGGAAAGGTGCTGTTTAAGTAGTCCGAATTTCATAAATCAGGCTCATGCTCTTTTGTGTCATTCTTGGTTCTCTTTTCATTTACATGTGTATGTTTTGTTTAATATCGTCCTACCCGTTCAAAGAATTGCACCGCTTTAAAGCTTGGAAATATGAACATCAAGTTTCACTTTCATATGCCATTAACTACGTAGAGCCAGCTTTCATTTAACTTTCTTATTATGAAGGGACGTAAATTCTAGTCCGTGTGGTCCCGAGTTGAATTTTACTACGAATAACTGGGATCTCAATGTATGATGAGAATGCTATAGACTAGAAACTTGAAAGCAATTTTAAGCTCTAGATCTTTTCAGTAAAAAAATGCCCTTTAACTGAGTCCTTAAATCCTTCTGAAATTGCTACAAATACTGTGGGCATGTTCGTTTAGGAGTTTAGCTCCGGTTTTGTCCCATTTCTGTTTTGCTGACATCATCATTTTTCTCACTTTTCTCTCTATCTCTCTCCACTTATTACACCTGCTTACATCATCAAAACTAAACTAAACTAAACTAAACCTCCCAACCGAACACAACCTGTATGATTTTATAGTTTTGGGACCAGGTAGTCTTAGCATGCTTTCTCTTTCTAACATCGTGTCGGGAAAATGCAGGGAAAGAACTAAATGATCCCCGCATCTTAACTGATGTTGGTGATGTTCCTATCCAAGAGATACGAGATTGTGGTGTAGACGATGACAGATTGATGAACACTGTTTCTGAATCAGTCAAGCTGGTGATGGAACAAGTAAGCCATTTATTCCACTAGTAGTCTGCCATTTTGATACTTATGGATGTTTTTCAGTTGCATGCTTGGTTTTAAAACTGATGTTTCCTCTTAAATACTAATGCGCAAGTCTAATCAATTTTTTGCAAGATGGATCTTCTACTCGTATAAAGTCAGATTCTGTTTGCTATTTTTTTTTGGTACCTAGTTTTGTACTTAGATTTCTCGAGTCAGGCTTCTTGACAACTATTAGTCAGGGTAAGTTTCCCAGCAGAATGTGTGTGTAATTCATCTGCATGGTATATATGTAACATGTGCTGTGATATTTGCGCCATACAGTACCAGTTAGTCTCCGTCTACTGTTTATATCTAGCATTTCAAATTGCTAATTGTCATCATCTTTTCAGGATCCATTGCGCCCATTAGTTTTAGGAGGTGACCACTCAATATCTTTTCCTGTTGTGAGAGCCGTGTCTGAGAAACTTGGAGGACCATTGGATATTCTTCACCTTGATGCTCATCCTGATATTTATCATGCCTTTGAAGGAAACAAATATTCGCATGCATCTTCATTTGCCCGGATTATGGAGGGTGGTTATGCTCGGCGCCTTTTGCAAGTAATATTTGTTTTGTCAATACTCACTCTTGCTTCTTTCTTTTCTTCCATTCTTCAATCTTTGTTACAAAGGCACCACTAAATGTACTAAGTACATGTTTTGGACACTTGGCACCTGGCGTGAGGTTAAATATGTGTTCGATAATCGTAGTTGCAAATTCACCCAACCAGCGGGAAATAGATCTTTTTAATGCTCATATCCCGTTGAAGTTCAGATGGTGCTACAATGGCGTTAACTGGGCTTGGACTGTTTGCTCACACAGAATTGCGTGCAACACCTCTCAAACTCTTTTGTACTTTTGATCTTTTACCACAAGTACTTTTCAGATCCGAGATATTGTTTGGAGTTTGGACCTGCTGTTTGTTATTGAAAATATGTTCTCTGTTTCCCCCAATTTATCCAAAGATGACCCTTTCTTCTTCTTCTTCTTTCACCTGCTATTTATCTCCGACATCATTTAAGGATTTCTATGCTGATTTTCTTTCTCAGGTTGGTATTAGATCAATAACAAGTGAAGGTCGCGAGCAAGGGAAAAAATTTGGAGTAGAGCAATATGAAATGCGAACGTTTTCAAGCGATCGCTACTTCTTGGAGAATCTGGTCTGTCTGTCTGTGCGCATGTGTGTGGGTGTGTGACTGTGTGTGTCTAGAAATTGGGTCCAATATTTCTAATCACTAGTCTCCAGGCAACTGGGAAATCTGAATTATACTTGAAATCTGAATCAGAAAGTTTATAACTATGATATACTATTTGGTTATTGCAAAATCGTCTCCAGGCTATGGGTGGCCTAATTTCTACTTATTTATGTTATTCTGCTGCAGAAACTTGGGCAAGGTGTGAAGGGGGTATATATCTCAGTGGATGTGGACTGTCTTGATCCTGCATTTGCTCCAGGGGTATCTCACATTGAACCGGGAGGCCTCTCTTTCCGCGACGTTCTCAACATACTTCACAACCTTCGAGCCGATGTTGTTGCTGCAGATGTGGTAGAGTTCAACCCACAGCGTGACACTGTTGACGGGATGACTGCAATGGTTGCAGCGAAGATAGTAAGAGAACTCACTGCCAAGATTTCGAAATGAAGTCGAAACTTTGTACTGGGAAATTAGTCTTGGTGTACCGAAATTGCTCTGCAACGGTCTCTCTAGCTCCGGTTCCAAAAAATAAAAAGGGACTCTCTAGCATATGAATGGTGCTGTGGAAAAATACCATAACATTGACACGGTAACATTGTTACCGGTTAGGATTTTTCCCGTCGTAGGACAGTTGAAACTAGAGCAACCAAATTCAATAAATTCCCTTCTTCCTTCTTGGGTTAGGGATCATTTATTTGCGATGAACCTTTCCCCTTTAATTAAAATAATAGTCTAGTTTGATTTGCTTCTACTAGTTTTTTTTTTTTTTAAATTTCCTGTGTTATTACCTAGAAGATGGAGACAGAGAAAGTTGATTTGTAACATTCTATTCGGGGTGTTTTTTGAACTGCTTCTATTCAGGGTGTTGTGGTTAGTGGTGAGAATTTATGACATGACAACACGACACGAATACGACACAAAGTTAGCGGGTTAGTGTTGAGTATATCTGACATTGAAACACTTATATGACACGACCCGAAAACACGATTAGTAAATAGGTCGGGTTAGGGCTGAACCTGCATAACCTGAGAATGACACGAATTAACATGTTCGTCTAATCGGGTTGACATAGTAACCCCAATCCGACCAAAAAATGACACAAATTAACTTGTAATTTTTCATACTCTGAAGTTGTGCAATAAAGTTTTCGAGCTCAATCCTGTTGCAGTTGAAGTTTATCCTCAAGTTATTCTATCAATGTTCTCAATTTTGCAAGGTTTTGTTATGGTGGCTAAGGTTCTAAGCTTGTACATCGTTTTGGCTGGCTATAATTACACATCATTTTGGTTGGTTATAATTACTCGATTTGATATCTAGTCCCTTTAATCTATTGTAATGGTTACTGTGGATTAATATTTAAAAAAGAGAGAGAGGGTTAATCGTGTCAAACCGAACATGTCACGATTATTAGCAGGTCGGGTTAGGGTTCATGTTTTTGACGTGATTAATTAAGCAGATTATTTTTTACGCGAACCTGATTTGACATGAACACAATTCGACACAACATGACACCCACCCCTAATTGTAACATCCTTGCTCCACTTGTGTGTATAGACAAGGCAATATGTTGGAGATTTCGGCCTCTTTTGGGTAATAATCCGGATTATGGATTATTAAACTATTCATTTTGTCTCTATTCAATTTTATTTTTTTTTGCATTTGTCAGTTTTGCGTCAAGATTTTGTAATTTTTGAATTCCTCTTGACAAGACGAATCTAATAAGTACAAATTATGGTCAAACCAAATATTTTTTTGAATGAAGACGAAATACTTGGATTATTGGCCAAATAATCCACTTATTTTGACTTTATTAAAAAATATTTGAGTTGTGACCATAATTTTATATTTGTTAGATTCGTCTCGTTAAGAGGAATCCAAAAACTATAAAATCTTGATGTAAAACTAACAGACGCAATTTTTTTTTGAATAAAGACAAATGAATAATCCGAATTATTGGATTATTACCCAAAAGAGGCCGAACTCCTACAAATGCAGTTAATAACCGATCTTAACAAATTTTACAGAGCCCATCACTCAAGTATTGTATTATACGTAGTATCAAATTGGTCATGTTTCAGATTGCAAAATTTCTTAATTTCGGCACCTTGATACTTCACTCCACTGCGAAAACCAACTCAAAACAAGGGTGATAGGTGACTTCCTACTTTGAAAATGATAGTAGTTCCTTGCGAAAGACATGCAATTTTCCGTATAAACAAATGAGGTACTCTTATACATAATTTTGGGAGTCTATTTGCTCTAAATTAAAACTCTTGACAGGTTCTTCTTGTAGTGAGAAAAATATAAAAAATTATGAATAGAAATATTTTATTTTTCCAATCTAAAAATTGTACTCCCCCATCCTTTTTTTTTTTAGTGTGGTGCTTTGTAAATTCAATTTATTAAAGAAACTCATACGTGCACTTTTTACATCAATTTTTTACCACCACTTTACGCATTTCAGATTAATTTTTATCTCCACTTTTACCCATTTACTCTTTACTCACTAAATTCTCAAAATGGTAAAATAATAATTATACAAACTTTTACCTATTAACTTTTTAATAACACAGTTATTAAGAGACATCGCAAAATGAAATAGTCAACAAAAAATGGATGAGAGAGTACGATTTTACGTAGAGAGTATCATTTTAGGACTTTTAAAACACACACTTGTTAAGGGAGAATCCCAAATGAAATAGTCAACAATAAAAAAGTGACGGGGGAGTATGACTTTACGTGTAAAAAGTATCGTTTTGGGATGGAGAAAGTATGAGTTATCTAACAACAACAGTGATACATACACTCCCTAGGAGCCAAGTCACACCCTATTTTACATGGGGTGTGTGACTCATATGTGTGGATCACACCCCATGTGAGAGAGAATGTGACAGAGAGTGACTCTCAGGGAGTGTATATATCATTTTTGATCTAACAATATCAATAACCTCACTTGACAGTATGGGTGGCGCATACACTGGCGGTTTCTTGTTTCTTTCCTTTTCCTTTTCTATTTTTATTTTCTATTTTTTTAGGTAGCTGTATTTTGATTGGTAGAATAACGATTTTCACTCCTTTTTTATAATTGCAAACATTTTTTTGTGGGTTAAACGCCATTACATAAACGACGCCAATATTTCAGAAGATTTCCAAGTGCAAAACACTATCGACCTCCTCCCTCTCTCTTAAGCATGGTGTCGTTGCTACCACCTCTGTCGTCCACACTTTCCCGCCTACCCTTTCTTCCCATACCCTCGTTTCACTTTTTCTCCAGAGCTCTCAGAAGAGCGAAAGTGCCCTACAGAGCAGGTACTCCCGCACCATCTCCTCCCATTACTTCACTCAATTCCTCTTACGCAGTTCTCTCGATGTCGAATCAGAATTCCCCAAAACCCATCACTGAAAACCCACCAAAATTATCTGATAATTTGGTTATTTTGGGCATTGAGACGAGTTGCGATGACACCGCCGCCGCTGTTGTAAGTCAACACTTGCGAAACTCCCGTTTTTTTTTTTTTTTGCCTTTTTTAATAAACATTTGTCCGGGTCCCTTTAAGCGCACTCATAACAATTCACCGTCTGCCCAATTAAAGCCGGAGCAAATCTCCCCGGATTTTTTTATGGGTACTTCGTAAATTCGTGAATGTCCCATACGGATTGACCAACAGAGCTTGTTTATTGATACTGTTGTGAGCTTTCTGGGTATTTATTTATTTCGTTTCATTCTAGGTTCGAAGTGATGGGGAAATTCTCAGCCAAGTTGTGTCGTCTCAGGTACAATGTTTGCATATCTGGTTTTATTGGCTTCAGTTTGATGTATATTTATCATTTGCAAATTGGTTGTGAAAGAGCAAGACGCATTGATCCACACAAACAACAAAGAAAAGAACTCAATCACAAAACAGAAGATATGCATGATTTGGCAGTGTGCCTACGGCCATAGCGGAGAGGCTTTGGTGTAAAAGGCATATGTTTTGCTTGTCATATATCTTTTGCTGATATACTGTTAGTTATTTTGGCAAAAACCAAATTTGACTGAACCGCAGCTAAAAAATTGTTGTGTTCTCGTGATTTGATATCTCAGTCGATGTTCATTTTTGGTCATGACAGTTAACACATATTGAACTTTTACTTCATACAGGCAGATTTGCTTGCTCAATATGGAGGAGTTGCGCCTAAAATGGCTGAAGAAGCACATGCACAAGTGATTGATAAGGTATCACCCTTCTCTCAAATCAGGTTGCATTCATCTAAATTTGTTGTTGCTCCTTTTTTTTTTTGACAATTTGTATTTACTTAGCATTTTTTAGTTTTTCCGCTGTTTCATGCCCTGCCTTCATGTTTCCCTGCTAACTCATGCATTTATGTCAACAAATTGAACTGGTTAAAGACTACTGTTGTCTCTCTCTCCCCTATCATCCGGTTTTGGGGATGGGAGACATTTACAGTACACATGTTGTCATCCCAACAGACACCAAATTTTTTGCTTTTGGACTGTAGGTAGTACAAGAAGCACTTGATAAAGCTAATGTAAAGGAGCTAGATCTTTCTGCCGTTGCTGTAACTATTGGACCTGGTTTAAGCCTTTGTTTACGTGGTAATTGATTTTATGAATTATACTTTTGGTTGTTGAATAAAGCTTTGATTTACATGAGATTTGGATATTTAAGAATTAGAAGCTGTGCTGACAATGCTTCTGTTTGGCTATCTGGCTGCAGAGGAAGTACGAGATGCTAATTTCATACTTCGAAGTTAGTTATAGGTTTTTGAGGAAGAATTTGATGTATGCTAAAATCCTTACTTCTAGTTTTGCATTTGGCTCTCAGAACTTATTTAGTATTTTGTACTTGTTAGACGGTCCTGGGTAGAACTTGTTGTAATAGTTTATGTTTATTTGTCCCACATTGCTTAGTTATGTCAAGTAGCATGTCTCGTGACAATATAAATGAAGCTCTTTTGTGTTAGGGTTAATTTAACACCCTTACACTTCTCTCTCTCCGTCTCTCTCTCTCCTAAATAACATGGTATTAGAGCCAAACATTGATCCACCTTAACCACCAGATTGCTGCCATCCAAGAAACCCTAAATCTACCATAGCTACCCATCCCTACTACCTTGTAAACCCTAAATCGAAACCCAAATAAAAACCCATGTTTGAAAACCCTCTCCAATCCCAAAATTGATCTCTGAAAATAAAAATCAAGACCACAATCGACCAATCCATGAACCTAGACTTCAATCACTGTTCATCGCGATTACTGTTTGTGCAATGTTCATTGTTCATTGATTACTGTTCATCGGCGCACTGTTCATCGATTACTGCTCATTGTTCATCGATCACTGTTCATCTCAAGGTGATTACTGATATGCACTGAAGGTGTATTGTTTCGACGAGATCTTTGAAGTTTGCTTAGTCTACAACATGTACTAAAGGTTCCTTGGTCACCTGGTATACACCTACAACACTACTGATATGTGCTTTTTGTTAGCAGTTGGTGGTTGTTCGTTATTGGTATTGAAGTAGTGGGTTGATTAGTGAGTTGGTTAGTTGGTGATTACTTTTCTCTCTATTATTTGGCAACATGTCTGAGGAGAAGTTTGCTTCTCGTTCTAGTTCTCGTTTTTTTTGTGGAGAAGTTTGTTGGTGGCTTTTTTCTCTATTATTTGGCTCTCGGTACTCAGTTGATTAGTTTGTTGTAGTTGTGGTTGGTTTCTTCTGCTAGAGATAGCGGTTGGTTGATTTATTGGTTAATTTTTGATTTGTTGGTAGATGTTGATTTCATTCGGTGGATAGTAGCGCAGTTTGTTGATTGTTTGGTTGCTAGTAGATTTCGAGTTGGTTTTTGGGTTTGTTTACGATGAAGTCTGCTTCAGTTGTTTCTGGTAGTTTTGGCCCTGGCTTTGGTGGTCGTGGTTCTAATTTCCGTTGTCGTCGTGGTTTTGGTTGTGGTCGCATGTTAAGGGAAGGTAGTTCTCGTCGTGGTAGTTCTGATTATGGTACCTGACAGTGTACCCATTGTGGGGGTACAAATCATATAGTTGAGTATTGTTATGATCTTCATGGTTTTCCCCAGGCTCAACCGGTTGCTATTTCTGAGGATGCTGGACAGTTTACTCATTCTTCTGCCAACAATAGGGTGACTATCTCAGCAGAGGAGTATTAATAATACCAACGCCTACTGTCACTTTAGACAAGTTCCTCCATTGCTACGTTATCTCAAACAGGTTCATCCGTTGCTTGCATTGCGTCTTCTCATTCTTCTAATCATTGGGTTATTGATTACGGTGGGTGATCATATATGGTACTCCTTCTATTATTCTTTCCGGTCATGGTCTCTCTCAGTAAACCATCTCGTGTTACCTTAGCTGATGGTTCTACTACCAATGTTATTGGTTTGAGTTTTGTTCATGTTACGTCCTCTCTTCCTTTGGACTCCGTACTACAAGTTCCTCGTTTTCCATTAAATCTTATGTCTGTTAGTAAACTTACCAAGTCTTTGAATTGCTTAGTCACATTCTTCCCTAATGGTTGTGTGTTTCAAGATCTTAAGACGGGGAGGAAGATTGGTGGCGGTGTTGAGCGTAGTGGCCTGTATTACTTCATCGATGATTTTCACCCTAGCTTGGTTGCTCTTCAGTCATCAGTGTCACCATATCAACATCATTGTCGTCTTGGTCATCCATCACTTGAGAACTGTAAAAGGCTAGTGCCTTCATGTAGCCGTGTGGATGCTTTGCCATGTGAAGTCTGTGAGTTTAGCAAACATCATAGAGTATCCTTTTCTCCTAGGGTTGAGAGTCGTGCATCGCGCCCTTTTGAGTTAGTTCATTCTGATATTTAGGGTCCAATGCATGTTCCTAATATTTTTGGCTTTCAATATTATGTTATTTTTGTCGATGATTTCTCATGTGTTACCTACCTTTATCTCATGAAAGCAAGGTCCGAGTTATCTTCTATTTTTAAGTCATTTTATATGGAAATTAAAACTCAGTTTGATACTTGCATTCGCATATTTCATTCTGATAATGCCCGTGAATATTTTAAAATATTCTTTCTCAATTCTTTGATCATCACAGTATTATCCACCAGTCTTTTTGTGCTCGGACTCCACAACAAAATGGAGTTGCCGAATGCAAGATTCGACATTTATTAGAAGTTATGAGTGCAATGTTATTTCAAATGCAAGTTCCTAAGTCTAATTGGAGTGACACAGTTCTTACTGCATTCTATTTGATTAATCATATGCCCTCTACTATTCTTAGAGGTCAAATACCCTATAAGGTATTGTTTCTTGGTCGTCCCCATCACTCATTACCCCTTTCGGGTTTTTGGGTGCACATGTTATGTTCATGCTTTGGATTCTGACCGAGCCAAACTTGACCCTCGCTCCATTAGGTGCATTTTTCTTGGTTACTCTCGGACTCAGAAAGGGTATAAGTGTTATTCTCCATCTTTACGTTGTCATTTTGTGTTTGCTGATGTCACATTTAATGCAAGGTTGTCAAATCGTGAATCGTATCGTATCGTGAATCGTAACGATTTGGTCAAATTTTTTTAAAAAAACCATTATAAAGTAAGTCTATGCATTCCCATTGAAAAGATACAATGTAATTAAACTTATATCACCACAAAATAATGTTTTCTATCATGAATTGAACATCATGCGGTATAATAGGCAAGACACTTGCTTCTATTGCAAGAGATGTGAGTCCAAGTCCCGCCGTAATCTATTATTGATTGTGTGTAAATGACTATTAATAATAAATAAAGGCTTAATGGAGGAGAAAATATAGGCCTCAGCCTCACTGCCTCAGTATTTTAGTCGATTTTGTTGGTCAACATAGCCTCCACTAAGCCTTTTAAACAATTCTTTTTGTGGTCAACAAAACCTTTTACTGTTTGATCATTAGTGGAGCCTTTAAACAATCCTTTTTGTGGTCAACAGAGCCACAAACAGTTGTGTCTTAAGACTCACTCAAACAAAACAGTCTGCCCTTTAAAAATGTGAAAAACCCATTTTGAAGACACATGTAAATAGTATAAAGCACTGAACCATACACATGTAAAGAGCACTGAGTGACCCATTTCAAAGACATGTAAAAACCCATTTCGAAGTCACCACACCAGAGCAAACCGATTTCGAAGAAAACCATATGTAGGCAGGAAGAACAGAGACGCGAGGTGTAGAACTGTAGAAGACGAGAGGAGTGAAGAATCCAACACTTGTATAGAAATCGATCAAAGACAAGTAGATTTGGCCGTGATCAACAGTTGATCGCCATCGCAGCCTCGAAGGAAACCAAGAACCCTAGATGTCGAGATTCGAGAAGATGAAAATGTTTGGAAGTTTGAAATTTCTGAAATTAGTGTACTGTGTGTGTTATACGTAGAGTTTCAACCCATTTAGGGCCTTCAATTGCAAAAAAAAAAAATCCCAATTTGCTTAATTTTGTTTTTGGAACTCCCAATTCATGTAAATTTCATTCAGTTTAGAATTGTACGATTCGCCGATTCATGCGAGTCTTGGTTCGATTCTACGATGCTGTTTTGATTATATTACTAGTGTGATTCTGGGGTGCGTTACGAATCGTTTCCTTCTTGAACCGAATCAAATTGCACGATTCGTATCGCAAATCGTCCGATTTTGACAACCTTGATTTAATGGGCCACTCCCGTTTTACTCGGAGCTTGTTAGTACAAATGATCGGTTTGCATCTGAGTCTGTGTTTCCTATAGCTGTCCCGTTAGGTACTGGTCTTCCTCCACCAAAACCTTTGCAGGTGTATGTTCGTTGTCCTAAACTTCCACCTGTGTCATCAGAGCCATCTCAGCTAGCACAATCTCAGCATGAGCCATTTGAAAAAACATCCCCTCTTTCGACCACCGCTCCGATCTTGACGACCTTCATCGTCCTATTGTCCATCTTAAAGGTATTTGGTCATGCACTATACATCCTATTGCTCAGTTTGTTTCCTATAATCATTTGTCACCATCCCTTTGTGCTTTTACTACTTCGGTCTCTTCTGTTTTTGTTCCTAACACTGTTTAGGAAGCTTTATCTGTTTCTGAGTGGCGGCAAGCTATCGGGGCTGAGATGTCTGTTCTTCATCATAATGACACTTGGGAGTTGGTTCCTCTTCCTGCTGGTAAAACTACTGTTGGCTGTCATTGGGTATTCACATTCAAGTATCATCCTGATGGTACTGTTGAGCGATATAAGGCCCGCCTTGTGGCCAAAGGCTATCCACAGACGTATGGGGTTGATTATGTAGAGACCTTTTCCCTAGTTGCTAAGATAAACTCTATTCGGATTCTTATTTCTCTTGATGCTAATCTCGGTTGGCCATTATTTCAATTGGATGTCAAGAATGCCTTCTTACATGGTGATCTGCTCGAGGAGGTCTATATGGAGCAACCTCCTGGGTTTGTTGCTTAAGGGAAGCATTCTCGGGTTTGTCGTCTTCGCAAAGCCTTATATGATCTGAAGCAGTCCCCTCGAGCTTGGTTTAGTGANCGCTGTGTTGCAGTTTGATATGCGTCGATCTCATTCGTATCACTATGTTTTTTCTCTTCAGTCAAAGCGTGGGAAAATAGTGTTGATTGTGTATGTAGATGATATCATTATTACTGGAGATGATCAGAAATGTATTGATGAGTTGAAGCAGTATTTACAGCGTCAGTTTCATACTAAAGATTTGGGTAAGCTACGGTTTTTTTTGGGTATTGAGGTAGCAAGATCCAAGGATAGAATTAATTTGTCCCAACAGAAGTATGTATTGGATATTCTTGAGGAGACCGGTTTGTTGGGAGCAAAACCAGTGGAGACCCCAATGGATCCTAATGTGAAACTTTGTGTTGATCAGGGGAAGATATTTTCTCATCCAGACCGGTATCGTCGCTTAGTTGGTAAACTGAATTACCTTACCAATACACGTCCTGATATCTCTTTTGCTGTCAGTGTGGTGAGTCAATTTATGACAACTCCCCGACTTCCACATTGGGAAGCCTGTCTTCATATTGTAAAATATTGTAAGGCTCATCCTGGACATGGTTTGTTTTATCGGT
Organism: Vaccinium macrocarpon; assembly: GCA_022606695.1. Classification (NCBI taxonomy): domain Eukaryota; kingdom Viridiplantae; phylum Streptophyta; class Magnoliopsida; order Ericales; family Ericaceae; genus Vaccinium; species Vaccinium macrocarpon. Next base: position 3,634,177 of record CM040176.1, on the reverse strand, counting down.
CTAATGGACATTTGCGTATTGAAGCCTTTACCGACGCTGATTGGGCAGGATCACCATCTGATAGACGGTCCACTACAGGGTACTGTACTTTTGTTGGAGGCAATTTGGTCACATGCAAAAACAAGAAACAAACAGTGGTCACAAGGTCCAGTGCAGAAGCAGAGTATCGAGCCATGACACACACATCTTGTGAGATTGTGTGGTTGAGAGCTTTAATCAAGGAGTTAGGTTTTGATGTGGAGTTACCTATTCCTATGTATTGTGATAATCAAGCAGCAAAATATATTGCTTCAAATCCAGTATTCCATGAGAGAACGAAACATATAGAAGCTGATTGTCACATTGTTCATGAGAAGATAGATAGTGGTGTGTTATCTACTCCATTCGTTTCTACAGGAGCTCAGTCGGCTGACATCTTCACCAAACCTTTCTTTAAACCATGATTGGAGTTGCTTTGCGACAAGCTGAGACTAATTGATAATTACTCTCCAGCTTGAGGGGGAGTGTTATAATAGTTTATGTTTATTTGTCCCACATTGCTTAGTTATGTTAAGTAGCATGTCTCGTGACAATATAAATGAAGCTATTTTGTGTTAGGGTTAATTTAACACCTTTACACTGCTCTCTCTCTCTCTCCCCTAAATAACATAACTTAACCCCAAAAGCTAGCTCTTGAAGCGAGGGTGTGCCCTCACGCTTATAAACTTAACACTCCCTCTATTCCAAATTGCTGGTCACTTTTGGGAATTCCAACTTTTTAAGCAGACATGCAATAATTGCATTCATATTAAATAGGTTCATTAATTTCCAACAATGCCCTTATATTTCACCTTTTGAATGAAATGATTGTTGTTTGGTTATTTTTGCAATATTGAATAAATTTTGTTTTGAGTTTTCAAAGAGGACGAACAATTTGGAACATCCCAAAATAGTATAAGTGACAAGCAATTTGGAATAGAGGGAGTATTATTTTGGTACCCATACGATGTGAGACTTTGCTTCACCCCTTTCCTCACGTGCAGCACCTACTGTGTACAGGCCAGAGACACGCCCCTTATCCATCTTTGGTGCCTAGCTCTAATACCATGTTACATAGTCTATGGTAGAACACAACTCTAGAGGCTAGCTCTTGAAGTGAGGGTGGGTTGACGCTTATAAACTTTATATTACTTTGGTACCCAGACGATGTGGGACTTTGCTTCATAATACTACACACTGACAGCAAAGAAAGTATCATCATCTTCTTCTTTTGTTAATGTACTTCTGGTACTTAGTCATCTTAAATTGCTTATAAAAATGTTACTTGAGGGGTTGTTTTGCACTGAAAAAACCCTATTGGGCAGCTCAAGTTTACATTTTAGGGTAACCAGTTATGATTAAGAAGAAAAAAAAAAAACTCTTATTCCCTTATTTCTGCGGTTATTTATAGTTGGTGTGCAGAAGGCTCGGAAAATTGCTGGTACTTTCAACTTACCAATCGTTGGTGTCCATCACATGGAAGCCCATGCTTTAGTAGCCAGGTACAAATATAAAAAGTTAATATGGAAATATGCATTCTCAATGAAAATAAATGTAAGGATGGAAGTTTGTAACTGTATGCCTCTGAGAGGTATCAGATTTCTACGAACATTTTATGATCCATATAAAATTGAACAATTGGTTTGTTTGTGTTTGAAGGCCCTTGAGAATATTTTTTCTGCTGCCATTTTATCTTCTTGTTGAGGTCTGGGAAGTGTTAAGAAAATGGATAGCTATTAGATAGCTATTAACAATAATTTTTTTCCTATCGCAAAATGACTAGATATTATGTCATCATAGATAGAATAGAGATATGATTTCATTTCCCTTTTCTATTTGTTCCCTCAGTAATTTCCAAACATAGTTTTTACTTGCCCCTTTTGCTGCACTTCACCTTGCTGAAGAATACGTAAAAGACTTGAAGGTCGGTGTTTTCGTGTTTTCTGTGTTGGTTTATGGTGCTTTGTGGCAGTGAAAAACACAAAAAAAGTGTCTACTCATTATGCTCCTTTTAAGATTTCCTTTGATTTAGGTTAACAGAACGAGAGTTGCAGTTTCCTTTTATGGCTCTGCTTATCTCAGGTATGAATTTGTAATCTTCTAATTTGCGTTCTTTTTCTTTTCACCTTGTAGTTTATCCTATTCATTAGCTTTTCAATGGCTTCTCTCCATCACCGGGTACGGGTGGTTTTGTGGCAGAATTATGGATTATTAAGCACAAGTACCTCCCCTCATTGTTGGGAAAGGACATGAAATTGCTTTAACTGATAAAAGGAGCTATGTGACAGTGTGTTGCCAATTGACACCACTGTTGGCTTATTATACTTTCTATGGTAACTGGTATGTTTGTCAAAAAGTTTACCAATGACATCCTTTGTGAAGCATACCATTTTGGCCTCCTTATCCTATTTTGCATGATGCGAAAGGAATGGAAATGTGTGGACAAGAAAGGCAACATAGCTTAGATGCATTCTTGAAGGACATTATTTACATGAAACGGAAGCAGCTGTTTATCCCATCTAAAAAAAAGCAGGTGTTCTAAGCTACTTGGCTGTGTTCAGGATCTTCTACTAGAACTTTCAGACAAGAATGCCCAAGGTTCTGGCTGTTAATCACTAGGTGTTTGGCCCTTGTCAGTTCCGTTATTATTTTGTGCTGTCTTTGAATCAATTGACCTCTTGCAAGAGTTCATCCAACTTAAGGATTTACCCAATCAACTCACAGGAGATGCAAGCATTGACTGCCACTGACCACCTTTGGTTACAACTCATCTCTCCTAGTTTTATCCCCTAGAACCTTCCCTAAGCTCTGTTGCTTCATCTCTTTGCCTATAAGTTCTTCCGCTTTGTCTCTTTCTATTAACTTTTTCCTGAATCTTACCATGCCGTATTTGCTTGTGTTTCTCAGGAGGACACAATCTTCTAATTCTTGCACGCAACCTTGGCCAATATGTACAGCTTGGGACATCGATAGATGATGCAATTGGTGAGGCATATGACAAGACAGCAAAATGGCTTGGTCTTGATTTGAGGAGGAGTGGAGGGCCTGCGGTAGAAGAGCTTGCTCGAGAAGGTGATGCCGAAGCTGTCAAATTCTCTGTGAGTGGTTGTCAAATACTTAAACACCATCCTCTACCCCTCCCTCTTAATCTCTGCCTCGCATATCTATGACATAACGCATACTAATATGATGCTATTGTTTGGAGTCATGTAAAAATTTAGACTTTCTCTAATTATTAGGTTCCGATGAAACAACATAAAGATTGCAACTTCTCATATGCTGGTCTGAAGACTCAAGTGAGGCTTGCTATTGAATCGAGAAATGTGTATGTCAAACTATTCGTAAAGAGATGTACTTCTCTGTTTTCACTTGATTTTCTTATTTAATATACAGCATTTCCGATGCCTATGCATTTTATCCTCTTGAACTCAAATACATTTAGTAACCAGTTTTGTCACTCCTCCCCTCCTCCCCTTTCTCTTATTCTTTCAATGAGAAGATGGTAACTGGGAGGTACATGATTAAATCATTGACTCCTGTTAATTGGTGATTTAGTTGTCTCAACATATTTTTTGGTCCTGCCTTTCATGCATGTTTGTGGAGCTGCAGCAGGGCTGAAATTCCCATTTCTTCAGCAAGTAGTGAAGACAGAAGTTCACGAGCAGATATTGCTGCCTCGTTCCAGGTAATAATATTCCTTTGTATGTATGCCTCTGTGTGTATCGCATAATACATCAACCATATATATCCTATGTCTTACTTGGTTTACCCTCCCTGAAATCGATGAGAACTTGCTGCAGCGAGTTGCAGTGCTACATCTGGAGGAAAGGTGTGAACGGGCGATTGAATGGGCATTGAAGATTGAGCCCTCCATCAAATATTTGGTAATGTAAATGCAATTTCTCCATTTTGTCCTTATAGTAAGTTCATTCCATTGAGTGTCTCTTGTCTTTTCTTATTCTCTTGCCTATTTGGGGTCCATGAAATCAAGTCTTTCTGATACCTTTTGCAGGTAGTCTCTGGAGGTGTTGCATCAAACAAGTATGTAAGGGCTCGACTCAATCAGGTTGTCAAGAAGACCGGGCTCAAACTTGTGTGCCCTCCTCCTAGCCTTTGTACTGACAATGGTTAGTAATTATTGTGTAGTGGTTTCTCACATTGAATCAGTGAAGTTGTGAATGGGGGTCTTTCAATGGACCTTTGAAGAATGATTAATCAAATCAACAGAGATACAGAAAAGAACATGTGTGGTCATGATTGTCTTAACGTGATGGGGACCTTGGCATTTATGGTTTGAGTGTAAGCAAGGAGGAAATTTTGATTAATAGGTCTACCGTAAACTTTTTTTTTTGTCAAATGTTGGGAGAACTTACACTACTCTATATCTAGGGGAAGGGGATGTGGGGTATAAACCAGCACTGCAAAACTACCTCCCCTATGGCGAGGTTTGAACCCAAGACCTCCCAGCTGGGAAGGTCAAGGAAGTGCCATCTGGGCTAGAGCCCCTTGGCTACCGTTAACTTGAAATTGCTTTAAGGTACACCAGCTTGCCCTTGTATGAAGGCTAACATCTTGTTCTTTTTTGGCAGGTGTAATGATTGCTTGGACGGGTATTGAGCATTTCCGTGTGGGAAGGTTTGATCCACCTCCTCCTGCTGATGAACCTGAAGATACCCTAGTATGTTTTTCAAGATTGATTACCTTGTCAATCTTGTTTGTTTCTGGATACATTTCTATTTGTTCTGCTCAATCTGCAAATGCTGTAGAGTCTTTGTGCACCACACAAACTTCTTAGAAGTAGAGAGGCCAAAATATTTTGTTGAGTATTCCATTCTTGGACGAAGGAAGGCACTTCATAAACCTTCATAGGAATCATCACCACTTTTCTCAAGGGAAGCAGTGAATGATTGTTTAGATTAACTATCAAAGACGAAGTTGTTCACCTTCCTCCCTTCTCTTTCAAAGTAGTCTTACTACGTGATTAAGGCCAGGGGATAGTCGAGCCTTAACACTTGCTTGTAATCTATGCTGGCTCAGTTAATAATCAAACATCTCAATATTAGCTTGTCAGAAAGTTTTTATTTTCCGTTGTACTTTTCAAAGAAAAATTGCAAATCATGTAAGCATGCATGGCCCATGAAGGGATTAGGACCATCTTAGACTGCATTTTGGATAGTATACTTAGTGTGGTTTTTGTCTGAATCTAATTTCTACAAACTAATATGGCTTTGTTTGCTCTATTAATCAGATTGAGTTGAGACCCAGATGGCCACTTGGAGAGGAATATGCTGAAGGAAAAAGTGAAGCTCGGTCGCTAAAAACGGCCCGGATTCATCCATCCCTTACATCTATGATCCAAGCGTCTCTGCAACAACAATCATAGCCTTAGTTCATGATCTCAAAGGTTAAGTAATTCTTCAGATCACTTGGTCCCTGTTGCGCTAGAAGTACTTCAGACTTCTTGGATTACAGAGAGACATGGTTCATATCCTTTGTCGTTTGGATACTGAGTATTAGCATCAAGCACGGTTTAGAAAAACTACCGATTTTTATGATTCCGAAATATCCAGCTGCAGAAGAACGAACCCGGAACGGCAGAACAATGAGCTTTCACTAGTGGAGAGTGATATTGCATCAAGTGCTCACAAGTGGTATTAAGAAAGTTAATTGCTTTATCTCCCACATTGTAAGATCAGTTGCATGTATTTTCTGTTTCTGCAAGAGAGGGAGAGATTATTTGTACGCAAAACTAACGTGCTACTTGATGACCAGTGGAAATGATAGTGTCTCATTTTGCTTTTGCTTGTCTGTTTGAGCCCTCAAAGTTGTGTGTGAAGTCATCATTTTGCTTTTTCTTTTCTATTGTACTGTTGAGGATAATGGTAGTATTCTAACCTATTTTTCACCTTCTGACCTCCAAAATTAGGTCACACATAAGGACCGATCCTCTTGAGCCCACAAAAATGGTCGGGCAGTCCATTTTCCCGTCAATTTTGTCTCTTTTTGAGTGTTTTTCCGACTCACTTTGATGATCCAAATTTTCATTTTTTAGACCTTGTCGAGAATATCGACCACATCAAAATATCTCATTGATGATTTGATTTTGATTTGCATTTATTGCTTAAAAGAAATATATTAAAACCGGATTGGAACCCATTAAACCCATTTACTTCAATATATACCATTCTAAAATCATATCAGAATATTAAACTGTATCCTCTCAATTTAATTTTTTATATTGTTACGGGTATAAAAAGTGAACGGTTTAGATCATCAAAGTGAACCTATTTCAAAGAGAGAGAGATATGAATGGTTTGAATCATCAAGTGGGTCTTGGAAGGACTCAAAGGGCGTCCAATCCATGAGCTTAACAACAAAATTATTAAAACTTATGGATGAAAAAAGAAAAGAAAAAACTGAAGCAAAAAATTAAGGTTTACATTTTTTCTTTTAACGTTTGGAAGCGGATAAAAGAAAGCGAGTACTATTTATACTGTATAAATACATTCAAGAACTTCTTTTTTGTTTTTACTCATAATTTTCTTTTCTTTTCTTTTTTTAACGACTTTTTACTAATATTTTCATTCTCCGCTTTTGTGTAAAATGTCTTCATTGCATAGAATTGTTGTGTGAAAAGCCACCCAAGACTCAATCACACCCAATACAATTGATAATATTGAGGGTTGGTTTGGGTGAATTCAAAAAACAAGTTTTTTGGATTATTTTTTGTCATTTATTCACAAAACTTTTAGTTTGGCTAACAATTTTATACTTTTTAGATTCCTCTCGTCGAGACAAGCTAAGAAACCACAAAAAATTGACTGAAAACCAACAAATGCAAAAAAACAAAATAAAATTGAATAAGGACAAAACCAAAAAAATCAAAAATCTAGTTTTTTCAATTTACCCAAACCACCCATGAATATTGATTCGAAGAACAAATAACTAATTAAAAAGTAAATCCAATTAACCAAACCAAATGTGAGAGAAGGAGAGAGAAAACAAAAGAGAGAGTAGAGAGACACACAGATTTACGTGGTTCGGCCTTACTTTGGGATGTAAGCCTAGTCCACAGGCAGTCAATCAATGGCTTCACTAACAAAACGAATGCTCAAAAGAGCTACAAAGAAGAATTCTGCAGAAAATCTTCTACCCAAACTCGCCAAAAGCCAAAACAAAGGCAACTCTCTCAAAACTCTAACCCAATGCCCTAACATTTGCTCTCACACCAATAAAAAGGCATAATACATGTATTTATACTAAACAAATGAGTTTCCAACAAGAAATAACCATATTGGCTTTTAAGCCCCCAAAAAACCTTAAAAAAACCTTCCATAATCTTATTTCCTGTCGCCATGGTCCGGACCACCAAATCCCCGTCTGGACCATGGGATGCTGAGATGTTTCTGGACAATTCTGACTCGGTAGTCCGGACCACCAAATTCCCCATCTGGACCACGGAACTTGGTCCGGACCGTCCGGACCATGCGTGCATAAACTTTCCAAACTGTTCAGAATTGTTTTATCCGGACCAGAGAAGCCTTGATCCGGTCCATAAATGCTCCAAACAAGAAAATCGAGCCAAAAACCAACAAGAATGACAGTTTTGTAATTTCATGTTGAGGAAATAACATTTGGAGGAAAAATAAAACTCAGGCTCCGTTTGTTTCGATGTAAAATATTTTTGGAAGAAAAATATTTTTTTATGTAAAATAATTTTGGGTAAAATGTTTGTTTTGATTTTATTTTCCAGTGTTTGGTTGCACTTGAAAAATATTTGCAAAAACAAAAATACTTTGAAATTTACTTTTTGCTTTTCTCCTACTCTGTTTCCCAACAATAATTCTATAATTTTGATTTGTGAGGATCTTGTGCTCCCAAGTTTTAGAGAGAGAAAGATCTTGCAAGTGGGATTAATTAAATCTACCAGGAGAGAGAACTTGTAGCCGTTTATTAATTTGACCCAGCAAGAGTGGAACTGAACGGATTTCTTTCTACTCAACACAAATTGAAAGACGGGCAACACTTTATGAGAACCACTTACGGCCGTTTCCGGCGTAAGTTGTTTTACCCCCTATGAAGGAAAATATTTTACAAGAAAAAATGTTTTACTTTACCATTTATCCAACCAAACACCGGAAAATAAGTAAAATATTTTTGAGGAAAACATTTTACATTCAAACAAACGGAGCCTTAACGTGAATGTTTAATTCAGGAAATTCTTTACCCCGGTGCATGAATTTCCTGTTTCCTCCATCATCATTATGGGTTATTGTTGATCTAATTCATTCATTTTGTCGAGCCCGCAGGACATTATATTTTTTGCAAAAAAATTAGTTTGATCGGATATTGACAAGTGTATCAAAATTTCAAATATAGTTTACAATAAGTGACAGAATCAAACCGTCCATTTTGTAAATCAAAATTTAGTTTTCTATATACTATCGATAACCAATAAAACTGATTTTTTGTGCAGACATACTAATTACTAGAGTGGAGTCCAAAAAATAGGCTCATTAACTGATTTGCTATTTTTCTACAACTTTATTAATTAAAAAGCTTGTTTTTAAATTTTATTTTCAAAGTACGTGAAAACGTTATTGGCATACACGTTTTATGGGAAAACGTGGTTCCGTTTCACGCTTTCACAATAGATTAAGACAGATTAACCTTATAAATAATTTAAGTTAATCCTAATTTGTATTGAAGACGTGGTTCATAAGTACGCTTTTTATGTGTGGTAAACGGTAAAAATTAAAAAAATAGTAAAACCGGGATAACCAAACACGCTTGAAGACGTGGTTGACAGCCACGCTTTTCCCTTGCCAGAAGTTCCTGAGTGTTTTGTCTTCACACACTGGGATTTTAGATTGTATTCTGCTGTGATCATGCATGTCCTGTGATGACCCGACATGCATCGCCGCCGGCGCCGGTGAACGGTCGGGCAGATGGGGAGCGGAGAAACTGGGTGTGTTTTACAGCACACGTTTTTTTTTCGTTTTCTGTCCGCGTTTTTGGCGCGAAAAGGCTGTGAGCGCCCCCGACTGCTATAAAATGCCCCACAAGAGAGAGAGAGAGAGAGAGAGAGAGAGAGAGAGAGAGAATGGAGATTTGTGGACTAGCAGTATCAGCAACGCACAGAGGGAAGCTGATCTCGGCAGGATACACTTCTCTCTCTTCACTTTCCTCTGTATCCCCCTCCGACCTTGCTCGAGGTACCGTGTCCTCGTTATCAACGCTCATACGTAGCAGATACGTGTAAATCCTATAGTACTCAATTCATTCTATTGAGCTTGGTCTCTTAATTACTTACTCTGTATAAGCGTTTGACAATTTTTATTTTTATTTTTAATTGTTGGTTTGAGTTTTGATCCTGCGTTGAAACTATCGCCTGCAAGCTGTTCGATATTTTGCTCAAGCAAGTGTGCTCTCTGTTATTTTTTTGGGGGTATTATGCAGCCTGATTAGTGTTGGTCTTTAATCCACGCTTCTGTCGATAAAAATCCCCACATACGTTATTGGCTGTTGAGAATTCGGCCAAATCAACAAACAAGCCGAATAACCTCCCATGCAGACTTAACAGTATAGCAAGCAATTGAATGAGGAAGCCAAACAACTTGGTCCTGTCTGTCACTAACAGGCAGAAGATCCATTGGAGTATGGCTATTGGCCAATAATTTGCTGAGTTACCCTATTTCTAGGTCTTGGCCATCTCCAATTTCCATGGTGAATGATAGAGGAGATCTTAGACTGAAGGGACCTCCCAAGGTTGCAAACATTGTTATTACCAAACCCATTATACAAAGGGCCTAAGGGATGCCAATTATCAAGCCATAAGAAGGTCATATTCCCATTACCAACTTTATACCGTATCAAAGGTTGCCCCAAACTTCTGATACTCAAAACCTTCCAGAGTGTGCAAGAAGTGTCATTTATAACCTAGATTTACATCACCAATTATTGAAATATCCCAAATAGTCAGCGAAGCGCGACCCAAATTGAATCAGGCTTCACAAACTCAACATTGTTGACTATCCTAGCAACATTTGTTGTATCGCTTCCTCCTCGTTCGAGATGATAGTGAAATGGTGTGAGCTATGGATGTAGGCAATCTTCCCGAACCACATACATGGTGTATCTTGCTTTCTTGATGTGATTGAGCATTATTCTCCATGTGTGTGTGTGTGTGCATGTGCGTGTCTTGGGGTTCGTAGCCCAACACTGAACTCGTACCAATTTGTTGGTTTGATCAACAGAAACCCTGGAATTTATCTGGATATGTAACTTGTTTTCCGGAGCAAAGTGGTCTAGTATTTGTAATGCATCCCTTTTATATCAATGGAATTGAAGTATTTATATCACTATGATTTTTTATAGCATTACTGACCATATGGAAATACTTTTGGAAGTCACCAAATAATTACTCGTTTATGCATAATATGGTCCATTCTTGCTCCGTCACTGTGTATTTCAAACAGTCATTACACAATATCTGTGTGTGTGTGTGTGGTTTGTTTCTAGCACTCCCTCTGTCCCATTTTCTTGGCCCATGATTCCATTTTTCGTTGTCCCAAAATATGTCCATTTTGACTTTTCACTAGGCATAATTAGATACATATCCTTTTTTGCTCTTTCTTTTGAAGTACTATCAATCTTGAAACACTTTTTTGACTTCATAAAAGATGTCAAATCAAGGGTACGGTGGGAAATTAAATTCTTTTTACTTTGTAATGATGACGTTCCTTGGATTTCCCAAAAAGTCCAAACAATGTGGGACAATTAGGGCATGAGGCTTGGTTTGGTATTATAACCTGTTGGTTGTGTGATTGAATTTTTCCAAATATGTTTTAACAAATAATTAACTTATTTGTATTTGTTTGGACTACTCTTGGGTAGATCTGCAAACTTCGGAGAGTGAAGCTACTGAAATTCTGAAGGCTGCATCACATTGTGGTCGATTGGATAAAAGTGATGGAGGTCATGCTATTGTTGCTGGTAGTTTGTCTGTTCACTTCCTAAATTCACTTGTTTTATTTGTGCTTTTACAATTAATGAAACGGCGAACTCTTTACGGATCTAAATGAAGCACATGTCATGATCATGGCATTTTGATATTAAAAGTTGTCAAGCATAAGCGTGATAGCAATATTAGAGGAATTTTGTCTGATAAAACGTGCGTTTAAGTGCATACATCAATAACAACATATTACAGGGTACAGAAAGAATATTAAAGGTGCAACAGGATACCGATGGCACATATTTGGTAGGCCAAGCAATCAAGCATGTTGTTGCTTATCTCTTGCACCTATGATCTCCAGCGTCATACCTGAGTTTGAGCACAACCTTCGTTTCCTTTGTGAAAAAATGCCAGTATATTGTTATTTGAAATTTGGATCAGTTGAGAGTGATGTTTCTTTTTCTTCCATCCCTTATTACATTATGTGTTATGCAGGTGCCCAGACTGCCTGGGACATGCTCCATGAGGAGGATTTGTCTAGACGCATTACTACATCATGTGCAGATTTGGACAAAATCCTGGGTGGAGGAATAGCTTGCAAAGAAGTAACGGAAATTGGTTAGCTGTTCTATAATTTCTAATACTGCATCCTATCATAGTTTATTTTTTGTATATACACTAGTCTTGTCTTGTGCTTGTGAAAGGGAACTTTATCTTTATCTTTACAGGTGGAGTACCAGGCATTGGTAAAACACAATTGGGGTAAGGGTTATTTTCATTGTAAGTTTGTTTTTGTTCAGTTGGTTTTCTTGCTGTTAAGATATATACAGTTTTCAGGATTCAACTTGCGGTGAACGTACAAATTCCGGTCGATTTTGGTGGCCTTGGAGGCAAGGCAATTTATATAGGTATGTTTCATGGCGGCATAAATGACCTTCAGGTATTTGCTTTACTGTTCACCTATAACCTACAATATTGGGCTTTTTGTTGGTAGACACAGAAGGCAGTTTTATGGCGGAACGTGCTTTACAAATTGCTGAAGCATGTGTGGAGGACATGTCAGAGTATCATGAGTTTGTACGGAAAAATTTCCAAGTCTGCCAAGTTCAAATGCAACCCAAGGATTTCCTAAAGAATATATTCTACTTTCGCGTCTGCAGTTACACAGAACAAATTGCTGTGATAAATTACTTAGAGAAATTCATCTCAGAGCATAATGATGTAGGTATATAGCTTCATGTGTTGCACTTGCATGTTTTTCATATTTCTCAAATTACAGGCAATTCTGTGCTCTTTCTCTTATTCCTGATTGCTTTCTTTGACCCTGTTTTCTTTGGTTTACAATTCATTTGTAACTTTTGTGACTTTCCTCCATCATCTAACTGCCAGATTGGTCTCAGCAGTAAATACGTCAATGACAACAATACCTACCAAGCACAAGCACCTCCTTAATTTTGTTTCACTAGATGGAAAAACACTGTTTATGAATAGTTGGATACACTAACCATTTGACGGTTCTCAAATTTGATAATATCACAAGCTGTTTTTCCTGATTTTATAACCCAGCATGCGAATTATGTATGTCATGATGTTTCTGAATCTATGTTTTCTCCCTCTTTTTAATATTGGCGACAAATGTACCTAGACCTCTCATTATGGAACCTCAACAAACAATCATTATTATGATGTTTTGACTGCTGTCCTATAAGCAAAATCTTTTTTTCTAGTATAATGTTTTGATGTCACTTTTGCCTTGTATTGTCTACCCCTCATGGCAATGCCTCACCACCCCAATGTTTTCACAGGTTAAGGTGGTCATTATTGATAGTGTGACTTTCCACTTCCGTCAAGATTTTGAAGACATGGCACTTAGAACAAGATTGCTCAGTGGAATGGCCTTAAAGTTGATGAAACTTGCTAACAAGTGCAGATTGGCGGTAAGACTTGTGTACCTGTTTGCTGACTTCTAAAACTTGTTATTTTTATACCAGTATGCAGTTTCCATTTGGTGGGAGAGTTGTATCTCAAGTTTTCTTCTCTCCTATGACTATTATTTTTCCCTTTTGTTATTTTCTCAAATTATGCTCCTGGATTAAATTATCATGTTTGGAACTGCTCATTTTTTCAATACCTGCAGACTGCAGTAAATTTCTTGCTTGGGTTTCTACTTTGTAAACTTTAATGCATGCGTGTTTCCAAGCTCTTTCTCTCGTAGAGTCAAATTATTTACTATTGAACTCATTCGTGTTTTCCCCGTGAAAGCAGGTTGTTCTCTTGAATCAGGTGACTACTAAGTATTCAGATGGTTCATTCCATTTAACCCTTGCACTAGGTAACATTCATTCTCAATTGGCTCCTTGCGTGCCATGCCTTAACAACTGAAAAAGGACAGAGATTAGTCACAGTCTAATTCAGGTTTGTTATTAAATCATTCTCTACAGGTGATAGTTGGTCGCATGCTTGCACTAATCGGGTCATTTTGTACTGGAACGGCAATGAAAGATATGCGTACATTGACAAGTCTCCCTCTCTTCGTTCAACATCGGCACCATATTCTGTCACGGGAAAAGGGGTCCGAGATTCAGCTTCAAACTCCAAAAGAATAAAAATGATCTAAGTTTTGAGTAAGACTGGCAGATGGGTTATATTGCTAAATGCACATATCTCCTATTTGGTTGAGACCAAGCAAATGATGCCCTTGCTTCGTAATGCTTAATCTTTTTAAATATTGGGATCGTACAGAAATTAAAAGGTTTTGCTAGCTGGTGCAGATTTCTATTTCTGTTTGTTTGTTCTTTTTTCGTTTTGTTTTGTTCTGTTCTTATGTAGATGACAATTGGACAGTACATATTTCCTGAATAGCATCTGCCATAACATGTTTTGTTAAACGGCAAGAAATTTGTCGGTGCTGAGCGATCACCAGCTGGCACTGTCACGTTGTGCCTGTTAGCTCATTCGGACCGTCCATCCGGGTTTTTGATGTTTCAGATCTGTTGGGGTTGTTCGGTGGCATTTTTGTAATTTTAAGGGAACCAAACAACTAAGGGTGAAATTTAAACCGGCCGAATAAACCGGTTCAATCCGGTTCGGTTTTGATAGAAATTATTTGGTTCCTGTTCAGTTCCGGTTTTAAACCGATAAAACCAAGTCGAACCGGTTTGAAACAACTTCAACAGATTTGGGTTGTCCAAAACATTGATGGACGGTCCAGATGAAACGATGGGCACCACGTGGTAGAGCAGCTGGTGCTCACTCTGCACTGAAAAATTTCTCGTGAGGTTGGTTGGTGATATACTGTCAAAAAATTGTACAATGTGTCAGATAACAAATTAGGAATCCGAGGTGGACAGATTAACCCTAATCTAATGGGTAAAACCGGTAGTGGTGGGTTGATGTTTCCTTCAATTCTTTGAACGAATGTTCAAAACCCAAATTTATTGGGAAAGTCTACTCGCATTCCCATTTTTACAACTAATTTATCCCATTAGCATATCTGGGAGCATCAATTTGATGATCAAAAACTTTCACCTTAGAGCATGTTGAAACTTACAACAATACCAAAATTCATGTTTATAAGATGTCAATAAGTTCATGATCGAAATAGAAAAAATTAACTTGACATCGAAGATAAATGTGTTTTGATTATGTGTTTCTCAAAATCAGATAAATTTGAATTTTGAGGTGATTAGTATTTTAACGTGCTCGATAAAATGAATGTCTCTAGTTGTCATAATGATAGAGCTTATATGCTAATGTGGTAAATTGATTGTAAATTTGGTTATAAAAATAAAAGTGTGAGTAGATTTTTCCAAAGGTTTTTTTGTTAAATGACCATGCCATTCCAACAAACTCTCTTTTCCATTTGACATTTTGACCCCACATCCACTGCTACCCAACTCCATCCCTCTTGGACCTATTGAACACATTAAAAAACAGAGTAGGAGTTCTTTTCCACAAAATCATTTTCGAAAGTGTTTTTTAAATCTATTGTTCTTTTTTTTTAGTGGAATAATATTGTTCACGTCTAGCTTTTGGGAACTTTATGTCTGAGTTAGTTAAAAGAAATTTAACTTTCAAAATTAGAATATTTATCATAAATAAAGTATTACTGTAAATAAAGTTTACGCCAAGGTTTTAAAAATATCCACAATTATGTAACGTAACAGCTCCTTCGAATACTGTTACATCCCGTTATACGAGTGAGAGGGAAAATCACATGCATATGATTCGGTTCCTGCCAGGGCCGGCCCTAGGCATAGGCTCACCAAGCCGCCGCTTAGGGCCCCCTGTTTTTAGCCCAATTAAAGGGCCTCCAAATCGTAGAAGATGTTATATATTTAGTAGGCCAATGCTTTTACACCTAAGATTTCTGTAGTGCAGCGGTAAGTCCATGAAGTTTTGTTTGTGAGGTTCATTGTTCGAATCCTCACGCCTCCATTTTTTAACACCAGTATATGTTGAAAATTTTATAAAAAAAAAGGGTTCATTGTTCGAATCCTCACGCCTCCGTTTTTTAACACCAGTATATGTTGAAATTTTTTTTAAAAAAAGCAATGCAATTTCTAGCGACAAAACTAGAACTCTCAACCTAAAGGTTCTATACACTATTTCATGCTTAAAACCACTACTACTCAAATTATTTCATAACCTTGTTTGGGAAAACTAATATATATACAATTGCTTAAGAGACCCCATTATTAAATCACGCTTAGGGCCCCGAAAATCTCAAGGCCGGGCCTGGTTCCTGCTATACTTATTGATCCGTTTTTTATTCTAACACTGATTCATGGCTGTTACGGCCATACTTGACCATAAGAGGTGATTTCGACACTAAGTTTTTTCCTCGATATTGGTTTTTAAAAATTCACGATTGAGACAACCAATTCCAATTTTCAATCCATACCTCATGTTGAAAATAGAAGGAAAAAGGAAAGGGAAGAGAAAAGAAAAGGAATAGAAAATTAACTACTTTTTTTTTTCAATCCCTACCGGATAAACCAACGAAATGATAGGGAGAGATAACAACATCAAAAAAGAGTATGCTAGTGAATATCCCACTAAAAAAATCAAAAGCATTCATTTCCTACCCTCAGTCAACGGCCCCGATAAACCTTCCTCGGATCTAACGGTCACCCTCCCACATCCCCTTCTTGTCTACACACCAGCCAATCAAGTGTTTGTCGTCTCTCTAACAAACTAAACAGTAGGTAATTACACTTTTCTCTGTTGGTGTTTTCCCAATTTTGCATTTTGGTCCTGAAATATAACTTGTCACAATTTTATCCTTGAACTTTTGAAGTTTTTTCCCATCTTGTTCCAACATAACTTCCTCCATTCACCGAAAGGTATTCACCACATATTCACCAATTATCTAAACTCATCCCACACAATCCCCATTTATATTCCCTACATGAGCCAACTTAAGAGGTGTTAGAGCCAACTTATATACTGTATCATATTTCAACCAATTTTGGGGGAATCAATTCAATCGTCTTATAATGAATAACACAATCAAAGTTCAAATAAAATCTCGTATGCACTATGCTGGCCCCCGTTAGAGTTGATCGTATCATAGATATTTTGAACTTGAGATCTTTGGGCGGAGTAAATCTCAAAGTCTTATGCTTTAAGCACTTAGACAACCCCTAGGTATTTCTATCCTCTCTATCATTGCAAATTCTAGCTAAAGAGACATCATTGTGTCCTCTCTATAGCGTCACCAAAAACTCTGTTAATGGGAAGAATATAAGTTAATAAGGCTCCTTTTTGCCTAACTTTTTATGAATTTTTGTCATTTTTTTGTGTGTGTTAATTTCCCTTGATTTTTACTACATTTAGTTATATTTTTACATTACATCATTCAACTCAAGGGCTTTAGGCTTAGTTTTGCAAAAGATTTTAGCAATTCATTTGCTAAAATCAACCATGATTTTAGCAAATGAGTTGAGTTGCTAAAATCATGAAAATTTCAAATCGCAAAATTAAGTAGTTCCGTTTTTCATTTTTCGTTTTTTTGCGTCAAATTAAAGTATTCCTTGAGTACTTTAATTTTGGTGCGAAGGAACCACTTAATTTTGTGATTTGAAATTTTCATGATTTTAGCAACTCAATTCATTTGCTAAAATCATGGTTGATTTTAGAAAATGAGTTACTAAAACCTTTTGCAAAACTAAGCGTTAGTCTTTTTGCTCATCCTTAGGGAACTTTTTTCAATTTTGAACTTTATTTTTATACTTTTTTATTCTTCTCATCGTGCCAAATGAGGTGACGTAAAATTATATAGAAACCTAGTCTAAATTTAGAGAAATAAGTTTAAAATATTACTAAAAAATACCAAAACAGTTAGGCCAAACGAGCCCTAATTAGGCCGTATTGGACCCTTGAAGATTACTACACCTCCGTCCCAATTTTATAATCTTTCGTTTTATCCAACCGGATTAAAAAACAATTATATCTTTTAATCGATAATACATTTTATATGCAATATAGATCTTGCTTGATAGATATTGATTTAATCTAAAAAATAAAGTGTTCAAAATTACCTAAAACTTTGTAGATTATAAAATATAACACATTAAAAAGTGACACAAACTTCCATAAGAGTCTATAAAATTGGGACGGAGATAGTACTTCACCGAGGAAATAGAAGGACGACTTTAATAGGCAAAATACAAAATTAGTTAAAATTTGTAGGGAACGAAGTGTAATTTATCCAAGAAAGAAATCTTCTCTCTCCTCCAACCATACAAAACAGAGAGAGTCTCGGCGTTAGAAGCTAGAAATAATTTCCCCTCTGCTCTCTCTCTCTCCGAAAATCCCACTCACCACACACTCTCTCTCCACATCTATCTACAGGGGTGAGAGCCATGGCCTCATCTTCATCTCTTACCTTATCGCAAGCCATCCTGTACCACAACCATGGCTCGAACCCACTTCCCGCTTTCTCTCTTCCCACCTACTCCGCCCTCAAATCCTCCAATTCCACACCCTCCGTATCCCTCTCCGCGCGCGCCGCCGTCTCACGCTCCCGCCTCAGCTCACGCCGTCGCACAATCCGTGCCTCGGCCGCCGTTGAGACGATCGAGAAGACGACCGACACCGCCCTCGTCGACAAATCGGTCAATACGATCCGGTTCCTGGCCATAGACGCCGTGGAGAAGGCCAATTCGGGTCACCCGGGTCTTCCCATGGGTTGTGCTCCGATGGGTCATATTCTATACGATGAGGTCATGAGGTATAACCCCAAGAACCCGTATTGGTTCAACCGGGATAGGTTTGTTCTGTCTGCTGGACATGGGTGTATGCTTCAGTATGCTTTGCTTCACCTCGCTGGATACGATAGTGTCAAGGTTTGTCCCTTTGGATTAATGCATGTGGTCATATGATTATGCATTCACTCAATACAAGAGAATTAAGACAAAGTTGAAAAGGTAGTGGTTTAATTGCGTGGAAACTAGCGTAAAAACAAAATTCGTGCAAAATCTTGTGATTTGCAAGACACGTTCTGAGAAAAGCTAATCTTGATGGGATATTTGGAGATCTTGGGTCCTGAATTTTTTCATGCCAACTGAATTAATGCAGGAAAGTTAAATATTCTCGCACTTTGCTTTCCTTATCTATTCCTGATGGTCAAGTTAGAGACATTGGTCCTGAATTTTTTTCATCCTAACTGAATTAATTCAGGAAAATGCAGGAAAGTGCACTTTCCTTTCCTTGTTATTGAACGGACCTTGTTTGTTATTTGCTTTGGATCTCTCATTTTGGCGTTTGTAGTTGGGTTTTTGTGTGGTGGAGTGTGACCAATTGACCAACCAGCCAAACTACTTCTTACAATTGTGATCTGGGTATTTTCTGTTTGACGGGAGAACCACATTTTCAGGACCAACCTGTGGTTTAATGCCCCTTTAGTTGTCAGAAAAGAAAATTACCAGAATGTTTAAGGTTCCTATGTTTGTGGACTAGTAGATTTGCGTGTGCTTTTTGGTTCATACTGTAGTATTGGACTTCAGTTTGTGTTCAACTATCATTCTGTTTTTAGCATAGCATGCAGTGAAATCCATGTTTAGTTTGGAGATTACCTATGTAATGTTATTGTTGTTCCAAGTTTTTCTTAACCACTTAGTTACGTTGATAGTTGGGTGTAAAGTATGAAATGTGATGGGGTTGGTATTTACTTTTTAGTCTAGCTTTGGAAT
Organism: Vaccinium macrocarpon; assembly: GCA_022606695.1. Classification (NCBI taxonomy): domain Eukaryota; kingdom Viridiplantae; phylum Streptophyta; class Magnoliopsida; order Ericales; family Ericaceae; genus Vaccinium; species Vaccinium macrocarpon. Next base: position 3,615,007 of record CM040176.1, on the reverse strand, counting down.
TTCTGATTATGAATTCCTGTTACCACTAGGATTTTTTTCACATAGTTTTTGTTGAAGTAAATTCTTGGAGGAAACAACCATATGTTTTTTCTGTCATGTTTTCATACATTATTTTTGTGTGCCTTTAGGATGAAACTAGTTTGGCTAAATTTTTTACCTTTCGAATCTATCTACTAGGAAGAAGACTTGAAAAGTTTCCGCCAGTGGGGAAGCAGAACACCGGGTCACCCAGAGAACTTTGAGACCCCTGGTTGTGAAGTCACTACTGGTCAGAATTTGGTCTTGATAATCCTTTTCTTTTGCTGAATTAAGTCACTAGAATTTGCGGAACAAAACTCTAGTCCTCTCAACTCTTATGCAGGTCCTCTTGGTCAAGGTATTGCCAATGCTGTTGGTCTGGCCCTTGCAGAGAAGCATTTGGCTGCTCGTTTCAACAAACCGGACAACGAGATTGTTGATCACTACACGTAAAATTACTTCCTTAGATCTTATTTTTCGTCTTCTTTTCCTTAGATTTTCTATAACGTGAACCTTATTTGATTGACCATATTTGGTATTGCTATGTTTAGATATGTGATTTTGGGGGATGGTTGTCAGATGGAGGGGATTTCAAATGAAGCTTGTTCCCTTGCTGGTCATTGGGGACTTGGGAAGCTTATTGCTTTCTATGATGACAACCATATCTCTATTGATGGTGACACTGAGATTGCTTTTACTGAGAGTGTTGACACTCGTTTCGAGGGTCTTGGGTGGCATGTTATCTGGGTGAAGAATGGGAATACAGGTTATGATGAAATTCGTGCTGCCATCAAGGAAGCAAAGTCTGTGAAAGACAAACCAACTTTGATTAAGGTTAGATATTGACTGCCTACACTTATCTTTAACAAGAAAAAAACTTAGTTTCTTACTAGGAGTTTTTCTTGGGTTATCGTGGATATGGATAATAGGTTGTGTGGCTCCCTAGTATGATGATAAAGAGACCTTTGCAAAGTAGTGAGTGAAAGCAGATGTTTGAATACTAAACCATTACTTCTAGTTTTAAATAGTGATTTTCACATTTTTTTGGATGATGCCTTTTGGAATCATTCTAGCACTACATTTAAGTTTGTCCAACTTGAAATTTTTGGTTTTGGTGTGTTCTGAAAGTAACCTTTATCGTCTACACAGGTAACTACTACTATTGGCTATGGCTCTCCTAACAAGGCGAATTCGTACAGTGTACATGGGGCTGCACTGGGTGCCAAGGAAGTTGATGCCACAAGGAAGAACCTTGGTTGGCCATTTGAACCCTTCCATGTGCCCGAGGATGTGAAAAAGTAGGGACTTGTTTTTTTATTTTTCCCTAGAATTGATGTGAATTTTCAAGTATTTTTCTTTCAATGATTTTGATTATCTTGTCCCGTAGACATTGGAGCCGCCATGTTCCTGATGGTGCTGCTCTCGAAGCTGAGTGGAACTCCAAATTTGCTGAATACGAAAAGAAATATAAGGAGGAAGCTGCAGAGTTGAAGTCTATTAGCACTGGTGAACTACCAGGTGGTTGGGAGAAAGCTCTGCCGGTTAGTAGTGTATTGATAAGTTGTGCTCACCCTTTTATCTTGTCTAAGTGGGCCAGTCTAAAATGTTGACTTTTGGCTCATCTGAATGTGGAAGCAAAATTGTTCTGTGCTGACATTCTGCTTTAGATTGGAGTAATGCTAAAGCATTGCCTAATACACAATTAGATGCTACTATTAAAAAAATCAAATTCACGGTCTTGACTGCAGTTCTCAAGTACTAAGTTCGTTTGTTTCATGAGTTAAATCAAAATCGCTGGAAATTACAACAGAATTTTACAAAAAGTTTTTATATTTCATGCTAAAACCATATAAACTTGTGGTCTCTCAGACTTATACCCCGGAGAGCCCAGCTGATGCCACCAGAAATCTCTCTCAACAATGCCTCAATGCCCTTGCAAAGGTTCTCCCTGGATTCCTCGGTGGTAGTGCTGATCTTGCTTCCTCCAACATGACCCTATTGAAAATGTATGGAGACTTCCAGAAGGCCACACCAGAAGAACGTAACCTCAGGTTTGGGGTCCGCGAACATGGCATGGGGGCTATATGCAATGGGATTGCCCTCCACAGCCCTGGCTTGATTCCTTACTGTGCAACGTTCTTTGTTTTCACCGACTATATGAGAGCAGCCATAAGGATTTCCGCCTTAAGTGAAGCTGGAGTCATCTATGTTATGACCCACGATTCAATTGGGCTTGGGGAGGATGGGCCTACCCATCAGCCCATTGAGCACTTGGCGAGTTTCCGAGCAATGCCCAATATTCTGATGCTCCGACCTGCCGACGGCAACGAAACAGCCGGGACCTACAAGGTCGCAGTTGACAATAGGAAGCGACCGTCGATCATTGCCCTATCTCGACAAAAGCTGCCCAATCTGCCTGGAACTTCCATTGAAGGAGTGGAGAAAGGTGGGTACACCATATCGGACAACTCTTCGGGTAACAAGCCGGATGTCATCCTGATTGGAACTGGTTCTGAGTTGGAAATTGCTGCTAAGGCAGCAGATGAACTCAGAAAGGAAGGCAAGGCTGTGAGAGTTGTGTCCTTTGTTTGCTGGGAGCTGTTTGAGGAACAATCTGATGCTTATAAGGAAAGTGTCCTTCCAGCTGCTGTATCTGCTAGAGTTAGCATCGAGGCAGGATCCACATTTGGATGGGCGAAGATTGTCGGAAGCGGAGGGAAGTCAATAGGGATTGACCGATTTGGGGCCAGTGCTCCAGCAGGGAAAATATACAAGGAGTATGGCATTACGGCAGAGGCTGTTATTGCAGCAGCTAAATCACTCTTCTAGGGTTTGGTTGCTGGTGGTCCAATGTTAGTTGCTTCCGCTGGGTTCTTGAATTGTACGATTATTGTGAAGCTTAAGAGATCCGGGTCATTTCATGGCCTTGTTACAGTTCTCATAATAAAAGGAGAGAGTTTTCTCTTTTTTGCTCTCGTCTTGTTCAGCAGAGCAGCAAAGAGCAAATCTAAAACAAGATCCGCAGAGAGAAAATTGTGATGTAATTTGTATCTGCTCTTGGACCTTTTTTGAGTTTTGTAACGTTACGCGATTGATTGTTAATGAGATTTTATATTCTCCCTTTCACATTTGTGGTAATTTTTTCTTGCTCTTGGCTGTGGTGGCCGATGTAGTAGGAGTGACCTCATTTAAAGTTTAAATGATGAATATAGAACCGGAGGAACTGATGAAAGCAATCTACTTCACTATCATGGACGTATCCGATATGGGTTTTTACCTGTGTTGTTATTTTGGTTTATGTTGTCACTCAATGCTTCTCTGGATTATACTCAGAATTATCTTACTTGAATGGCTAGCAATTCTTTAGCAATTGGTTCAAAGATGAGTGGCTATCAAGGGTTTTTGTCTCATTCAAAGCCATCGAGGAACCCTTCAAATTCTCTATACCGGAAATTGCATGTGCCGGTCTTTCGGGGCATTTTCCGCCAATGGATCACGTGAAAATCGTGAATGATGAGAAGATTTCACCTTTATCCAATGACCAAAATTTGCCCCGAAACACCGATACACGTACTCGTGAATGATGAGAAGATTTCACCTTTATCCAATGACCAAAATTTGCCCCGAAACACCGATACACGTAAATTTCAATGTAGATAATTTGAAGTCATTCAAGAAGTTTACGTCAAATCTCTACTTCATGGTTCATCCAACAAAGTTGGCCCTACCAGAGAGAATGGAATGGGAGACGTTTGACCTATTTGATGACTTGTGTGGTTGTTGAATTTCTGGTTTCAGCCTACCTATCCACATTATCTTCTACTCCTCTATCTTCTTATTTTCACTTGATGGAAGGTATGAGGTCATAACTGGAATGTTTGGTTGGAGATCTCTCCCCTCCTGGTGCCCTGTATCTTGGCTGCCTTTTTGTTGTTGAAAGCTAAGTTTGGTAAGATAATGGGACCCATGTTTACACAGAATAATACTAATTGGAATTCAGCATATTCCTCCCTTCTTCTATGCCCCATTTACGCTGTTGAAATTTTGTATTTTAAGAGGGGTGCATAATTTATTTTCAAAAAGCCTAGTGAGAATTTGTAGTTGAGTGTGTAGTCTAGAGGTCAGTGCACACGCGATGAACATGTCATGAAAAATGCAAAATATCTGTTTATAAATAAAATAATTCCACATCCATCTGATAATATATTTATCGGTTATTGAAAGTATTCGTACTTTTTCAACGTAAAAAAAAAAAAAATTAGTGTGTAAATTCTTTATTTTTTTTCTTACCGATTTAGAGATATCGAGTATTTCTCTTAATTAGTGAGTAAAAGGTGAATAAATACCGCATGGAATTATTTAATTTCTTTTATCTGAAAAAAGTCACGCCATTTTTTACAAAAGAACAAACATTGTAGGACGGGAAGAGTAAAATTGTACAAGCGTATATAATAAGAGATTGGGAATGGAAAAACAAAGCTATTAACAAAATATTTTGAAAGCGAGAAAATTTGAACCAACCTTGCTAATAGAATTAAATTAGTTTATTAAATAGTTGACAAAACCTAACTTTTGACTCACACCAACTGACCGGGTTTCCTTGATGGTTCCAATTGATATCCGTGGACCACAATGGCTCAGAACCCAGTAGGTGGTGGTGGACTCACACTAATCAGATATTTCTTTTATGCATTGAGATGTTTGTAAATTGACCGATAATTTTGACCGTCAAATCAAATATTTCTTTTATGCATCGAGATATTTGTAAATTGACCAATAATTTTGACCGTCAGAGACGGAACTACCTAGAGTGCATGGGAGCAACTGGGCAAGGGCTTCCCCATTTGAAATTCCCTATTATAATTTATTATTATTATTATTTAAAAAAAAGTGATTCTAGTTTCCCGCTATTTGTGTTGCTATTTCTATTACTTTTTGGGACTCTCACACCCCGTTTGGATGCCGGAGATGATTTGGGTGGATTTGTAATAAGAGTGGATTTGAAGGTGGATTTGTAATAAGGGTGAATTTGGTAATAAGGGTGGCCCCACCTCATAAGAAGGGTGGATTTGTTAGTGAGGTGTTTGGATGGTATTTTGAGAATGAGAATTTGGAAGGTGGATTTGATAAGATAAGAGAGCAAATGACCTATCTGTCCCCAATTTTTAATTTTAATAAACTAAATGAATTAATTTTATTATAATAGCAATAAATACATAATAATTACGAAAAATATACAATAAATCCATAAAAATATTCAAACCGAATTACTACATTAAAAAAATTGGGCTAAAAACTAATAAATAACTACATCAAACTATTTATTCTAACTGCAATTTTACTATAATAGGATTTCTTTATTCTTTTTTTTTCACTCTTTTTTACTTAAATAGTCTTTTTCTAAATGTCAACTTAATCAATTGTTACACATTTAGGACAAATAAAATAGTTTTCCCATATAAAGTTATAAACGTGAGGAGTTATTGCAAATCCACAAAAGGTAAAGGTTGTGTCAGTCAACCTACATATCCAAGGGAAAGATTTTTTACAAGAAACAAACAAGGCATAATAATGGTTGAGTTCTACCGTTGGATTGTGATGGGTACTAATAGCTACCGTTGGATTGTGAGACATGAACACCACATATGTGCCACACCTAATCATTTTTCTCATCCATATCTTCTTCTTTTTCTAATCTGTTCCAGATCAAAAAAAAAAGAAAAATGGTTTAGCAGTTGATCCCCCTTTCTCTCTCTCTCTCTCTCTCTCTCTCTCCGTGGAGTATTTCTACACCTCACAACCGCTCTCTCTCTCTCTCTCAACCGAGTTCAAGATCTACAAGTACAAGAACAAGATTCCAATCAAGATTTCCAAGTTTAAGAACAAGATTATTTTATTTGTTCACCACCGCCATAGCAGCAGCAACAGTAGAAAAGGAAGAAGAAGAAGAGGGCGGATTTGGAGGGGTAATATTGTACCAAAAACGTGAGAAATCTCCCGAATTTGCTAACGATAGGGTAGGACCTATTGTTAGCAAATCAGGCTGCCCCCTGATTTGGAGTCCGAACAGTGTTTAAATCCGGGGGAGAGTTTAACCATCCAACTGCCGGATATAGGTGGGACCGGGATTACATATCCGGCTTCTTGGCAAATCTGGGTGCCATCTCCGACATCCAAACAGGGCCTCAATGTTGTGATATGTGGTGTTGCTATCTAGGCGTTTGCTCTCAAAGTTTAAGGGTTGGTTTGGGTGAATTGAAAAAATTAGTTTTTTGGTTTTGTCCTTATTCAATTTTATTTTTTTTTGCATTTGTTGGTTTTTGATCATTTTTTTGTGGTTTATTGGCTTGTCTCAACGAGAGGAATCTAAAAAGTATAAAATTATTAACCAAACTTAAAGTTCTGTGAATAAAGACGAAAAATAATCCAAAAAATAATTTTTTTTAATAAGGACAAAATAAAATAAAAAAACCAAAAAATCAAATTTTCCAATTTATCCAAACCAGGCCTAAGATTGTATGATTTGTATCTTCTCTTTTTACTACTCCTAGAATGTATCTTCTCATTGCTGATCCAAAACAAAAAGAGAAACCACATTGGTATCATGTTTCGTTTTGGATATTATTTGACATTTTAATATTTAGATTTTTAAATCTTGAAAATTTAATATTTCGTTTATGTTGTGACCCCTTTGCGTATAAAATTCTAAATTTGTCCAAGCTAAAAGTTGGAAAAAGTATAAATATAGGGCTATCTTTTCTAGTTGGATCATTTGAACATTTAACTAATTCTCCATCCGTCTCATAAAATTTGATCATTAAGAAATTACGTGTAATTTTCAAGCTAAAAAAATAATGTATTTACGAAAATAATTTTTTAATCAATATGGATCTTATTTGATAGATCTCATCGAGAATTTTTATACGATGCTAAAAAAATTCAAAAAATATTTTGATAAATACATTATTTTTTAGTTTAAAAATTACATGTAGTTTCGTAGTGATTAAATTTTATAAGAATGAGAGAGTATTATTCTTTTATGAAACCAGCCTACTTCTCGGATTCTCCACCTAACAAGCATCTCCTGCCCTATTTTTAACCTACCGCATATCCAAAAGGGTTGGTGAACTCGATAGTATAATAATGCAAATACCTTTAAAATGTGTATATTTTTTCCAGAAAGAAAAATAATTTGAAACTCAGGAACTCTGCTACGGGTACCCCATTTTTTACACCGAAAATGTACACCACGCCTTCAGAGATCCGCTATTGGGTTCCACATGAGTGATCCGAACCGTTCATTGTTCTTCTTTTGATTTGAAATGGCGAGACTTTGGTTCAAAAACTTCTAACCGTCCAATTGAGCTGATTTTTGGTGGGTCCCCTCGGAAAAATGTTTTAAAAACAATGAACGATTTGAATAACTTATGTGAGACCCAAAAATAAGTCCTCAAATGCGTGGTGTGCATTTTCAGTACAAAAAATGGCTACCCCCAGGTTTTCCGAAAACTCAGGGATCAAGATTCATTGTCCCAAATCCCAACGTCAGATGTGTTTCTTATTCCTTTATTTATTTGCTGAATCATTAACATTAAATTCCAAATAAAATAGAAGCTTCTTTTTAGGATGCCAACTACCAAGTCAATCTTAAGAAAATCACTCCCTCAGCGGTAGATTTATATACAAAATTAGAACATCACTAATGGTATACTCAAACACAAAAATACTCAAAGATGAGTATTTTGATACACAAAAGAAGCTCACAATAGTATTTGGATAAATACTCAAAGTTAACAACATTTGTTACAAATACTCAACATTTGGCATTTGGATACTCAAAATTACCAATCTTTCTCAACAATCAAATCTCAATAACCAAATTTTAGAGACCACACCCTATTGAAAGTAACAACATCCTCTCTCCATTTTTCAAATACTTAATTCAAAACTCAATTTTTTTGCACTTTCTCTCAAAAATTGAAATTATCAATTTTTTATCTTTACCAAAATATGTTCATGATTTTTTTTGAACGGAAAATATGTTCAAGATTGTTCTCATTTTAAACGTATTGTGAATATCTTTTAAATGGTACTAATATTATAAAAATATATATCTACAAATTTAAAGTTGTGCCCATTTTATGAATAAAAATAGAGTGAATAATACCTTTTTAATTATGGACACAAATGAACTATTGTAGAAGGGTAGATACTCAAACTTATAAACCCATTAAATGAATACTCAAAATATGATGTGACAATATTTGAGTATCCATATTTGAGTATACCAATAGTGATGTTCTTAGCCCAATGAATATTGACAAATTTTAACGGCAGAATCAGTGGAGGTATTAGGAGTCAGGTTTGCATTAATCTTAGCAATAGATAAACATGGAAAAGGACTACATTGTGAAAGGCGATGCACAAATAGTGGTTCAGATGTTGCAAGCGATTTCTAATGTCAATGCGAGTTTAGAAGTAGTCACCAAAGACTGTTAATTTAGTGAGTCGTTTTAATTCATGTTCTTTTAGTTTTGTTCCATGCAATTGAAATAGGGTGGCTAATGTTATAGCCAAGTAGGCCTTTTCGTTGTCTATCCCTACAATCTGACAGAGTAATTTTTCAGGTTGAGTTTGTAGAGAAGCCGCCTTAGACGTTTCTGTTTTGTTTTGATCAATAAATTTAAATTCAAATGCACTTTTTTCTAAAACGTGCATTTGATGTAAAAATTTCTCTTCCACAACCCCGGGGTTGGCAATGAGATATTGCCTTGAGACTTGAGAGTTTGCTCTCACCTAATGTCTAGTTTGTTTTCCCTTGCCATCATACTCTTGGGGCTAATGTGAGTTATGTCAGGTCATTACCTTCAAGATCCCAAAATCAGTCAAGATGCGCGCAAACTAGTCCAAACATCTAGTTATTATATAAAATAAAATCTCTTCCACTTGTTTGGTAATGATAATGATAGTTTACTTGAGATGGCAGAGGTTGAGAAACTTATTGTTAATTGTGGAAAAACTTGGTGAAATTTGGAGATGATAAAAAAAGAGTGAAATTTGGTCAGAAAATCAGTACAATTTCATACTCCTATATCGCGTCAGGGAAAGAAAAAAAAACATCTTTCTATTTTGTTACAATTCTCAAACTCATATTCATAAATAATTACTACTTGTGTCCCATTTGTTATCTTTTTTGGGAGTCTGTATCACTTTTTAACTGTTTAGATCTTTTATGTAATCCTTTACTTTGGAAAATTTGTTTAATATAAGTAATCGACATCTATCAAGCAAGTTTCGTGGTAGTATATAAATATTGCCAATTGGAGAATTTAACTTATTTTTTAACTGGTTAGGATAGAACGAGTAATCAATTGGTTACGGAGGGAGTATCTTCCTCCATAGAAACTTAGCTAAGGGGTGATTTGGCTAAAAAGAAAAAATTGATTTTTTGGTTTTGTTCTTATTCAAATATTTTTTTTCATTTGTTAGTTTTTGATTGATTTTTTGTGGTTTCTTGGTTTGTCTTGACCAGAGGAATTTAAAAAGTAAAAAATTATTAGTCAAACTTAAAATTTTGTGAATAAAGACGAAAAATAATCCAAAAAACTTGTTTATTTTTTTTATTCAAAAAATATTACTTTTGACCATACTTTTATACTATTTGGATTCGTCTTGACGAGATAAATCCAGAAATCACAAAATATCGACGCAAAACTAACAAATACAAAAAAAAAATTAAATAAAGACAAAACGAAAAAAAACCAAAAAAACCACCTTTTTTTTTTAGCCAAATCACCCCTAAATGAAAATGGTGATAAAGATTCTACTAATAACTTAAAAATTCCGTAACCCAAAAATGGATTGCTAGTTCTGTGTCCAGTAGGCCGGAAGGACAGTTTATAGGCTAGGCGGCCTGGCTTTCTTGGCATGAACTTGGGCTAAAACTCTGTCAAGAATTCACAAGTGCCTTTCATATTGAGAGTCATCACCGACTCTCCGGAAATATTTGGATGCTTCCGGAATGTTCTAGGTTTTACTAGAATATTCCACAATGTTTCAGAATATTCTGGATTCTGGTAGAAGGTTCCGGATCCTAGTAGAATGCTCCGGGTTATTTTAGAACCTTCCGGAAACTTATGGAAGGTGATGGAGTCTTTCGGGTTACTCTGTAATATTCTAGACTATGATAGAAGTATTTAGGTTTGTTTAGAAGGTTGTAGAATTATTCTAGGATATTTCTATTCTAGATAGTTCCATTGCTCCCTATAAATAAGAGTGGGAGCTCATTTGTGTGAGTGTGTTGGTGAGAGACACCAAGTGTGTGAGTGATACACCAAGTGTTGTGAGAAGCACAAAGTGTGTGCATGTGAGTGATACTCAAGTGTGAGTAAGTGTCTTGTGTACAAGTGTACTTGTGTAATTTTGTATTGAATAAAAGTGAGAATATTCAATACAAGTTTATAGTTTGGGGTGTCCAAACTCAACAACAGTATCGAGCTTGTGGTCGGGGACACGGGTAGCAAAGCAATTGGGCGGTCATTCCAAGACGTCGTTTGTGAAGTCACAGTGGGGGTCTGTGAGGAGTGTAGCGATCGGGGACCTTGAAGAGTGTGTCAGTCAGAGATCGTGATTGAAGACGTTGTTGGAAGATAGTGTTGTTGGAGATTGCGAAGCTGCAAGGTCTAGGCACCAGCGAAATGTCGGAGTTTGGCAACATTGGAGGAGGATTTGAAAAACTAAACAATTATAACTATGACTATTGGAAGATGTGCATGGAAGCATATCTTCAAGGTCAAGATTTGTGGGAGATCGTTGGTGGCAATGAGACCACTCAGCAGAGCAAAAAGAAGATGCCGAGGCACTACGCAAGTGGAAGATCAAGGCGGGGAAAGCATTGTTCGTATTGAGGACAACAGGTTCAAAAGAATTGTTGGAGATGCGCACGGGAGGCTACCACTCCAAAAGAAATTTGGGATACATTTGCAACTTTGTTTTCCAAGACGAATGATGCTCGTCTTCAATTTTTAGAAAATGAGCTGGCCACAATGACGCAAGGATCAATGTCAGTGAGCCAATATTTTCTTAAAGTGAAGACTCTCTGCAATAAAATTTCTCAACTCGACTCTGAATCAAAGATCAGTGAATCTAGGATGAGACGCATTATCACTCGAGGTCTAAGGCCAGAGTATAGTGGTCTCATGGCGGCTATTCGTGGATGGTCGAAGCAACCATCATTGGTGGAGTTGGAGTCTCTCCCCCGCTAATCAAGAGACCTTGGTTAAGCAAATGGCTGGAGCAAAAATAAAGAACGGTGAAGAGGAGGCCTTGTTCTGCAACAAGAGGAATGGAGGCTCGAGGTGGCAGAACTCTGCGAAGTCGAAGAAAACAGAAGATGAAAAGTTGGAGTCTAACGGGAGCTATCAAGTAGGGGGAGCTCGGTTCAACAAAAGTCAAGGTGATCAAAGGATTGAGGGATATCAAAGACAAGACATAGAATGCTTCAACTGCGGCAAGAAAGGCCATTATCTAAGAGAGTGTCCCTTTATTAGAAGACCAGTCGAAGGGAATATGATGATGTCGTGTGGTCACCATGAAGAAAGCGATGAAGAGTGGGATGCTCAAGCTAGTTATGGATTCCTCGGGCTTGAGGAGGAGATGGATGATGAACAAGAATGGGATTTTGATTCATCATGCAAAGTGGTCACTGAGACTGAAGTAAATACCGAAGAAGAGATAGACTTTGACGCACAGGTGGAGAATGGGTACGAGGCTAATGATGAAGTGGCAATATGCACTGCCATCATTGAGCCTGATGAGTCTTCCTTCAAAGAAGAAGCTAAAGTTCAAGAAATTGACAACATGTTTGGAAAGGAGCAGAAGATAGCTAGTGTGACCAAGAATGGCCAAGGTGATCAAGAAGAGACGGTCATAAAGAATTCAACCCTGTTGCAAAAGAAATTGGGGGAGTTGAGAAAACAAGAAGAATATACAAGTGTGTGGCAAGCAGATGCCAACAACAAAACAAAAGAAGCTCACCCAGTTCGACAGAGAAATGATAAGAAGGATGGGCAGTCGCTAAGGATGCCAACAAGCCGAGAAAAGCCCCGGAAGAGTTTTACAAGTGATGGAAACAATAAGCAAACAATAATGCTTATGGAAGGATATCCGGAGTGGAAAAAGATACTTCAAGGATATGAAGCAGAGTCGGTGCTGAGGGGGAGTATTGAGAGTCATCACCGACTCTCCGGAAATATCTGGATGCTTCCGGAATGTTCTAGGTTTTACTAGAATATTCCACAATGTTCCAGAATATTCTGGATTCTGGTAGAAGGTTCCGGATCCTAGTAGAATGCTCCGGGTTATTCTAGAACCTTCCGAAAACTTATGGAAGGTGATGTAGTGTTCCGGGTTACTCTGGAATCTTCTAGACTATGATAGAAGTATTTAGGTTTGTTTAGAAGGTTGTAGAATTATTCTAGGATATTCCTATTCTAGATAGTTCCATTGCTCCCTATAAATAAGAGTGGGAGCTCATTTGTGTGAGTGTGTTGGTGAGAGACACCAAGTGTGTGAGTGATACACCAAGTGTTGTGAGAAGCACAAAGTGTGTGCATGTGAGTGATACTCAAGTGTGAGTAAGTGTCTTGCGTACAAGTGTACTTGTGTAATTTTGTATTGAATAAAAGTGAGAATATTCAATACAAGTTTATAGTTTGGGGTGTCCAAACTCAACATTTCAGCCCATATTTAGCTTTAGTTGTAGCTGTTGTTGCTGCTGCTGCTCTCTCTCTCGCCCTCACTCAAAACTATCACTAAAATCCCTAAGAATTGGTTTGATTGGTTGATGAATTTGCTTCACACACAATTGATTATGATTTAATTGATTAGGTTGAGTCACGGGAAAGTACTCATTTTACGTGAATCCTCTAGTCCCGGCATGAATAACTCATCTTTAATTGAACTAGAGAGTGGAATAATTGACGTGCGAATAAGCTGTCTTGGACACCCTTCACCGTCAAACCAATAAAGAGCTATCAGTGATGCAGCAGAGCTTCTAGTTTGTTTCAGATGTTAGGAATCAATCAGTTAAGTTACAGGCAAAAGAATTGGGCAGTGAAGGAAAAGAGTTCTACAAAAAAAAAATCATCTAGGATTTGGGCAGGAAAAAGAAAAGTACAAAGATTTGAAAATGGAAAAAATAAATAAGGTAGATAACTTTATTAATGAAGAAAAAGAAAGAAAAGAAGAAAACTTATTCTTTTCTTTTTCTTATTTTATCCACATTAAGGTGAGGTTAGGCTAAAAAAGTATACACTACTTCTAGCTTTTTGCTTTTTCAAGGAAAAAGCCACAAAAAATAAGTTTGCTTATTTAGCCTAGAAAGTGCTTTTTCTTTTTTTGCAAATTTTTGCCGCCACTTTACAAAGCAATTGGTGCCAACATTTGAGGCCGGGAAAAAAGCAGCTACAACACCACTTTGAATCTGCATTATTTAGGCTTGGTTTTCCAAAAGATAAAATGGACATTTGCTAAAATTAAGGGGGTGATTTTAGCAAATGTCCATTTTAGGTGATAAAATCTCTATTGAATCTGGACATATATGTGTCCAGACTCATTGGAGATTTTATCATCTTCCCATTTCATTTGCTAAAATCAAGGGTGTGATTTTAGCAAATGTCCATTTTATCTTTTGAAAAACCAAGCCTTAGGCCAAACCGTTCAACTTTTCCCGGCATTTTTGAACACCAAAAAGCCAAATTTTGGCTTAACTTTTTATGCTAAACTTGATCTAAATTCACCTTCGAAAACACTTTACGCCATTATTCTTGTTTCACCTTTACTAAAATGGAAATCCCATAAAATCACACAATTTAGTGATTTTAGCAGATGATTTCTTCATTTGCTAAAATCAATTCATTTAATTTTTGGAATTCTCATTTTAGCAAATGAGTCACGCCCCATTTTTTGATAAATTTTGTGTACTTGGGAAAGAACGAGGCCGTTCCACACATAATTTTTGGATTTTCTCTTCTCAACCAACTCACTTTGCCACCATTTGGCAGGGGCGGCTGCGCGCCATGTATCTCTCACCAAACCCTTCAAAAAACTAGTTTTTTGGTTTTTTTGGTTTTGTCCTTATTCAAAATTTTTTTTTTTGCATTTGTTAGTTTTTGGTCGATTTTTTTTATGGTTTTTTGGTTTGTCTAGACGAGAGGAATCTAAAAAGTATAAAATTATTTTTTGTGGTTTTTTGGATTATTTTTCGTCTTTATTCACAAAATTTTAAGTTTGGCTAATAATTTTATACTTTTTTGATTCCTCTCGTCGAGATAAACCAAAAAATCACAAAAAATTGACCGAAAATCAACAAATGCAAAATTCTTTTAAGGCTTAGTTTGGGTAAACCAAAAAACTTGGTTTTTTGGTTTAATCCCTTTTAAACTTGGTTTTTTGGATTAATCCACCCATGCAAATTTGACTCCAACTGTAAAAAACTGAAAAACCAAAAAACTCATTTGGATGAATTAGTGGTTTTTTCCATTCATCCAAACGACCCCAGTTTTTTGCACCCCAAAAAACCAAAAAACCAAGTTTATTGGTTTACCCAAACTAACAAAATCTAAAAAACCAAAAAATTAGTTTTTTCAATTTACCCAAACCACCCCATAATTTGGCATTTTTCCAGTTTCCACCTACCCTTGGTTTTTTCGCTTTTTTAGTTTTTTTGGGCTTTTAATTTGGTGTACATGAAAGAATAATTTGTCTAAAAAAATAATAATAATAAAAGTTCCCCAACCTCCATTCCCGACTTCCCGTCCAAATCATTCCTCCTCCTCGTAAATCTTCAATCCTATAGAGAGAAAAGATAGAGAAACAAGTTTGAAAGAGCTTATTGGGGGAAAGAAAGGAGCAAGAAAAATGGCGCAAGTAAGCAAAGTTCCAACTATAACCCACTCCGCCCATTGCATCCCCTGTCAACCCAAACCTTTTCTGGGTTCTCTACAGTTTGGATCAGAAGTAAAGGGGTCAGAAATTTCATTGTGTTTGAGCTATGAAAGGGCCACAGTTGTTAGGCCTCTTCAACGTAGGGTTTCAGCTTCAGTCGCCACCGCCGAGAAGCCATCAACGGTGCCGGAGATTGTTTTGCAACCCATCAAGGAGATCTCCGGCACCGTTAAATTGCCCGGCTCCAAGTCACTCTCGAATCGGATTCTCCTTCTTGCTGCCCTTTCAGAGGTACATTAAGAATTATCTGCCTTTTTTTTATACGGTAGTTTTGATTTTAGGCTCCTTAGTATGATTTAGTATTGACCTATAATTTGTTAAGAAATACAATCACACATTGCTTAAGCTCACTTGATGTAATGTTGGTTAAGCTCACTTAATATAATGTTGGGACCCCTCTAATTAATACCAATAGCTTAAGCTTTTGGGTTGGATATCAAGTTTCAGTTTTGAAAATTTTATATCCACCCCCATAAAAGTTTGCACGATGATAGATACAAAAGAGACACATGTTAGACCTCAAATGCGTCTGCACATAAACAGATGTTAAGAAATACAATCATACATTGTTCCACCTAAAAGCTTAAGTTTTTGGTTTGGATATAAACTTTTCACAAAATGTGGTTGATAATTTTTAGGATTTTGGGTTTTAGTTCACATACCAGCCTAGTTTGGATGGCAGGAATCTTAAGTGGAATTTGAATTGATTCTGAATCCCACACTTCCTGTTCGATACAGACTGGAATGGAAAGGTGATTCTTGAAAACTATGCTGTTATAATGGTTCCAAATTAGGTAGGAATAGGATCCTATCCACATCTTCCTGGGATTAGGGCTGTAAATGAGCCAAACTGAGCTAAACCCTACAAGGTTCGGGATCAGTTCGACAAATTATGAGTCAAGCTTGAGTTCGATTCGAGCCTAGACAAGTAAGCTCGAGTTTGGCTCGTGAAAATATTTCAAAGCTCAGGC
Organism: Vaccinium macrocarpon; assembly: GCA_022606695.1. NCBI lineage: Eukaryota > Viridiplantae > Streptophyta > Magnoliopsida > Ericales > Ericaceae > Vaccinium > Vaccinium macrocarpon. The sequence continues at coordinate 3,599,012 of CM040176.1, read as the reverse complement.
TCAGCTCGGTAGGGCTCGTTAAACTCAAACGAGCCGAATAGAGCCGAATTTAGGCTCGAATCCAGTTCATTGTCTTTTTTTTTTTTTTCTTTTGAAAGGCCACGCAGCCCATAAACATTTTTGAAATTCAGCCAGCAAAGTTAACTCCATTACAGATTTACATAAAGATTACACCAAAATCTAAAAAGTTCACTACTAATCATTTAATCAACCTGGTCATAGAGCTAGCTAACTTCATGAACAGCTTCTACTCGTATAATAGTTATAACGGTGGTTAAGGTAAACCAACCCACAAAATATACGTCACATCTAAATACCACAATACAATGTACCAAAATAACAAGTGCTTTTAATCCTATTCCAAGTAACATAGCACCCAAAATGTAGATCCCAAAATCCCATTAAAAAAGAAGCATAATATATAAAGATGCTTCAGCTCTTCCTAGTATGAATCTTCAACCTGTGACATAAAACATAATAAAAACATCTTTAGACAATTTAATTTTCTAATCAGTCACAAATCATTCAAAAAATAGGGATGAAATAAACCTCATAAACATATCAGCTAAGGAGGTACAAACTCCTTGATTGTTGTCTCCACAGTCTATATAAAAACAAATAAATGGTTTAGTCACTTGATCTTATATTTATATGGTAAAAATTATAAGTTTATAACTAAAGCAAAGTTAAAAAATTTAACTAAATGACAAATTTTTACTTACTTCTGATCCCTTGTTGAGTCCATGTAGTACGCGTACCATATCAGCTCCATAAAGTAGCATCTCAATGGTTTCGGTTGCCAATGAAGCCCGGTATGGATCAATCACTCTACCACTAGCACTAAATGTAGATTTTGAAGCCACCAAGGATACAGGGATTGACAATATATCAGCAGCCATCCTAGACAATATGCGAAATTTCAGATTATTTGCTTTCCACCACTCTAATGCATCAAAATGGGAATCTGAGGTTTCATCACAAAGGTAGACACCTTCTTCCAAATAAATGTCCAATTCAGATTTCACCGGTTGAATGGAGTCAGTTTTTCTAACAAAAGAGTCAACCTTTGATCTACCACTGCCCATTTTTTTTGCTCCCATGTGAAGCAACACCAGAATTACCAACTTCTTTACTACTTGAGTTTTGCTCAATGTTGGCAAGAGAATACACAACAACATACTCCTTATAAAGCTCGTGAAGAGAGTCAAGCACCACGGAACTATTTTCCGCGGCTTCAAATGCTGTGTATATCTCAGGGAAACAACAGTCAATAAGCTTCATTTTGTATCTTGGATCCAATGCAGCCCCTAAGGCCATCAAGAGATTACACTCACCCCAATACTTGTCAAACTTTATCTTCATCTTCAAAGCCATTGCTTTAATGTAATCTTTTCCATTGGCGATATTGACATCCAATACTTCTTTTATTCACGAAACCTCGATGAGGAACAAATTGGAAGTTGGATACTCAGATCCCGACATAATATTGGTGACATCATTGAAAATTGATAAAAATTCTGACACATGTTTAACTTTCTCCCAATCCTCAACACTCGGCACATAAACGAAACCCGCATCTCTTGCCTTATACATAGGAAAGACATTTTTGAACTCCATAGCAGCTGACAACATCATATAAGTAGAATTCCATCTCGTAGGGCAATCTAATATCAGTTTTCTTGAAGATAATTGCAAATTCTTAGCAATCTCGCCAAATTGAATACAATGTGCTTCAGTTGCAATCACATACTTCACACCATCCCGAATACAATCAGTGATGTGTTTTATTTCACTAAGCCCGTCTTGCACCACGATATTCACTATATGTGCACAACAATGCACATGAAAAAATTTACCATAAAAAAACATCTTCTTGTTCAATAATTCAAAGGTCGCTTTCAAATTTCTTAGAGCAACATCATTGTATGTAGTGTTGTCTACCATAATACTAGACACCTTATTCTCAATGCCCCAATCAACTATAGACTTATAAAGAGCATTGGCAACGATAACCCCATTGTGTGGAGGTGGTACATTGCAGAAATTAAGGACATGCTTTTGTAACTTCCAATTGTCATTAATAAAGTGACCCGTCACAACCATATATTGGATCTTTTGCGTTGTTGACTTCCACAAGTCAGTTGTGAGACCAATTCTGTGTACACCCCTCAACGATGTCTTCAGCTGCTTCTTTTGTATTTGATAAGTTGAGACACAATCATTTTTTGTAGTGGCACGACTTATCTTTTGCCAATACGGGGTGGCTGTCCTCATGAACTTGTTAAATAAGACATGCTCCATTTTGTTACATGGATACTCATGATTGAGTATCATATGTGAAGCAGCTTCCCTAACCTTTGCTTGGTCATATGAAAATGTGCCGAGACTCATTCCGCTATCGGATCATATAGTTTCAAATGACAAGGTCTTTTGCCTTTTCTTTTATCCAATTGCAATTCGACGCAGTAGACAAGAATTCATGTGCCTACGAAGATGACTAGTAACACCCGATGCATGAATGGTAAATTTTGTTTTGCATGGCTTACATTGATACTTCTTGGTTCCGCCGGGAAGCGAGATTTCTTCAAAATCCTTCCAAACCTTTGATGTTCGTTTCCTACCCTTCTTTTCGAATGGGTTATTCTCTTCTTCATGAACCTCATTATCAAGTGTATTGTCCTCCATAGGAATCACATTGTTCGCACAATTTTCATCTTCATTAAGATTTTCCATGACTGGACTAGTAGATGAATCTTGAAATGAACAAAATGCCGCACCAAAATCTTCTTTTAATGAAGTGGGATGAATTGTGTCCATCTGACATATCTAAAAAATAAATTAATTAAAAGAAGTGAACAAGAACAAAAACAAGGAAGGAAAAAAAAAGGGAAATGATGTGACGAGAGCAGGATGCTACTTACCACAGTAGAGTGATTAAAGAGAGAACAAAGATCTCCCGATCCCCTTCACCGGAATAGACCTTGTTTAGGACATCAAAATCACAAATTAAGAGAAAAAAATTGACACTGATAAGAACACATACGCACATGATAATCTTACCTAAATACAAGATCAACCTAATAGTAGATAATCTTACCTTGCAATTACAAACGTAAGTACTAAAGTAGGATAAATTCTATTCACACTAAATAATAACATAAATTAGTAGAAAAAAGTAGCAAAAATGAAATAAGAACAGAGAAGAACAAAAAACCAATAGATCTACAACAATAATGAAGAAAACAAATAGATTTATCACACTCATCAAGAACCAAACGAAAAACATCACAAGAAAAGAAATTTTTGAGAACTAAATAGCAACTAAGTAGAATAACTAGGTATGATCAGCACTTCGGTGACTTGGAGGAGGTGGAGGAAGGTGGTGGAGGCGGCGGCGGAGGGGTGCAGCGATGTAGGAAACTCTTTTTGGTAAAACCCTAACTCTTTTATGAGGTAAGGAGAAATGATCGTATTTTGATAAGAGAATATGGGGTAGGAGTATTAGTCAGTAGTCAGGGTCTTGGGGTAAATGATTAATAATTACATATGCATCCTTCAACTATAAAGTATTCATGTGTAAACCCCTAAAGTATTATTAATTACATTTTGACCCCAGGTTCGCGAGCCTAACCGAGCCGAATACACTTGGGTTCAGATTCAGCTCATTTATGGAAAGAGCCTAATATTGAGGTTCAACTTCAGATCATTTAGTAACGAATCGAACTCGAACGAGCTGTTACCATACCGAGCCTCGAATAGTTCACGAACGGCCCAGTTCATTTACAGCCCTACCTGGGATATTTATTCGGAAAAAAGAACCAAATGTTGGAATCTAAAAAATGTCCTAAATACTTGTACCCTTGTTAGTTCATCTAGTAAATCTAAGCATTTGAAGAAATTAGGCCACACATTAGATCGCAATTTCTTAATTCCTACAACTGATTTTTATTCAACCCAATCTTACGGACATCCAAGAATGACCTTTAAGTAATGGTAGGATTGGTATTGCTCAAAATTCAAGACGTGACTTATTTGGTTATGAGACTATCTATATATGGGAATATATTACAATTCCATCAACAGATGTGTAGCTCCAGGTACATTTTAAACAAATTTGGATGATTGAGTTGAGGTATGAATGTAATGTGCTTTATGGTGGTCTTTGGAAATTTTGTGGCCTTGTTGTGGCTTACATGAAATTTGAAGCTGTAAACGCAATTTAGTCAACGAAAATATAGTTCAGTTCTGTCTCTGTAAACCCCTCTGGTCTTTATCTCATTTTCTTTTTGTTGCTTCTTGTTTTCAAGTTGTAACTTGCTATGTCTTGTGAACAACCTGAATAGACGTTAAGTGTTACATTCAGTTATTGTTCAGGGAACAACTGTTGTGGACAATTTGTTGAACAGTGATGATGTCCATTACATGCTTGGCGCTCTGAGGACTCTTGGATTACGTGTAGAAGAAGATAGTGCAGCCAAACGAGCCATAGTAGAAGGTTGTGGTGGTCTGTTCCCTGTGGGAAAAGAGTCCATAGATGAAATTCAACTTTTCCTGGGTAATGCAGGAACAGCAATGCGTCCATTGACAGCCGCAGTTACGGCTGCTGGTGGGAATTCAAGGTCTGTCTAAATAGGTTTTGAAAAAAGAAATTATTGCAGGCCCAACACCTAAGATCCTTGTGATGCCGCCATGAATAAGATTGTGGTTTTTGCCGGACACCTTTTATTTCACTTCCATTGTACTAAATAGCTTCAATCTTTTACTTTTCCTAGAAGTGGCACATATGCTGCCGCAACAAAAATTAAGTTTCATGTCTACCTAGATTCAATTGACTTTTTCAGAACTTCTGCACCACAAAAATTTCCCTCGTGTTTTTCATGCAGGAAATAATTTTTCACAGGTACTTTTTGTTGTAGTTGATGACGTCAATGTGAGCTTTCATGGTCCTTCATACTCTGACAATTGGTTCAATGCAGCATGAATGATGTAGCATATTGTGTGTCTTTGCATATTCATATGAAATATCTTAGGTATCTCTAACATCCATCGATTTGTTCTGTCACTCCTATAACCCTTGATTAATACCATTTCAAATTTTCAATTGCTTTCAGCTACATCCTTGATGGTGTTCCTCGAATGCGGGAGCGACCAATTGGTGACTTGGTCACTGGTCTTAAGCAGCTTGGTGCAGAAGTTGATTGTTTTCTTGGTACAAACTGTCCTCCTGTCCGTATAGTTGGAAAGGGTGGTCTTCCTGGGGGAAATGTGAGCTTTTCAACTACTTTTGGATTTTGAAATCAAATATGTTCTTCTAACGCTTAAATTTGAGGCTTTGATATGTTCATTTGACCCTCTTTACTTAAGAGAATCATTTTTTTTTTTGTTTTGATCGGCTACTTAAGAGCATCACTTCCATACGAAAGGTGCTCAGTTGTTCATCATATATAGCTTTTTGAAACTCTTTTGGTATGCTATCTGCATCATCTTTTTGTCTGTATGATATGATCTTCTGTTAAGTATTAACATGCCAATTGACGCCTTGGATGATTGAGTACATATGAAGAGAACTCAAATTTTCATCATTCTTAATCCACCTTCCCTGAAATCCAATGCAGGTGAAGCTCTCTGGATCAATTAGTAGTCAATACTTGACTGCATTGCTCATGGCAGCTCCATTGGCTCTAGGAGACGTAGACATTGAGATTGTTGACAAACTTATTTCGATACCTTATGTTGAGATGACTTTGAAATTGATGGAACGCTTCGGGGTCACTGTAGAGCACACTGGTAGCTGGGATAGATTCTTGATTCGAGGAGGTCAAAAATACAAGTAAGACTCTTTTGCATGAAGTTGCAGCAGTGTGTGAAACTTTATGTATTTGAAGTTAACAGGGTGCGAAATTCATCAGGTCTCCTGGAAATGCTTACGTCGAAGGTGACGCTTCAAGTGCTAGTTACTTTTTAGCTGGTGCAGCTGTCACCGGTGGGACTGTCACTGTTGAAGGATGCGGCACAAACAGTTTACAGGTATTGGTCACACCATTTGCTGTCTTTTATAGACATCACTTTTTAGTGTTTGAAGTTTGTCAATATGGAGAATTGAGACACCCTGACCGTCACGTGACTTTCATCCAGCGGACAACTTATCTTGCTGCTAAAAGTCATTTTTTGGTTTTGTCCTTATTCATTTTATTTTATTTTTTGGATTTATTGGTTTTGCGTCAAACTTTTGGTGATTATAGGTTTGTCAAGGAATCAGAGTTGGGTAAAATTATGAGTTTTACCCTTTTTTGTTTTTTTGAGAAAGGACCAACTTTTAGAACCTACAAGTGACTTTTACTTTACCAAAAGTTGGTCCGCACCACCACCCCCAAAAAAAAAAAAAAAAAAGAAAAAAAAGAAAGGTAAAAGTCATAATTTTCTACTTTTCCGATTCTTCTCGCCAGTGTGAACATGTAATCACCAAAAGTTTGACACATAACTAACAAACGCAAATTTTTTTGGAATAAAGGTAACCAAAAAATGACTTTTGGCAAAGTGTCTAAAAACGGGAAACTCAATTTTGATTTGCAATAACAATATTTGGAGTTTAGCCTCTTGATAGTGAATTCGAATTGGCAATGGACTCGAGGATTCTATTCCCACCTTCAATTCTTTCCTCGAGTTTTCATAATTGATCGCAACAAACTTTTCTTTTATCCGACATGTATTTCTTTTCTTATCAAGTTTTTGTTGGTTTGAGTTTGTCCCACTTGAAGACGATCTTCCAAAATACTTGGTTCCTTCATAACTTTCTGGCCCAGTTAAGNCGCTTAAAGTCATATTTGTATCTATTTGTCGGATGTTCTTTGCTTCTGTATGTTGGTCTTGTGTGTTCGAACTTCATCATCTAATCAAATGGCATATGTTTTGACTTATGATTTCCACCAATGAAGGGGGATGTTAAATTTGCTGAGGTTCTTCAGAAAATGGGCGCAAAAGTTACTTGGACAGAGAACAGTGTAACTGTGACCGGGCCTCCCCGAAATTCTTCTGGAAGGAAACACTTGCATGCCATTGATGTCAATATGAACAAAATGCCAGATGTTGCCATGACACTTGCAGTTGTTGCTCTTTTTGCTGATGGTCCAACAGCCATAAGAGATGGTATGATTTGAAATTTTATTAATTTTGAAGACGAAATTAAGGAACTAGTCTTTCTTTTCTTTTGAAGGGGATTAAGGAACTGCTCTGATGTCTAGATCTGAGAACTTCAATTTATTGGGATTCATACCAAGAATTATTTACAGGACACATCATATATTTTGACTATGTTTGTCCGAGTCCTAAAAATATGTGTATATCGTAGACTTTTATCCACAAAATGCGTTTATCAAAATAGTCTACATTCATATATATGGATTATGGACTATCGTCCAGTCATTTGATTAAAATTTAAAGCTCACGCCTCATGTGTTGCTAACCATGGCGCATTTTGTGAAGTTCTATGTTGTATAATCTTTTACATTCTATTTTTGCGATTGTGTCTTTCTACATGGTTTCTCTGATCCTTACCTTCAGTATTCTGGTTTTCAGTGGCTAGCTGGAGAGTGAAGGAAACTGAACGAATGATAGCTATTTGTACTGAACTCAGAAAGGTCAGGGTCTAATCCTATCATGTATACTCAAATGCCCTTGGTTTATACGTATTCATGTCATTTTAAATTTTAACATGTTAAATTGGGGTTTACTTCTTCAGTTGGGAGCAACGGTAGAAGAAGGGCCAGATTACTGTGTGATCACCCCGCCAGAGAAATTAAAGGTTACGCAATAGAATACATACGATGATCACAGAATGGCCATGGCATTCTCTCTTGCTGCCTGTGCAGATGTTCCAGTCACCATCAAGGATCCTGGTTGCACTCGCAAAACTTTTCCCGACTATTTTGAAGTCCTCCAGAGGTTTGCAAAGCATTGAGACCACTCATTTACTCTTGAAAGAAAAAAATGAAGAGTTATGAATTGATTGAGTATGTATCCAGTATTACTTGCCAAATCCCTCGTCTGCCAGCAGTAGAAGAAGAAAAGACACAGAGATTAAATATCTGTATCATTAAGATTTGCCTTGTAAGATTGTGTGAGCTTTTGCGTATATATTTTAGGGCTTGTAGATTTTTAGGATCATTTTCACAATAAACGAGATTGAAGCAGCCACAAATGAGAATGTGGGCCACTTAAATTTCATTTGGATCAATAAAATCAACCTCTATGGAACTGGGGATGAACAGTAGCTTATGGGAATTTCCAGGATCTACACAGCTTGTTGGTTTGTTTAGATGAATATGAAATTACTCCCTTTTTTGGTTCTATCTAGTTGTTCATAGCTGTAAAAGTATGATTTCAGAGTACAGCTTTGCACATTAACTAGCAAGGTATGGGGACAGGATGGCAGCCAAGGTGAAGAAAAGAACCAAAGTCATGTTTCCCTCACTTTTTTTAATCTCTTTCACATGTTGAATTTCTCAAATTTATTTCTTGGGCTCTCTCTTTTCTTTTATTTTTCTTTTTTTTTTTGTTGAAAATTTTGGTACTCCAATAAATTAGATTATCAAATTACGAAAAGGAAAAAATTAGATTGTATTTGTAAGGATATTGAGAATGTGGGTTCCTTGTTTAAGTTCAGTTGAAATTCATATATTTATGACTCTTTGAAAATTAGTCAAAAAGTACTACAAAAGGGAGCCATCAGTTATTCTTACCTTAGCCGTGACATGTTTAATGAGTTTCCAAAATCTGCACTTTTTCGAAGTGTAAAATATTTTCTTTGAATTTGAATCTTCTTCATTTCTCCGAACATAAAAAATAAAAATAAATATATTTGTTCATTTTTAAGTCACCGTTAAAACTTGTGCTAGTGAATTGTGATTCTTCAACTTTTGCAAAATTCACATGGTGATGGTCTAACAAGAATTGGAAAGTAAGATACCAATTTTAATGAAGTATTGCTGGAAGGAAATTTCCTTTTGCCTTCTTTTCAAGTTGTTCTGTGATTCCACTCTGGTTCTGTCATTCTCACATGACTAAATGTCCCCCCTCTTGGCTCTTGCATTTAACTCACCTCTCTTCCTTTTTTTCTTTTTGAGTTCTTCTATTGTCACTCCAGTGACTAACAATAAGGCAAAAAAAAACAAAAAAACACAAAATTCAATGTACTTTTTTTTTCACTTTTCTATGCACTCTTTAAGTCTCATTGTCACCCCAATGGTCTGATTTTAGAATTTTCCTTTCTTTTTTGATCTTCCCTTCGGAAACTTTTCACGCTTTGAAAGCGTTCTTTATTGATCGATTAACCAATGCAAAAACAGTACTCCTTCTGTCCCAAGAAGTTTGACCTACTTTTAAATTTCAACATTTTATGTACAATACACAATGTTATTCAAATCTTTTAATTTTTCAAATTTGCTCTTCATTATTTGACTCTAATAAAATAAGAGTTAATCAGGTTTTGAATTTAATTTATTTCCCGGAAAGCGAAAAATCTTGCCGCAAGTGTAATTAGAGAATTTTTCCAAAATTTTAAAACACACTTTAAATTTTAAAACTTTCAATTGTTCTTGTTTTGGTCTCATTGTTTTGATCGTTAAAAGCTTCTCTAGGGCAGAAATGAAATTTACCAACTTTCCTTTGTTGAAAATTTCAAAATGAAAATAGGCCAAATTTTTTGGGACGGAGAGATTATTATCTTTGACTAGCATTAATCGATTCTCTATTCCTCCAATGTTTAAGACTTTGTTCTAACAAGTAGAGACTTTGCTAACATGTGCATTTAGAAGATCTAATTTTAGCATCCCCTTCATCCAACCCTCTTATCTATGCATATAGTATTTCATAGCTTTGCCTAGTCTGGTTCCTTATAGCTTACGGCGTAACTAATTCATCACATTCCACTGAAATTGTTTTGTTATCCTCATCTAACTATTTCATAAATGTTTAAATTTCTTTTGAAGGCTAACCCATTTTTTTTTCCCTAAAACAAAGAAATTTTATTTTGAAATAACTAATGGGCCAAGTGCCTCAACATCGTCAAGAGCAAGGTCAGATAGTCACTCGGACACGGGGTGCCTGCTGTGTATGCTATGCACAAGTGTTTTCAACGATTCGGATTGAAAACAAATTATTTACACAAATAAATTGTTTAAAAGCTGGATTGTCCATCCAAGTAATAAATGACCCCGATTCTATTCTAGTCACTAGGGACAACTCTCTCTCCGGCGCTCCTTCCAAACACCTACCAAATCATTTATTGCCACCAAGTTGACTACCGTACTACATTCGTGTTTAACATGAGAAAAAGAATTTGGGGTTATCCTATTGAATTCACCTAGCATGCCATTTTGTGCCCCAGATCCTTTATGCCCAAAACCTCTGTGTCTCTGTGTCGAAGGGTTTAGGGCCGTTGAATTGTATTTTTTGTTTTTATGTTTTGCAGTAATTTTTTTGGGTGATTCAATAGCCGGAAAATTCATTGTCACAGAGGCACAAGAGTTTTTCGGTACAAAGTATGGGCAAACCGTTTTGCACCTTTATCACGTTAATTGTAGACATTAGGATAATGCCATGTGCTCCTTTCCAATATGAAGCATTTAATCAGCCAATAACTCAAGTAGTAGGAGTAGTTGATTTGGTGTTAAAAGGATTTAAGGTTTGGTGGTGTGAAAGTTTAAAACCCCTCAAAATTAGGAGGAAATTTTGTGTGCCAGAAGTTGCAGTACCCAACGGCGCATCTGAGCTATCCAAACATATTTTGGACTGCCTAAAATAAATTGATCTGAATTGTACAAAACGTGTTTGGACGGCTCAAATTTGCCAATGAATACCACGTGGCGATACTCATCTTGAACACAAAGTTTTCTCCATAATTAGCCTCCAAATCTCCTCCACTACATCTCCAACAAACAGGCTAAACAAAGAGGCAGGAAAAATGGAGGCCTAGATTTCAAGAACTCCCTAAACCAATCAAATTTGAAAACCGAATGGATAGGTACCTCTTCTTATCATTTTATCCGTTCGTTCACACGCTTGAGAAAGAAAAAAAAACCCTTTAATTTTCTAAGATAATGACGAGAAAATTCTTTTATAATCTATTGGATTAACCCCAATCATTGATTACAGTTTCTGTTGACTCTTCTTGATTTCAATTATCCCATTTCAAATCCTCCAAATCTCTTTCTCTCTCTCACTCTCTCTCCCCAATAACCCACTTTCCTAATCTGTCTTTTTCTATTGTAGAAGTAGAACCAAGAAGCAAGAAACAAATATTCCACCAAAGAATAAATAAATAAAAATCCGAACATCGCCATCCCCACCGACACCACAACATCTCTTTGCCTGTCTTTCTTTCGCTTATATTTCAAGACCAACAACAAATTGATCATATATCCCAACCCCACCCCAGATTATCCTTCACATTACAAGAAACCCCACATCAAAATCAGACCCTACCCAGATTCACCATTTCAAGAAACCCACAAGAAAATCAGTTCCATACCAAGATTTTCTACCACATTTCAAGAAACCCACAAGAAAATTCAGTTCCAGAACAATTTTCTTCACCGCATCTCAAGAAACCCACAAGAAAAGCAAACCCAAAAGAAGCAAAAAGAAAAAGAATTCCAGGTTCTGATCAAAACCCACCACCAAGAAGACAAAAAAATACCATCACAAATGAAGCAAATGTCGCACATTGATCACAACATCCCATCAACACCAGGGAAATTCAAGCTGGAGAAATCCTCGTACATTCACAGAATCAGGTGGCACTATTCTTCTCTAGCCAAGCTCACGTTCTGGTCGTTTGTCTTGTTCTTGGGCTTGATTCTAGTCGTCTTCTTCAAATCCCCCTCCTCCTCCTCATCTCCTCTCCCCTCAGATCTCTCCCGCAGGTCCCTCCGTACCTACTCGTGGGGCGGCCAGGCCTGGGAGAAACGGGTCCGGTCCTCCGCCAGAACCCGGTCCCGAAACGGGTTATCAGTCCTTGTTACCGGCGCAGCCGGTTTTGTAGGCACCCACGTCTCCTCGGCCCTCAAACGCCGTGGGGACGGTGTTTTGGGTCTTGACAATTTTAATGATTACTATGACCCGTCGCTCAAGCGAGCCCGTCAGGCTCTGCTTGAGCGATCAGGGGTTTTCATAGTGGAGGGAGATATTAATGATAATGCCCTTTTGAAGAAGCTTTTTGAAGTGGTGGCATTTACCCATGTGATGCATTTGGCAGCTCAAGCTGGTGTGAGGTATGCCATGGAAAACCCTAGCTCTTATGTGCATAGTAACATTGCTGGACTGGTTAGTATTCTTGAAGTGTGTAAATCTGCTAACCCACAACCTGCAATTGTGTGGGCATCATCTAGTTCTGTGTATGGATTAAATACTAAAGTACCCTTCTCGGAAAAAGACCGAACCGACCAACCGGCTAGTCTTTATGCTGCAACTAAGAAGGCTGGTGAAGAAATAGCTCATACTTATAACCATATATATGGACTTTCCCTTACTGGGCTAAGGTTCTTTACCGTTTATGGCCCTTGGGGAAGACCAGATATGGCATATTTCTTTTTCACTAGGGATATATTGAAGGGGAAGTCGATACCTATCTTTGAAGCGGCCAATCATGGCACGGTTGCCCGGGATTTTACCTACATCGATGATATTGTGAAGGGTTGTTTGGCAGCATTGGATACCGCTGAGAAGAGTACTGGCAGTGGGGGGAAGAAGAAGGGGCCTGCTCAATTGAGGGTTTTTAATTTGGGAAATACTTCACCGGTGCCAGTTTCTGATCTTGTGAGTATTTTGGAGAGGCTTTTGAAAGTGAAGGCGAAAAGATTGGTTACGAAGTTGCCACGGAATGGGGACGTGCAATTTACGCACGCCAATATAAGTTCGGCTCTTAGGGAACTTGGGTATAAGCCCACGACAGATCTGCAGACAGGTTTGAAGAAGTTCGTTCGGTGGTATCTCAGTTACTATGATTCTGGAAAGAAAGGTGCTCAGTGATGTGCATTCATTCAAGTGTGTGGTATGACATTTCCAATACTTGTTCATTGTGATTCGTATCAAATTTTCGGATCCTATCTTTGTTCTTTGCCGATGTATCTGTAATGGTGCCATCCGAGGGTATATTCTTCCTTCCACGATGAAGAGGTTTTGGTGGTTGTTGGACAATATATTTGGCCATTCTGGGCTGGCCTGAAGAAATCCAGGGCAATCTTTAAACTTTGCGAATATTATTGTAATTGTAGTAGTCTTATCACTGTAGAATTCATGACCAATAGCGCATTTGCTGATTGGGGACTTGTATAATTTCTTTGGAGTTCCAATAAAATAGCAAACGCTAGTTTTACATTTTCTGGCCCCTTTCTATGTTAATCGATCTACTGCATTGCCTATTTCGTTGTTCTCGCTCACACTGCAGTACTGTGGTTCTGTATTTTGTTTCATGTATGCAGATTCCACAGTTGGTGCTTTGTTTTTCAGAATGTAATTGATGTTCTCCACCAGCCTATCAGATCATTGCTAATACGAAAACATTTCCACTTCCCTCTTCTGGTTTGGTTTCTTGAGTGATGTTTTTCTACATTTGTGAGCAAGGCAATGGAGCAACTGTGTTCAGGTTGAGGAAACCTGTTTCTTTTCGTTTAAAGATTATCGGTTCCCTACTGGTAAGTAGAGATAGTCTACAGATTGTAATCAGCAGTTGTTGAATGTTGATGTTTGTCATATTGGGCATCCCTTATTGTTTTCACTAACTACCAGCTGTCTCAACTGCTTTGACCATGGGTCGTTGCTTATAGTAAAAGGTGGATTTGGTTAAATAGACCATGTATCAAGCTCTATACTATATTGATATATTGCAGTTCACTAAGGGAGCATGTCAGTTTCAGTTCAACGCTCTGTTGTCATTTTAGGTATGATACGACGACTGTTGAGGAGCGAGCTAAGTTCTTATCAATTACCGTAGAAACTGCAATATGAAGTGTGGCGAATTTTCTATCTCCTGGGAGCATATATCTGTGATTCATGTTCACTTGCAAATAAGAACTTAACTTTAAGGCTCCGGAGTCGTTATTTGCAAGTGAACGTACCATACCTCAAATTCTGCATCAAGAAACAAAGGGAGAGAGGGAGAGAGACAGTTGAAATGTTTAGATCTGCTAACCCTTTGTGCTGATCGATGAGGAGGAACAAAGGGGGAGAGGGAGACGATGAGTGAGATCAATGAGAGAGGGAGAAGGAGAGATATGAGGGAGAGAGAGTACCTGAGGACTGAGTTGGAGTCAGGGTTCGAAAGCATGTGACGAAGACGATCACAAGCGTCAGGTAGTGACAGGGACTTCTGGAAATCATTTCCAGGTTCTTTTTTTTATTTTTTGGAAATCATTTTCCACCCCAAAACCATTGATTTTCCGTTGACCGGAAAATAGAAACAAACGGAGCCTAAAAGTTGATGAATCTGAAGCTTTTCCATCAACCTATTTATTGTAGTCTCTTTCAAATGTATGGGTCTGAGGTGGGATTTAAATTTGTCATGATGAGGATTTATGCTACCGGTTAAGTGTACAAACTAGGAACTGAAGTGTTTCATACTTGCGTTATATGTACAGTTGATTTGTAGAGTATATTGCAGTTGAATTTCAACATGGCATCTTAAAATGTTGAATGTTCCAAAGCTGGTCAGATTCTGGCTTTTCTTTTTGTGGCACCCGGCTTATGAACTTCTTTTTGTAACTTCTATTGCATAAGTATTGTATTCTTGCAGTGATTGAGAAGTTTAAAAATGAAGTATTGGTTAGTACACATGTTTGAAATATGGTCAATGAACTTGTCTCGGTATACAAGTCTCCTTTCGGGAAAGAAGGCATGTAGTCGCATGTAAAAAACTAAAAAAATGCTCATAAGTTGCACTGTATTTTGAAAACCTCTAAGCGACTCTTATAAGCACGGAGAATAACGCTTTAATGTTGAGTTTGATGCTTTAATAGTTATGTTATGTAAAGAGAGGATTTTCATTTCGAGGACGAAACTTGGGGGAGAGGTGAAAATATTGTCCTCAAATCTTATTTTCTTGTTTTAGGTGGGTTGCTTAGTATAACTCCCCCATAGAGTTGAGGCTCTCACCAACTTGCCTACCCCTCTCCAGTGAAGGATGTGTAATTTGACACTAGAACCAATTCAACTAGGGACCCAGAGTGAAATTTTCACAAGTTCATTTATGAGTTAAAGCATCATTTTCCTATGGTTAATCATGGCTTAATAAAAGGACAAAAATAGGAATGAAGCCAGAATCCTGACTCAGAGGTGGCAGTCATGGCACCCATAAACACTATTCTCCTTCCCTACATCCCACAAAGATAGTCTGTTATAAAATGACGTGTAATTTTTGGATAAATTTTAATTAGTTCTTTAGTTAGTGTCAAGAAATGTAATAAATCATGCACGGAAAGATCAAGGTTATGGACGGCATCAACCACATCTTCGCTATAATCGCTATCGTAAAAATCAACATAATCCTACAGGCACCAGACCTTTGAAGACTCCGAATCCATCGAAAACATTCACTGGAAGCAATGCCAAATACATCAAAAGGGATGGAGAGAAACAATGCTGAAGAGGTTATCAAAGAATAAAATGATATTAGGGCACCACTAAACCTTATAGTAAGTAATGGCCTCACAGGCTCAGGCTGCTACAAGTACAACGAACAGTGAACTACCAGCTAGTTAAGCGTTACAGAACTTGAAGCAGACCCTGAGCAATAAACTGTACAAAATTGAATTCAAAAATCATACTTTGTTCTCCCACTCTGTAAGATGAGGCATAACATATCCGAAATGTCAGAGGAAGATGAATTCAAGAAGTTCCAAGACTCGAGCATAAGACGTTTCCTTGACCCCTTAAAATGAACAACCTGCAAACCCAATTGAAAGCCAGATCAATGGGACTAAAGCGTTAGTCAATTAACAAAAAATGGAAGACTAATGTGGCAGATTTCTGATCCTTTAAGAGAGGTTATTTGTACTCGGGGTTTGAATCCCTCTCTTTATGTTTGTTTATATGACTTGATATTTTAGTTATCCTTCGAATTTAGCCAATCCCACTTCTTTTCTCTAGTTAAACGTGACAAATAGATAACACCATTAAAATTTTGAAAATTCAAGCAAGGAAAATGAATTTGTGCAATGCCAATGCTCTGGATGCTGAATGAAAGAAGCATGGCAATGTGCACATAAATCAAAATGATTATTGAGTCTGCCCTCTTTGATGCCTTTTGGCTTTCATTTGAGGGCATGATTCTTCAACAAACGCGACGGTATAGGGGGACCACTGTTTCAGTGGTATTCTGTGAGCAACCACTTTGTGCATTCATTGCCAAAAGTTAGGTCTGTCTCCAATCCATCTGTTTCAGTGGTATTCTGGGAATAGCCACTTTGTGCATTTATTGCCAAAGGTTAGGTCTGTCTCCTATCCATCCCCCGCCCATACCCCCAATTATTGGGGACTTAATGGGTTTTGTTATTGTTGTTGAAGCAAGGAAAATGAAAAAAAAAAACTAATAACTCACCGAGGACTTGGATTGTGGGGGAATTTGAAAAGGGATGAAAAGGGTTATTCAAGTACATTCAACTTATTTCCTATGTTTTCTCCTCTCTCGTCATTCACCATGATTAATCCCTGGACAATTTCGATATCCAAAACCACTTGTACAAAGTCACAAGACCTCCCAGATTTGTAGTGACGAAAAATTCAATTTAGTAACTAGAGGGTACCTTCACATCCAAGGGCATCCCATGAAATTGACCTGCACCTTCTGGTGGTGTCCAGTTGTAAATAGCACATGGTAAAAAAAGAACTGAAGCACCCCCAATCTCCTCGAGAAACGCTAGTGGTTTAGTAAACCTTTTTGCATCAAAGGAAGGACGCGATTTTACAACCCAGGCAAGAGCCAGTTGGTCACCAAGCATTCGAGAAGCCTTCATGTACTTGGAGCTGTATACTTTCAAAACTTCTTGCAAGAAAACCATCCCCCTGCATCCATATTCAAACCACAATCGCTTCAGAAAGAAATCAACATTTTATAATGTTGCGGATAATTCCCAAAAAGTAAGAAAATCAAGAGGGATGTTTCTAGCAGAGAAGTTGTTGAGACAGATTTTGTTTATGTTCCATTCAACACCAGCAAATGGAAACATTAAAATCCAAAGCTTCACTCCCTTCATGTTTTTTATCCAAAAAACAGCACACAGACAAAAAGCAAAATGAATTCCTGATTCACGCACCTTCGAATTCCATCAGGGGTGCCCCTCACAGCTATAAATCCTGAATTTAGAGGCTGATCTTTATTGTTGCGGAAAGTGAGAGCCAGATGAAAATTTGGGTAGTTACTAAAAATCTGTCCTAGGTCATCAACTACTGCCACATCTGAATCGGTAAATATGTAATGAGTAATATGACCCGGCTGCTGAGAATGCTCTTCAAGCCTTGTTTCCAGAAAGGCCTGCCATGGAGAGACCAAGTTCCATCAATGAAATAAGCACATTTCTGCAAAAAGAGAAGAAGAAAGTGGGGAGCTGGACATATACAGTTTTGCTAGTGTTTGCATTAGTGAACTACGTTTTTGGAGAAATGTAGCCCTCTTAACGCTATTAAACACACGACAACTAATACAACATGGCTCGTCATTTAAACCAGTAAATTATTCAAGAGTTCTCAGGTTTTAATGTAGTGGAAAAAGAGTCAAAATAGGAAAATTTTTAAGGAGATCTTCAAATACAAGCGCAATGCCACAGCAGTATTCCAATTTACAAGAAAGAAAGCTGTTGCACAAAAGGTGTAGCTAAAATGAATAGAAATGTATAAATACCAAATATCAACGAATGCTTTCTTACAATGTAAGACCTGATTCTTTGAAGCATCAACATGTCTCGCGAATATTCACCTTGAATCGGATATACAGTGACCCTACTTCTGTGCACTGGAAGCTTAGATGCTGGGTCTGTAAGAATTATAACGTTGCTTTGGGTCATCGTCATCTGTCAACGTAGGTGCATTAAGCACATCATAATACGGCACCACATTATGACCTTTTTTTTGCCAAGAAAACATCGTTGAGTTGGCTACCAAATTAAACACCAACATAATCTATTATAAATGTAGACATCAACAATATGAACCGAAGACTCCTTTGTTAAAAATGTTTCTGACTAAAAAATGTCTAACCCGTGCATTGATAGGTTTTCTTTAAACACCTCATCACGAATTACCTGGATGAAGTTAATAAAGACATCCAAAATGGCCATTGATCTCTCCAATTTATTATATGAAATGTTTCCAACAGTAACCATGTCTTTTGATTCAACATTGATTGTCCTATCAGTGGAGGTACTGTAAGCGGTGAAAACCGTGACAAAGGCAACATTCTCTCGAAAACTGGAAGTGCCAGCAGAAGCTGAAAAATGAGTCTTGTTAAGAGCTTTGCTACCTGCAACAGATTCGAAACAAAAGACGTACAAAAGATCACAGATATGCATCATGGAGTTGAATGATACAAGAAAGGGAGACATGCAATATTTGAGGGTGAATAAACGTCGACTGTTGAGCAGCATCCGGAAAAAGGTGCAACAGCAGAGCACTAATGTTAGAATCTACAGTTCATTCGTTAGAAATCATCTAGCCAAATGTAGAACCTATTAGCTATATCTAGTGCACATTAAGGAAAAACAGCCCAACAAGATGAAAGATTGGCTTGTAGGGGCATATTCTGCATGAAGCAAGATGAAACCATGCGAAAATAATATACTGCTTCAAGATTAAGTTATTCCAAGAAAGAATGGAAAGTCTTGCTGGACTTAATCAAATTCATTCCTTCGAAAGGAGATAGCTAAAACCTTGGCATTGCAGACGGTCATGCAAACCTTCGCCAGCAGCAGGCCCAAGAACAAGATGATCAAACTTCTTATGCTTTTTGGGCAGACCTTCCACTTTTGAAGTTTGGTGCAATTCCAAAACTGAGAAATACAGAACATATTTTGTGTCGCCCATTAGGACTTAGCTAAAAAAACAATGAGATAGTTATCATGTTATTAGAGCAAGAAGGGAACAATCACCAGAAAAGATATGGGGAAGGAAAAAAATGACTGGAAGGCACAAAAGGAATCGGCGCCATCCACTGCATACTCTCATCTATATAGTCTCTTGCGTACGACCAGCCAATTAGCAGCACTTGCAGAAACAAAACTACAAAACTAAAGCCATAATGCAATGTATCAGTTTATTATTCACGGTAGTACCAAAGTGTTATCCTATATCTCGGCTGCTGCACATAGGGAAACCGGCATCATGCATTTTACTAAAAGATTTGCAACTAAATCATCGATTCATATCATGTCTGACAAAGATTGCAGTTGTAGAAGCTCTCACAATCCAAGCATGAAATCAGCTATGCACAAACAAAATTACCACAAAACGCTATGCCACAAGAACTTATAAATAGATATGGACTATGTTAAATGGGTCACAAAAATAGCACCTTGGACCAGGGGCAGACGGACACAGGATTTATCATTAGGGGGATCAAGATTCTACAATATTTAGTTCCTTCGTTTCATTTTGATGGTCCCTATGAAGTTACATGCAAATTTTCAGATAACACATTAAAGTATTTTGTACATGCAAAATTTGTACAGGATTTATCACTAGGAGTGTGTTAAAATGGTGGAATCACAAAAAAAGAAAAAATCAAGAGAGATTTGGTGAATTATTTGGGTAATGTTGTAAATATTTCTAGCACATTTGGGGCAAGTGAATTATTTGTGTGGCAAGGATCACAACGTAAAGACAAAAAGATATACTCCTGTGGGGCAAAATTACAAAAATAACCAAAAAATAATATACATATCCCAGGGAGAATTTCCGGCTCTGAGGGGTCGGCTGCCCCACCCTTGCCCCTACATGGGGCCGCCTCTGCCTTGGACTATTTTGAATTAATCTCACCAAAGAAATAGAACTGGTCCCTTCTAATTTTTTGCTGTAAATTATGTAGGATTTGGATCCAGCACAGATAGAATATCAGTATAATATAGCAAATGTTAGCTACTAATTCTGTTTTTTATTTTTATTTTTGTCAAAGGGAAGGAGAATACAAGTATGAATTACATCAAACTGGAAACGAAGTCCATAATCACCCAACCCGACTAAAGCCCCACTAGTATTTCTGTTAACCCAAGCAAGAAAGAAATACTACAAAGCAAAATCACCATTCAACAGTCACTGAGAAGTTGCTGGAAAATCGAAACGTGTCTTCCCCGATGAAACCCAAATCACAATTTCAATTATCTACGCATTCAATGATCGAAATAGCAGACACCAAACTAAAAGAACAGTTTCCCCCTTTTTTCCCAGTAACTTTTCCCAAATTTGACCAATAATTGAACTTGGAGAGAGAGAGAGAGAGAGAGAGAGAGAGAGAGCATACCCGCCCTTGTTCGTTGCTGCTCGTGTAGATCAGTTCTAGATTGTATTCTTGTTTTCGGAACTGCCTGTGTTTTGCTTTCTGAAGAAACCAATGTTTAAACTTTTTTTTAATTGACAAGTAGATTTTGCATTTTAGGACTTGTAATGTTTTACTGTGTTTGGAAGTTAGGGAAATAAATATTCCCTCCTCCGTCCCTAATTTTTTACTTTTTTGAAATTACGTGTTATTTTAAATTATTTATATCTTTTTATGTGATTTTAAAAACTTTATTTAATAGAACTAATTAAAATTTATCAAACAAGATTCGTATTGAATATTTTTGACATTTACATGAAAAGATATAGGTATTTGAAAATGACACACTGTCCACAAAGTGTCAAAAGTTTAGGGCCGGAGGGAGTAGAAAAGAAGGGAAAATAATTAAAAAGAAATTTAGAGAAAAATTGAAGAGAAAATTAGAAGAAAGTTATGTAGGAATTTGAATATTTTATTTCCTCTTTTTGTAGAACCAAACAAAGGAAGCAAATTTTTTTAAATTTTCTCTCCCTTACTCTTTCTTTCCCCAAGAACCAAACAGACAAACATGTGAAAAATCCACTCAAAGAAAATCCTATTCTCCCTTGAAATGTTTAGATTTTTAACTGAAATTTTGAATTCAAATTTTATTCGGAAACTGGAAAAATACCAGAAATAGAAATTAACAGTAAAGCTACAATAATCTCATAAATCACCACAAATTTCATCACATATTAAGCTACACCGCACAAGTTGGTTATATGATAACGGGGCAAGTTGCTCGAGTTCCAACTCGTTTAGGCTCGTTCAATTTTTTGGATAAAGAAGCCCGGTCAATTTGATTCTTAAAAAATTCAAATTACTCAAGATTGGCTCATGATTGAACCGATTAAAACTCTTCTTAAAAGTATGTTTTCCTTTTAGTTTTTTTCTTTTGAAATCTTAATTGATTTGATGTTGTTCTATCAACAACAACATCGACTCGAACCTAAAATAACATCAACCCGAGCCTAAAATCTGTTAGGGCCATTATGTTTCCTTCGCGACTACATGATATAGAGTCATGACTCGACTACTAGCTTGGCTTGACAATAATGTGACGCGACCTTTTTAAACTTCTCCATTTACATTGAAATCTATTTTACAGCTACAAAGAACTAAAAAGTAGAGATGCCTCAAAATCACTTGGCATTAAGGCATGTTAAATTGATATCGCCATACGCCATTACTACTCCCGATAAAGGAACTTGATCGTTCAAATTTGGTTTGAAAACTTAAGAGAGCTTTTGAAAAATTTTAAGCTTGACCTATCACGAGGCTAGCTGATCTCACACCAAAAAGCAATTTCGAGCAGACCACGTACTTCAAAGACTCCAGGAGCCAAAAATATATACGGATCAAGGGATATGAAAATGGGCAAAATTGTTAGAACAACAAAAAGAGAATCCCCAAAAGGTGCAAGACTACAAGTAGCTTAAGCAGAACGTATACAGATCTACATAGGCAGGCTTCAGGGGGCCGAGCCGCAGAGGTAATAAACATAAATTACAGCCCGCCATTTGGGCGGGCATGCCATGATTTTGAACTGAAAGAAAGCTGCTGAATCTCATAAACATGGAATGACCCACGTGAGGTCCCAAAAAATTGGAGAAATAAACACAATAGAGATGATGCAGGCTTAAAAGGGTATGGGTCGTCTCTGTGGCCATGATTCTATCTTTTCAAAGTACTTCACAGGAACAACACCGTCAAAACCTTCAGTCAAGATCACCTTGTTGTCTGAAATATAGAACTTCATTCCCTCTGAAACCAAATAACGGAAAGTGAAACAGACGAAAGGGGTTTCAAGCTTCCTCTGCGCTACCACGGAAAGCTGGCACTAAAACAAAATATGTCTTCCATTTTCTCAATTACAAAAGATCCAATTCATTTAAAGTTTACTGAATGTACCTTCCATAGCTTTTCTTACATCGAGAAAGATCAAAACATTGATGTTGCCTCTCATACCTGGAAGTTGACAAGTAATGTCAATAGCCAGAAACCAATAAAATCATATTAGTTACTACTGGATGCCTGTCTTCGTTTAAATATACCCAAAGTCTCCCCCTATAAAAGAAAAATGAAAAGAAATAGAGCAAGATGGCACGAGAGGCATCATAAGATACTCTAAAGATTTTTTATTTTTTTTACTTTTTTTTTTTTGGGGGGGGGAGGGGGGAACGATCTCATGTTTATGTAGAAAAAGTAATTTGGATTATGAGACTTGGAAAGATCCCTTTAGAGTTCAAACACTTACCGCTAATTACTTTACCATCTGTTGGCAAGCCACGAGAGAAATGAACGTGCAGCCTTTCCATTCGTTTGAGACCTTGCTCCAAGATTGAGTCTAAAAACTTCTTATAGGTCCCATGCACACACACTGCCCATCACCAAGGGAAAATACAAATGAACCCAAAGAAAGAAGAGGAAATAACATCATTCCCAACCAAACAATTAATGTATAGCATTAATACTATCCTCACCAGGTACTTCTTCAGCTGAGACAATCGGTTTCAATAAACTTTCAGTTTTGACAGTCTGCCAAGCACATACAAGCATAAGAATGGTTGGAACATACAGCCCAGTTACTTGAGTCTTGCTCAACCCCAACATCACATTCCAATTAGTTCAATAAGAGAACTTCTCTAGGCACTGGTAAATGGATACGAAAATTAAACTGAGCTAATGACATAGTTAACTTGGGATATGCGCAGGCACACAAGTTATAGAGCATTTCAATTCTAGGTTGAATCATAAATTTGAAAGCTGAAACTTCCTCGTTATATATTCCAGATTCAGACCTGAATTAACGCCAAGAAATTGTTAAACACTAAAGATAGGGCCTATCAAAATACATGTTCATCAAACCATAAATGTTTCAAAGCTTCCATGATTCACATCTTACCCACTTTTCATTAGAACTTCAAGAATTACTGTTATTCTCGCCACTATTTGCGGTTTAGAAAGTCATTGTGCATCCTTCAATCCAAATCCAAACATCCCCAACAAAAAATTGCTAGACTTGAGACCACAACTTTGAAGGAAAAGCTATGAACCAATTTAACTTATGCATTCCTCCAAACATAATCAGGGGAATTGGAACAACTTAAGTGAACCAACAAGACCAAGTTGAGTAGCTTGATATAATGGAGCCCTTGGAAACCAACTAATTTGCCAATAAGTAATAATAACTGTGTATCAACATCAATTCTAGAACTTTTGAAGATGGAAATAGAAGATAATGTTCCAGCCAAATTTCAAATAGGCACATCCTATGCGAAAGGAACACATTTAACTTTCTATACAAATTAATGTATTGTCTTTCTTTCTCCATGATTAATCCACTCACTCAGCAACACTTTTCTCGTGTACCCACATCAATGGACAATGAACTGCTTGATTTCATATGTTTCAGGCTACCACCCTCATCCACCAATATTGACATATCTAGAAATTAGGCATTAAGATCAGGATTTGAAATTTCTTCTACCTTGAAGAAGCTTGCAATCTGATGATTGACCAGGGTAATACGAGCCGGACAACCAATATTGGATGTGTGGTACATGGACACCACCCTTAAGTTGAAGTGTTGTGTATTTATCATTTCAAGGTTCATAATAGTCAGATAGTGTTTTTCACATAGTTTTGCTAATTCCACAAGAAAAGTAGTAACTATTTGGCACTTCAATGGCATCAAACACAATAAGTTATGACAAGTGACGAAAAAAGACAACCAAGCAAGCTAAAAGCTATGAAGCATGGATACTCAGAAAGTAGATGTGTATGGGTATCGGATACTGATAGGCGACCGATACACCCCAATACGTATCGGATACGGCAAATACGTATCCTGTCTTAAATTAAATCATTTTAATTTCACATGTGTATCAGACATGCTAGTGATGCGCAGCGGATGCAGTGGGATACATTACAATTTACAGGATACGCGGGGGTTAAAATGAAGTGTTTTAAAGAATCGATTTAAAACTAAAGGAAAAAGGGTATTAATAGAGTAAACATAAAACATATAATAGAAACACTAGTAAATTACGACTAAAAGGATTGGGATCAATAACCTGCAAGGCTTGAAGGCTGAACCACAACCGGTCAACAACTCCAAACCCTAGATCGCAATTCCACATCATCACTTGGAGGTACCTCCCTCCCTCCCTCTCGATTGGTCTGGACTCTCTCCCTCTCTATTTCTTACTCTCCCTTTTTTACTTTACATGTGAGATACAAAGACTGATATAACTCCTCTTTGGAATTATGTTACTAAGTCATTAATTGAAAGAAATGGGAGGTGGAGGTGGAAACATCAAGTTTAATGTCACTATTGTCAATGTGAATATAGGGGGTTCATACTTTAGAGTCAAGGCATATATCTCGACAATTACTCGTAATGGACTCAGAGTATGTCCCAAAGTGACTCCTCAAAACCAACCTGAAATCAAAAGGGAAGTCGAAGAAACTGAGAACAAGGTGAAGATGAACAGGCCTAAAAAGGGGGACACAAATGAAGGCAAAGGGGGTGAAATCGAAGTTGATAATTGAAGGCTACCGTTGATATAAGAGGAAAACTGGTAATTAATAGAAATTTTCACTTTTGTTTTGGACTTTAGGAAAGATCGCTGGATGCTTCGTATTAGTTTTGCTATCGATCTCTTTGATTGAAATGACTTTTGACATGGACGTGCACTTCATGCTTGGTGTAGGCAATTCAACTACTCTTTTTATTTGTTTTGGCTTCATTTTTTATGGCTAGTTGTAGACTAATAATTATAAAAAAAAATGTATAATTTACACAGCCGTATCCCTGTCATACCCGTATCCTATTTTTGTGAGTTTTACCGTAGTGTCACATCCATAACGCACGTCAGGCTAAAAGCAACAGAAAAATGCACACTTCTCAATAGATTTTCTCAGTATTTCCTTTCTATATCTTAAGCTTCAGCCTTTCAATATCTAGAGGATAGATTACCATTATTGTGTGCCCTTGGTTTGCACGTATCAAAAGCTCACCATTTTCTTCCAGCAGGCTGAACCGCTGCTTATTGTCCCTTTTGACAGCCTTCAGAATTGCATTATGCAAAACAGAGTCATTTTCAGAAATGTTAAGGAACATTCCAATTTTCTATTGACATATAGGGCATCAAACAAAAAATCAAAAGATATCAACGAACAGATAAGTGCTGCCATAATGAGGTATATGCATAACCTACCTCCCTAATATCATCAATCGTATGATCTCTGAGTGGAATATCCGCAAATGTTTTCATATTCAGCTTCAATACATCTTGAACCTTGACATACCCATCACTTCTCATATTCAAGTTCAACTCTGTAGCCATATGTCGCAAAATACGTGTCCTGCAAATATCACAGATGAAAAATCAAGCTGTGTGGTTATTATACACTTGGTACCAGTCTTCTATTTTGGCTAAACTCACATTCAATTAAATTTTGAACACAAATAAGCATGCCCGCATTATGTTTCTTAATCCATTAAACAACATATTCCACTCAGCCAAGGTTCGCACCTCGGCTCAAGTAAGACCTTCCTACCCTTTCCTCTTCCTTTCGAGTAACAACAGAAATCCAAACCAAGTAGTATACAGATTACAAAAGTGAAGTTTCAAATTACAAAAATTCCAAAGTGCAGCCATTCGACGATATGTGCTTCATGTATTTAATCCCAACTTGGGGAACAAATTCAGCTTATTAGCAGAATTCATAAGAGAAATAAACATCAGGACCCATTTGTAGCTTTCCAAATGCCTTTATTGTCTCCTTTCACTATATATTCATCACCCAAAAATACTTTTCCAAAAAAAAAACTTAAACTTTTCAACAATTCGAAATAAAGCAATGCACAAAGGCATTCAAATTGATCCTAATTCCTAAAAACAATTTCCAGGTACCATTATTGAAGCACCAGACAAAACCTAATTCATTAGAAACAATATTAAAGAAGAAGCAATTGCACTTACATCAGCCTTCCTAGACTGTCAATTTTATCATGTCCAGCACTTCCACCACCTCTGCCGCTGCCACGGCCTCTCGACCTCCCACGGCTGTCTCTCTCATCCAATCCCCTGCCTCTGCCCCCACTGCCACAAACCCCAACGCAAAAGCACAATTAAAGTCGCAATTTTTATTTGTAAAAAAAAAAAACGAAAAAGATAATAAAGATTTTGTACCTTCGACCAGAATGAGAGGAAGTAGATGAAGAAGAGCTCCTGTTGGTGGTGTTATCCGGTATAGATAGGCCACGAAACTTGTTGGTGAGGTCATCCATTATGGCTAGGGCACGAAACCTGGTGAGCAGATATGATGATGAAGAGGAAGTGATAGGGACAGGAGGTAGAGAAACAGGGCAGCAGCGCAAAAATTGTAAGCCTCCGCCGGTTGCCGCAGCCCACATTGGCCGTGAGTTCGGTGGTGTTGGTTTGGGATATTCCCGCTAATGTAGATGGGATGAAGTGTTATGGATCAATCAAACAAACACACCACACGCACAAACAAGCCGAAACAAAGAACACAAGCGATTTTATGTGGTTCCCCAAAATCGGGTACGTCCACGGGAGATAGAACACTTTTCACTATGAACAAGAGATTTACAACGGAGGAGATACTCTCACAATCACAAACAACTCTCTCTTGTTCACACATACAAATTTTTCTCTCCACTCTCAGACACACAGTACACTGCCATGACTCTCTCTCTCTCTCTCTCTCTCTCTCTCTCTCACACACACACACACACACACACACACACACTTTTCTTATATATACGGCGCTCACTTGCACTGCTCATTTATACTTGAATGGCAGAACAAAAGAAGCACAAAAGACTATTTGGAATTCCCGCAGCAACAAATTGTAACCTTGGAACTCCATATATGCATGCTGGCATTAACCCCTCTCCCAAAGCCAATGCAAGCCAATAATTACTCCACCGAACTACTCCAATTTTAAAGCCAAATTAAACCATTTTATCACCACCAAAATAAATAATCAACTTCACCGAAACCAAACTCACTTTCAATGCAAAACTAATTATGCCATTAAGAAATTTCTTTTTCTCATTTAACTTGGGAAAACCCAACATGAAGGAGAATAGAAATATCTATTCACTACATAGAAAAGTGGGAAAATTTTGAAAAAGCCCCTGAATTTTCTGAAAATTCGCAAAAAAACACCTGGATTTCAGCCGTCAACAAAATCACACCCGAATTTTATATTCCATCAACAAAAAAACCCCTACCGTCCCATTCCGTCATGTTTTTAACTGAGGAGACCTAACAAATGGACTTAATAGTGGGTTTGGACGTTGAGATTCCGTTAAGTGCCTAAAATGACGTGGTTTAGGATGGAACTTTAAAAAAAAAAAATCCTCTCTCTCTCTCTCTCTCTCTCTCTCTCTCTCTCTCTCTCTCTCTCTCTCTCTCTCTCTCTCTCTCTCCTATTGAAAAGGCAAAAGACAGAGCACCCTCTCTCTCTCCAATTGTATACCAAAATTGCACTGGACAAACAAAAAAAATTCAGCTTTTTTTAGTATTGCCATTTCCGGGTATGCTCTTCTCCAAATTTGAACCATATTTCATCAAATCATTTCACCAGAAGCTGAAAGGAGGTTGAAAAATCACAAACCCCATAAAAATTGCGGCATGATAAACCAAATTTGAAAGAGCAAAACTACACCGGGGAAACGAAAAAAATTCCAACTCGTTGGGTATTTTCTTTTCTTGAGTATATTTTTCTCCAAATTCGATCCATATTTTTAAAATAACTTTACCAGGAGCTGAAATAAGGTTGATGAAAATCAGTAAGGATAAGAAAATTCTACATGACTACACGGACGGGAAAAAAAAAAAAACTGACTACTCCCAATTTCCCAAACACAGCCTTTTTAGCTAAAGGTTTAAACTTTATTTTTTTAAAATTCAATAAAAAAAAAAAAAAAACTGCATGTACTCTTAAAAATACAAGGCGGAATTAGATCTATATCGTGAATTTGAACAAATCGATCAGAAATCTAGGGCTGAGATTTTCACCTTCGGAAATGGCACTCTGTATCTCGGCGCACTTGACGGCGACGTCGTGGTTTTGACACCGTCCTCTTCTTCAATCAGGTATTCGTTGTACCCGTTCTTGTTGTTCGGGCAATATGCAAACCTTGTAATGTTCGTGTTCTTGATTTCTGTTGTTTCTTGCTCTTCAGCACTCTGAATGAAACCAGAGATTTGCCCTGCAACTCCTAATGGGTCTCAACTTGGATGGGTAATCTCCAATGGATCTTGGTGAATTAGGGCTAGCGGCGGTGGTTCGTGTGCAGTCCTGGGTCACCCACAAACGATTCAAACCATTGATTATTTTGATATATATTTTTTATAGTTAATTCTGAAAATTTCAACTCAATCAAATGCATGTAATGCCTCCTTTGGCTACAAAAAACTATTTTGGTTTTTTCACCCAAAGGAGGCCTAAGTGCTCAATCCAATTGTTTAAGGTTTCATTCATATTATAGGATCTAAAACTTTGAATAAAAAATTGGACGATTCAATCAAACGCTTTACATGTATTGATTGAGTTGAAAATTTTCAAACTAGCTTAAAAAATTATTAAAAAAATAATAAACGGTTTAGATTGTCATTGGCATATCATAGACCACATTTTAAAAAAACTTATCTTGGTGCGCAACCAAAATGGGGTGGTAGAGCTATTAAGAGTTAACCATTGTTGACTCCTCTTGTAAAAAACAATAACAGAATGGTACGATAGGTTTTTTTTGTTGTTGATGGAATGTAAAGTTCGGGTGTAGTTTTGTTAACGATTGATGAAGTCCATGTGTTTTTTTGCAAATTTTTAGAAAGTTCAAGGGCCTTTTTGAATTTTTGCCTAGAAAAGTAATAGGCGTAGAATTGTTGCAAAACAAAATTCCAACACAGCTTTTCGACTTTATACCCGGTGTGAAGTGCGTGTGGCCAGGTTGTTAATAAAATCAGAAATGCCGTGGGGGTAGCGTCTGGGGAGAAGAAAACCAGGTAACCTTGCCTCTATGATTCCGTCCGTCTTCAGTTACGGACAATCTGGATTTGGTTCGGTCAATCCGGACAATCTGCGTAGATTCTTCTTACCGGCAATTTCCAGAAATTCAGAAAAAACGAGAGAGAGAGAGAGAGAGAGAGTGAGAGAGGATAGGAGTACCGAGAGAGAGTGAGAGAGGAGTACCGAGAGAGAGAGAGAGGTCGCCGCCGGAGATGGGTGCCGCTGCCGGAGGAGTTCTAGAGTCGCCGGATTTGGATTCTGGAATCTGGAGTCGCCATCCCTTTGGGCGATGAGAAATTGGAAAAAAAATCACTGTGAAGAAGACAAAGACAGCTGGCCATTTCACCCTATTGTTTTTTCATTAAATCACACTCAAAGCCCCTAAGATTGTTGACATTTGCACTGAAAGCAAATAGGTAGTGATATTTTATTTTATTTTTTTATAGTTAAAATGGATATTACATTTTGTTTTACTTTATTAATTTTTGTAAGGATAAAATATGCTCTAAAAAAATATATTTTTGTATGAAATATGCTATAAAAAATATATTTTTGTATGAAATATGCTATAAAATATATATTTATAATCATATATAATAGGAATAGCGCTAAATTCGAAACGGTACCGGTATTGCACCGGTACCGGTACCGTACCGTACCAGTAGGGAAACCGGTACCTTAGCCGGTACGAGATTCAGAACCTTGGTGTGAGCTCCATCGACCATATTGGACACTAATTGTTATACCTTTATCATTTGTGTACTACATATACGGTGAGAGAAAGTAAACGAGAGAGACGGGTGGAGATGGGTTTTTAGGCATTAGTGTCTTATGGTATGGTGTCACTTGCTCACAAAAACGCATGTTGGAGATGTGTTTTTAGGTGATATCGTTTTATCATGTAGCATCACTTGGTTCACCTAAATGGGATAGGTTTTAGACGCGAGCATCTTATCACTCGACGCCACTTGCTTCACAAAAGACGCGTGTTGGAGATTGGATTTTAAGAGGTAACGTCTTATCATATAGCATTACTTGCTTAGTCTAACGTCTTTTTCGAGATGGGCTTGGGAGAAAAAAAAATTCACGAAAGGACGTGGACGGTGGATTTTAATGGAACCACCTAAAGCGGTCGAAATGATTGAGCAAGTAACGCTATATGACAATACTCCTAAAAACCCATCTCCAACATGCATTTCTATGAGCCAAGTGACGCTACTTGGTTCACAGGAACAGGATGGGTTTTAGGCGCGAGCGTGAGGGAAAAACTCACGAAAGGTCATGGACAGTGGATGTTAATGGAACCATCTAAAAGGGTCGAAATGAAAGGTAAACAGACCCCAGGTACTTAGACGTAATTTTAACGAAACCCAAACAAAACCCTAGCCTCCTCTGGCTCAATTCCGATTCTAGGGTTTGTGTGTCTGGCATAAACAGAGGAGCTCAGCCAACCAGAGCGGCACAGCTGCAACATTTCACAACGCCGGCAACATGGGTCGTATGCACAGTCGAGGGTTGGCTACTCTCTCTCTCTCTCTCTGACTTCATTCACGCGAGATATAAGTATATGCATATATGTACATATGTGTGTGAGTAGGAACTATATGGATATTGATTGGTGTCTTTGGTTTTTGGGCATTTTTATAGTAAGGGTATATCAGCTTCAGCTCTGCCGTACAAGAGGACCTCACCGAGTTGGCTGAAGATCTCTTCTCAGGATGTAAGGAACCTTAAATCCTCTCATTCTAAACACATTTCTATATCTTTCTGTGTGATTCACCCAAGTCCATTTATGTGTTTGTTTGGTTTTGAATTCGTATTTCCGATATTGACCTGATGTAGTTGCTTGGTGTTCTTCTAGTTTGATTTTAGTCTCTGCCTTCCTAGTTTAGTGATGGTTTTTGGTGGCTCAGAGTGTCTCAGAATAGTGCCTTAGCATCTTGTGTTTTATGTTTAGACTTGGGTATTATACAATATTGGTGTTTCTTGTCGATCGACCATCGAAAAAATGGCTAGAATTGACTCCCCCATAATGGAAAGGAATTTCCACACACCACGACAACACCCATACCTTCGCCTTGATTTCTGTGTTGTGGAAGGAAGTGAGGCAGTTTGGGATCATGGGTGACGTCGGCTGATGCGAGCACAAATATTTAAGGTTAACAAAGAGTTCGCCCCTGATATTAGGATTAGGAGTCAGTTGAGTCTCATGAATCTTAAGAATTCTAAGCCCTATGACTCCCAATTTCTATGGCAATCCTTTTCCGGATGATGAAGATTGGTTCAAATGCATTATGGGGCGATACCACTTGAAATAAGTTTTTTGCATTTTGCAGTTTCATGGGCAAATTGATACCCATTCGGGATGAATCCATGTAAATTTGGTTCAAAACTTCGAGCTGAACTGTATGATTGTTTGGTTCCAAAAACTTCATGTTTCTTTTGCTTAGTTCTTGGTTGCAATATACTGGACTTCTTTGACTTTCTTATATTGGAGTTGAACCTAGCCTTCTAACCTGTTTT
This sequence comes from Vaccinium macrocarpon, assembly GCA_022606695.1. Taxonomy (NCBI): domain Eukaryota; kingdom Viridiplantae; phylum Streptophyta; class Magnoliopsida; order Ericales; family Ericaceae; genus Vaccinium; species Vaccinium macrocarpon. Next base: position 3,566,884 of record CM040176.1, on the reverse strand, counting down.
ATGTACTGGCTTCCTTGTTCTCTCTCTTAAGTGGTTCAACAATGATGGTCTTATCCCATGGTATATTGGATTTCCTCTTTTTTAACAATTAGCACTTGTATCCCTCAAAACAGGGCGCCCATGCCTAGTTTTTAGAAAGTTCCAATTCATTATTTCCCCCCAAGAAGCAGGAACATGAACAAGCCTGTTATAAACAGTCACTGTCCATTTCACCATTAAGCATGTTATTTCTACTGTGTTCTTTTCAACTCCTATTTCTTATCTTCTTCTTTGAATTCACTGAAACAAACTTGAATGAAGTTCTTACTTGGACAGAGCAGTGAACTTGTTGTCATGCATGTACATTGTGACAGCATTTGTTGACTTTTAGGACTGTTAGTGGCCTTGTTCATTTTTGGTTAATCAATCAATATTGCCAGGGTTTACTATTTTTTCCGTGTCAATTAATTCTCTGTGATCGCTGGCATCTTTAGTTGGTTTGATTGTGATCGATTGCCTTCATAATTTATTCTTGTGAAACTTGTTTTTACTATAAGTTATCTTCAATTTTGATTTAACTGTTTTCCTTTTAAGGTTGAGGAGAACATCTGCAAGTTTGCTAAGAAGGGTATGACCCCGTCACAAATTGGTGTCATTCTTCGTGATTCTCATGGGATTGCTCAGGTGAAGAGTGTCACGGGAAGCAAGATTTTGCGTATTCTCAAGGCCCATGGTACATTTTAATCATTTTATTGCTGCTTGATTTCTTTTTCCGATTTGTACAGAAACTTGGAATTGATAACGTTGTTACTTATAATTGGACAGCGCTTAGCTCCTGAAATACCGAGGACCTGTACCACCTCATTAAGAAAGCTGTCGCGATCCGGAAGCATCTGGAAAGGAACAGGAAGGATAAAGATTCCAAGTTTAGGTTGATCTTGGTTGAAAGCAGGATTCATAGACTTGCACGATACTATAAGAAGACTAAGAAACTTCCACCTGTCTGGAAATAGTAAGTTTTGCAAATTTATTTATCATGTTATTTCTAAGGGAATGGCTACAATATACACCCATTAAAGGTGGGTACCACGTGCACTTATTGTATGGTCTATATTGTGTCAACCCATTACAATGGTAACATTTTTTAGTGTTTTGTAACTTTTATATTAAAAATTTGTTACTTTTAAAAAATATGATTTATTACATTTTCTCTGTTATTCACAACATTTTGGTGTGTCTCGTAACTTTTACCAAAAAAAATCGTAACCTTTATAATAAAAAAAAAGAGAACTTTTTATTCACTAGAGGTAATCGATTTTTAACATTGTTAGGGGTGTATATTGTAGCCTATTAATATCTCTAAATAGTGTCCGTTCATGTTAGCATTCCTACCGTATATAACCATTTCGTGTTTCTATTCTGCCTTGCTGTTGCTGTAACATTACGTTTCTGTTGTAAAATGGGACTCCCATAAGACTACTTTTGTTGATATATAGTCTCCAAAAAAATTCATGTAATCAGTGTGTATCCATTGCGATTCCCTTTTGCTTATGGTAAGCACAGGAACTATATGATTGATGATTTTTTCTCCATGCACGTGTTAGGTTATCATACCTTTTTTGTCGGTGAGATCTTCTTGTTTATGTTGCATAACGGGAAGCTTTGCTAAATTGATTTCAATGAAGATCGTACTGTTTTTGGCACTAATATTCATTCATTCTTTGTTTGCAGCGAGTCCACCACCGCCAGCACTCTTGTTGCTTAGGGAAGAATATCTTTTGCTGTAATTTTTGGTTTCCAGTTCCGTGTTTGGTTGGATGAGCAATACTCTCGTGGAAACCATTGTCCTTCTTGAGGACATTTAAGGGAATTTGATGTTGCAAATTATTCTGGCTTTAAGCATTTTGCATTTCCTCTTTGCAGAGGGATTTTTTTATTTCGATGGGAATCGACAGATTATTTTTATTTGAATGGGAATTGTAGTTGCTGCTATTTTGATTGTTTTAACTTCTATCCATCAGTGTTTGAGAAGAGTAAGTGATTGGAGGTGTAAAATTAAGGGGTTCATGTGTGTAGCTTCCTTTATTAACCTTAGATTTCAGCTCAATCCAGAAGGGAGAAAAATGGTGGAATTTTAAGTTTTTTTTTTTTTTTTGCTTCTGGTAATATTTCCTACGATATTTGGTGCATTTCCTCTCCAATCTCTGATATAAAATAGATGTTTAACTGTTCAATTTGGAAGGTAACGCTACCAAAAGGGATCATAGTTTTAGACACGAGATGTGGATGAAAATTGAGAATGCTGCCAAAAGGGATCATAGTTTTAGACCCGCGATGTGGATGAAAATTGAGAATGCTGCCAAAAGGGATCATAGTTTTAGACCCGCGATGTGGATGGAAATTGAGAATATGGAGGGATGTGGTACGGGAAAGAGCTAATCCAAAAAATGCAATAAGAGAACGAGTACAGGGTTGTGGTTATGTCCAGCCCTTTTGCAGCAGATTGAAAACTTTCAAAAGGCATGTTACGGGAGAGTTTTCCAATGGATTTTATGAGATAAAATGATAAATTTGATTTTAGTTAGTGTTTTATGGAGGGGTGATAAAATCAACTTATTTTTCTAATAGATAAAATCAAAGATAATAAAATCAAATAATTCATTGAAAAACTCTCCTTAAGAACAAATTCCCAAACCTCCTTTGTTCGTATGACAAATTGGAATCTAACCTACTTTCGATATACTTTTAGGTGGGGCCACTATATCAAGAATAATGATACATGTACAACCGAACTTGGAAAATGGTGTCATTTCTTCTGGAAAATCTGCCAAAAAAAAAAAAGAAAAGGAACTTCGTGGCGCATTAGACATCATTTTCAAAATCTCCAACATTGATGCTTAATTTCAAAGTGCTGCATCTTTTCCAAGATGTACTAAGAGGGCTTTTGGTCACTAATAAAACAAAACAATTAGGTGATGATCTATAAGTTTGAACTAGGATGCCAGCTTATCTTGTGTGTTTTTGTGTCTTTGGTATTGAAAAAGTGAACCTTTTTTTTTTTTCCCAACCATCAGGAGTGTCCGGTCAGTTTACAAGTAACTCAACCACTCTTTTTCCCGGTCAAGTCAATGACAGACCATCCACATTAGAATTGGATTCATAAGAAATTAATTTCTTGCAACATGACTTCAAGAATTGAACACCGATTAATTGTATGGAAATCAAATCCACCAATTAAAATTTATCAAAATTTGATAAAATCAACCCTTGATTTTATCAAATGAGGAAGATGTTTGATAAAATCTCAGTTTTTTTGCATTAAAAATGGCTGAGATTTTATTAGACCTCTTCCTCGTTTGATAAAACCAACCTTGATTTTATCTTTGATAAATTTTTTTGGAAAACTAGACTAAGGGGTGATTTGGCAAAAAAGAAAAGAAAAAATGGTTTTTTGTTTTGTCTTTATTCCATTTTTTTTTTTGTATTTTTTAGTTTTGCATCAAGTTTTCATAGTTTATGGATTCATCTCGACTAATATAAAATTATTGTCAAAACTATTTTTTTTAAATAAAGTAAAAAATAAACCAATAAATTGGTTTATTTTCTGCTTTATTAAAAGAATATTAATTTTGTCCATAATTTTATACTATTTCGGATTCGTTCCGTTGTGACGAATTCATATACCACGAAAACTTGACGGAAAATTAAATTTTTTTGAATAAAATCAAAACGAAAAAAAAAAAAAAAAAAACCATTGTTTCTCTTTTTTGCGACCCCTGACCACCGGAGGTAATGAAAATTGAAATTAAAAGTTGATGAGACTACACTACTGATACTTGTTTTTCTTTTCTGTCACCAACGATGGTGATTAGGTTCATTATGCCAAAGAAAAAGAAAAGAAAAGAAACAAACAAGTACCAAAGAACAGCGTTGTCTCACTGGAGAAGAATGTCTTGTTTGCGTAGAGGAATCAACTTATGGAGAGAGATGATAAAAGTGAATAGGTGATCATAAAAAGGGAGGAAAAAGAACTGCAAAAGCTGGAGAGGAAAGTCCCTTTCAAAGACAGCAGGGATGAGAATTGAGATGCTGTGTTGTTGAGTTCCTTTCAACAGAAACAAAAAAATATACCTAATCAAAATTCAAATCTTCACGTGTTCAATAATTTGAATGGTTTATTATCTGATCAACAAGAATTTGGACAAGTAGTCAAATGAATACCTAATTGATAATTCGCGTGCGGGTACGAAAGCACAAGAGTGAAAGAGTTTTTGAAGTGACTACTGAAATCCACGAGAGTGATGATTGAGAACGCGAGCGCACTATGAGAATTGAGAGAGCGAATGTGGAGCATTTTGAAGGATTATGTGGCTAAGGTACTACCATTCATTTGCTTGCTACAGGGGAAAAGACACAGAATTTGAATGTTGCGTGGGCGAAAATCTTGGTTGGACACGTGTGGGATTGCAATGGACAAACTTATGTAATTCTAACATTTTTTAGAGGAAGACGATTGATTTTTACGATCATACTCCTTTTTTTTTTTTTTGTTATTTTGGAGATGTGACTTTACAAAATTAAACTTTCATTTATATACTCTTTCACACTTGGAAGAACAATAGTATAAGGAAGTGTGAAAATTACAACTAATAGTATTAATTCTAATACGAGTAATTTTTTGGGCAAATTACGTTGACCTCCCCTGAAGAATATGACTACTACACTGACCCCCCTCAGGTTTTGAAAATTACAACCACTTCTCTTGCTTTACAAACTAAATATACATAAACCCCCCTTGCCGTCAAAATTAGTCTAATGGCGTTAAATTTGAGAACAAAAAGACTATTATACCCTCCTTGCAAGTAGTTTAAGTTGCAATTAACCTTTTGCACTTTAAATTAACATATTTTTTTAGTATTAACAAATTAAAAGTATAAAAGATAGATTTATTTTATGAATGCTAAATAAAATAACCAATAGAAAATTTTAAAAAAATTTTGAGACTTTTTTTTATTATTTATAAGTTTTCTTATATATAATCAAATATTTACTTTTTGAATTCTATTATTTATACAAGTAAAATAATAATAAAATTTGTCGAAAAATCCAAAATGTTTATCTTTACCAAAATTAATTTATTGTTAATTTAATTTTATGATTACTCTTTTTGGGAAAAACAAATAAACATTAAACTTTGTTCAAAGATGGACAAATCATGATTCTTTGTTTTTTTTTTTTTTGTGATAGTTTTGATAAAACAAACTACCAACAAATTAAGAAGAAAAACTAAGAATTTTGATTTCATTGTCACTTACTCTTTTTTGATCTTCCAACAAATTTTATTATTTTTAAATTTGTATAGACGAAAGACATTCAAAAGTAAATATTTTGACTATATATGAAAGATCCATTAGTTATAGAAAAAAAAAAGTTCAAAAGTTTAAAATTTTATATTAGTTATTTTATTTTGCAATAGAAAAATAAATTTATCTTTTATACTTTCTAAGATAAACTTCTAATAAGGGTCCCTTATTGAAAAATATCATGTGGACCTAGGCTTTTTTTTTTTGTTTCTGGACCAAATTTCGACAATCCCAACCGTTCAATGATTTTGAAATACATTTTTAAGGGCCTCTGCAAGAATTTGTCCAAAAAAATACCCAAAAGGGCTTCATCTGATCAGTTTTGGTTAAAAACGCTAGCGGAGGCCTTTAAAAATGCATTTTAAAAACATTGAACGGTTCAGATTGTCAAAATTTGGCTCGCAAAGGTGAGGTCTGCATTTTAAATTCAATAAGAGACCCTTATTGGAAGTTTTTCCATACTTTTCATATATTAATACTACAAAAAAATATGTGTCAATTTAAAGTAGTAGCGTTAATTGTACTTTAAACTACTTGTGAGGAGGGTATAAGGGTCTTTTGGCTCTCAAAGTTGACGCCGTTAGTGTAATTTTAACGACAAGGGAATAATTATATATTAGTTTGTAAAATAAGGGAGATGGCTGTAATTTTTAGAACCCGAGGGGGTTAGTGTATTTGTCAGAAACGTCAGGGGAGGTCAGTGTAATTTGCCCTATTTTTTTAAATACTCTTTCACACTTTAAAGAACAATATTATAAATTCACGACAAAAAAGAAAGTGTGAAAATTACAACTAATAGTATTAATTCTAATATTTTTTTAAAACATTAATAGAGCGGTCGTCTGGGCTTGTCCACCAAATGGTCCGTCCTTGCTTGTTGCCTGCCTATTTTGAATTTTTCCCCTTCTCTCACTCTCATCCCAAGAACCAAGGAGTATTTTGAACACCCGTGTCTTTTTTACGGAGTACCTACTTCACATGTTTTGAAGTAGTACAAAATTGCAAGACAGGCAGAAAGAGGATAAATTTTCCGGTGCGGAGTGGGAACCACGTGGCACACCCTTCGGCACATCCTAACCGTCCACAAATGTTATTATTAGTCCAGATTCAAACTAAACTCTTGCACATAAAAGTTGAACTATTAGCGGTAAGAGTTTATTTAAAATTCGGACCATTGATAAAACTTTTAAACAACCATGATAAAGTGTTACGAGTACCACGAACGGCACTGAAAATTTTCTTCACAGAGAGAGAGAGAGAGAGAGAGAGAGTGAAAAGGGTTGTTTCACTCCATTGAGTCATGGACCTTTTCCCCGATGTATTCAGCTTTCATGTGAATCAAATTTGTCCTCCTCCGTTATTTTCAATCTCACCTATTTTCTTTCTTTTTTTTTGGTTCTTTTCCTAGTGTGGAAAGAGCCATCGGTATCACATTCTATATGGTGGCATCATTGCTCTGCTACATGAAATGGACTATCTCCAATAACTTTAATCATTGTCCAAAGTTTTTCTTGCCTAAATTTCATCACGAAAGCTAGTTAAAGTCTAACGAATGTATTTGCATATGTTTTCCTAGCTAACCGTGGTAAGCTGCTTGATTGACTCATGGCTATTGAAAATTGAGGGAATTAGAAAGAAGGGAAACAAATGCTACAATAACATTCCTCTTTCAACTCTTCATCGTGGTCCTTACTATAGTATTCTCTCACTACAATTTTTTTTATAACCAGATATCCGGGTCAGTTTGTGCACACTTTGACTAATTTTGGGGCCCTGAAGGTAACGACCTAGCATAACCCCCAATGGCCTCAAGAGTTTGCTTGCAAGGAAAATCGAAGTTGATAGCTTAGGTGGGAGCAAACTCCTAAATCCTGAGGCAAAACAACTTTGCCAACCCCTTGGGGTTAGCAAAAATCATGTTGATTGCATACCATTTGATATGTTTCAGAACACATTTTACGTTCAGAAAAATACGTTCCGATCCAATATTGTAATAGTTGTTTTAAAGATAAATATGTTTTGGAATCATATTTACCGACATCTAATCAACGTGATTTTTGACTTGACTGATGCTCTTGAGGCACAATGAACTCTAAAATGTGAAGATTTTGATCATTAGTGTAAGCCGAAAAAGAGTCCACAAAGAGCAAACGCCGGTCCTTTTTCAAGGGCGGAGATTGAGTACAACTATAACCCCAATAGCTTGGCCAAGTAGTCTTGGTTGAGACTTAGTCGTTTCTCATTGCTAGCAATTCTTCAATTCTTGGGGTCATATCACCCGGCGTGTATGCTTGTCAAAGAAATGTGAGAGGGACTGTAGGGATGCGCGCGAAAGTTGGCTGGGACATGGGTGTAATAAAAATCCTACCCAATAATCCCAACTGTAGCTATTAATAGGATGTGGCTGCTGTGTTGTGCCTTACTGTAACTTGTCTGATGTCATGGCCGTTTCTAACGTTCTATATCTTTGATGCTATACTGACATCATTAATTGAGATGGTTGTTATCAAACCTGTTTCCTCGCCCAATTTATTGCCATGCATATTTGAAATCCTTCATTCAATGTCTTGAATTATTGGAAATCAATAAAAGAGTCATAGGGTAAAGAAGAATTTAGGACTTTGCTTCCAACTTCCAAGGTATTTAAACCAGATATTGCTTTGTTGTAATGGCAAAGCGTATTAGCCTAAATCCATCTATAGAATTTTTTCACAATCAAGGCTCCGAGAGAACAATTCGCGGTTAGGTATATTGTGTGAATACACTAATTTGAAATTAAAGCTCGTCCTGACATTTTATTATAAAATAATAATAATAATAAAGGTTATGTAGCTTTCATTTCTAGCTAAGAGCATCATTATTTATCGCGCAAAAAAAAAAAAAACGCAAGATTTAATCCAAAAAAACCACCTTTTATGATTTAGCAAGTCACTTATTCAAAAACTCACAAAATTAGATTCTTTATTCTAACTTTAGTATATGAAATTATTATTTCTTTCTACCCTTGCTCCCCAAAAGTAGTAAAAAAAAAGTGAAAAGTGCGTGAATAGTGCCTTTGATCATAGCGTGAACAGTGTTGCACCAAATTTGAGTAGCCACTATAGCAAAAATAAATTTGTCAATTGTTTGATGAGGCTGATTTTGAGGAGTTTTTGACCCTCTACATTTGGTTAAAGTTAATTTAGGTATTCTGATAGGGATGCCATAAGATCTTAGAAAAATTTATTTCCCCAATTTTTCTTGTAATAGTTGCAAGTTGCAACCCATGACACTTCCCAATATGGTCATAATTTCCCCCCCTCGTATTATGCATGTTGTATATGTTAAGAGTACGTAGGTAATTATAAATATTTTCATGCGATATTCTTACAAATTGTAATCAAGTTCATCAACATTTTTTTTTCACTTTTTTATTTTATTAACATCCACTTTCTTTCACTTTTACTTTCTAACATAAATTTCCTATTTTGTAAACGGACAGCTTATCCCGCCTGAATTGTAAGACTCCTGCAGGGGTATTAACTATCCCACCCCACCCCACCCCCTGAGGATAAGCTTATCCGGGTGAGTAAAATGACATCTTTGCCCTCAAATCTCTCAAACTCTTTTTTTGTACTCTCACTACAATAGACAATTAAGTAAATTCTCATATTATTTCTTTATTTATCAACTTTTATCCATCTATTTCAACTACCAAACAAGCTCGTTCTTGGCTTACTAAAAAAAAACCAAAATGGGCTAACAATAAGTATACATAAAGACAAAAAATGTACACATCCCTACACACTTTTTCCATATTTTAACACACTTTCACACTTTTCTATATAGTTTTGGCATATTTCAATACATTTTCTAGACCTTATTGTCAGCCCATTGGGCTGACTTTAAAATTTACATTTTAAAAAACTCATAAAATCAGACTCTCTATTTTAACTTTACCATATTAAACTATTCTTTATTTCTACTTATACTTCCCAAAAGTAAAAAAAAAAAAGTGAACAATGTGTGAATAACGCACCAAATTTGTTTAGCTACTGTAGCAAAATTTAAAAATCTGTAAATTAGTGAGGAATTTGATGAGACTGATTTTTTGAGATTTTTTTTTGTAGTTCGCTCTCTACTTTAACTTAATAATTAAATTATTAAGTCACATATTAATACTCTAACAATTAACATATCCACCTATAATCTACTATCATTCTTTCTTATTCATCTAAAAACCTCATCCCCCGGACGAACCAACCGCAACAGTGAAGTACCGTACTTGTTTTTTAGTTTGGATCTGGCCAGCAAATCCAGACAAGTGATCGATGAGAAGTCTCTCGGATCCAAAATGAAGCAGAAGGAATTCGTGACCGGTAACCGATACTTCCGGTAACTCTGATTCGAATCCAAAAAGACAAAACCCACACTCACCGAAGAAAACAGATTTCATCCCACTTCTCTCTCTCTCTCTCTCTCCATTTTGAACCAAAACAAACACCCAACTTTCCCAGCAAAACCCACTCAAAAAAACAACTTTCTCACTCCCTGAGACATCACATTTTCCTCCGACCCAAATATGAACCTCCTCTCTCTCATCCTCCTCTTCTTCTCTCTCCTCCTCACTCCCTCTCTCTCCCAACCCACTTCCCAGCTCGCCATTCTCATGTCCATCAAATCCTCTCTCGACCCAAAAGGCCTCTACCTCCCCTCCTGGTCCCCCTCCTCCTCCACCGCCGCTACCTCCGCCGCCCCTTGCGGCGGCGCGTTTGAAGGAATCGCCTGCGACAACCAGGGTCTGGTGGTGAACATTTCTCTCCAGGGAAAAGGGTTGGCCGGGAAAATACCGCCGGAGATTGGGCAGCTGGCGAGTTTGTCTGGGTTGTACTTGCATTTTAATCAGCTTTATGGAGTTGTACCCAAGGAGATAGCGAATCTGAGTGAGCTATCTGAGTTGTACCTCAATGAGAACAATCTTGATGGGGAGATACCACCAGAGATCGGAACCATGCCTAATCTTCAAGGTTAGTATTTTTTTTCTTTTCCTTCATTTTCTTGGGAAAAGTCAGGCTCTGTTTTGAAATGCGATTTTTTTTTCTAATACAATTTCTTGTAGTTTCTGATAATTTTCAGCTTAATATTACCACTTATTCTTAGAAAGAATGAAGAGCGAATATAAAGATGTGCACAAAAGATTTATAGAAAAAAAGGGGTAAAATTTCTTTTTTTCTTTTATTTATTTATTTATTTATTTATTTTATGTTTTGGTGGGTTTTTTCAAACTTGGACTGTACCAAAAAGTAAACCAATTTGACCGAGAACTTAAAAAGTTGACTAAAACGAAAAGATTTGAAAAAAAAGAAAAGAACTGGCCTTTGAAACAGTATGGGTTACTGGATCTATGTATGAGTTTGTGATACAATTATTTTGAGCAAATGGTTTGTCTCAGTTTTGCTTGCAGATTTGTGAAATTTTGTGCTCTGAACTTAAAAAAAAAATACTGATTGTGATTTCTGATTTGTCAGGGTCATCTTCTTTTGGGGCAAATGGTGGTTTCAGGGTAGATTTTTACTTGATAACGCGGTCTAGGTTCGTCAATGAAAGATTTTTGGGAATCCGAGGAGGTGTTGTGCAGTACATGTTGTGCACCGTGTTGTGTAGCAAAATGTTGTAGTTTTGTTCATTTTCTTGGTACACTTCAATAGGCCCTGTTTGAAGAGTTAATTTTGAGGTTCAATTTTAGGGGATTTAGGCTTTTTGGGCAAGATATAATGGTTTTAGGCACTCGGATTTAGGCATTTTGGGTTTAGGCGCTTTGAGTTTAGTCACTTTGGGTTTATGCACTTTGTAGTGACTTTTTTCTTCTTCCAAACGAGGTCTTTGGAAGCTTCAGGGTGTGCCAAAAACTACTTCGTTTTACCGCATAACACCTACTGGACAACAGACACCCCGGATCCGATTTTTAGTCATCATGGCAAATGGTTGTTTCAACTTTCAAGGCATTTTGTGTTTAGGTTTGAGTAATGAGATTGTTGATGGGTTCTGTTTGATTTTGCAACCATTGATTATCTCATGGGTCAAATGTGCAGATAAATAAGTTTAAAGAAAAAAAAACCCCTCCAAGCTTGTTCGTAGGGCTGCCAGGTCGAGGCTCAATTCGTCTCGGTTCGTTCCATACACGGTCTCAAACAGAAATTTTGGTTCGTTTGGGAATAAGATCTGAGTTCGAGTTAGCAATAGCTTGGCTAGTGTTGATACGTTCGACTTGTGTTTATGGGCTTGCCTCGTTTATGGAGGCTCGTTTAGTACTTGAACCAAGCTCGAGTTCTCGAATATCAATCAAGCTTGAGCTCGAAGATTTGGGCTAGATTCAGGCTCAAGCCCATTGAATCCTAAACTAGCTCAGCTCAAGCACCCTAAGCTCCACTCTGCTCGCTTGCAACCCTAGTTGTTGGATTTTACTTACTCACCTTGACCGTCACTGCCTTGCTTCTATTCTACTAGCACTACTTTTCAGATGACAGAAAGACTTAAATTTTCCTCTTAGTCTTTATGGCTAGTCTTCCTCGTGAAAGTTGTAGACTGATTAACTAAAGTGAAGCTTCTTTTCTTTACTCTTCTTTTGGGCATAGACTTTGAGCAAGAAGAGCTTTCTTTAGGCTCCGTTTGTTGCGACATAAAATATTTTTGAGGAAAACGTTTTACCCACTTTTTGGTGTTTGGTGGGATGAACACCAAGTAAAGCATTTTCAAGTGTCAGATGATTTACATCATCCGGTGGAAAATGTTTCACTGCAGATAGTTCCGTTTTTGCTTAATGGCTCCCGTAAGTCAATTGGCGACTTTTGCTCGCAACACTTCTAGTTACTGAGAAAAATGGGGAACCCCAATGCATTAAAACAAAACTCGATTCTCTACTTCTTTCATTTTTCCCTCTCGTCAATTGGAAGCTCTAGAAATCGATCTTGAATACACATTTGTGTCTATGTTACTGCACGGTGAAAGTGCTCAAAATATTGTTTTGGAATACATTTTTCAAGTGCCAACCAAACACCAGAAAATAATATTTTAGAAAATTGTTTTTCACAAAATCATTTTACACAAAAAATTTACATTGAAAAATATTTTACTCCTACATTGAAGCAAACAGAGCCTTACTTCATTTGATTCTCCTAACGCTGGTAATCTCGTCGGTTGAGTGTGCTGATGGAGCTAAATAGAGATTAAAGCTTGTTCTCAAATTTATTTCCACTTACCCAATAGCTGATTCAGGTTGAACAACATTTCTCACTAAGCTATTATGCTTATCTGGGTTATCTTTGTTTGCAGTTTTGCAACTCTGTTACAACAAGTTGACCGGAAACGTTCCTACTCAGCTAGGGTCTCTAAAGAAACTTAGTGTTCTTGCTCTACAGTATAACCAATTAACTGGAGCGATTCCCGCAAGTTTGGGGGATTTGACAGTGCTAAAAAGGTTGGATCTAAGTTTTAATCGCCTCTTTGGGTCCATCCCAACCAAATTAGCCAACCCTCCAATGCTAGAAGTTCTAGATGTCCGAAATAATACTCTTTCTGGCAATGTCCCAACAGGTAATTTTATTTTCTTCTCGTTTTCATGCCCATGCCTTTATTTTCTGATAACCTGAATTTCACCTAACTGGAAGTTCTCACTTGAGTTTTGTTTTTTGAATGGATGAAATGAAGCCTTAAAGAGATTAAACGAAGGGTTCCTGTACTCAAACAACACAGGTTTATGCGGGGTTGGTTTTTCTACCTTGAAAGTTTGCACTGCTTCCGATGGCATAAACCCAAACAAGCCTGAACCATTTGGACCTGGCTCAGACGGTCTACCTAAAAAGGACATCCCAGAGTCGGCAAACTTCACATCAAATTGCACACAAAATGGTTGTTCAAATCAGTGGACAATGCCGCGAATGGCTCTCATATTTGGAGCAATTGGAGCAATAGTGGCGCTGTCAATTACTGCAATTCTCACATTCTCATGGTACCGTCGGAGGAAACAGAAAATCGGAAGTGCTTTCGATACTTCTGATGGTCGACTAAGTACTGACCAAGTCAAGGAGGTTTACAGCAGGAGAAGTGCATCTCCCCTCATATCTGTAGAATATTCCAATGGGTGGGACCCAATGGCTAAAGGTTGGAATGGAAGTGGGTTCTCTCAAGAAGTTTTGGAGAGCTTTATGCTTAATCTAGAAGATGTGGAGTCTGCTACTCAGTACTTCTCAGGAGTTAACCTCTTGGGGAAGAGTAGTTTCTCAGCTATCTACAAAGGGTTGTTGAGGGATGGTTCTGTTGTTGCTATTAAGTGCATTGCAAAGAGTAGTTGTAAGTCAGATGAATCTCAGTTTTTGAAGGGATTGAAGATCCTGACCTCTTTGAAACATGAAAATCTTCTTCGCTTGAGAGGGTTTTGTTGTTCAAAAGGAAGGGGAGAGTGTTTTCTCATCTACGATTTTGTCTCAAATGGGAACTTGTTGCAGTATCTTGACGTGAAGGCTAGCAGTGGGAAGGTTCTTGAATGGACTACTAGAGTTTCCATCATCCAAGGCATTGCAAAAGGTCTGTCCTCTTTGTCTTCCCTATCTTTATTATTGATACAAGATATTATTCGTCCCGTATTATAATTTGAGTATTCAGGAGACTCAAATTTGCCTGAGATTCACTTGAAATTCCTACCAAGGTATCACTACACGCGAATGCGAAATTTGGGCAAAGAATTCTCCAATAATTTTGAGGGTAAAAAAAACCTCTTATTCGGACTCCCTTTCACCTTAACCACTGGTTTGGTTACTTTTCATTTATCATGAAGTTGTTCGTAAAGACAGTGCATGCCTTGATAGTAGGAAAGAATGCATTTTTGTCTATATTACATGGACTTGAGAATGGGTGCTGGGTGCAGGTTTGTGTCAAAGTGTAGGATTCATCTATTTCTCATGTTAAGGACACTGGTACACAACCAAAAATTCATATTTCTAGCTTCAACTTATTGCCCTACCGTAAATATGACATTTGCAAGGTGTCATGGAGCATTCCATGAATACTTGATGCTCGTTTAAGCATAGCTCGCATCAGTAAAGTTGATTGTAGGTGAATTTCCAACTAAATTATCGGATGCACATCGGATATCCATACCCTTGGACAACAGTGACCAACAAGAGTACTCTAATAGTAGAGTCCATGTAACATAGGCTCTGGTTTTACTAGGGATAATCTCCTCACCTTCTAACTCTTTCAATGACTGACATTAATGCAATTTCTAACCAGGCATAGGATATTTGCATGGAAAGAAAGGAAACAAACTTGCGCTGGTCCACCAAAACATCTCTGCTGAGAAAGTGCTCATCGACCAACGTTACAACCCATTGTTGTCCGACTCGGGCCTACACAAACTCCTTGCAGATGACATCATCTTCTCCACACTCAAAGCTAGCGCAGCAATGGGGTACTTGGCCCCTGAGTACACTACCACGGGCCGGTTCACTGAAAAGAGCGATGTATATGCATTTGGAATGACTGTGTTTCAAGTACTCTCTGGAAAACGCAAGGTCTCCCAGTCGACTCGGCAAGGGGCTGAAACATGCAAATTCGAAGACTTCATCGATTCAAATCTTAACGGGAACTTTTCGGAATCTGAAGCTGCTAAGCTGGGGAAGATTGCTACTCTTTGCACCCATGAGTCTCCTGAGAATAGACCGATCATTGAAACCGTGATTCAAGAACTTAGTGAACTCAGCATTTGCTGAATTCTCTAAATGGATTATTGCTCATTATCACTAACTTCTTGGTGTTGTGGCTACTTGTTAGTTTTAGTCTTCTAAAAAATGCTGTCCCCCGTGCTTTGAGGACTGGCTTTGGGCATTTTGTAAGTGCTTGATTGTAGGTAGTAGGTAGACAGAGGAGGTAGTGGAAATGTGCAGCATATGGGACCTGCCATTGAATGCTTGTATAACTGGCGTTCAGCTAATTTACAGGGCTGGTTTCATTTGCTTGTCTCATTAGGGTTATTTGTACTTCTATTTTTTAGGCCAAAGTTAGGACTTCATTTTAGCAATGTTAAGTTGCTGGGAAGACATGGAAATGTAACTAGTTTCCTTGCTACAATTCTTTAGGTCAACCAAGTCAGTCCTTGCACCAGAGAACTTGGTGTGTAATTCTATTAGTCAACCTTAGGATGGTCTTATTAAAATCAGCTCTTCAGAGAAATTTTTATGGATGGTCCACCAACTACATCTTTTCATGGAATTTTAGCCTGAGATGGTGCAATTTGATTTGGGATCTATGTGCGAGGAAAATGATATGGGTACACCACTTATGCACTTTGGTGTATTGGGTTCTTAAAGTTTTTCTATTTCCCACGAAACATTATGGCGTTAGATTCTCTTCAATCTATTTTTGATTGCACTGCATGGTCTAAATATAGATCATACATTAGTATAATAAATTATTTAATTTGCTCAGAGAGTATCAATTTGCAATAATGGATGATTCAAATTTGAAATGTCTCCTTCAGTCCAAATTAACGACCGGACCATACATTAGTATAATGAATGATTTAATTTGCTCGGAGAGTATCCAATTTGCAATAATGGATGATTCAAATTTGAAATGTCTAGTTCAGTCCAAATTAATGACCGGACCGGTGGGTTGATCCATTTCCAAACATGATAGGGTCCTACTTACATGATAGGGTCCTACTTTTCATTGACCCATACCTACACTGAAGTGGATTAATTGTTTGTCAGAACATAGCTCTGTTATAACAAAAATGCTAGATACACAACAAAAATGTACAACAAAGAAGACAACACGCTCACATGGGGTGTGAGATTCACACACAGTTGAGTGTGAAGTGTGTGCGGAGCCCATACCCTATGTGAGTGTGTTGTCTACTTTGTTGTACATTTTTATTGTGTATGTAGCATTGCTCGTGTTATAAAAGCAGGAAAACTCAGGGTACATTAACTGAAGGCATTGAAGATGGGATGTGGTACTCCCCTACCATTTCAAATTGTGTGGAGTAGATTTTCCAGGGTGTGGAGTGTGGGCACTTGGCGTTGTTTGGTTTGGTTCTTTAGAATCAGTTTTCTCAATTATTATTCAATTATTACTTCTATTTTTAAATATTATTTTTATTTTTTTCTTTATCTCTCTCCAATCATTAATACCTATTTTTTAATTATTACTCATATTTCTCTCTCTAATTATTGCAAAAATCAAAACTCAAAACCCAAATCAAACACAACTTGGATAGGGGTTCTCTTAAGTTTTTGTTTGGTTGGAAAAAAACCCTTCACTACAGGGTGCTTGTAGTGAACCTCATTAGGCCGTCCATTTCAAAACCTACAATTCGAATTTAATTCAAATTTCAAATGATATATGCCCCGCTTCAGGATAAAATCTGGGAGCGGAATAGGATATTTCAAAGCATTTGCCTTTTGGTAAATACTACATAAAGAACTCTTAGTCGACTTCTTGAATTACTGGGTATGTAAAAAGTGGTGTTCCTGCTCAATCTGAAAAGGGTGCAGATTCTCTGGTTAAAAATGGGACTTAAGAACGGTCTTGCCGGACTGTGGGGGATGTTCGACGGACAAAAAATAGTTTTTTCTAAAACTTAAAACATGTTATTCTCTTATAATACATTACATAAAGAACCATGAAAAATCAATTTATTTAAAATACATTCTTAGCGAAACACCCCCTTTGTAGATTCTTTTTTGACTTCACTTTAACGAGCAAAATCGTTTATTTTTCGGAATTTGTCTAGAATATTAATTATTTCAAAATCAGTTTATTCTAAATATGTTGCATCAAGTGTCGATTAATATTCAATTAACATAAATTTTTTATCTGATTAATATTCATGAATCTTGACCATATAACAGATGAACATCCGAAGCATTAAAACCGTCCTTTCTATTGTTTGTGCCAAGTCAATTGACTGTAGAGAGTCTCTTGGAAAGGGGTTTGGGGTTGGTGTGCGAAAGGGCTGCGTAGCACGCGTACTGTGTAATCCGAGCCATTCACTTGGCAATTCAATAGTGCAGTTTTCATCATGCAATAAACGGTTGGATGTTGTACAATCGAGATGAGATGTAGACTATTGGATTGCCGAGCGAACGGCTTGGATTGCACTACAACACTGGTCCCAATCTTTTGTTTTTGCACCATGAAATTGAAAGAATCCTTTTCTGTCCTTCCATATTGGCTGTGCCAAACAGAGCATAAGGAGGTTGTGCAAGACAGTTGGACGAAAAGTCGCATTATCTTGGGCAGACCCCCATGTTAGGGACATTTTTTGAACTTTTAAAATTACAGCAAATGGTTTACAGCAATTCCAAAATAGTTCTTTTTTAAATTCTCGGGAACAGCAATATTTTTTTATTTTTCTCGGAAAGTTAAGCCGGCTTAGTTTAGCTAACTTGGAAAAAATGGTTTATTGATTTATTTAGTTTTGTCCTTACTCAATTTTTTTTTTTTTGTTTGTTTAGTTTTGATACGATTTTTGAGGTTTTAAAGCATGCATGCCGGTGAGAGGAATCTAAAAGTATAAAATTATTAGCCAAACTTAAAAAGTTTTTGTGAATAAAGGCGAAAAATTTAGTAAAACAGGTTTTGGATTATTCTTCGTTTTATTCATAAAAACTTTGTTTTGGTATTAATTTTATATTTTTTAGATTCCTACCGTCGAACAAAATCAAAACCAAAAATCGAAAATAAATAATGAAATTTTTTTGAATAAAGGACAAAATAAATAAAACCAATAAACAATTTTTCTCAATTTAGCCAAACAAAGCCTAAGGCTTGGTTTGGCTAAATTAAAAAAACTAGATTATTGGTTTTGTCCTTATTTAAAAAAAATTTGTATTCGTTAGTTTTCGGTTGATTTTTTGAGTTTTCTTGGCTTGTCTCGACGAAAGGAATCTAAAAAGTATAAAATTATTAGCCAAATTTTAAGTTTTGTGAATAAAGACGAAAAATAATCCAAAAAACCCATTCGTCGGCGTGGTGAGGTCGAACTCCTCCGTCAGCGTGGTGGAGAGTGATCGATGAAAAGGACCGACGATCTGTTGGAGACCGCACAGAGAGGGTTTTCCTTTTGGAGATCGGACTGAGTGCATTTTTCTTTTCCCCATTCTCAATCTGTTTTTCATTTTGTTTATCTGGAATAGAGAGAGAGAGAGAGAGAGAGAGAGAGAGAGAACTTGAAACAATACAAAAGTATCTCTCGAGGGTGTATTATCCAGTGTATGCAATTGGCCCACCCAGTATTTCTTATTGTACTGTAATAAATAATGTAGTTTAAACAATTTTAAGATAAGATCAAAATATTTTTTCCTCAATTGTTATATTTAAGATATAATATTTTTTTAAACTTCTAATATAGTTTAAATATATTTATGTAATTATATTGTATTTACTGTAATTATTATGTATTTATTGTAATTATAATGAAATTAATCTATTTTATTTATTAAAATAATAAATTGGGGGCAGTTAAGTCATTTGTCCTCTTATCCACTCTCCAAATTTTTTTTCTCAAAATATCATCCAAACACTTTATTTACAAATCTACCCTTATTAAGAGGTGAGCCCACCCTCATTACAAATTCACCCTTATTACAAATCTACCTTCAAATGCACCATCATTACAAATACACCCAAAATTATCTCGGGCATCCAAACAGGGTGCAATTGTGCATCAAATCTTGCCACTTCTTGTTATCAAGATGTTGTTCATTGTTTTATCAATTATGAAAAAGTCCATTTGTAGTTAAGACAAAAAAATGAAAGAACAATATTTTAAGAGGTGATAAGTAAAATAGACAATGTTGGTGGAGTTCTGGTAGAAATGTTGTCTAGGTAAAATAAAACTATGCACTGTTGATGAGCTAAATGTACTGCTGCCCATGCTCTTGGATATAACAATCTTTTGTCAATAACCAAATTTAGGCTTAGTTTGGCTAACTTGAAAAAAATGGTTTATTGGTTTATTTGGTTTTGTCCTTATTCAAATTTTTCGTTCGTTTTTTGGTTTATTTTTTGTCTTTATCCACAAAACTTTAAGTTTGGCTAATAATTTTATACTTTTTAGATTTCTCTCGTCGAGACAAGCCAAGAAACCTCAAAAAATCGACCGAAAACTAACAAATGCAAAAAAAAAAAATGAATAAGGATAAAACCAAATAAACCAATAAACCATTTTTTTCAAGTTAGCCAAACAAAGCCTTAGTAGACCCCACATCTATCCAAATCCCACTCAAGTACACTTACTATTACACAAAATGACAAAAGCCTTCTCTCTCTCTCTCACACACACACACAACAACAACAATGTTTTCAAAAGTTTAATTTTAAAAACTATATTTTTTTAAAAACTTTTTTTTCAATTTTTTTAAAACTTTTTTTTTCAGAAAGTTTTATTTAAAAAAACTCTTTAAAAAAAACTGTTTTTTTTGAAAAATTGTGGTGTTTAAAAAAAATGATATCGAAATATTATTTAAAAAAGACTTCCAAAAACTATTTTTTTGTAGTTTGAAAAAGTGATGTAACAAGTTTTGGTTATCATTTGAAAAAGTGATGGGGGTCCATTTCTTTGGTTTTGGACATAAAATACCAATTTGATATTTGACATTGCTAACTTTAGCAACCTCTAAATGCATAATCAAAAGCTTATGTCACAACTTTTGGTTATCTAATTTTGATTTGGCCATTGTGGATACTGTAATTGGGAAAAACCTTATTCGAATGTCCAAACCAACTTATTCATATATTAACTTATACTATTTAAGAGACCAATCTCATTATCTATTTACTAGAGTATTTGTCTACTGGCGAGAAACTCAATTAAAGTTGAGACTTTTTTTGCGTCGGACCGATTCCATAAGAGGGCCGAACAAAATTGGACTTCTTTAACCCTGCATACACATCCTCTATTTGGGCCTCCAGCCTCGGGTAACCTAAGTACTTTTAAATAGTTGGGGTTGTTCCAAGTTTAAATTAGTTTTTAAGTCGATAGATTGTGAAAGAATTTCTGTCTCTTAAAGCACAATAAGTCAGTTTTGAAATTAAACCATGGATTAAAACAAGGCCTAATTTTTTTATTTCAAAATTCCAAAAAGTATGCCCAAAAATGCTTACTCATTTTGTTAAACCCAGTAAAAGCCCAACCTTCTAAAAGGTAGTATTAAATTTAACTTAGGAGATGAATGGAATTATATCAGAACTATATGTTTTCATACAAGTTCATTTCACGATTAATACTCAACGTTGATGTTCTTTTTTGTTTGAGATTAGTAAGATGAACCCTACACAGCGGTTTTTTATTTATTTTTATAACAAGATGTCTAGGCCAGTTTGCGCGCATCACAATTAATTTTGGGACCCTAAAGTTAACGACCATCAACCGGACAAACATCCAATGACCCCAAGATTTAGAATATTTGGCCTTCGTGAAAATGAAACATGTATCTTGAAACCCGTATCTCATAGAAAAATACTTACTATTACTTTCTCATAATCACTTGGCCAAACCGTACCAAGTACCCAGCGTTTATACAGTATTAAGCAGTGCAAACTCTTTCTGATAAGTTGACTTACCTGGAGCCTTCCCTTTCAATTGGAGTATCAAAATAGCACATGTCACACCCTTTATAATAATTTCCGTTTACCAGTTCAATCAATATTATTTTCCTATTGCAAATCGT
Source organism: Vaccinium macrocarpon (assembly GCA_022606695.1). Taxonomy (NCBI): domain Eukaryota; kingdom Viridiplantae; phylum Streptophyta; class Magnoliopsida; order Ericales; family Ericaceae; genus Vaccinium; species Vaccinium macrocarpon. The sequence goes on along the minus strand of CM040176.1, from coordinate 3,545,832 downwards.
TATTGAATTCAAGATTATCAATAGTTTATAGGCAAATACTAACAGAAGCCCACGGGGCTCACAGTAGTGCACATTTTGATCGATAAGAGTACACAGGGTGTAATTTTTCAATTATTCTTTGATTGGTAAGAGTACTCATAATGTAATGTCTAATTGTTCTTTAACTGGTAAAAGTACCCACAGATTGTACTCTTTATGTAAGTCTATTGGGCACACTATAGCAAGACTCTTGTTTTTACCCATGTAAAAATATTCAAAATAATCATTCAAACAACTTGTCTCTTCGTACAACACAAAATATGCCATTAAAACAAGATGAAAGCTCCCCTAATCAATGTACAACACAAAATGTACGGCTACTGCTCACTAACCTTTGTGTGCCCATACGCATTATTTTTCACATTAGAAAAACAATGTGTGATTTCAATTGTTTTAGGTTTTCGACGAAATGGTTTCAATTCGCCAAAACAAGCAAACAATCAATTAACTCAACACCCAAAAAAAAAAAAAAAACTCCGAAATTGAAAGCCTGAAGGTTAATTTCAAAAAACAAGAATTACAAGACGCCTCGCAGCAGGAAGTCAACTAATCTTATGTAACAATTTTTCGTGATGTACAAGGAGCCAAGGCCTGCTGGGCTTTGTAGAGAAATTTATTTCGGGTTGTTTAATGAAGCAGGTCAAAAATTGAAATTAATCGAGGCTTTGCTCGTAAAGTAAATGGGCGGCCAAGGTAAATCTACTTAACGGTGCCTGGCCTTACATAAACGAAACTTTTTATCAACTCCTTTACTAAACGAAGTAAAAATCAAATTTCGAGTCAACTCGATAAACAAACAAAGTTCGAAGCCATAATGAATGAGCCACTCGAAAGACGGTTAGTTTTTCGCCAGAAAAATTTACACGAAACCATTTATTGAGGACTCAAGCTCGAGTTCAACTCGATAAATAAACAAGCGGCCCATAATGGTAGCGGCATTTCGAAAGAAGACGGTTCGATTTTGCCGCCGTAAAATTTACACGAAACCATTTATTGAGGACTTCTAACTATCTCCCCCCCGCCCCCGATATGGCAAAATAAATGACACTGTTGCTAAGAAGATAAAAAAAAAAAAAAAAAAACTTAAGAGCTGCATGGAAAAGCTATCAATATCTAAAATCTGAGAAAGAGACTTCTCCTTTAAAAATGAATTGCAGCTGCTCACAACCATTGACTTGCATAAATAAGCCATCAATATCTAAAATCTTAGAAAGAGACTTCTCCTTTAAAAATGAACAAGGTGTACACAGTTTATGTTACAAAATGAACAGATAAACCCTCTTGGCAATATATTAGACATAACTTTGATGCACATATAAATGATGATAGGTGCAGCTTGAGCTTATCAACCTAACCCTAATTGACCCTTTATTTATCTACTCATCCACTTTTGAAGCAATTTGATAAGAAAACAGATTCAGATATTTCCATGAATCCAGATCTAGTAATCATATTATAAGTGAAAACAACATGCTAATTGGATAAGTATCTACTGCATATTACTGTCATGTCTATGTGGAATTTTGAAAATATGTTTAACATATTGTGGGGGATGCTTCACCTAATGACCTCCTTTGACCGCCTGGAATAGCACCGTAAGGGAGGAGCCCAGATTGATCCTGCTGTGGAGCCTGGAAGCTTGTTGGAGAAGACGGCTGGCACTCTTGAGGTGCAGCGGGAGGGTGGATCAAGCCTGAGGAACAACCACGTTAGTCTCTAGCGGGACGGTGGTGGCCCGGGGAGAGCGACTCAGATGGCTAAATAGCGGCCGGGAAGAGTTATGAGATGGTGATCTAGAGAGAGAAAGTGCAACCTAAAAGCCGTCTTAAGAGAGAGAGAGTTTTAGAGTTTACTTATACTTTCTTTTCACAGTGAAATATTTATAGGCAAGGGGCCCAGCGTCAACCATACGCGCACCGAGGGCAGCGCCCCGTCGCTATCCACACTTTCGAGGTGCATAGATATCCGTCTGTACGTGAGACTGCGTGGTGCTCGTGCCGCTGTTCCACTTCCGAGTAGTAACCTACCTCTTGGCATCCTCGTAGGGCTAGTCCCTCGCTACTTGGCGTAGCCTTTAGGTTGGTGAGTACGCCACTTGCTTGTGAAGGCAGTGGGGGGTGAAGGCAAGTGGAATGGTCAAGACCATCAATGGTACACGAATTTGTCAGAGTGTCGCTTTCGAGTACCAGACACACAGCTTTGTAGCCAGGCAGAGGTCAAACCCGATCGGCTCGGGAGGCTCACATTGTGCCTCTTGCGTGACTCCCGGATCACTTTGTGCCATGCTTTTATGGTGTAGGCCGAGGCCACGGCTTTCTGAGACCCCTTGTTGGTAATTCCGATAACCTTCGCGGACGATGGTCCATCCGCGGTGGACCCGCCACCGAGACCCAGAATCGGAGCCCAGAATCAGAATCAGAGTCTGCGTGGTCCCTCTAGGACCCAAATCGCCGTCCGCGAAATAACAATAGCTCTACTTCGTCAATGGCACTTTCAATGATTGGGGAGTGAGACCGAACCGAAGCGGCCAACGCTGATCCCATCCGAAATGCCCGTGAGTATCGAAGCTCTCGCCGAAGCGGGTCCCCAGCATATTGTCTCTGGACGCTACATCCCTCGCGGACCGAAAGGGACGCCGTGGATGACAAATACGGACGTGACGTTTCGGCCCAACCGGAGAGGATTCGCCGACGCGGGCATCGACACGCCATGTGCCACGCGGTTGTCGGCAGATTCGTCCGCCGTTTGTCGCGATGGGAATTCCCCGCAAAAAACGTTTTGGATTGCGTGGACAGGTGTCATCCTCTTGTTGGTCCGTCGAGCCATCGTGCCGTTTGCCGAGACAACGCGTCGTTTCCCATTTAATGCGACGGCTGACATCCCCCTCTCCCACTATAAATACCACTCGGGGAAGGAGGGAAAGACCATTGTTACTCTGCCGATTTTGTTCTCCGCCGGAATCTTCATCGCGCCGCCGTGAATACCAACCGTTCTCAGCCCAGATCTTGCGTCTCAGCCCCTTTTACCACCAAAACTCGGGGTAAATCACTTTCTTGTGACTTTTTCTTGCTTCTTAATGCCTTTTTCATGCATTTGGGCCATCTTTTGCCCGTTTTTAGCATTTTAAACTCTGCCCCTGTTTTGGGTTGAGTTTTCCGGCGAGGTCTGCGGCGGCGTACGGCCGCCAGATTCTGGGGACATTGAAGACTCATCGTGTTCTTCCGAGCACTCGCTGGATCTGGCCGAGACCTTCCTGTGGTCTTTCCCGAGAGCACACACCACACCTTAGGTCAGTAGGGAGTTGTCAGGGGTAGTCCCCTGGGCTAGCCTCAGGTCCACTTGACTGTTTCTTTGCTACCCCATGCATATACCGATGGGTTCCTTTTGGCACTTTATTAGGTTCTCTACTGATTTGTTAACGCAGCCGCCTGGGCCATTTCCTCGACGCGGACGCAGGAGCTCAACGGGGCAGGAAGTAGCATACATCGGAGAACTGCAGAATCGATATCAAGAATCGGTGCCCCGAGCCCACTCCGCATCCCCCCTCTCCAAACAATCTTCCCAGAAGACTACAACAGAATGGAGGGGGACAGAACGGGGCCCGAGGTGGCCTTGACATCTGGAGTAGCCGAGCGCACAGAATCCCCGAGGGTCGATCCTCCCAGACGACCACCGGTAGATCCGCCGAGGTCTTCCCATCCGGTGGGAGTGAGAAGCGGGAAAAGACGCCAGTAACCGGAGGGTAATTCGAGGGCCCACCGTGCCGAAGCCTCCACGCTCTACTATGAGGATGACTGGGAGGAGGTGCCTCTCCCGAAGGGCGGAGACGAGGAGTGCCCCTACGTCAAAGAGTTCGATCCAGACCACCCCGGACGTCTGGTGGAATTTCGGGCTCGGTACGGGATCCCGGACAACGTGGAGATCGAGCTTCTCTTCGGTGACCGGATCGAGTATGGGGATGACCACGTCACGGTCCCCTTGATGGCAATCACTGAGGGGGGGCTCCGTTTCCCCTTCCCGAAGATGGTCCACCAGCTCCTTCACTACTACGACATTGGTCCCCACCAGGTCGTAGTCAACGTCTACCGAGTACTCTTCTCAATCCTGAAGCTGGTCGAGCGGCACCACATCCTCATGACCGTATACGATGTGCTCGGGATATACCTTGTGGCCTTGAGCTCCAAGTTCTGACGGTACTACTTCTCCGTCCGGAACGAGTATCACCACCTCATCACCGACCTCTATGACAAGGAGGAGCACCAGTATAACTACGTGGTGGTGAGGGGGAACTACTCCTGGGCCCCCGAGGAACCCCACACCTAGCCTCTCAACCACCGCCGAGGGGACCCCAGTAAGCCGAACGTTTTACTTTGTTTATTCATGCCATGCACTTTTTGTTTGCATCCATTATTTCTTTACCGAGGACTGACTGAATTCTTCGTTATTGCATACTGCAGCACCGTGAACAAAAGGCTCCTCGAGCTTTCCGACAACGGAGTCATCGAGGCTCTCTTTTCCCTCGACCAGCATCAAGCCCAAGCCCTCCTCGGTTACTTGCCCAGCTATCACGGCTATCTGAGCCGAAGCAAATCTCCGAGGGCAAGCAACCGTCGAAGGAGGAGCAGGACCACTCTCCCCAACGAGGAGCTGGAACAGCTGTGGGGAAGAGAGAGGCAACCGAGAACCGAAATGGACGGTGCAAGTGGGAGGCCCACCTTGGCCCAACTAAGGCAGCAACAGCGAAGGGCCTGCCGAGAGCGCGCGCCAAGGCCCGGGAGAGGGACCAGCCAAAGGAGGGCAAGGGAGGAGCCTCTGGACCAAAGCGACCCGAGGGTCAGAAGAGGCCCAGAGTGGAGGGCCACTCCCAGCTCCTTCTCCCAGGGGACTCACAGGGGAGGCACAGCCAACCTGTGGCCAGGTCATCATCGGCCAGGGTGGGAGGCTCCCGAGGGGTGCTGAGGGCACTTCCATCCGTGAGGGTGGGCGGAGGTGCGAGGCGGTTCCTTCAGGGGCACAGGCAACATTTTTCTCGGCCAGGGGTGCTGCTCCGCGGTGAATGGCTTCCGGGTGACCCGGTGTAGCGCGTCTTCGAGAGTGGCCTCCACGGTGGACATGTCGGTGTCAGCGCCCGGTTCCGCCCAGCGACAACTTCACCGGAGCTTCACGGTACGCCTGCGTGAGGGTAAGATTGTCATCTAGTATTTCCAAAGTTTCAAATTTCTTCCCGAGGCTTATTAACGGTTATTACTAATTTCCAGCGTTTTTCCTCGGGCCGAGCAGGGCCTGCGTGTAGGTACCAGAAGCGTGGCTCAGCGACACCTCGGGGTTGCGAGGAGAAGCTAAAGAGGAAGAAGATGAGGGCGAGATTGAGGGCCTGCGGCAGAAAAGAGCTGGAAGACCTACATTACTCGAAGCTGTGGCCGAAAAGCGGATCAAAGCTACTTAGAAGGCGGATTCCCGGGCCATGAGAAATTTGGCCTTAATACTTAGAAGAAGCGTGCTAAAGCGTGAGGACAAGGCCGCTAAGGATCTGACGGATAGGCGGAAATTTCTTGAGACGGGGCTCGCCCAGAGCTTCGAAGCTTCCCGAAGCCACTTATCTTGTGACAAGAATGGCTTCGAGGAGGGGGTCGGGAGGCGAGATCCGGAAAGAGTCAGAAGGAGTCGCAGTCGGCGGCCGGTTCAAAAGGGATACCGCCTCGCCACGCCGATTGCTTCCCCCGGCTTACTTTCGAGGGGTGGACGCAGCGGTCCTCTCCCGATGCCGCAGGCCGTGGTGATACCGCCGGCCCCAGGAGCCTCAGATCCCCGAGATGCCAGAGGATGACTTTGACGAGGCAGAGGAGCTGGACGATCCTGATGCTGCTGCCGAGGACCCTCAACCCGAGCCGGACGCTTAGGGCTAGCTTTTGCTTCTTTTTTTTTTGTTGAGACTGGCGCCGAACTGTTTAGGGCACATGCCAGGGCTCTGTATTTTTGTAATTAACCCAAGTATTTTGGGGGCTGGCACCGAACGATGCACCACCACCGAGCCCCCTTGTTTTTGCCATGAATAAATGAATGCCCTTATTGTCCTGATGAAATGTTTCCTTGAATTTTTTCTAACTCCTACGTAGATGATAGTTTGTGCCGAGAATAGTTTGATTATCCGAGCCTAAAGCACGTAGTATGTAATAGCCCCTCTTCGGGAGGGAACAAAGAACGTGTTTCCTGCCGAAGATAAGGTGCAAATAGACGTTTTCTTCCATTCGCTCCATCGAGGACGGGCGTTCCGAGAGAAAAAGGTCTCGGCTAAGGTGGGGGACCGGCCCGGCAGGCCCGACATGGACCGGTTCGAACACTAGCGTAGATCCCCAGAGCGGTGTGGAAGGGGGGTGGGAGACAGCAAGGCCTGGTAGTTCAAACCGAGGCCTTGCGGTAAGCATCATCCAAAACCAATCGGTCTTCCGATTATTTCAATCGAGGGACGGCGTTAGAGATCGAGAGGGCTCGGCCTAGGTGGGGGGGCGGCATGGCGGCCCAGATTTTGGACCTCGGTAGGCCCCGCAATGTCGGGGAGATCAAATGGTTTTCCGTTAAGCCAATCAAGGATGGGCGTTTTCATGGACATATGGAGAGGTCCGGTGAGAGCAGGCATTTTGGCCTGTAGGAGCGAGAGAACAAAGCATTTTGAGAGGCGTGTGAGAGCAAAAAGTGATTCATTTAAAGCAGCGTCCCCACTTTCGGCATACAAAAAGCTCCGGGCGGGGAAGAGTGATAAAATTGGGCCGCGCATAATACTTTTCGAGGGTTTAGGCGTTCGGGGGTTGAAGCGGCGTGCCGGCCCATCTCGGCAAGCTTATAAGCCCCATAACCGGCCTTGGCTGTGATTCTGAAACAGACCCTCCCGTTAGGCATGAATTTTTTCTTGTTTTTCTTCTGGACCACCTCCCGAAGGACGAGGTCATCAACATTGAAAGGGCGCAGCCTGACGTTCTTGTTGTAACCTCAGGCCACTTCTTGTTGGTATGCAGCATACCTAAGATTCGCATCGTCTCGGAGATCTTCGACGTGGTTCAGCTCGGAGGCAATGTGTTCGTCATTGGTGGCGGGGTGGAATACCTCGGGGCGCTCCATTGGAGCAGTGGCAGCGAGGGGGAGAACTGCCTCCATTCCGTAAGCCATCGAAAAAGGTGTTCAGCCAGTACCACGCCGTGGTGTCGTGCGATAACCCCAAAGGACCTTGGGGAGCTCCTCGACCCACTTTCCTCGCTATTGGTGGCCGTCTCGAGGCGGCGGCAGAGATGGACTTGTTGGAGGCCTCGCCGCCGTTCCCCGGTGGTAGGCCACCGCCGAAGTTATAGACTTCGGATGTTCTTCTTTACAATAATGTCTTGATGGCCTCGGCCCACGAATCGGGTCTCGTTATGCGAGACAATAGCATAGGGGACCTCGAACCTCGAAATGATGTTTTTCCAAATGAAGTGCTCCACTTCCGTCGCAGTGATGTGGATCAGGGGTTCGGCTTCAACCCACTTGGTGAAGTAGTTCGTCGCCGTGATAAGGTGCTTAAATCCCCCCGGGGCAGTGGGGAGCACACCGACGATATCAAGCCCCCACCGCCCGGGCGGCCACGGGCCGTGGACCGGGTTGGGAAGAGGGTGGGTTGATGGTGGAGGGAGAGCCTTTGGCGGGGACCCGATTCTTTTACGTAGTCTTGGGTGAACTCCGCATTTTGGGCCACCAAGATCCCTCGGTCACAAAGATGTTGGCTAAAGACCGCCCTCCCGAAAGTGGCAACCGCCTCCCCTCGTGAAGCTCGGAAGTACCCGGTGGACCCTCCTCACTGAAAGTACGCCAAGTAGTTCTGGCCAATGTAAGGCCTGCATGAGTCAATTGGGCCGCAGGAAGTACGAGGTCGCTCGGCACCGTACCGGCGGGTCGCCTTCGTCTCTGCGTGAGTCGCCCCGTCCCGGCGCTGCGCACGCAGCGGGGTCCATCCAGCCAGGCTCATGAAAGTTGATGCTCATGACGCCTTTCCCCGCCTTCGGCCAAAGTCAACAGGATGTCGCCAAGAATTACCGGCCCCGAGCCCCGACATCGGTTACGCCGAAATGGTGCGCAGCGCATCAGCCATAAGCGCCGCTTCCGTACCGACCAATATGCCAAAAGTCCACCTTCTTGAAGTCTTTCCGTAAGGTCAACGCGTGGCTAAGGTGTTTTGACATTATTTATCACGGGCGGGTAGTCGTTCGAGTTGGTTGACTACCGACATCGGATTTGTAGACTGCGACTCTTACATCTTAGAGGTCTAAGGCGAGGGGCGTAGCCAGCGATGAGCCTGCGTGCTGCGGCCGTTGTTGGTGGCGGGGAAGTCAATGCTCATGGCGCACTGCGTGGAGGGTGCCACCGGGGTTTCTGACCACCATACTAGCGCCCAGCCCCGGGAAGTTAGAGGCGTCGACATGCATGCGCCCGCGATTAAGCTTGTGTATATAGTCGCCCGTTCTTGGTGGAGAATCTTAGAGGGGAGGATCGACTTTGTCGGGCGGGATCATGCGGGATACGCGTCTCTTTCTCTTTATTTTCTCGGCATTCAAACTTGGGGTGAGCTTCGGCAGCGAAGTCGGCCGAGGACTTGCCACCCGATTCTTGTTCTTGGCTCATGGCGGATGTCAAAGTTTGCCAACTCCATGGCCCATCTGCGGATCTGTCCAGAGATCACGCCTCCGTGAAATGCGGACTCGAGGGGGTACTTCGGTGGCGGCGATGATCGTGTGGCATTGGAGTAGAGGAGAAGCTTTGCTGACAGCGTGACAAAGGCAAGTGCCAAATTTTCCGGCGGGGAGATACCTTGTCTCGGTGGGAGCATAGTCTTCTTTGGGTAGTAGATTAGGTTTGTTGGTTGGACCGCTTCACGTCGGACGGCGTAGGAGCTCGCTAGCGTGTCGAAACAGCGAGGTATAGGTGCGAATTAGTCCTCTGCGCCGAGGGGTGACCAAGAGGGGGCTTTTGCCATGTACTTCTTGAGCTCATCAAGGCCCTGTCACTTTCGGGGGGCCCATTGGAATGCCCTGCTTGCTTCGTCTTGATGGACTCGAAGAGCGGTAGGCCCAGACATCCCGAGGAACTTGCTAATAAAGCGGTTGAGGGCGTTTGCCATCGGTGAGTATTTGTACCTCCACGATAGTGGTGGGCAGGGCCGTAGATGGCCCGATTACACGGTTAAGGTCGCCTCGATCCCCGTCAGTGACAAGGTGCCCAGGAATTTCCCCGAGCCTACCCCGAGCACATTTCTCGGCGTTCAAGCTATGGTATGCGTTTTAATATGGCGTAAAACCTTGCCGAGGTGGTCCTCCGCGAATTTGCTTTTTACCACCATGTCATCAATGTACGCTTCCATGATGTCCCCGAAGCTCCCTCGAACATCTTGGAAACCAAAATTTTTGATAGGTGGCGTCAAAGATTTTTTAAACCGGGCGGCATTACCCGTAACAATAAATACCCTCTGCGTGATGAAGGCAGCTTTCTACATCCGCATCGCCCATGGCTATCCGGGTGGTACGCTCGACGACGCCCATAAAGCTTAGCCTAGCCTAGCCGGGCCGCGGGCGCCCACCAACCGGGTCGATCCGAGGGAGAGGGAAGCAATCCTTCGGGCAAGCATCGTTCAGGTTGGTATAGTCCATGCACACCCGCCATTTGCCTGTCTTCTTCTTGACCACCACGGTATTGGCCAGCCAGGTGGGGTATTGTACTTCTCGAATGGCCTCGCCGACAAGCTTCGGACCTCTTCTACCATGGCGCCCGAAAGTGAACGGTGAGGACCGCCGCCGCACAACCGTTTCCTCGCAGGTCGACGTTGAGTTTACGCGATAAAATCCGCTTACACCGCATTTCGTAGGGATTCCGGGCGAAGACCTCGGCGTTGTCTCGGGAGAAAGCAAATTAGTTCGCCCCGGCCGGAGCTCCGAAGCTCGACCATGCGAAGTATCCGGCCGCCATCCTCGTTGATTGGTACTTTGAGGAGGTCCTCCACGGCCTTCTCTTCAGCCGAGGAGCCTACGTCGTCGAGGGCCGGGGCCGAAGTTTGCATCAACCCACTGGACTTGCCTCGGCAATCGACTCTCCTTTCTATCCTTTATGCGGACAGCGTTTACAAAACACCTTCGAGGCCATCCGTTTGCCTCATTATGGTCTTCACCCGCCACGCACCGGCGAAGTTTGACGCGACCGGATGGAGAGAGGAGGCAACGCCTTCATGGATGCCAGCCACCCACCAAGTATGGCATTATGCGGCTCTGGGAGTCCACAACCGTGAAGTCGACTTTTAGACCGACCCTCCCCCCAAACCGAGGGTGATGTTCCATGGGGTACACCTGGGTGTCCCCTAATCCAATCCGTGGGCGTCCGGTGGGGTCACCATCACGCCCGCCTTTGGCCTCAAGGCCGAAACAAAGGATGTCCATGAATCCCTTTGATCGACCAAGATTCTTCAACGCCCATGTGGTCGTATCTCAACTTCACAACTAGGCATCCTCGGGGAGTTGTAATCCCCCCAAGTCGCACTCCTGCGAAGTGAGATCGCAGGAGGGTATTCGCTCTCGAACTTTCGGCCGGGTTGCGCCTAACGAGCACTCGGCTTCGCCACATCCGCACTCAACCCCTGCATTGCCTCGCCAAGTTCCCTCAGCCGACCGGGCCGTGGACAAGAGGCAACAACCCCCTCACGCCTCCCCTCCACCCCTGCTGAATGGGTGGTGACAGGAGGGCTCCCGGCGGGAGGGGCGGCGTCTGGCCTGTCCGATCCACTCGTCTAGTCGTCCCTCGGTCACCAACCGTTCCAAATGCGCTTTGAATGGTCTACAACCAGTCGTGTAGTGCCCTGCCTCGTTGTGGTAGGAACATCTGCCTCTCTGGGTCCGGTCCGTCCCCATTTTTTCCTCAGGCTAGACGAACCACCTTAACCGACCAATCTCCGTGAGCAGCCTGTAGATTGGGAGGGTGAATACGGTGGTCTCGGCCACATAATCATTGTCGATTCAGGGGGCCCGGCCACCCTCCGTTATTGTCCCGGCCAGAGTTGTCTCGGTAGCCCCTGCTACCGCCCCCTTCCGCTGGTTTGCTCCTTCCTCCTTTCTTGACATCATTGACCTGCTTTTTCCCCTCCTTCAGGACGCTTCTGGTGTTATTACCTTTGGAAGCCTTATTGACAAAGAACTCTTCCAGCTCTCGGTACCTATCCATGGTGCGCATTAATTCGGTCATGTCTCTTGGGGGGTGCACCATGAGGTCTTTGAAGAGGTCCGAGGTGTCTTCCAAGCCGTTTTTGAAAGAAGTGGCCGCCACCTTTTGGTCACAGTTTTCCACCAGGCTGTATACCTCCCAATAGCGGGCGATGTACTCTTTGAGAGTCTCATCTATCCCTCTCTTCATGTTTACTAGCCGCCTTCGACTTATTGGTGGCCGCTTCGCCACAAACCGAGACGATGAATGCGGAATCCAATTGGCCAGTCAAGCACACCGATCCCGGTGCCACCGACCGGTATTCACATGAGGGCGGGGCCGACACCGGAGGCTCATGGAAAACGCCTTGCACATGAGAAAGCCGCCACTATGTCCATAGAGCTAGGAGAGACTAAACGATGATCACTTTGATGTGTGTGGTAGCACGGGTGGGATCAGATTTGTCAAACTTGATTTTAAAACCCCTGGGATTGCCGCGACCTCGACCACGGTAAAGGCAACCGCTTGATTTCTTTCGGCCGAGAATGAGTGGCGAGGTTGGGTCGACTTACATTCGACCGTCACGAATACTCTACAAGGTCTCTTGAAGGGGAGCCCGTGGATGCGAGCCTCATGATCACCAATCTGCCAAATTACTTGGCTCGGAAGAATGCCTGCTGATGCCCGGTTCTCAGGTATTCGTCGCGATATCATCTCTGAGGCGTCTTTGTCCTTCCCCGTCGCCGGGATGGTATACTCAGCGTGTCTCCGTCGGAGTGTATTGTGAGCATTATGCTTCATGCGATGGTGATTCATCTGCGTTCCCCACGGCGGGCGGTCCGATTGTGTCGTTTGTTTCAGATTGATGTGGCCCGGGACGCCATTACCTATTGTGATAGCTCCTCCGGTGGATTTCTGGGGGCAACTTCGAGCACCATGCTTGAAATCTTTGGCGGCGAAACCGCCTTCGCCACGGACCTCCGCTACATTATCCCCGTGGTTCAAGGGTCCGGTAAATTTTGCCTCAGCGTCGGCTTAATCCAAGCGGCCGCGACTTACCTCTTGTCTGGGTCCTCTGCCGCTGAAGGCCCTCAGGCTACGTGACGCTTAAGTAGAGTCTCTGGCGCCAGGTTGTAGCCGCTATCTCCAAGTACTCTGCTCGGCCCCGCTCCGAAGTTCTGCTGGTTTCTCTGGTAGAACCGCTCGAGGTCCGAACGCCACGCGCCTTCGCCGTGGACCACGGGCGCGTTTCCTCGCCGCCACCATGATCGCCGAAGGAGAACACCCGAAAGCCCTCTCCCCTTCACACTCAGGCTCGGAGGGATGTCTCCTCGCTCTCGCCCTCGTTCTCCGTAGAATTTCGTCGCAGCCGCCCCGACTCTCGCTTTTCAAAGGCCAACTTCTTCTTAGTAACGCCGCCATTTCGTTTCTCAATAAGGAAATGAGGGAGAGGCAATTCTCCGGAAATGGCACAAGATTGGCCAAAGAGTGGACGCCCCCGCTCATGCTTGAAAAGGACGTTAGCCGGTCCCGCGTTCACGGGGCGGCAACATGGGACGCTTATCGTGAGCCGCCCCGGGCCCCCGCTGAGGTCGAGGGGGTGAGTGTAAGTCCCAAGCCACTCCTGGCTTGGTGGTACCCACCGGCGTTGGGCTGTGATGAGCCCTCCCATTGGCGTCGAGCGATCCATCCCCAAAGTGAGATCAGCCATCTTTACGGTAGCTTCACGAGAGGCGCGAAGGAGGTTTTGAACAAAAGTGAAGAACCACACCAAAAGAAGGGACTAGGAGAGAGCCAAGTCTGCTGTCCCCAGCGGAGTCGCCAATTGTGGGGGGATGCTTCACCTAATGACCTCCTTTGACCGCCTGGAATAGCACCATAAGGGAGGAGCCCAGATTGACCCTGCTATGAAGCCCGAAGCTCATTCGAAGACGGCGGGCAATCTTGAGGTAATCGGAGGTGGATTCAAGACAGGGAACAACCACGCATTGTTTCAGCCCTGACGGACGGTGGTGGTCGAGGGGAGGCACCGATGGCTAAAAATGAGAAGAAGTATTTAGATGGTGATCTAGAGAGAGAAAGTGCAACCTAAAAGCCAAATGTAGAGAGATGAGGGTTTTGTTTATCTGCTGCAGTAAAAGAGAGGCGATGATAGTAAGTGAGCTGCTGTGTCCTCGCGACGCCACTTCCTGGGGGGACCTCACGCCTCGCCGCTATCCCTCGCACTCGAAAGTGCATAGAGGCCCCATTCTGTCAGACACGCGAGTTCGGGTGACACCGCTCCTTCCCCGGCAGTAACCTACTATCGCATCCTCGCCGCTAGTCCTCCCCTCAGCGTAGTTTGCCACTTGTGCAAAGGGGGTAGTTAGAAAGGAATGGTCAAGCACCATCAATGAGCCACCGGGCCGTCGTGTCTTCACTGAAAGCCTGTCGACACCCTACCAACCGCCCAAGACCGGTGTCAAACCACCGGCACGGGAGGGGCGCTTCTAACACCGCCAGCCCCACCTGCCCCTTTGTGCCATGCTTTGATGGTGTAGCTGAGCCCCGAGGCCCTGGCCTACCGAGACCCTTGTTGGTAATTCCAATTGCACTGCAGACGATGGTCCGTCCGTGGATACCGAGCCACTGAGACCCATAACCGAGCCCTCGGTAACCGTAGCCCGTGGTCCCTCTGGACCCCAGTCCGTTCGGCCGCAACACATATGCATCTTTCAATAACTTTGACAATATTCACCACAAAAAACGCGTAGACCACATGTAAGACGCCAACTCAGAGGGAGTAACAGATTCTTAAGATCTGGGTGAGAGGAAACCTTCAACGCTAATAATTTAGTACCAACTAAAGGAATTCAGGGATCCTGTAGTGCACATCTTAACCGTTCAAAAGTACTTTAGACAGTCTGTATTTTAAATAAAAAGAGTCTTATTTAAAATCCGGACCATTAATTGTGAGATCGACGGTTTGGATGTTGATGTGTCAACTGCTAGCTTGATAAGTATCCCCTGTTCAGTTAACGAGTATGTTGGACCCGTATCCAACTCACCCACAACAAACTCGTTCACTCTAGACCTATATTCAAACTGCCTATATATATATAATCCGTGAGTCCTATCAACTTGCCCAAACCCGACCCAATCCGCTAATTTGTCACCTCTAATATTCTAAGTCTCATTCGAGGTGAAAGAAAAACCGAAAAACCAAAAAAAACTGACCGATCGGTTCGGTTTTCAGTCGGGAAAAAGCGGTGTCGGTTGACTTTGGACCGAACCGAACCGAAAAATTATCGGTTCGGTCTCGGTTTCCTGGAAATTGGTTTGGACCGGACCGGACCGAACCGAACCGAACCGAAACAATGCCAATTTGGACTGAAATAGCCTGAAACCACCCCAATTTGGACCGAAAACCGAAAAAACGATCTTAACTCCCCAAAAATAACAAATCCAAGCCGTCCATCTCAATTTTAACGCCGGACCGAAAAACCGGAAAAAACCAAACCACCCCGAACCGATCAGTCCATTGTTTTTTTCGGTCGGGATCGGTTCCTAGCCAAACCACCCCGAATTGATCGGTTCGGTCCGGGACACCCCGAAAACCAAACCGAACCGACCAATTTTCACCCCTAAGTCTCATGCTGATGTTACTTAAACCCAATATCTCTGCTATCACAATTTACTTATGATGTTCTGGTTCTTTATCTAATGGCAGATGACGGATGATAAGAAAATGAAATGGTAATATATAATATTCCCAAACAAACCTACACGCTGTATTGTAATCTGCAACAGCCCGCAAAAATGTCAACGGCTTTGCAAAACCATTTGCATTTCTTACACAATTGTATTTATATATACACAAAGAAAAGCTTAACAGCTCATCCAAAACTGCCACTTGAAAAGAAGAAGAAGAAGAAGAAGAAGAAGAAGAAGAAGAAGAAGAAGGGGAAGAGGAGAGAGAGAGAGAGAGAGAGAGAGAGAGAGAGAGAGAGAGAGATGCAGTTACTCTGGTCACCGGAAACAGCTTCGAAGGCTTATATCGATACTGTCAAATCTGTAAGTCTAGAACAATCTTTGCACAAGTACTCCCAAGTTCTAACTATTCCCAAAATTTTCCAGGTTAATACACCACAAAGATAACATATTTCAGATATATGACCTATTATTTTCATTTCAACCAAAGTTCCTTATTTCAGAATTTCAGATAGACACTAGCATATCGTTTGGATTCGCATGTCGCATAAGAGTCTGGTTTGTAAATTATTTTCTGATATCTAAATTTTCTTATTGGTTATTCAATATGATGCAGTGTAAAATATTCCAAGAATCAGGCGAGGCGGAGTTAATGTCTGCCATGGCGGGCGGGTGGAACGCGAAGATGATAGTGGAAGTGCACATTGGGGCAGTGACATCAACAAGTATAGGGCTAGCCATAGCCGCCCGTCACACAGGTGGTCGCCACTTTTGCCTGGTATCGGATGAAGGGTCTAGATTAGAGTACGTTAATGCCATGCATGCAGCCGGGGTGCCGCCGCCAAAAGTGGTGGTTGGAAAGGCTGAAGAGGTTGTGGTTGGGCTATTCGATGTTGATTTTCTGGTGGTGGATGGAAGGCGGAAGGACTTTGATAGAGTGCTTAGATTTGCTAAGTTGAGCCACACGGGTGCAGTTTTAGTGTGCCAGAATGCTAGTCAAAGGACCATGGCTGGGTTCACGTGGATTGGGGTTCTTTGTAGCACAACACGTATCATGAGATCTGTTTCGTTGCCGGTTGGGAACGGATTGGATATTGCTTATGTAGTATATAACAGTGGGACAATCGATTCCAAGAAGGGCGCCAGCCGTTGGATTAGGCACACAGATCAGCAATCAGGTGAAGAACATGTGATCCGGAGATGAATTTCAACCAGTCATCCTAACAGAAATAGATGTACAGAGAGAATATAGAATCATTAATTTGTACTATGCAAGCCTGTCTTGAAAATTTTTGAACTTATTTATGGTTGAAAGTTTATCTACTTCGAACTTGATTCTATGACATATATATGGAGAAATCTACGGTACACGCTCTTCATACCATGAATTTTGTACCTAAGGTGTCTACTATAAAAAATAAAAATAAAAAAACCTAATCCCAGATGAAGAGAGCGTGTGAAATTACACCACTAATTAACACATACTTGACACGTAAAATGGGGAAATCAGAAATCTGGACAATGATAAGCTTATTGTTAACTCAAGTGACAAGTGGAATATACGAATGCATATTCCAGATTGGCCATCAGCACAAATGCAAGCACAAACAATTAGACAGAGTAGAAGGCTCCCAAACTTCCATTAACACGCAACAAAAGCAGTATGCTAGCAGCTGCAATAAAGGAGCACCATTCGACCCAGATTTACAAGCTATATACTTGTGTAGAAAAAATTACCTAGCGAAAGCTTAGCTGACAGAGAAGACAAGCACCAAGTGTCCAAGTCCTAGTACGATTATATTTATACATACTCAGGATTACCTCAACCCTTCAAAAGGCAGATTAGGCATGGTCTAATCTATATTGACTCGAACAATCTTCTTGGCTCTTCCATTGGAAGAAGTCCCAGCTTCAATCCTTGGCACGGTTCCTCCAGCATCAGCTGAGTACTCTGCAAACGGTAGCGCCCCACCAGCCCAATTTGGCCACCAATCCCATCCGCTGCCGCTGCCCTCTATATAGTTTGGATGAAAAAGCAAAGCTAATCAAACACAGGGTTTTCAGTAACACAAAAGAACTAGAAACACAAGAAGGCATGCTGAAGGATGTAAAAAATGCAACGAACCGACTCTAGATAATCTTAAAGCTACAGACTGACTGTCCTTGTTATCCACTAAATAAACCAGTTAACATGATAGAAACATTGCTTTCTGCAATTCTGGTCATTTTAAGGGAATATAGACCAGCCAATGCATGAGAATGCACTTGAAGTCGTGCCAGTAAACGGAAAGACATAATGGCACACAAGAATAGTATAGGTAATTTGACTAATGTGGCCGGTTAGTTTCTTCACTACATGAACCTTACACTGATGCCAGACCTTGTTACCATGAAGTAGCACGAATTAGGAATAACCATTATAGCAGATAGAGGTTCAATGCACATAATCACACCCACTCCACAGACTACTACTATAATCTTCTCACAACAATAAAATCTGAGGATGTTTAAACAATTTTAGTCTGCACATCACCACCTTCATCTCCCGCTAAAGTAAATGAAAGAGAAGTCACCGAAACCCCAGCATCTCACAATGGTTACCTGCTGCATTCTCCAGCAATTTGAACCCGTAGTTCCAATCAGTGGGCAAATTTGGCTCTTTAGCTTTCCAATTATCTTCAAATCCCCCGAGCTCATCTAACAAAGACCACAATATCAGTACTTTCCTTCACTCATTTGTTCAACGTAATGCACACAAATGGTCCCACACAAAACAAACCTTCATTCAAGTTGTGCAAAGTCTGCAGAGTATCCACTTTACCATCTGAAGTACGCTTTGTCGTAACTGAATGGCCCTGCATAAGCACTGATGGGGTCAATTTACCATGACATTGTAAAAACTGAGACTCCAAATTACATAATTTCTCCCACAGAGAATCATAAGCAATGGATTGAAAATAACAATACAATTGTTCTCAAGAAACATAACCTTCAATACAACAATTAGAACAACATTTGTTGGCTTGTTTGCTTCATTTGTTTCTCATTTCACTTCAATACACATCCCCAATCAACTAGTATATCAATATTTAGGAAAAAAGAAATTCAAGGACTAGCAAAAAGTTGTAAGAACACCAAGAAGAATACCTTGTCACGTATTGCCCTAGAAACTGTATTCAGGGCTTCACCCACTGTCTTATCTTCCTCATTGATCTCTGTCATAACCACCTATTTCAGAAAGAAGGACAAACATAAAAACCAGAAGAAACACATTATCAATACCAATCTCTCCAATTATAAAGACAACTACTAACCCCATCATCACCACTCTTCTTGGTTACAGAAGCAGTGTAATACATCCCATTCAATCCCCCATATGCAACTCTCTGAAAGCTGAAAATCTTCGTCCCTAAATAACAAACCACAACAATGGAAACTCTAAGCTAGTCTATCATGACATAACAAGTATGACTATCCTATGCAAATATTAAAACGCCCGAATTTCACGTACCATTAGCTTGTTTGCCATTAGGACTTTTAGCAACAAGTTCTTTGCTTGGCTCAAAATGCTTCAAAGTGTTCCCATCAGAGTCTATCTCCTCGATTGTTATTTCCTTTGATCGATTTCCCGAGTCAGCTTGAATAGGAAACCAGCCACTAAAGGGGCTAGTGAAGAACGGGTCGTCAAATGGATCTTTCCCCCCAAATAACTTCGCCATTATACTCTCAATCTACGAACCCGAACCACCTAAAGCAACAAAATGCCTGAGAATAGGGAGAAATCGAAACCCAGCGCACTGAATATATAAAGTGAAAGAACTCAGAACCAAGTATATAAACGTACATGTACATTTCTTATGCATCCCCATATCAGTTTATGTGTTTTAGCACAAAATTATCACTCTTGCTAAGAAACGAATTGCCTGAGATCCACGAAATACTTGACAATTAATAATAAAAAAAACCCACACAAAACCCTTAAGCCTAAATTAACAAATCACAATCCATGAAATACTTGACAATCAGTCAGCATTATTTACTTCTAGTGAGCTTTTTATTTAATTTTTACGTCATAATTTTTAGAATTAAACATTTAAAACATTCGTTCCATGAGAGAAATTACAGAAGTCTAAAATATGGGTCGACATTAAAGAAAGTAGAAGAAGAAAATTAAATACAGAATCGAGATCGAAGTTGAAGAATGCTGATAATAAATGAATAGGAATTTGTTTGTAAGTTAAAGTAGGAAATCAAGAAACGGAAAAATAGTTCACCTTGTGTACAAGAAGCAATATGGTAGTAGTCTGTGAGCTTGCCTCTGTGCGGGCAGAGTGAGGGAGAGAGAAGTGAAAAATGGTAGGAGAAATGGAGAATCTTCTGGAGAAAGGAAGGAGCGGATTGGGCAACTTAAATGAAAAAACCCGGTTCACCGTTCAATTCTGTCCGGACCATACCCATCTACTCTTTCAACCATGCCACACTGGTACAACCGCATTCACTTTACACTAGCGATCTACCCGTTCGATACACGGGACAAAAGAAATTACGTTGGTGGTTGGTTAAGGCCATGTTTCACTGACAAAAAAAAAACTACTCTATTCCAACAACAAAAAAGCTCCCAAAAAAAACCAATTACCTTATACAATAAATACAACTAAAAAATAAAAATAAAACACTTTAGTGGAACAAATTGTAGATTTAAACTACAACTAAAAGTTAAAAAAACCAAAAAACAAGTTAGTGGAACATCCCCTAATTTTTTTGGCCCGTGTGTCAAACGAAATTGAAACCTCACAAGAATTAAAGGTAGTTACCAATTGTGCGAAGTTAGAAGGTGTTCCACTAACTCTTTTTTTTTCTGGATGTTTTAGTTTTACAAAAAACCTAACTTGCTCCACTAACTAGTTTTTTGGTTTTTTGATTTTGATTTTTGCAAAAAAACTAATTTGTTCCATTAAAGTAGTTTTGTTGTATGTTTAGTTTTGCAAAAAAATTAACTTGTTCCACTAACTAGTTTTTTTTTTTTTTGAAAAAAAAACTAAGTGATTTTTTGTTAGTGGAACGAGATAGTTTTTGAGTTAAAACAAAATTATTATTTTTTATTATAGCCGAACCGGGCCTTAATTTGCTAGAAATTTGGGAAAAAGAAGAGAAATAGGGAAGGAGAAATAGGATTGGTGTTTTGGAGGCTTTTGAAGGCACCAACTACATTGCCATAGTATATAGGATGATGATGATGATTATGATACCCATGTACACAAGAAAAACTTGGGTGTCGGCAAGGTACCATGTGCCGGTACATAGCACACATCTCAACCGTCCAAATGGGTTTTGGACATTCCAAGTTTTAGAGAGAGAAAATGGATAGAGGGGAAAGAAATTTGGGCCTAGGGATGGGCATGGGGAGGGTAAGGGGTGGATACCACCACCACTTCCATCATTGATCCCCGAACCCATATCAATTTCCATCCCCTCCCGATCCTCACCGGAGATTTTATTTTAACCTCCATCCCCGCCCCGATGTGGGGAACGGGGATCCCCACGAGGAATTGGGATCCAAAAATCCATGCACTAGTCCATGCCATCACCCATTAAATTCAACCCCCACGACCAAAACTCCATTCCATCCGTGCAATCTGGTTGCCATTACCCATTAAATTTAATCTATATTTTGCATGAGAGTTGAGAGATAAGATCGTGTAGCCTATAGGGGATGAGAGAGTAGAGATGGGGCGGTTGTGTGAAGTGTGGGTAACCCTAAGTGACTAAGTCCTAAATTCCTAATTTAAGTTATGATCACTGACCGTGAGAGTTGGGTTAATGGGTTATGGATAGACAGGCTGAGGGCTGTGAAGTATTGTGGTGGAAAAGAAATTTTAAAAACTTATAATATATGTATAACGGGGATGTAGGGAGGGGTGGGGATCGGGTAGGGGACTAACAATACCATCCCTTACCTGATCCTCGAATTTTTTTAAAAATAATCCCCATTTCTTACTTGATCCCCGAAAAAATCCCTGAATCCCCTCTCCAAATAGGTAGGGGACGGGTTGGATAGGGGCGGGTCAGTCGAGATGGCCATCCCTATCTGGGCCGTTTAAAACACGTTTGGACGGCTGAAATGTGCGCTCGGGCGCCACGTTAGCCATACCCTATTTTGCACCCAAAATTTTCTCCATTTACACACTCACTCACAAGTATATGGGCTCCACATACACTAAAAGCCCACACTTAGGAGTATGAGTGTGTAAATGGGCGTGGTTCTATCATTTTTGCTACTTATTTGATAATCAATTCCAGGTTCATATCACATCGTGCCCCTTTTTGAAACAAAATGACCATAAAGATGTTCTTGTGCATTTTTAATTCTTTTTATAATGAATGAATTAGTTCGATTCGCAAGTTTTAAAGCAAGTTACTTAAACTCTAATCGTAGAGGTTTAAGAATTTGGCAACAATGTGTTTTCGGTGACTATTTCGAGATCCTCTTTGAAAAGGTAGAAAAAGGGAGGTTGTGTGGCGGAAGTGGTTTGAGAAGGTAAAAAAGAGGAGCTTATGCGGTGGCAGTGGTGGTGGGATGAACGTGGTGCGAGATGTTGTAAAAGTAAGGCTGAGTTTTTCAAAAGATTTTAATAATTCAGTTGCTAAAATCAACCATAATTTTAGCAAATGAGTTCACCAGGTGCTAAAATCATGGTCAAACTCAGCCTAACTTGTTGAGTGACAGTATCAAACAGTAATCTAAACCTAGATGCATGAAGTACTAGAGTATAGTAATTTACCCTTGAAAATGTTGTTGAGGGACAGGGGTGTTGCGCAACATGTTTTGCAGGGACTTTCAGTGCCGCGCTGACATCATTTAGACAATTGGAAACGTCTACCGTGTAGAGCTTGTCGAATACTACATCTCTCCCAAAAATTAACTCGATTGGATATCGTTAAGACCCTCATCGGAAAAAAAAACTTGAAAAAAATCGGAACACATATAACTTGAAACACTGGATGAAACCCACTGAACCAATTTTTTCATCATTTAACCGCTACTACCATCACTACTTTAACACCATCACTACCACACCTCCATACCATAAACTTGCATAGCTTATGTTGAAATTTGTTGTTATTGAACAATATCTCACCTTATGATACGAAGGATATCATGACATTTCTTGTTTTAGAATTATGCTAGTGTTTTCATCCATTTTTATTCGTGCTTAACATTGGTACTTTACTGTTACGCTGACTGTACGACTTTTAGATGCCCTGTTTGGAATAACAAACTATAAAGATATGTACTAACAATCTGTTTTTCGTTTTTTTTTTCACCCCTGAATCCCTCGGGTAATTCTTGGTCCTCATTTAGAATGGGGATAGAGAATAAAAACATAGTTCCATTGGTGATCTCGGCGGGGACGGAGACGGGAAAGGGGTTTAAAGATCTAATATTACCGCCCTGATTTGTTCCCATGCCCATCCCTACCCACCAAGAATGGATCCAATCACAGTGCTTTCTACGTGGTCCACGTTAACCTGAATTTTGATATGGGGTGAGTTTCCTGTTTGTACTTTAGTTTTAGCACCTCTAAATTTTCATTTGCTACAAGTAACAAAGTGATTTTAGCATGTAGCAACTTAATTTTAATAAAAGAAATATGTGAGAAGCTTTTAAGTTTTAACAACTTGACTTTTCTCTAATGAGAACCATAAGTGATTTCAGCAATCTAAGGAGTGCTTTGGCTTAAAAGCCATAATCTAGATTATTGGATTATTCGTTTTGTCTTTATTCAAATTTTTTTTTGCATTTATTAGTTTTCCGTCAAGATTTTGTGGTTTCTGAATTTATCTCGGCGAGACGAATCTAACAAGTATAAAATTATGGTCAAACCAAATTTTTTTTGAATAAAGCTGAAATACTTGGATTATTTGCCAATAATCCAAGTATTTTGGCTTTATTAAAAAAAATTGAGTTTTGACCATAATTTTATACTTGTTAGATTCGTTTCGCCGAGAGGAATCTAGAAACTACAAAATCTTGACGTGAAACTAACAAATACTAAAAAAATTTGAATATAGACGAAATAAAAAAATTAAAAAACCAAAAACCACTTTATAGCCAAAACACCCCAAAACTAAAACTCAACTTTTACAAGATTTCCCGCTTTAGATATGAAAAACAAGGCCATGATCCAGAACGCATTTACAATCCAAGGCCATTGATCCAACCCCAATTTACTCGGGGAGAGTTTCTCAAAAGGAGTCACTCGACTAAAAAAAACTTTTTTTTGGGTGTCAAACTTTTTTGAATTATTTATTTTTTCAATTGACAAGAATTGGAAAAGTAAACAATTATGACCACAAAACTCAATTTTATATTTTTTTTTGAAATATTCAACTTCCATTATTTTTATTCCTCTCGCCAAGACCAATTAATGATCCATAGAAACTTAACGCAAAACTAACAACGCAATTTTTTTTTCTAAATAAAAACAAAACACAAAAAGCCAAATACACTTATTTCGGGAAAACAATTTGTTCACCCTCACCACAAGAGGGTGAACAAAACCCTCACTATCATTGGCTAAGAGGAGTGGTCTCTGCCACTCTTAACCCAACCAAACTCAACCCAAGTTACTTATATGCTTAATTTCAAGAAAAACTCCTAAATTCTTAATTGGAAGATACGGAACTATTGGCGCCCATAATGGTGCACTCTGACAATAATAAAGAGTAACCACCATGGGGGCTAGTATCCCATGGTGAACAAAACCCTCATTATCATTGGCTAAGAGGAGTGGTCCCTACTACTCTTAACCCAACCAAATCCAATCCAAGTTACTTCTATGCTTAATTTTAGGAAAATCTCCTAAATTCTTAATTCTCTTTTCTAAACCCAACCCAAGTATTGATACTAAAACAACCTGTTTTTCACAGTCGATTATGAAGCAAAGAGAATTTAATCCGAGTTTGCTAATTAACTAACAGAAGCCTTCTCCATTAGTACTTTCTCCTCCAATCGTAACTCTTCAAAAGATCATGAATACTAGCCATTAAAATTCATATAGAAACTTCAATGCTATCAACCAAACTTCAACGGACAGAATATAAAGTACCGTGGCTTTAATTGTTTTCATGCCAATCAATACCCTTTTTACCCTAAAGTAACTTGGGTTCAGGGAAGAGAATTAAGAATTTAGGAGTTTTTCCTAAAATTAAGTATATAAGTAACTTGGGTTGAGTTTGGTTGGGTTAAGAGTGGTAGAGACCACTCCGCTTTGCCAATGATAGTAAGAGTTTTGTTCACCACGGGATACTAGCCCCCATGGTGGTTACTCTTTATTGCTGTCAGAGTGCACCATTATGGGCTCCAGTAGTTCTGTATCTTCCTATTAAATTAAATTTTACTCTGCTCCCCATATTTTCCATTCTCGTTTCAAGTACTAATAACATCTAGAACGAAAGAACAAGCTATTTAGAATATGAGATGTTGATTGGAAGCAAATGCCCTCAACAGCTGAAACAAGTGTAAGATGTTAAAAAGTACAGACGAACTCTCGCCGACATCACCATCACCATCACCGCCACTGCCACTGCTAACATAGGTAATGCAGCATTAACATACCCTTATTCTATATTAATTGTGACAACCTTTTTAGGCCGCCCGCTAGATGGCGGGATCCTAGGTTCATTGTGAGCTCCCATTCTTCCAGCCCTTCCAGAAAACCCTTCAAATGGAAGAGCCAAACTACTCCCACTCGCCCATCCACTCGGTCTGCTGCTGCCAGACCCTGCGCAACCATTAATTGCATGAATGTGAACTCAAGTCATCAGTCATAAATATGTATACGTGTGCGCGTGAGCGTTGTGAGTATAATTGTCAGATACGAAGATCGAGCGAGAGGTGGAGGTGGTGGAGAGGGCAAAAACAACCACAATCCCATGCTTACCTCCGGTACCACTGAAGGTGGACCCATCATCCCAAGCAGGAAAATGCCTTTCCGCAGTACCCTTCCAAGCTTGTTCAAAACCAGCAAGCTCATCTTAAGAATCACAACATGGGTAAGTTTCCGGTTTACACATCAATAACATAGACTAACACAACGAAGCTGTAACAAAGATAGCGGGAACAAACCTTCATTCAAATTATGTAAGATCTGCTTTGTATCCACCTTACCGTCGGAATTAAGCCTCTTTGTAACTGAGTGTCCCTACATTGCACAAAAAACCAACTTAATCTCCTCCCAAACATATACTGTCGGAATTAAGCCTCCATCCTTGATTTTGAAAATCTCGTATAATAGAACTAATTGATGAGATTTATTAAATAAGATCCGTGTGGCATATTTTTAGAGATTTGTATTGAAAGATATGAACAATTTTTAAAGGGTACGGAATAGTGTAAGTGGACAAACACATAGTACTATGCTTAAAAATGAAGTTTAGAATATTGTCACTGCCAACCAATGAATCCTGCACCCTGAGCAACCACACAATTCATATGATTTGGAGTACTGTGTGGAACAGGTAGACAACAGCGTGCAATGCATCCATGTAAGATCGTGACCGTAAAACCTATATTTCAAAAACTTTTCTAAGTTCGTGAAGCATCTTTGTCAGATCCTTGATACTTGTAAGATATTAGCCATAGATGGCTTTGGGATGTACAAATGCAGGTCCTCTCAAAGATAAATAAATCCATAACATGGCGGTTGAGGGTGGCAGGGGCATATCTATCCAGAAACACACAGAAATAACAAAAGCTGGCCTAAATAACCGAGGAACAAATATTGATCACCAAATCTGGCCGACGGCAGAACAAATTTCGAAAAGTACCTCTCATGTAATCCTCATATTCCTACGTATTGCTCGACAGCCTCGACCTATGTTTGAAAAGAGTCAGAAACATAAAGAAAGTACCTTGTCCAGCATTCCTCGAGAGATCCTGTGTTCTGCTTGACCAGTTGTTCTATCTGCTTGTTTGCACTCTTCTAGCACCGCCTGATCCCAACAACAAGCATTAGGGAGGAAAGAAACCAACAACAAATTGACTCAACCAAAGGACAAACTAGGAAGATAATTTACCCCATCACTACCAGTCCTTCGTGTCGTTGTAGCACTGTAATAAGGCCCATTTATACCACCATACGTGACTTTCTGGAAGCTAACACTCCGAGCCTGAGGGTTTGACCCTTCAATCTTGTTGTAGTCACTCCTATAAGCCAAATCCTTGCTCTTCTTCTCTGCCATGTAAACAACACCAGAAAATCCATTTTTTTTATTAGACTTCAACTATTCCTACCATGTCACAAACAAGTGACCTGGATCAAATGAAATCAAGGTTACCATCAGGCTTGTCATCTGGGTGCTCAACATGTGGCTGTTTGTTCGAGTCCATATGCTTATGCTTTTTACTTATGCCTGTCCCCTCCTTGGCACTAGGATCATCGAATTCGTCTTCTTCCTCCTCGTCAAAATGCAACTCCTCAATAATAGGTCCCTTAGAGCTACTAATCTGTGATGAATCCCTTAAAGGACTCCCTGAATTAAACATGCTAGACCCAAACATACTGTTGAAGGGACGAATAAAGAATGGATCATCAAAGGGATCCCTTCCTCCAAAAATGCTAGACATAATGCTCCTTTGAGGTCCAAAACCTCCAAAAGCCCCAAAACCATCAAAAGGTCCACCTAAATTGTTGGATTCTGCTCTTTCCCTACCCTCTTGCATTTTATATGAACTGAAGCAAAAAATCAACAAAAAGATAATCCATCAAAAAATATAAAATCTACAAAATCAGATATAGGCGTGATGAAGTACTCAAAACCCAAATGGAAGAACTATAAAAACGAATAGCGATAGATTGCCAAACTGTAACAGTTTGCACCCCTAAAGTTAGAACAACAGGCACATCAGGCCCGGCCCTGTATTTCGCGAGGCCCCAGGCCTATTATCAATTTGAGACCCTTCATATATATATAAATATATATATATATATAATTTTTTATATATATATAATTTTTTTTTCTACGAGACGGGGCCCCAAAAATCGGGGGCCCCAGGCCTGGGCCTGCCCGGCCTGCCCACAGGGCCGGCCCTGAGGCACATACGTCTATGTCTTAAGTGCATATAATACACACACTAACTCCACTCCCAAAAATATTGTGTTGGCTTTATGGAATCAGCATCCTCACTATAGGTGCCCACAGGGCAAGCGTAGGATCAAGTTGAACCTTTCCCTAACAACAATTGCTTTTATGTGAGTTGGTTAGCGCCTGATCTAACAGATTGTCCTGTCCGCGAAACGAGAACTTAAATTTAAAGCACATAATGTTGGAAAAAAAATTATACTTTTTGCCACTAATAGATATCAATAAGTTCTTCTAATTTATATAAATAATAAAAAAAAGTTTATCGTTCTTTCTGGAACGGAGGGAAGAACATGTCAATGCACATCAGCACAAGCATATAGGTCCACAAGCACAGTTATGCAAAGATAATGTTTATTCCAAAGCAAACAAGGTCAAAAAACAGCAAGCACATCAAATCCGTGCAGAGACCAACAGCAAACGCCAACGATAAAAATTTCTGCTTTATATAGATGCTCCAATCATCAACCGAAGAAAGAGATGCAGCTGTAAATGAAGGTGGTGTTCGCTTGGAGAAATGCATACGCATGCAATTAGAGAAGGCGAAATTCGATCGAAGGTGACAATTGTAGAACAAACCAAACGGAAACAGATTAAACAATATGAATCCGCAAATCCATGAGAGAGAGAGAGAGAGAGAGAGAGAGAGAGAGAGAGAGGGCTAACCTTCGACGGACAAGCTGATTGCGTGAGAGAGAGAGAGAGAGAGAGAGAGAGAGTTCCAGAATTCGGATTTGTTGGTCTTTGGTGAGGAATATATGTAGAGAGAGAGAGAGAGAGAAAGAGAGAGAGAGAATGTGAGAACGACACGAATTGTAGGTTTGTAGGTTTTCCTGGAATGTTCTTTTTCGCCTTTTTCTCTTTTGGAATAAAAATACTCCTTCCGTTCCATAAAGTTGGATCACTATGAAACTACATGCAATTTTTAAGTTAAAAAATAATGTACTTACAAAAATAATTTTTGAGTCAATATGGATCTTGTTTGATAGATCTCATCGAGAACTTTTATACGATGCAAAAAAAATTAAAAAATTATTTTGGTAAATACATTATTTTTTAGTTTGAAAATTACACGTAATTTTGTAGTGATTCAACTTTATGGGATGGAGGGAGTATGATCTTTTTTGTGGTTTTTTGTAGTAGTAATTTTCTTTTTCTCCTTTTTCTCTTTTGGAATAAAAATATGATCTTTTTGTGGTTTTTTAGTAGTAGTAGTAGTGATTTTTTTTGGGTTTAAAAACATTATTCATAACTAAATACTAACACATGTGACTCAAGGTCCAAACGACAAGAAAATGAACAACAATGAAATAAAAGTCTGTTAAAACTAAACAGTTGCGTGTTGGAGACCACCAATTCGTTTGTGCAACCGATTCGTTCGTGGACATGATTAAACTTATCAAAGTGTCTCACTAGTTTGGTTTATTTTAATTTGTAAGTGTTTGGATCTAAAATTAAATGTGAACCAAATAGTGATGATTCTTGCATTTGAGACAAAATTTGGGAGACGAAACACATGTAAAGCCTTTTCCCATAGGTTTATAGAATTTGATTTTCTACCCTTTTTTTTGGAACATAAAAAGAAAGTTTGAATACAAACGCTGCCCCGTCAATGGATGGAGTGGTGATATTTTCAAAATTTTGAGTCATAAATCATAATAACGGGTCCTTTTTATTACTAGAATAAAAGAACCTCATTCTGCATTAAAATCATGCGGAATGATAGTTCTAGCATGAAAATCATGAAAAATGATAGTTCCATTTTTTAGTATTATCCCTCCATTTTTTTTAGTAGTTAGTAGTATTCTTTTTCATTGATGATGCCCACAATTATTGGGATCAAAATCTTAAACCTTTCGAAAATTAAATAGCACAACCCATTTCTAAAAGCAAATAAAAAGTATGAACTGACCTTTCTAAGTGCAGCCATGACATGATCAGTAACTTAAGAGCATGAATGTCACCGGGAACAGTAGACATACACTCATTCAACAACAAATAAAGATCCTTTGTATCTTCCAAAACAGGATGAAGAAAAATACTGGCAGTAATGCTAAGTACTAAGAATTTGGTATCCAAAATTGACACAAACATATACACGAGTGTGTTGGCAATATATTTTGCGTAGCGTGAGATTTGACCGACCCCAACACACACGTGTGTTGGTTGATCCCAGTCTAATCTCAAATTCTATTATGTATCAATACCCAAAATACTAGTGTCACAGGCCCACTTATTTGTTTACAAATCCAATCCTAGAAGCAGTTAGCCCGTAAACACTGATATCAACCGAAAAACTGCAAGTTAAAAAATAAAATAAAAATCATACATTTCCCATGTAAACAAGCAGCAGTAACTCTACATTTCCGGTGCAAGTGTACAATATTTACAGGTACATCAGCATTCTTACAGTTCCCTGATTTCCCAGAAAAGGTCCACCATATCAGTTACAGATGTGTTTCGATCATATATTTGTCGAGGGATTTATGGAGGAAACGAAGAGGTAATTAGATCAGGTAAAACGCTATAATTAGTTCTTTAGTTTCCCTCTCATTTCCCTTTACCCCCAGAAAATTCCTCCTAAAATGAATAATAATTCCTAACAGAATCCAAAAAAAAAAAAAAAAAACCGATAGCCTAAGAGTCAGCCATCAAGCCCCATTCACGAGCAATCCACATACTTTTACACCGGACCTGCTTCGGTACACACATGAACTTCGCATCTACGGGAACTGCTATTCTCCAAGAAACCCTTGGGGACTGATTGTTTGGAGCCCATTTCGACTAACAGCTTTGTCCAATCAACTTATCAAGGGTACAACAGGTTATGCGGGCTCCCAGCTCCTTAGTGACTGATACGAAAAAGCAAAGAAACCAGGCTTTTTAAGAGGCCATGTAGATGACCGTTATATTATTGTTGTTGATGTAGATGACCGTTACAGTCCTTGAGCATCCAAGTCGGGCTTTGATGGGTACTCAAGACCCTGAAGTGCAGGCATCCATCGTAAATCTTCTTCTGAATAAGCTGGGATGAACCAATATCGCTTATCCATCCCAAATACCTAATATACAAACAGCAAAAAGTTTATTATAGAGAGCAAGTGGTAATTGCAAAGATGCAACAAAATTCACGATCTGTGAGTAAACACATCCAATGGTAGCGTAAGAATGCAATGTCAATAGCAATTTCGTAGAACTACAAATGATGAAGAAAATTAGTTTAACTTTTCATAGTTCAATGTGTTAGAAGAAAATTGGTAACCACTTGACTGCTGAAGACAAGAAATAGGAACACACAATGCTCACTTCTAGAACTAACAGACGAGACATATTATACATCATAAAAGCAATGAATAAAAATTGAACTTCAAACTTTTCTTAAGCAACCTGGGATTTCCATTTATGATACAGAATAAAGCTCAGGTATGACTTGAACAAACCAATTCAATTCGAAGAAAGGGTGACCTTGGACTGATTGGTGGGGATCTTTTTGAGTCATGCAATCACAGCACGAAGGGGCTGTTTCCATTGAGAGAATATGCCCTTTCTCTAGAGTTCCAAACCTGGGCAGACTTGTGGAAAACCCCTTTTACCAAAAACTAATATTCTCTAGAGTTCTAAACCTGGGCAGCCTGGTGGAAAACCCCTTTTACCAAAAACTAATACTTCCTTCAACACATTCAAGAGGTATATATGCCAACGTCATATTACTTTTAT
Organism: Vaccinium macrocarpon; assembly: GCA_022606695.1. Taxonomy (NCBI): domain Eukaryota; kingdom Viridiplantae; phylum Streptophyta; class Magnoliopsida; order Ericales; family Ericaceae; genus Vaccinium; species Vaccinium macrocarpon. The sequence continues at coordinate 3,515,037 of CM040176.1, read as the reverse complement.
CAGGCATTACTTCACAGTTCACATCTTTCTTCACATTTAGCTGTCAAAATCTTGTTTGACAAATTCTTGCAAGCTTCAAAAGAAAGAGTAGTGTGCCAACTGGGTAACTGATTTCATGTAAATTCCAGTAAATTAATGTATCAAAATGGCAATCCATTGCATAATGAACCGACCTGTTCAAAGTTCCTCTTCCAACCAAGGTCATATCGCGATCTTGGAGTAGACCTCTTCTCATATGCCTGGACAGAACTCAATAAAAAAACAATTATCCAGAAAAATCCACGCCAGCTAGACCATTCTAAGAAGTGCTTTACTGAGATGTTTTCCATCGTCAAGATAAAATGGAAAGCTTCCCCAATATTTTTGCAACAGACAAAAATAAAAAATAAAACACTACTTTATTTCATATTCCACAATGGAAGTCTATGAAGAAAATCCACATTGTTTTTCCTCCATTTGGGCAGACATTTTGCAGTGAAAAAAAGAAAAAGAAAAAGAAAAAATCATTCGTAGGTTTCAATTTGAGCAAATTTAGGGAGCTTCCCCTAAGCTTGATTCAAGGAAAGCACCTAGTTCTCCCACATAGATTGGCGTAAGTGAAAAGCCATTTGGCTAATTATAAAAGAACTCACAGAAAATCATTTCTGGCATGCAAGCTTTCATGCAAATGAATTAGAAGCTGGGGCAAGAAAGATGACATCATATGAAATCAACACGCAGAGTTAAGGAGAAGGTAATACCTCAATAGTTGTGGTATTAGCAACCACCATTGAGATGTGCATAATCAGAAAACCACACACACTCAATGCAAAAGCTAGGTTTAACACTGTGGATAGAGCAGGAAATAGTTATAAATAATGCGCCAGTAAAGAGGGAAAAATGAAAAAAATAGAAAGTAGCCTAATTAGACCTCACCAAAGGCAAGAAAAGTGGTCACCACCATGCCTGGAGTCCCAGGTATCTCTCCATCACTAAAGAATGCTATGAAATACGATAGTAATGATAAAGTTGCAAGACTTGTTTCCAAAAACGTGTAGAACTGCGTCAGCAAAATAATGCAATTAGCTCTGTATCCAACATGCCAATTGGATGTTGACAAGAAATTGATGTCCCTAACAAGAGAACTGTGAGCTTTTACGCACATGACAAATAACACCACCCTCTCCCAAGCAAAAAAACCTCACTTAACAACTGTCAGCTACACACATGAACTTATTATTTTGACCTCCCCTGTTCAATCTTATGAACTACTATCCCATGCAAAATCTAAATACAATCTTCATAGAAGAGACCCATGAGTTGGTTGAGGAGGGAGTGGAAGAGAGAACCCATCAGGAAAAAACTTCAAAAACTGGTCGGTGTGCTAATAAGGCTTACAGAGAAGTTCTGCAAACTGTAGCATGTAAGTCATACCTGGCACAATATTTCCCATGTGCATCTTTATTGGAAGCTTAAAATGGGAACACTTGTCACCAGAATAGGACTATTTCTGTTTTTGGTAAATATATTAGTAGGACTTATTACCAGTGCTCTTTAAAAAAAAAAAAATGATTCCTCAGACGAACAAAATCAACTACGAATAACAGTCTTTTGATGATCAGACATCATACCAGAAAAAGAAGGAAATACTTGTAGTTCAAGGCCCCGACACAATTGACAACCCACACACAATGATGATCCATTTTCAGCACACACCTCCCACCTGAAACAATTACAAAATCCAATTTAAAACCATGGGAAAAGGAAGCAATTCAGTCTGGCGAACACTTGAATATACGACTCACAAACAGAACAATGATGGCACCGAGGTGGTTTTAGTTGATTGCACTTCCGACAATACCGGACCATTGGATTAGTTGCGTCTGCTGGCATAGCACCGAATTCTGACCCAGTCAAGGGATCAGAGTCACCACTCTCCTCATCCAAAACAGGCCTCCAATTGGGTGGCACACTTCCCGCATCCGTAAATACAACAGCAAAGTAACTCCACAATAGCATCACTAGCTGCAAAATTGTCACGGGCGTCATGTTTTTAGGTACAACTAACATATGATATATCAGCTACCACTTTTCGTTTTCTTGAAGCAGCAGCCAAATATCATTACACTTTTCTCGTTCAAATCCCAATTAATCAAAAAACAATGCAGAAAACATATACTTGGGATTTGGACGAGAAAAGTGCTACTAAAATAGACCCAAAAAGTGCTACTAAAATTGTAAGAAACCACTAGTCAGTCTTTGTCTGAAACTCAATACACTTGTAGAACACAATTTTTTAGAGATATGCATATGACTGACAATCACTCAAAGGACCTTCAACCAATTCATTTAGTATCAATAACTATGAAGTACAAACAAAACTTAATCCAACAGCACCCAATTAACAAACAGTACAAGAAGAAAGTTCTTCACTTTTTACAGCATTTAAAGAGCTAAATTACCTTTTTACCCAACCAACAAAAAGAGCAGAGACTTCTTAAAATCAAACTTGATCAAGCTACACAACATATTAATTGAAGTACTATTAAACACATAAAACCGTCAAAAGAACATGACCCTTCTATTCAAGAGAAATAGTTTGAAATCTCAAAGGTTTTTGGACTAAATAGTCAAAACACATAAACCATCAAGCCAAAAATCAGAATTTAAAACCCAGAGAAAACATAGACCAAAAAAAAAAAAAACTAATCTAGGAATCCAAGAAAACCCACAAAACAAATAGCCACAAAAAGATAATTGAACCATTTTGGAACTTACAAGAATATGAAACAAGATCAAGACAGAAAGTGCAGTGAAAGATGCGATATCACCCTCGAACAAAGCGGGCCCATAATTGGCGAAAACGACGGCGTAATAGGTGAGACCGACGACGGCAAGGACCAGCAATATCATGATCGACCCCAGGCCACGTAGGGCCGTACAGAACTTGAACACGTTCCAAGCCATTATAGCTCCAGATCTATACATGACAATCGAAATCAGAAATTAAAGAAGCAATCAGCTATTACGTTCTTATTTGGGGTGGTATGATGGGTTTTTATCTAGGGTTTATGGATTCAATGGCGATGGAATCCATGTCCCGAGAGAGACGAAGTTGAAAGAGAAGAATGTCAATCTACGGCGACGTCAGGGTAAGACCGTGTTTGGTTTGAAAGCGAAGTTTCGGTAAGGCGTGATGCCATCTGGGTTTGACATTCTCATTTTCATTTTCAGTATCAAGTTTGCAATAGATTTTTCCCGTGAAAAAGGGGTAGGGATGACAATTTCATCAAAAACCGATCGATACCAGAACCAAATTAATCCTATTAGAGCGGTTCTTTTTATATTTTTTCCTACCTATGGAGCGGGTTTAGTTTTAAAACATGATACCCAACGGGTTTAGATTTGGGTTTGATCTTAGTAAATATTCGGCCAAACTCAAACCCAAACCGATCCATATAATATTACTTATATGATATATATAAACATATTATATTTTTATAAACATATAATTTTTATTTTTCAATTCATAACTTTTAGTAATTTTTCATTTCATCTCCCTTCTTATTCCTTTCAAATCCCTTAAAAATCTCAAAAGTCTCTATAGGAATCTTTTAAGAAAATTTTATTATTAAGTTATTTCCTTTGATTATGTTGGAATTCAGATGTTTAACGGTAAAATCATATGGTATGTTACTTTTTTTTATTGTAATATATAATCTTTTTCCTTCATATGTTCATTAATGGAATGAAAATTAATGCAGGTTTGGTGTGGTTTGGATAAAATCTAAATCCATATGGTTTGGTTATGGTGCACTAAAATTCATACCCAGTGAATATCGGTTTGGATTTGGGTATAAATAAAAGCTTTAGATTTGGGTATAGTAATCGCAAAACCTGGACCAAACCGATCCATTGTCATCCCTAAAAAAGGGTGAGTGGATCTCCTGTCTCGAGAATCTTGTCTTGTCTATCCAAGCTATCGACTATTCTATTTTGCAGATATACATGTATGACTCAGATTTGTTTGAAATGAGATAGAATCCGAGTTCGGATGGACGGGATAGAGAAACCAAGACAAAGGATTCGCTAGCGGCAAAAAAAGAGAAGAAATTTATTTGTGTCTGGGAGGAAAACTTAGGTGCCGGCTACCACAATACGGTACCCAACAAGTATTTTGACTATCCAAAAATATTTTGGACAGTTTAGATTTGGGAGGGAGAAATAAAATAAGAAAGCATGACTTCAAAACAAGTTCAAAAGCATGGAATATATTCTGAAACATTTAGAAAATAAATATCTCAATTTTTTTTTTAGTATATTATTTTAAACCAATGACTATGTGGTCTTACCCTGACCTCTAAAAGCAATAGTGTTATAAATGTTATTAGAAGATGGATGACATCTTGGGAATTGTAATTGTAGATAGAAAAACTTTACTGTTGTAGTTGTATTTTTCGTAGCCTTTTGGCTTTATAAAGGGCCAGGGAAGAAAACATACACAAGCAAAGAGAGAAAAGAAAAGGTAGTATACCACTCTGAATAATATTTGAGTAGTCCAGAAGATTAACTTTTCTACATATTTTGTGTCCAACAGTTTATTTACTTTTTAGCCCTTATTATTTGCTTGGTTTCATAACACGTTACCCGCACGAAACCCTAACCAACTGAGAGAGGTAAATGATGTACTCTCCATTCATACAATTTGTTGGTTTTAGATACACTACTCCATATTCATCAAAATAAGTTTTTTTAAGCATATACATTGCTACAACATTCTATCAATTTTTGGTTTCAGAAAGTTCAAAACTAGTCAATGGTATCAATTTTTCAGAAGCTTTTAAAAACCATCAGTAGCTAAATTCATGTGATAACTTCTATGCTTTAAATGGATTTTTTTTTGTCATATTGTATGCCAACAACACTATAAGGAACGAAGAAGAATTATTGTACCAGAAGTACATAGCAACTATGAATCTTGAAGTATTCTAATTATGAAAAAAGGGAGATTGTACCTGAAGTTCATATCAATTATGAATCATGAAGTATTCTACTTTTTTTTTAAAAAAAAAGGGCGAAATACCAGAAGAATTTTACCCAACAAATTCTCATATAAAAAAATGGCAAAATACCTGAAGTATTCTTAGCAATAAGGTAGGTGGGTCTTCAAAATATTGAATCCACCATGCCGCCTCGAACCCGTGACCTCCTTAAGGGAAATCACGAGTTTGACCATTGAGCTAACCCAGTGGTTAGACATAAATTAACATATTTATTTATTTATAACATTTCCTCTGTTATTTCAGTACCTCAATGTTGACATTTTAAGAATCTGATCTTCTATGAGGTAAAGCTCAGACAAGGAATAAAAAACTTTTATTATACTAGTATTGTTAATCTCTCGTCAATTTATTTCTTGACTTTACACATCACCTGCATATTTGCATTTATATCCTTTTTGTGCAATAGCAACCAGAGGCAATAAAAGTTCTCGTATCATATTCAAATTAGGTCGTAAATAATGAAATAAAAAGGACATGTAGAAAACTATATCAGTGATTTTTCAATCCACATGTCAGAATGAATAGTTTTTCCAGCTACAAAATTGTTTATTATTCTTCAAAGTCTATTCCTGTAAGCTGTATGATATATAAGATACAAAGGACGGTATATATTTGCATATATACATATGTGCGGCACTAATTCATCTAGCCTTATCAATTTTGTTGTTTTTTTTTTATGCTATGCAACAATAGTATTTTTCAGTAGTTAAAAATCGTTTGATATTTGTTTATCTAAATTGGAATCTCTCGTTTTATAGACAATGTCGAACTACACAAAATTGAAATTTGTTGCCCTTGACATTTCGGGAAGAAAATATCTTTCATGGATCATTGATATAGAGATTCATCTCGATGTAATGGAAATCGGGAAAACGATCACAAATGGTAATAGTGCATTCCTGAAGGATCACACAAGGGCCATGATCTTTATCCAACATCACCTCCACGAGGACCTGAAGTCCGAGTATCTCACTATCAAAGACCCATTAGTTTTGTGGAACAACTTGAAGGAAAGATATGGGCACCAAAAGATAGTCATATTGCCTAGAGCTCGTTATCATTGGATGCACCTACGATTTGAAGATTACAAATAGGTTAGCGAGTATAATTCTACCTTATTCTGAATTGTTTCACTTATGAGACTGTGTGGGGAGAAAATTATTGAAATGGATATGTTGGAAAAGATATATTCCACAATTCACCCCAGAGACATGAATCTATCACGAACATATAAACAAAGGGGCTATGAAAAATACTCAGATATGATATCTTGTCTCCTGGTAGCTGAATAAAACAATGAATTATTAATGAAAAATCACGAGTCTCGTCCAACCGGATCTATACCATTTTCAGAAGCAAACAAAGTCTCATTCCATAGTCAGGGAGGTGGCCGTGGCCATGGCCGAGGTCATGGGCATGGACATGGATGAGGGTGTGGTGACCATAACTACCAAGTCCGTAGAGGACACATCAAGAAGATCAGCAAGAAAACTGATTTTCCCCGGAAGTGGAATAAGTGGGATATGTCGGATGTATCCCAAGGAAAGGGAAAAGATTTGCAAGCGAAACCTTTTAAGAATACAGAAGTGTCATGTTAAAGATGTGGAGTAAAAAGGTCATTGGTCACGTACCTGTCGTACGCCAAAATATTTAGTTGATCTTTACCAGGCATCAATCAATGGGAAAGGAAAAGAAGTTGAAACCAATTTTCTTGATCAAGTTAATCAAACTGACCCTTTTGAACCTTTTGATTTTTTCATCTTTTGATATATCTGATTTACCTGCCGGACCTAGTGGGACAAAAGATGATTTCTTTGATGATGGAGATGACTACCCTGATTGGTCATTGCATTTGGACTAAATAAGTATCTTTGCTTATGTTTGAAATAATAGTCTAAGAACTAATCTATCTTTTAATAATGTTGTAAGAAATATGTCATGTTGTATTTGATTTTGGAATAAAAGTTTGAAGATGTGCTTCAGTTACTTATTTGTGAAATCTTTAAATTTGTATTTTTCATTTAGGAGCATGGATACTAATGAGACATTATCAAATGTAAAGATAAATGGTGAAGATATCTGTCTGGTAGACAGTGGTACGACACATACTATTCTTTGAGATAACAGATATTTCAAACATTTGACAAAGATAAAAGCTTATGTCAATACAATATTAGGTTCTGCAGACCTAATTGAAAGCTCTGGAAGAGCAAATACTGTTCTAGCAAACAGAACAAATTTAAATATTGACAATGTTTTTGTATTCTACTAAATCTAATAGAAATCTGTTAAGTTTTATGGATATACGTCATAATGGTTATCATATTGAAGACACAAACGAAGGTAGAAAATAATATTTATATATCACTTCTAATTTGTCTGGCCAGAGGCTAGTATTAGAAAAAATTTCTAGATTATCTTCTGGGTTATATTATACGACGATTAGAACAATTGAATAATATACTGTGATGCACCAGAAGTGGTCCAATCCAAAACTTTTTATGCTATGACATGATTGCCTTGGGCATCGAGGTTCAATAATGATGCATCGTATTGTTGAAAATTCACAAGGGCATCCGTTAAAGAACTAGAAGATTCTATTACCCAAAAATTATCCATGTAATGCCTATTCACAAGAGAAACTGATAATTAGACCATCAATCTCCAAAGTGATTGTTGAATCACTATCATTTTTACAAAGAATACAAGGAGATATTTGTGGGCCGATACACCCACCATGTGGACCATTTTGATATTTCATTATTCTAGTTGATGCCTCAACTAAATGGTCACATACCTCTTTACTATCTGCACGAAATGTTGCATTTGCTAGATTCCTTGCTCAGATCATTAGATTAAGAGCACAGTTCTTAGATCATCAAATTAAAAAAAATCGTCTTGACAATGCTGGAGAGTTCACATCTCAGACATTTAATGATTATTGCATGTCAATTGGTGTTGATGTTGAGCATCCTGTTGCACATACTTATACCCAAAATGGTTTGGCTGAATCTTTTATTAAAAGACTTCAGCTAATTGCTCAACCATTGCTTATGAAAACAAAATTGTCAATTTCTGCTTGGGGACATGCTATTTTACATGCTGCATCTCTGATTCATGTTAGACCAACTGCATATCATAAATTTTCACCCACTCAGCTTGCTTTTGGTCAACAACCGAATATCTCTCACTTAAGAGTTTTTGGTTGTGCTGTGTATGTACCTATTGCACCACCCCAACAACTAAAATGGGTCCATAACGTAGGCTTGAGATTTATGTTGGTTTTGATTATCCATCTATCATTAGATTCCTTGAACCCCTAACAAGCGATGTGTTTAAGACACGTTTTGAGGATTATCATTTTGATGAATCAGTTTTCTCACAATTAGGAGGAGATAGGTCGAAGCCAGAAGCTTGACATGAAATTACTTGGAATGTTTCGGCATTATTTCATCTTGATCCTTGTACTAATCAATATGAACTAGAAGTTCAAAGGATCATTCATTTGCAAAGTATTACAAATCAGTTACCAGATGCAAATAAAGTAATCAAGTCGCATATACTAGCTGCCAATATCCCAGCACGGATGGAAATTCCCAAAAGACAAATTACTAGTACAACAACTGATGAATCTAAAGCACGCCAGAAGCGTGGGAGACCTATTGGTGCCAAAGATAAACTTCCTCGGAAGAGGAAAATCCAAGACAAACAAATCGAAGTCCTAGAAATAGCTGACACTCCTGAGGGGATCAAGCTAATAAATGTAAAAGCTCATGAAGAGGCTAAACTCGCAAATGAAAGAATGAATTTATCAACATTTCTTCCTACTTCTAAATCTCCCGAAGAGTTATTTCCTGAAATGGAACAGGTACTTGAGAATAATGAGATCTCAATACATTATATGAGTACGAGAGAAATGTTGGACAGAAATAAAACAGTTGTCAACAACACATTTTCATTTAAGGTTGCTTTTGAAATTACTAGAAGTGATGATGAAAGTGAATCACAAACTGTCAAAGAATGTCGACGCAGAAATGATTGGCCAATGTGGAAAGGAGCAATTCAAACAGAGTTAAATTCTCTTGCAAAGAGAGAAGTATTTGGACCTGCAGTTCAAACCCTTGGAGGAATACAACCGGTGGGATACAAATGGGTGTTTATGTGAAAGCGCAATGAGAACAATGAAGTTGTGCGATATAAAGCACAACTTGTTGCACAAGGTTTCTCGCAAAAACCTGGAATTGATTATGAGGAGACATACTCTCTCGTAATGGATGCTATCACATTAAGATTTTTTATTAGCTTGGTAGTTACAGAATATCTGGATATGCGTCTGTTGGACGTTGTGACAACATACTTGTATGGATCACTAGATGCTGACATATACATGAAGGTCCCCGAAGGATATACTATGCCTGAAGCATGCAATTCAAAACCCCGAAGTGTTTATTCACTTAAGTTACAAAAATCTTTATATGGGTTGAAACAATCTGGTCGTATGTGGTACAAACACCTTAACGACTATTTGTTAAAGGAAGGATATGAAAATGATCCTATTTGTCCATGTCTTTTTACTAAGAAATCAAACATGGTTTTGCAATTATTGCGGTTTATGTCGATGATTTAATCTCATGGGAACTCCGGAAGAGCTCATAAAAACCATCGAATATTTAAAGAAAGAGTTTGAGATGAAAGATCTTGGCAAAACAAAGTTTTGTCTCAGCCTGCAAATTGAGCATTTGCCAACTGGGGTTCTAGTACACCAGTTGACATATACAGAAAATGTTCTTAAGCAATTCTACATGGATAAAGCACATCCATTGAGTACTCCTATGGTTGTTCGATCACTTGATGTGAACAAAGATCTATTTCGTACCCAAGAAGAGGGAGAGGAAATTCTTAGTCCGGAAGTACCATATATGAGTGCCATCGGTGCACTTATGTACCTAGTAAATTCTACACAACCACGCATTGCATTTTCAGTAAATTTATTGTCTCGATATAGTTCAACTCTTACTCAACAGCATTAGAAAGGAATTAAACACATATTTTGTTCTATTCAAATTGATCGAAGTCACAATTAATCAGATATGCAGATGCTGGTTATTTATTTGATCCACACAAAGCTCGGTCACAAACAGGATATGTGTTCACTTGTAGTGGCACTGCTATTTCATGGCGTTCTGTGAAACAAACGTTGATTACTACTTCTTCTAATCATTCTAAAATTATCGCAATTCACGAAACAAGCTGTGAGTGTGTTTGGTTGAGATCTCTGACACAACATATTCGAGAAAAATGTGGATTATCTTCTATCAAAGATAACCCGACCATATTACATGAAGACAATGCCTCATGTATCACACAGATTAAAATTGGTTATATCAAAGGAGACAGAACTAAACATATTTCACCAAAATTCTTCTACACCCATGATCTCCAGAAAAGTGATGATATTGATTTTCAGCATATACATTCTAGCGAAAATTTGACAAATTTATTCATCAAGGCATTACCAACCGCAACATTTAAGAAGCTAGTCAACGGTATTGGGATGCGCCGACTCAAAGTCATATCATGCAAGGTTGAGGGAGAGTAATTAATGCTAAAAGATAACGATTGTACTCTTTTTCCTTTGTCTAAGGTTTTGTCCCACTGGGTTTTCCTTAGCAAGGTTTTAATGAGACAATCTATAGACAGTTTTTCACTATGTACTCTTTTTCCTTCACCTAAGGTTTTTCCCATTGGGTTTTTCCTTGGTAAGGTTTTAACGAGGCATACTTTTAATTTGTGGTCATCCAAGTGGAAGTGTTATAAATGTTATCAGAAGATGGATGACCATCTTGGGAATTGTAATTGTAGATAGAAGAACTTTATTGTGGTAGTTGTATCTTTCGTAGCCTTTTGTCTATATAAGGCAATTGACCAGGGAAGAAAACATACACATGCAAAGAGAGAAAAGAAAAGGCAGTATACCACTCTGAATAATATTTGAGTAGTCTAGAAGGCTAACTTTTCTACATATTTTGTGCCCAACAGTTTATTTACTTTTCAGCTCTTATTATTTGTTTGGTTTCATAACATAGAGCATTTTCATTTCTTAATTTTTGAAGAAATTGTTGCTCTCCAAATATGCCTTCATTTTCTTTCTCCAAAATAAACGAATCACTTTTCGTTCTTGATAGATGAATGATCTCAAAAAAAAAAAACAAAAAACAAAAATGGAGCACATTTTTTTCATTTTTTCTACATTTTGAAATGTTATAGTTAGTTATACGTATCTTAATTCATTTTTCATAAAATTAACATAGTTGAATAGATGTTCATTAGACCTTTAAAATTGAGCCACTCATCAATATATTTGGATAACATTTTGCAAAAACTAAAAGTTAAAATTTTTGAGGAAACTTGAATTTTGAATAGAAATGAATGAGATTTTAAAGAGTAGATTTAAAAAGGAAGAATGGAATTGAAGTTGACATGAATAGTTATATTCTTTATACTCACTTTTTGAGTAAAAAGTATTTTCTTAGAGTATTCAAATTGAAGATTTGGTTTGGAGATGCTCTTAAAAGTTCCCATTGTTATTAGAGAAAAAAAATCCCTCAAAAGGTTATTTTCTTTTTTTATAATTAGCAAAAGGTTAAAAACTTTTACTAACACCGTCACGGCTGATGAAGTATTTAGCATGCCCAGCCGGGTTTAAATCTGTTAAACATAGGTTGAGTTTCAACTATGATATTTTTGGATTACAAATTATCAAATTAACAAGTTATTTTTCTCATACACACTAATTTGACAATTTGTAGTCTAAAAATACAGGAAAAACTAGTGTACCAATGATCCCAATTTGCGCATTCGCATAGATTGTTTGCCCGGTAAAACAACGTGCACAGATGGCTGTGCATAGACCGTGCACAAATGGGACTCGGGGACCCACTTTTGTCGTTGAATGAAATAGGGTATTTTTGGATCAACCACTTACACACGTCCGATGGAGCTGATTTCTCGCAATGCCCCTTGGAAAATTATTCTGAGATGATTGAACAGCTCGGATCGTTCGTGTGGGATCCAAAAATGGGTCCCCGAGACCCATCTGTCCATGGTTTGTGCGCGTAGAAGAGTTCTTGTTTACCGGTGGTGCAGGGTGTGAGATGTCTTCTTAAAAGTAGCTAGGAGTGTTGTTGAGACCTGTGATTCTAGATATAATCCATTTGGCCAAGCGTTTGGCCTTTGTTAGAGCATCACTAAGCGTCACTAGTGATTTACTCAAATATGGATACTCAAATATTGCCACATCACATTTTGAGTATTCATTTAATGAGTTTATAAGTTTGAGTATCTACTTTTCTATAATGGTTCATTTGTGTCCATAATAAAAAAATACTATTCACTCTATTTTTATTCATAAATAGACACAATTTTAAATTTGTACATATATTTTTTTATAAGAGCATCACTAGTGGTATACTCAAACACAAAAATACTCAAAGATGAGTATTTCACAATAGTATTTGGATAAATAATCAAAGTTAACAACATTTGTTACAAATACTCAACTTTTGGCATTTGGATACTCAAAACTACCAATTTTTCTCAATAACCAAACCTCAATAACCAAATTTTGGGGACCACACCCTATCAAAAGTAACAACATTCTCTCTCCATTTTTCAAATACTTAATTCAAAACTCAATTTTGTTGCACTCTCTCAAAAATTGAAATTATCAATTTTTAATCTTTACCAAAATATGTTCAAGATTGATCTCATTTTAAACGTATTGTGAATATCTTTTAAATGGTACTAATATTATAAAAAAATATACGTACAAATTTAAAGTTGTGTCCATTTTATGAATAAAAATAGAGTGAATAGTATTTTTTGGGTAAATTACATTGACCTCCCCGAGGGTTTCCAATTTACATAGCGACCACCCTTTACTTTTATAGAAATAACACGACCTCCCACGGGTTTTATATTTTAGTATAAAAAACACCCTTCCAACCCGATTCTTGGGTACCCGATTGGCGCCCGTGGAGCCCTTTTTTGGGACTAGCGGAATTAGATCAAAATAAGATTCATTCCAAAATGTCCAATTAGAGGTGAGTTTCGGCATTAGGAATCACACCTCAACCAGACCCTTGATCCTAAGTGCTTTCGATCCAAAAATTTGAGCGAAATGGGGTGATTTTTTGGATCGAGCGCTCAAAACCGTCCGTCGGTGATTCCCACAGGCTAACGCGCAGATTGATTACAGAAATGAATGGATGACTTCCAGTCGACATTTGGGAACCCGCGAAAGTGGCCGGCGCCGTCCGTGCCTCGCCGATGCTGATGAAAGTTTGTACTAAAATATAAAACTTCGGAATCGATGCATCCGAATAAAGGCAAGGTGGGTCAATGTACAAGTTCTAAAACCCTGGAGGGTTTAGTGTAATTTACCCTATTTTTTATTATGGACACAAAAGAACCATTATAGAAGGGTAGATATTCAAACTCATAAACATATTAAATGAATACTCAAAATGTGATGTGGCAATATTTGAGTATCCATATTCGAGTATACCACTAGTGATGCTCTTAGTTTGTTTATGCAACTATAAAAGTTGCTAGGCGTGTGAAAGCTCTAGCCAAATCTGTAAAAACAACAAATAAAAAAAAAAAACACCAACCAAATCCGGTGCCTATTAATCAACCAGAATCAGATACCAAAAAATGGACATGATTTTGTAATTTCAAAATAAATCTTGTAAAAATAGGTTTACTTATATAGATTCTGGGGGTGGGATTTCTATGTTTTGTGGAGAGCGGTCCATAATATGCTTGTTAAAAAATTACTATCAGAAAAGCCTTCATGACCAAACATCAGTTTAACTGTAGTAGTACCATAATTTTTTGGGACATTTACCACCAGGTCACCGTTGGATCTCATAATTATCATCAGGTCAAACGCAACTCTGAAAAATTTCCATCAGGTTAAAGCAATACCATATGAAAGTGCCTAAATCACTAAAATCCTATAATAGGTGTTGGAAAATATGTTTACTTTTTTTGTGATAAAACCAAAATATGAATGCAATAAAATTAAAAAATCAAAACCTGGAAATCAATGAAAATGAAATGGTGATCAAGGCGAGTGTTTAGCACTATGTACTTAAGATAGATTCCCCCCGCTACGGTGCTTACGATTTGCATGAACGCCTATTTTCCAGCACTACTTGATCTTCACCGAACGGAAGTAGCACTCAAATCTATTCTGTAGGCGTACCAAACTTGTGTATGTACTTTCTCTAATGAAAAGACTCTCAATGGAAGTGTAAAAAAATTAACAACCCCGTAAAAATGAAAGAAAGATGCCATATATATAGGCAAACTAGTGACTCTACGAATAGTCACCAGGGTGAAGAGACACATCTGTTCACGAAAGGACGCGTCCATCCACAGCGAATAGGTGCTAAAGAAAATATGCAACTCCAAATCAAATCAATTTTCATTCACACTAGAATTAAAATATTATAAACAAAATATTTTTTCCAACAATAGGAAAGTGCATTCTAAACCTAAACTCTAGAGTACCCTAGGTACCATATGACTAGGATACCTTATAAAAGTGTCTAAAATCCTAGATACTCTATGAAAGTGCTTAAACCACTAAAACCCTATAATATGAAAGTGCACCATAAAGCTAAACTCCAAAAAAAAGTGACTTAACTTAGTGGTAATTAAAAAAAATGACTTACCTTGGCGATTATTTCTACTTTTGCAGCTACAGATTTGCACTCTAGAAATGGGCTCGATGCTTTAGTGCCATGCAAAAGGGTAAGAGCAAGACAACCAACCAAACTAACTACTGCACACAATTTATGCAAAACCTTTCTGTGTTGGCCTTCAAAAAGTTGAAGGCTACTTGCAAATTTGCAAAAGGGCTGTCAACTTAAATGAAACTAAGAGATGACTCTGCTCATAGAAGCATACCATGCAACATAGCCATAAATCATGGACATCCGAGATACTTACATCTTTGCCAGTTACAACACCGGCCTTGCTAGCCCAATCGCGAATTCTGAGCATAATACGTTTCGATAGGGTATTACATTCCTAGCGATTCGAATCATAAACGGTTCCAAAATTAAGCACGGGAATGACTTTTTTCCTGATCGAACATATCTCCTGAGCATGTTGCATTGCTTCTATTCATTTTTTCTTTTGATAGCTCAGTGTGTCCCTAGCCGGCGTATGCCCGAACAACTTAAATTTGGGTCAGTGGCGACTTTAGCATGTAACCTTGCTGGGTTCGAAAAATGCACTGAAAAAACTTAAAATTTACATAGAAATTAAATTTTCTTTACTATTGTTAGCGCTGAATTACTCGTGCCAGGTTAAAATTAATAAATGTTTTCTCCTAAATTTGAACCATATTGAAATAGCCCTAACAAAACAAGAAAAGCCTAGCCCAAGAGAGCCCAATGCATAATTTAATAATAAAGATAGTGGATGGCTTTTTTTCTTTTTCTGTGTCGGCCAAAAAAAAAAAAAAAGAACAACGCAAAAAAAGAAGAAATAGACTCGGGCAATTGATTAAGGGTGTTTAGTTAGCCTACTTAAAAATTCATTTCTCCTAGTCTAAAAATTTATTTTTGTCAAACCCTTCGTCCCAATTTAGATGTCCAATTTCGGAAACATGAATTTGGTGAACGTTAAAACATGTACTTCCATAGAATATTTTTAAATTTTTTTACACCGAATTAAAGTACTCAATGAACAATTTAATTTGATATAAAACAAATTATAAAATTATATTGAGAAGTATATTTTTTAGGTGTTTGAAATTGCATATATTCTCATAGCAGATATTTAAAATGGGATGGAGGGTGTATCTCTTTTGTCTAGTAGATTTTTATTTTTTATTTTTTCATATAGCTTTTTTATCATAGACACAATATGTATTTTTGTCAGCACTGAAAGAAAATCCAGGAGTCGCCCCTGATTTGGGTGATCAATCTGACTGTCCACTAGCCAAGCTACAAATTGGAAATCATTGCTGCCCTTCAACACCCAAAATAGGAGAAAGTACACAAACAAGCAAGTGGAGGAGTCTAAGGGTTGCAAACGAATCGAGCTGCTAACTAGTAGGTTCCAGCTTTGCTCATTAAGGCTTGGTTGGGCTCGGCTCGTTTAGTAATCGAGCCGAGCTTGAGCTCAAGTTTACTAAACGAGCTCGCTAAAGCTCAGCTCGGCTCGTTTAAGAAGACTTGTTAAGTAAATTACCTTTGCTCAGCTTGATAAGGGCTTGGCTCCTTTACCACCGAGCCGAGCTTTAGCTCGAGATTTTGGCTCGTTTAGTAAATAAACCTAGCTGGACAAAGCTTGGCTGGACTCATTTGCACCCCTATGCCAATAGTTGTGGTAGTTTGATTGACAACATTGGTTTAAGATTTTAAGGTCTGAGGTTATCCAATGTTTTAGGCCCAATTAATTAGCAACTAACGGGGATGCGGGAGATTGCACGTACTGAGAATATATAGTCATCGATCAGAAATTTGTTGAAAGATAAACTTGATTTGTATTTCCCACATTGGAAATTTAAGAGCCAGAGATATGATTTGCAAGTGGGAGTTTTTGGATAAGTTATAGTGCAAATAAGTCAAAGAAGTTAGGCATGTGTGTGTGAATGGAGAAAAGTGTTGGTGCAAAAATTCGGGAGTCTTCGAGAAACTGAATAGCTTGATGATGGTACTTGTTTCGAGGTACGTTATTGAGTCGCTTTTCGTTCCAAAAAGAGTATTCGCCCCCACCGTTTGATGTGCACCGTGTTGATAGTGCATCTATTCAAGGATACAACAAAACCCGATCAATTCAATGATCTTCTGCTTGCGTCTGCACAAATGGAGGACAAACAAAATACCGAGTCAGAAAAAAGGATTGAAAGAACCAAGGAATTGCTGGTACCATTTTTGCAGAGTAACGGTACAACAAAAACTAGAAAGCAATCTGTAGATATTTTGGCAGAGTAACGATATCACACCCGACGCTAGCACAATCTAGCCTACACAAAGTGGCAAAACACATGTCATCATCTGTACACCTTTTAGGCTACTCTAAAAAAACTATTATACAAAGCTTAGTTACCACTCACAACAGAAACAAACAAAAGATATTATTACACCAAACTCAACTGACATAACAAAACAGGTGTTCACACGTCCTCAACAGCTGTACAACCACACCAACCTCACAGAAAAATACAAAACACAACCTCTAGGAACACCTGACTGGCACTCTGGCACTGTAGTGGACCGACGTCTAGCTCAACTGGAAATCTGCAACCAAAAATTTTACAGGAGAATGTATCTTAGCAACATAATAAATAGAAATGATAAGAATTTAGATAGATCAAAGTATAAACATCACACCAACACATTTGCTTAAACAATTTAGATGGATCATAATTTTAAAACATCACACCCACTTTTATAAAGATTTATAAATCTCCCACAATGGGAGTTTTATCCAATTTTTCAACAAACCTTCTCACCCCACACAATTTATCATTTATCTCAAAAACACACTCCACCATGTTTTTTTTTTAAAATACAGCCCACTAGCTCATCTAAAAAACATGGCCCACCGGCCTATCTCAAAACACGGCCCACTGGCCCATCTCAAAAACACATCTCTGCAAGTTTGCAAAATTATCCATATTTTCTTTCACAGTGTAAACTAAATTTAATTTTACCAAATGTGCCAACGAGTTGTCAACCTCACGACCGGGGGTTATGACGGTACCCTAACATTGCTCACAGACTCACATATAGTGGCGGTGATGAGGGTCATTCTGTATCACCACAACCCACAACGTAAGCAAAGCTTACTGGCAAGCAGCAACCAAGCTTGCACCACATAAAAAACAAGCAGTAACCAAGCTTGCACAACATAAAGCAAGCAACAACTAAGCTTGCACAACCCACGAATGCAAGCTTGCAAACTAGAACATTGGCACAAGAGGCATAAAATTGTCTTTCCACCCACCAAAAATTATTTTTTCCATCACCAAAAATTATTTGATTCATCCAAACAAGAATATTACCATCATATACTCGGAAACATCAAAGAGCTTTCAAGAACAGAAATAATCACAAGACAATTTTGAAAAACACAACATTTCTATTTATTAGTATAGAAACTGTACATTCTCACCTGTTACAAAAGGACAAATTCCGCTATCAACTTAACTTCCATGCACCAAAAGCATAACCACGACCATTCTTACAATTTCACCACCTATAATACCAATTATACAGTACCCATAAGGCTCACTACCAAAATTCATGCCCAAATGCAAATGAAATGCATGAAAATGCATCCTATAACCCAACAATGTTGTGCTCTACGAATTTCCAGAATTAATCTACTCATCCGCTTCCCAGGAAATTTTTACCACAAACTCCAGACTCATACATAATCATCATATCAAAAATTCAGAATTTTATGAGCTATTTAACTATTTTTAAACAACCCCCAAACAAACCCAGAGCTTGCTGAAAATTCCCCAAAACATATTTTTCTCCAACTTCAAAATAAAAATTGTTATTCTCTGGAAGAAATAAAGGCACAAACCATACATCATTTCGAAGGTATATGATTCTTGTTTCATAATCAAAAGACGGTGTGTGAATCGGATACCCGAGCTAAACGTTATAACCGTTTTCCCAAGATATGTCAGTGCTGTCTGCCCAAACACAAACCTGACAACAGATTGGTTCACGAGTTTTATTATTTTCTGTACTTTGAATTAAACTCTGAAATTTTTACACAACACACAAGAAATCCATAGGTAGCTACTGTAAAAATATCATAAATTTAAAAATTCAGGAACCATATCTAAAAATTCATCCAAAACCATATCAAGTATGATTTTCACCAAAACCCAGTTAGTGAGCAACTGAGCACCCTTCTCCTCCACTCCACGAATTTTTGTAAAAACAAACCCCAAATCATTCTTATGAGATGCAAAATACCAAATTAACTTGTATATGAACAACATAACTTTAGAATTTCGGAAATTAATCTTCAATTCGTACCTCAATTTTGGGTTCTCCCCAATTTTTCTTCTTCTTTTCCTTCTCCTTCTCTTCTCTTCTTCTTCTGGTCCCTCCCTCTCTCTTTCTTCTCTGATTGAGGCAGAGGACTTGGGGAAGAAAAATCTTCTCCCATTGACTTAGAGTCAATAGAATGAGGTGTCCTATTTATCCAATTTTCCACAAACCATAAATGAGAACATCCCCCATAATCTACACGTACGTCCCACTTCTTCTTTTTTGATAAAACCCCAAATAAAAACTCATTTATTTTAATAATTTCCAACAAAAAGAAGTTTGGCCAGGGATGGTAGGCCAGAAGTCTAAATTGAGGTTGATGGGTGTTTTGTTTTGTTAGGCATTTGTTTGGTTAGTCAAATATGGTGGCTAGCTTAGTTGTATAAGTATGTGTGTGTATTGGCTTTGCAAGGTGTGGGAAAATAGAAGAGAAAGAGAGAGTGAGACGGACATGGGAATCCGCTTCAGGGGATTTTCCCCACCGGTAAAATGCGAGTGTATGTGAGATTGAGTATGAGAGTGAGATGTGAATTTGTATTAATTTGACAGATTAATGAAGAATTGTGATTTATGTGTACTTCTCTTATTTTCCCAACAACATCGTCACTAGAAAGAGAAAGGTCCAAGTTGGCTACTAATTTCTTGAAAGGAGACCAGCATTGTAGGTCCGATTTTTTCAAAAACTACTTGCTTTCTAAAGAGCACAGGGGGGATTGATCGATGAGGACTTAAAGTTTTAAAACTCTCTTGGGGTATCCATTTTGAGAAGAAACACACACACACAGAGATGGAAGGGGAAGATAAGGGTAGTGTTTGTGTAACTGGTGGAACAGGTTATGTTGCCTCATGGCTAATCATGAGGCTTCTTCAACGTGGTTATAAAGTTCATACCACCATTAGGTCTTACCCAGGAGGTAAGTTTACTTCACTTTTCTCAAAAGGGCATTCTGAATTTTGATCAATACTTATTGAGTGTTTTCATTTGGCTTGTTTCCAAGCTCATCTTCATCTTGTTGCATCTGTTCTGTGGCTATCTGGGTTAATTGTTTATGAGACCTAATGGAATCAAGCCTGGCATTCCTAAAGTTTGCTGTTGAGCCATATGATCTTTCCTGGGTTTGAATTTTTTTTTTTCCCTTCTTTTTGTCGTAATCTTTTACTTTCTATGTTTCTAATTGTCGAAAACAACTAAAAATTGATAAACCAATGGATCAAATTTGAAAATTCTCACGTAGTTTTACTAGTTTTTACGAGCTTTTCTGCACAGACTTTTCTTTCAAATCCAATCTCGCTCGTTATGATTCTGTCATTGAGATTTTCACAGAAAATTATACATGCAGAGTCAAGTTAACATGTTTCACATTGAATTTCATGTGTAGACACCAAGAAAGACATTAGCTTCCTCACAAATCCCCCGGGTGCACCTGAAAACCTTCAAATTTTCCAGGCAGACCTAGACCACCCTGTCAGCTTTACCCCCGCCATCGAAGGCTGCTCTGGAGTCTTTCATGTCGCCCACCCCATGAATTATGACGATGAAGAATCAGAACAAGTCAAGCACAAGAGAGCCATCAACGGGACACTAGAAATCCTGAAGGCATGCCTACAATCAAAGACTGTGAAAAGGGTTGTATACACTTCTAGTGGATCTGCTGTTGGTTATCACAAGGGATCAAGTATTGTGGATGAGAGCATGTGGAGTGATACAGAATTTATTCAGTCTTTGATGCCTGTTGAGGCTTCTTACTATGTCGGTAAGACATTGACTGAAAGTGCAGTACTGGAATTTGGAGAGAAACATGGATTGGATGTTGTGTCCGTGATTCCTGCTTATATCCATGGCCCTTTTATTTCTCCTCGTGTCCCTGATTCGGTATCCATTTCACTAGCCATGATCATGGGTATGTGTCCCTTATTGCATTTGCTCACTATTTCCTTTAAGTTAGGTCTCTCTCTCTCTCTCTCTCTCTCTCTCTCTCTCTCTCAAGACACTTGCAGGTGTGAAATTCATTTTATTCCATAATTGCTTAAAGCTAAGAAAAACAAACATGTCTACTGGCCTCATGTATCCAATATCCATGTCCGATACTGACATGACGTGACACTCTCTGGACACATGCCAAAGTATATATATATTTTTTATTATATTCCTTTTACTAGGACATATTGTGGACACTTTGGGACAAGTAGGGGACACTTTTGAGAAAAAGGAACACAAAAGTAGGTTAGATTAAAACTTGGTCCAGAGTTCGAAATTTCAGTTGATGGTTAGTTCATGAGTACGACTTACACAGGAACCATTGATTCGTATCTTCATAACAGTAATGCTTTTTGGTTTTAACCTTCGTTCAATGGAAATGATGTTTGATCGTTCCTATAAATTCATTAGACACCTCTATAATGCATAACTATATATTTTATTTGGCGTGTCAATGTGTCTTACATATCCACGTGTCTATATCATATCGTGTCCATATCTGTACTTCTTGTCTTAAAGCAGCAAGTTATACTAGTTAACAAAAATTTCAATCTTATGGGGTTAACCAATTAGAAAGGAGGGTGAAATTTTCAATTGAAGCATGCTACGAAAAATCCTATATCCATTATGTCAATTTTATTTTCACATTTTCCAATATGTGCAGGCGACAAGGACAAATATCAATTAATTGTCAAGGTACCAATGGTGCACATAGATGATGTGGCCAATGCACATATCTTCCTCCTTGAACACCCAGAAGGCAGAGGGAGGTATATTTGTTCAGCAGCTGACATAACCATTGAGAAGATGTCTGAATTTCTCTCAGCCAGATACCCACAGTATCAAATTCCAGCAGCTGAGTAAGTCTCTAAATTCTCCTTTTTTTTCCCCCTAATGTACACCTTTTGAAATTTCTGTTCCATTAAAAGTAGGCGAGTGATCGGCATTCGTTTCGTGTAGTTGTTTAAAGGAAGTTGAAGGGTACAGCTATCCTGATTTTTCGTCGAAGAAGCTACTGGATATTGGTTTTGAGTATAAGTATGGCCTTGAAGATATGTATGATGGAGCAATTCAATGCTGCAAAGAGAAGGGGTTTCTGTAGTTCATGTGCAACTAAGGTAGTGTTTGGCTGATTGCAAACAGAATGGTCGTTCTCTTGGAATTCTCTTTTCGATGTTTAGTGTCTCCGTGTTTGTTTGGTGTGTTATTAACACAGTAATAAAGAGCTTGAAAATGTTGCAAGCTAAAACTGTGTAGTGTCTGTTTGTTGGGGTTTTTTTTTTTTTTTTTTTTGATGAAGTATGGTGTTTTCAATCTCTAATCTGTTGGATGATTGAAATTTGTGGAATCAACAAAATATTTGACCATTTTTTACGGGGAAAAAAAAAAGAGAAACAGATATCACCATTACAATGTTAAACAACATTTCTCAAAAACTTTAAGAATCGGCTGCTTTTGACCGATCGGGTAAATTCCAAATGTATGTCATCACTCATATGCCCCTTACATCAGGTAAGTCAATCGTTCTTAGCAAGAGTGAGGTGGCTCCAATTACATATTAGGTGTCACTCCGATAGCAAACGCAAAGGTCTATTAAGTCAAGTTACGACACCATATCGTCCTTCTCAAGCATTGCGATACAAAAAAGGGAATATTTTTGTTGGTTGAAGAACAATATAGAAGATGTTTGAGTTTGTTTCTCCTAGGATAACCAGGAATTCCTCCACCTCAATGAAGTAGAAGCAAAAAAATTTAAACTTAAAATTACTAACAAACAT
This sequence comes from Vaccinium macrocarpon, assembly GCA_022606695.1. Lineage (NCBI taxonomy): Eukaryota > Viridiplantae > Streptophyta > Magnoliopsida > Ericales > Ericaceae > Vaccinium > Vaccinium macrocarpon. Next base: position 3,492,143 of record CM040176.1, on the reverse strand, counting down.
GGTTACTATACTCCTCAACTTACCTTATAATACCTTTCGGGTCGATGGTGGCATATGATTGTCTCAGAGAGGGGTGCTAAACCTGTTAAGATGTCTCTTTTACGTTATGATGCCGTCTTTCCATGATTTCATTTAATCTTTGTAATCCATTTTCGAAGATTAATAAATTTTCTTTTACCGTCTAAAAAAAACTTATAATAGTACATTAATTAATTAATTTAATTATGACTATTTTCTCAAAACAAAATCAAGGGGGTTGGAGTTGTTCTTTCATGCATAACAGGTGTGTGGCCTTCAAGTGGTAGGTGAAAAAGTACTTTTGGGATGGCATGTATACCACACACCAAAATATGTTGACAATCAATCATTCTTCCACCAGATGAAGAAAAAAACAGAATGGTAAATACAAGAGATTAACTGCATTCTTATCAAACTCAACCAAAAAAAAAACACTAAATTTAATCTCAAAAATACCTTTTTATAAATTAGCAAGTCAGTTATTAAAAAATTCACAAAATCACTCTCTATCCAAACTTTACTATTCCCCTCAAGTCTCATTAAAAAAAACATTTTTCTTAAAATATTGTTCTCCCCCGATTGGGGAGCCGTGCAACATACTTTAATATAAAAAAAATATTAAAGAGAGAGAGAGAGAGAAAGAAAAAGAGAGAGTGGGGCCATATTCTGGGAGACACGGAGGCAGAGGGAGAGAAGTCAAGGAGTGAACAATACCTAGCCGATGAACTTTATCCTTACCCAAATACCGAGTTACTATAGAAAAATCATAACTTTTGCAAATTAGCCAAATATTTATTGAGGCTGATTTTGGAGTGTTTTTTCCACTTTAACTCAACAAAATAACCATCCAGCCAAAGTAGCAAGGCTGATGGGATGCTCTAATAAGCCAAAGGTGAAGCAATATAATACTCATATCATTCTAGAGAGAGAGAGAGAGAGAGAGAGAGAGAGAGATGGAGGGGGAAGCAAAGGGAATTGTATGTGTAACAGGAGGTACAGGTTATGTAGCATCATGGCTGATTATGAAGCTCCTTGAACTTGGATATAGAGTTCGGACTACTGTTAGATCTTATCCTGGTAAATTCATTACTTGTGCTTTTTTTTAGATTCTCAAAATCCTTGCTGATGCCAACGGACTCTAGCCTGGATTGCACTTCCTTTGACCCTTTCAATTGGGAGGTCTCGGGTTCAAAGGAGAGACTTTTGACTGGACTTTATATTAAGTATGGCGACTTCAAATTGGAGGTTTAGATTAGAAACTAAGTACTATATCGGAAATACTTTCCATCTGAACAGTTCAATTGAGGCTAAACAAATTAGGACTTTTTATTTTTTCTAGTTAAGGTTTGCAATATATCTCCCGATTGTTTGGACAAAATTAGTCCTTAATTTGTTTATTTGTTTTTTAATCGATGATATATGTTTACATTTAGTTTTACACAATTTTGCTTAATTTCGATTTTTCCTCTGTTAATGCTATGTGCCCCAAATCGGTGAAAATTCTAAGTCCGCCACTTATCTTCTGATTGCTTGGAAAAATTAGTCCTTTATTTGTTTAGTTTTAGTTTTAATTAGTGACATACGTTTACATTCACTTTGATTTTTTTCTTAAGGCTATTAATGCAATGTGCCCCACTCGATGCAAATTCTAAGTCCGCCATTAGATGAAAGCATTGCAATGGTGGTTCGTTTCCTTCCCATTCCCCCTAGATACTGTATAAAAAGAAAAAGAAAAAGAAAAACACTTGGTGATCAGAGATATGCTTTATTTATATTACTGAAAGGAATAAGCTAAAGTTCTCATGGGTATAAATCAGATCAGGATGAAAACCTCATTATGGAAGTACAAGTAATTCTTGGAAATACTATAATATAGCTTGGGCCCACAGGATCTAAGAGGTATATATAGAGTAGTGAATTTTCGAGGTTGGGGTTTGCAATTACTATAAGAAGAGTAGGTGAATATTATAATGAGAGAATTGACCTCATTTTTTGTTAAACTATGCATTAGGATAAGATACTTGCCACTAGTAAAGATTCATTAAGCTGTAAGAAGTATAATACTGTAGTACTATAGAATCTATTTCATATCTAAATAACAAAATAAGGAGGGTATCTCCAAAGATACATGTAAAGGCCGGTTTCCTTCATACACAATATTTGACACAATAATAATCGGAACCCAATTAATCCTTATTGATATCCGAAGGAATTAATTTTTTACGCGCATTCTTAAAAATATGTTTTAAACAAATTTTAACAGCTCTGATCATTTGCGTGGAACTCCAAAATTGGTGGTTTACATATGTTGAGTTATTGGTTGTGTGAGGGAACCGGCCCCATATTATCTGGCCAGATATGTACCTTGAAAAAATTTAACCTTTACTTATTTTGTGTTTTCCGCAAGAGTGCTAACAATGCTAATGTATGATTTCTTGAACAGACAGCAACAAAGACCTAAGCTACCTCACAAACTTGCCAAATGCATCAGAGAAGCTCCAAATATTAAATGCAGATCTAGCCCAGCCAGAGAGTTTCACTCCAATAATCCAGGGGTGCACCGGAGTCTTCCACGTGGCTCACCCGATAGATTTTGAGGACAAAGAGCCTGAACAAGTCAAAACCCGAAGATCAATCGACGGGACCCTTGGCATTCTAAAGGCATGCCTTGATTCCAAAACTGTGAAAAGAGTTGTATACACTTCCAGTGCATCCACTGTTGTGTTTAATGAGAAAAGGGAACGTTTTCTGGATGAGAGTGATTGGAGTGATGTGGATTTTGTCAGGTCATTGAAAATCTATGGAGCTTCATACATGATTTCCAAGACTTTGACTGAAAATGCTGCTTTGGAATTTGCTGAGAAACATGGGTTGGATCTTGTTACTGTCATCCCTACTTTCATTAATGGACCCTTCATTTGCCCCCGGCTGCCTGGTTCCGTATGCACTTCGATGGCTATGATTTTCGGTAAGTTGTTTTGGCCTTGTTCGTTTTCCTGTTTAGTTTTAGTTTTGTTGACATCATCATTTCCTTCGTTTCTCTCTCTCTATCTCTCTTCACTCATTATATTTTGTTGACATCATCAAAACTAAACTAAACTAAACTATTTAACCAAACACAGCCTTTGTTTTTCTCATGATTTGCCTTTGCTTGCATTCTAGATGGAACCAAAACCTCACCAATGTGAACTCAATACTGTCAAGTCCGTTGCATTACTATTGAAAATTACACATTTCTAAAATATATTCATCCTGCATTTAGCAAACCTCAATGTCCCCGTTTGCTCGATTATGTGGAAATATTGATGGCTACTTCTGGGACTTCTTTATCCTCTTTCACTTCTTTCTAACTCAAATTTTCTTTCCCTTGCATGAATTGATCCCTGGTGGGTGAACTAATGTTATTCCTTTCTTTTCTCCGGTTGCCCGTCCTCTGTTTAAAGAGATGGCTAAGCCGAGGATTCATCCCCTAAGTCTAGTTCAACCAGGGCATCTAGTGCTAAGGGACTCCGTTAGAAAGAAGCTAAATAGCTGACCCTTAGAAATCCTTTATCCCTTTATAATTAAGGAATACAAGAGAAGCCCTAATAAAACCCTTGAAAACGCATCAAATCGTACGCGCAGCTTTGTTCGTCCGGACCACGTCTCGTCCTGACCAGCTTCAAACCAGCATCGGACCAGAGATGTTGCAGCTTAGTTTTTGCTCCCTCTTGCTTGGTCCGGACCATCTTTGGCATGGTCCGGATCAGATATGCCGAAACTCCACAAATCATGTAGAAAACACCAAAATTTTCTTCCCACTTGACAGTAGTCAGTTAAAGAGTCATGTACATATTGAATTTATTCTTCACAAAATTTCTATTTTTGCTCAGGTGACAGAGATCAATATAAGACTCTTGCTAAAGTTCAGATGGTGCACGTAGACGATGTGGCCAGGGCACACATCTTCCTTCTCGAATATCCCGAGGCAAAAGGGAGGTATAATTGTACATCAGTTGAGATGACAATGGATGAGATGTCTGAATTTCTGGCAGCTAGATACCCAGAATACCCTATCCCAACACTTGAGTAAGTTGTAAGGTTTTTTTTTTGCCCTCATAGTCTCTCGTTTTTCCTTACGTTCCCCTGCGTTCGAAACACAATTCAGTGATGAACGTCCATTTACATTCACAGTTCGTTGAAAGAGATCGAAAGATTCACATATGCTAGCCTCTCGTCGAAAAAGCTCCTAGATACTGGGTTCAAGTATAAGTACGGCCTTGAAGAAATCTACGATGACGCGATTAAATGCTGCAAAGAGAAGGGCTTCCTTTAAGCAGATGTAAGGTAATAATGCTGTAAACGGAGAACACTTTTCTGGTTGTGTCCTTTTAAGTGTTTTTGTTTTGGAGGATTCTGGTTTTTGGTGAACTTTTCTTGGAATCATACGAATCGACTATTCCAAATTTATTTTCACATGGTTACTACTATCGTAGGTTTTAGAAACGACGTAAACTACTTAAGGTCGATACACACCTCGACATTAATAGATCGTTGTTTCAACGAACTTACAAACTGTTTGAACTTGGCATTAGGCCTACTTATAGTTAAATGAAAATCTATATAAGTATATCCAAAGAGGGAAGAATTTTCTGTACAACGTACGGAAAACATTCCATTGACTCAAAAAAGGGAAAAAAAGAAAGAAAGAATGAATGAATGAATGAAAGCATAGCTAAAAATGGAAGACATCAATGCTGCTGGTAAAACAATGAATATGTTCAGATTTTGTTCTTGCAACTAAGGAATCAACATCATGCCAGGAGACACCGAGACGCTTCAAAATGGAGATTGCAAAAAATGGCTCCTACTCGGCTTTGAGATCTTCCATTGAAATTTCATATTTGCCTCCAGATTTCTTCCTCAACTAATCAATGTTAAGAGAAAACAGTTAGAAAAATATTACACTTCTAGAGGATAAACAAAGCAACTCTCTTCCCTCCATTCAACTAAACGTCCCACCGAGTTCTCTGTGAGAGTCTCAGTGAATCCTGTACTAGGGTCCACTGTTGTGGGCCTGACTAGGCTTTTTGGATGTCTGGTTGAGTGGATATAAACCTAATCAGTAGACATAATCACGCCGTATTTCATCTCTGATGTTTTTCATCAAAATCATGTAAAAGAAAAATGAACATACTGTATTAGACGTACCTTTGCAAACACTTCCTTCTGGTAGCGGTATCCCTAGTGAAACACATGACAGCAAATTAGCAAATGACAAGGTAAAACTTTCGTGCATTTGAAAAGAACTACTAAAGACAGAACCAGATTCATATTACTTTGCTAAGAAAAGGAACTGTAAGATTACGCGTAAAAATCAAAGGAAAAATGTAAATTATGGGGCAAATTACCTTATCTGTTCCATAAATATAGTCACAGTAAGTGAACACTGAGGAGAAGTTGCTCTGACTTTTCCCCCCAACAAAATGGTGATAGTCATGGTACTCTGCTCCTCCATAGAAAGGAATATACTTCGAAGGAGTCCATGGAAAATCATATCTGCAAAAATAAGGAGTTCAGCATTTGCTACAAGCCTATAGGCTTCAACTATCTACTGAACTGCTTTGTGAAAGTTATAATTATTGAAGCTAGTGGTTACCAAGCAAAATGGATTATCTGTAATATTTACTGGGGAAGAAGTAACATAATAATGCATGAGGACTGAGAGGGGAAAAGGTAGCAAAACTATACTTCAGTGTAGCCTTGTGGTTAATGGATATTACCCCTGAATGGTTTGGGCGGTCAAGAGGTCTAAGGTTTGAGTTGTGCAGACTATGCTCCGTCGAATCTTGCCCTCTTGCGAAACCCGACTGTGACCCATAAACCCTTGGTGGGGCAGTAGAGAAATCTATGGGTGATTGGTCTCTTGTGGGATCCGCGGTCCTTGTTCTTAGGAGAGGTTGCTATAGCTGGTCGTCCCCTCCTCCACCCCCCCTTTTTTTTTGGTGATATCTCAGGTGTTGAACGAACTTACACGCACACCACCTTCACCGTTTTGCTTATGGGTAAATAAACAGTTTATCTTGGTATGGCACAACTTTTGGACATCTTTTGGAAACAGATGACTAAGAATAATTAGTTGATTTGTAATATCATTTTATGACCTCAATTTATCAGTTTTCCATTGCTTTTATGCTAAAGGAACCTAAATTTTCCATTAACGACAAATTGCAATTCAAAACTTTTAGAGTTTGTCTCATTAAAACGTCCAAAGCTAGTATATAGGTCTGGGCGGCCTCTCCACTCATTACCAATTGGTTTTGAGTTGAATACTTTAATAAAAAAACGAAGAGTACACAAATGAGCAAAATTTAGCAAATCAAAGCTTGGGTTCAAGTGACATACCCGCAGTGAGTCTCAATGGCCTCCATCTGCCTCAAAATCATCCAGAGCCAGAGAGTGATCATGTGGCCAGGAACAATTAGGGGACCCAGAAATGACGCGAAGCCGAGGATCAAAATCTCGGCCCAGTGAGCATAGGAAGCTGCATATCCAATGGGAGCAGTGTATTCATGGTGGATCCTGTGGATTTTATCGTAGCCCCATTTGCAGTGTAACATCCTATGGAGCCAGTAGTTTGTGTAGTCTTCAACAAGAACATACACCAGTAGTTGCCAGAACATCTCTGATGCTGATGGCAATGGCAGCCCTGTTCTGATCCCAATTGCCTGCATCCATGGACAGACAAGGGGGAAAAAAAAAGATCCAATCAAAACCAAGGGAAAGATGTTTGTCCATCTGTGAGTTGTCGGCGGTTGTAATTCCAATTTATTAAGAAAGCATCATTTTTCACATTTCACGTCAACTTTTACATTCATTTTCCACTATTGTTCTTGATAGAAACATCATCATTAAACTTTACGCATTAATTTTTCAAAAAGAATCTACTTCTAAGGGCAAAATAGGAAATATACTAACTTTTACCTACTAACATTTTAACATCACATTTATTTAAGAACATCCGAAAATTGAATACACTAATCTTTTTAAAGAGCAGAATAGCGCAACAATAAGCACTAAAATCATACTCTTATTTAAATTTAAAGAAATCACTTATGTGATGCGGGTTACAGTTGAGGATATTCGTAATGGATGAGGATTAGAATTGAGATCGGTAATGCGCGCATATCGATCAATAATGAATTTGATTTTGCCGGCAAGGATTTGCAAATACCCATCAGGGTACGTGTTTTTCTGCTTGAGCTATACCACATGAAATTCTCATATAACGTTTCTTTATAAATTCATGTGAGGATTGGGGCCGACTAAGGATATTACCAGGAGATAGAGTCCAAATGGAAATTCATTTTAAGAGTAAAAAATGATGCCTGGGAGCTCGGGCAAAAATTTCCCAAAAAAAAAAGAAAGAAAGAAAGAAAGAAATTAAAGATATTTGGGAAAAAAAAGTTGACAGTTTTACATTTATAAAATAGGGAAATTAGACTTTGGCTACATTGAAAAAAATTAAAAAGAGAAAGATAATTGTATGGGAATTCCGGATTATCCGTATTTGTAGGGACAGAGCCAAGATTTTAGATTCGCGCATCAAAATTTAGATCTGTGTAAGTTATTTTTTCTATTTGCTTATGCAAAAAAATAACTAATTTGAGAGGTTAACTCTAACGTAAATATATAGAGATACATGAAATTTTTTGCTTTATAATTGGTCATAGTGACTTACTATAATTCGAAAATAACGTACGATTGCCCCATTCGTAATATTATCAACTTTTGAAAAGAAGAAAAACTTGAAATTTTTATGCATTTTAAGCAAGTTGGGACAATTTATCAAATTTTTGTGGGGTCAAAATTGTAATTAGCTCCAAACTACGAAAAAATCGTTGTGAGAAATTAAATTGAGATTGCTCAAGCGACCTCTCTTGTACCTTACTAGCTCCGCCAATGCATATGGCGAATATTCGGATATGCAAGATAAATTTGCAGCCAAACAAATAAATAAAGATATATACATATGTCAAAGAATGTATAATTTTTTACCATATTGTAAACCCTAACAAACTCCATTGTCATAATATATACCTCTTGAAAACAAAGAAAAGTGACCATAAAAATAAATACCTGAACGACAGGGAAAGAGCAGAGTTGGAGGGGACCCACAGCAACGGTAAAAACGGTCATGACATCCTTGTAACATTTGAACATTTGACGCAAGGAGTGCTTGACCTTGGGTTGAATCTTGAATCTGTCAACTTTGTAGGACCTCAAAAGCTCGGCGATGGCGTACGGCAGTGGCAGCAGAGTGTAGAAGATGAACAAGAAGATGGTGTTGTGGCAATAAAGAAAGTAATCCGATTTGTTCGCCGAGTATTTGAACCATAATGTCTCTCCAATAGTCAAGTTCCTCCCCAGCGATGCCTCTGCTTCTTGTATGCTCTGGAATGGCAGCATTTTTGCAGACTCTCTCTCTCTCTCTCTAAATGTATGTGTTTGTAGAGAGAGAGAGAAAGAGAGAAGAACAAGAAGAAGGTTAAGGAGGAGAGGGAAGGAATGAAGGGGATGGTTTTGCAAAAAGGAGAGAACTGCAAATTGTGGATGAGACAGAGAGAGAGAGAGAGAGAGAGAGAGAGAGAGATGGACGGTTAAGCGAAAAATAAGACCAGTTGTGGTACAAAAAGAATATTTGGTGGTTTAAATAAAATAGTTGGGTAGGTTTCATTGACACCCCCTCATGTTTGTCTTAATGACAGTTACTCCCTCTTATATGAGAAATGACTATAAACTCCATAGCGTGGTTTCAAACCAAACTAACAATTGTTCAACCAAATACACGACATAATTAGTTAAAAGTGGCTTATATTGACAAATTCACCCTTTTTAATAATTGGATAATAATAAAAAGCTCGCAATTCTCAAATTTTTGGCTTAAAGTAATAGATTTGACATTTTTAACACACAAAAAAAGTTCTCTAGAGTAATAATTTTTTACTTTTTTGATCAAAACAGCTCCTCCAATGGATAGAAAAAGAAGTCTTTTTCATTTACAATTAGTGAGAGTTGATTATTTCTATTGCTTTTTATTATTAGAAAAGAGTGAATATTTGGATGGTAGTCATTTTTTTATCACTCCATCACATATCTAGGCAGACAATTAATTGTCGGCTAGAGGTGAGTCAAGTGACATAAAACGCACATAAAAACTACATGGAGTTTATTGTTATTTCTCATACACAGAGGGTATTTGTCATTAAGACAATTTTCATGGAACTGAATGCTTGTGATTGTTTAATTTGTATCGACAAAAAATGCTATGAACAACAGCTTTACTTTCGCTGTTTTATATTCTTGTTTAGTTTGATATTTGTGGCTACTTCGTGATTGGAAAGTCCTTGATACTTGTAGGTTTTGTTCGGTTTGAGTTTTGAGGGAGGGTTTTGGAGGTAATGAGTAAAGAGAGAGAAAGATAGAATTTTTATTGGGGACCATGCAAGGTGGGTCTTGAAATCCAAACCAATCTAATTGGTAGATTCATGTGTGGCTACCAACCAATAGAAAGATAGATATGTTCAAAATTTGGGTGACGGTTGCGTATCACGTGACAGTACCTAGCAAACATATCGGCTATCTAAAAGTGATTTGGACGGTCCGAAATTGAGAGAGAGAGAGAGAGAGAGAGAGGGAGAAAGAGATCGATCTAGGCCATCCAAAATATTTTTGGATGTCCGAGATTGACTCTCGGGCACCACGTATAGCCTATGCTATTTGCACCCAAAATTTTCTCGTTTAATAAGTGAGTGAAAAAATCGAACTCGTAATCAGATACACCAATCAGCAATGGTTTTCCAATACCTGATTCAAGAATAAATTATTCAAAGGGTAATTTGTTCAAAAGTTCTAGGTAAAGAATTTGTAACCACGTTAATCTACCAAACAAGTTTATAACATATCCAGTTCTAACGCTGGCATCTTTTCTTCTTCTTTTTTTTTACCTTACTAAAAAAAGTTTGTACCCTATGAAAGTGCAAAAAAAATTTGTACCCTATGAAAGTGCCTAAAACCCTAGGGTACCCTACGAAAGTACCTAAAACCCTAGGGTACCCTATGAAAGTGTCTAAACCACTAAAACCCTATAATAGAAAAGTGCACCCAAAAACTTAAACCCTAGGGTACCCTATGAAAGTGCCTAAAACCCTAGGGTACCCTACGAAAGTACCTAAAACCCTAGGGTACCCTATGAAAGTGTCTAAACCACTAAAACCCTATAATAGAAAAGTGCACCCAAAAACTTAAACCCTAAGCATTACCTATGAAAGTGCCTAAAACCTAAAGCACCTCTCTAAAAAAGTGCTCCAAATCCTGGTATCTAAATGAAAGTGCCTCAAAACCACTAAAACCCTATATATGGAAAAGTTGCACTTCAGTGCATAAACCCAAAATGCCTAAACCCACTATACCCTACCCCAAGGAGCCTAAAATTCATAAAATTGAACCCCAAAAATTGAACTCACCCCCAAAATTGAAGAGAGAGAAATTAATTTTGTCACACTCGTTAAACTTGTCCCATGCATGTGAGAGAGAAGTTATAGGCTGAAAATTGTTTGACACGATGATGTCAGGTCGCTATCATGGGGACATGGCAAGTCACTGTCATGAGTCAGGGCATTGGCTTGACATGCGTGCGTGAAATGCTGGAAATGTTCCAAATTTGTGGACTCCAGGCCTTATGAATACTTAACCTAGACTAAAACAGGGTAATACTTCCTAACTTTGGACTCTACACCAATTTTCCGTTATTTTTATTTAAAAAGATTACACTTCTCCCCATTTTAATAAACAAAAGAGAAAATCCCATTCGTGCTTCACCTCGTCATGAGGCAAATTTTGACGATAGGATCTGATTGCCTTCTTGATTCTCATATCTAGTCTACGCATATAAACGAGGGCAATTTCTACAACCGTTAGATTACTTCCTGTTAAAGTTTTAGCCGTATGATTAATTAATCGATATATTTTTACCATATCTCTATCTCTAGATTCTCTTCACATTTTTTAGTAACCTTGACTCTATCGCTCGTCAATTTAGTAACATTAATCAATGATGCAGGACAAGATATACACCCCTATTATTTATGGAAATATTATTTTAGCAATAATTTTTATTTACGATTACTATTAGGAGATTTTATTTGTGTTGCCTGTTTTGCACGTTTTTAGTTTAGTTTTGGGTAGATTTTATCTTATTTCTTTTTAGCAAATAGTCTAGGTTTCCAAGTAATACTTGGCTTGGTCACCACTCTAAGTAATTTCCTTTTAGTTAGGACTTCTACTAATATAAATAAGGATGTAGCCTATGGGCATATTTATCTTTCAATCAAATAAAATTCCGAGTTATATCTTTTTCTTCCTGTGGATTCGAGGCCTATTCTCGTTTGAACTAGTACGCAACTAGTTTCTTGTGGATTCCGCTGCGTCAAGTGGTATCAGAGCAAGATCGTTTCTGGCTCGATGGCACCTAACAAAGTTGATGACACAACCCGTGACGTTGCTCAGGGGTTTGTTGATCTAAGGGAGACGGTAGAAGAACAACGAACTTCGATTGATGAGGGCCCGTGAATTTAGCGGCGAAACCACGAACTTCAGTTGACGGAAATTCAAGAAACGCTGCGACAGCTGTAGTTGACTCTTCGCCAGAACCAAGGACCAGGGAGGGTTGTAGAGAATCGCGCGGAGGGAGTTGCCCAACGCCGTCCTCTTAAGCAGGTTCAGGAATGCGCGATGGGATTTGCCCAACGCCAGCCCAGTACCCATATTGTAGTTGGGAGACATCCAACTAACTGTGCTGATAATGAGGAATCAGAACCCGATTTCAGGTCTTATGATAATTTGCGTAAATTAAGTGGTTATGAGTATTTTGAAGATATTTTAGATTAGATTTTAGATATTGATGATTTCTTTGAGTATGTGAGAATGCCGTCTGAAATAAGGTGGAAATACTTGCTGGCAAAACTTACGGGACGAGCGCTACGATGGTGGTTAGATTTGCGGGGATAAAAGAAACGATTGGGGGAAAGCATCGATTTACAAGCATGGTCAAGAATCAAAAGACTTATGATGGAGAGATTTTTGCCATGGAATTATGGGCAACTTTTGGAAGAAAAATATGGGCCAAAGTAACAACATACAATTCACACATCTGCCGATGATGTTGAAGAAGCTGTTAAAGAAGAGGTAATTCAAGTTGATGATGAAAAGCAAATTGATATCAGCAATATTGGCAATAAGAATATTATGATTGAAGTTAATGAAGAGCAAACTGATACAGATTTGGGTGACAAGCAGAAAATTGATATGGATGTTGGTGATCAAGTTGTTGAGGACCCACTTGATTTTTCAATGGAAGAAATTGATGTTGCTAATTCATCTGATGACTCTACAGTCAAGCCANTGCCTGTCTCATTGAGTCAATTGTTGATGTGTCAACCAATACCAAGATGAAACAAGATCAAGAGTACCCACAAAGTCAAGTTGGTTTTGTTGATTTTCTTGGAGTGCAACAGTATGATTGGATTCCCAATATCCATCTATTGGATTTTATCAATCAATTGAAGCATGCTGAGAAGATATCATTGAAAGTAATTTTTTATGTGGAACTTTTTTGGAAGGAAATCAAGCAATTGAAGTACTCCAAGTATTTATTTATTTGGCATGGAAGATGGTAGGTTCCTAACGAGAACTCGAGGACGAGTTTTTTTGAAGAAAAGGAGAATGATGCAGGACAAGATATACACCCCTATTATTTATGGAAATATTATTTTAGCAATAATTTTTATTTACGATTACTATTAGGAGATTTTATTTGTGTTGCCTGTTTTGCACGTTTTTAGTTTAGTTTTGGGTAGATTTTATCTTATTTCCTTTTAGCAAATAGTCTAGGTTTCCAAGTAATACTTGGCTTGGTCACCACTCTAAGTAATTTCCTTTTAGTTATGACTTCTACTTGTAACGCCCCGATTTTTCGGAAGCATTAATTTAAATCATTTAATAAATAATTAATATAAATTAAATGGATCTCATTAATTAAGCAGCGGAAATAACATAATTGTCTTAGTTCGATTACAAAAAAATAACATCATACTTTGCTGGGAAATTAGATTACAGTTTTCCAACACAAAAATAAGGGGGGATTGGCTCTATAGGTTAAGGTTTAGATCTTGATCCCAATGCTCTTCTTGAGCCTGATCCACTGGAAAGCCTTCTATTCTAGAATAACCGTCGCCCTCGACCCCTACACCTCCTGTTTGATCACAATCTGGCATAATACGTCCGAGTTGCGAAGCAACATCATGGTATTATACCAGGGTCACACAAAGGGTAACACCGTGAGCGATAAATCACTCAATAGCTACTCTAACCCCCAACCCTTACATTACAAGTAATACACAATTTGATATATAAAGGCAGTACAGCATTAAAGGTCAAATAAATTGATTCAATGAACAACCTTCAACATAGTGAAAATTTCCTCGAGCAATCATACTCTGAAATAAATCTCAACATTCTACTCGTCTCATTGTTCATCTTTCTTTCCAATTATTGATATACTACGATCGATGCATCTTCATTTCCCTAATTATCACGGAATTCTATTTTTGTTCAGCACGAGATTCAAATTCCAACCATCACAAGGATCCATTTTCAAATCAATACCGCATTCAGCTTTCCATCATTTCAAGATTCACTTCCCCCCCTTGAGAATGTACATACAGCGCACTCTTCAAGATGCACATACAGCGCATAAGGATGTACATTCAGCACAAATCCTTGAGACGTACATACAGCACGTGAGGTTGTACATACAGCACATTGCCTCGGGATGCACATACAGCACATAGGTATATCCAATACCGCACAAATTCCTCAATTTCATTATTTACGGCTAGCCAATCATAAAATTTGAGACTTCTGCGGGATGGCCTCCCCAGATCTCATCAATCACCATCCATTATCATTATTTAAATTTTCATTAACTTAAACATCTAGCTGATTTTTCCAAGTCCGCACCTAATTTAATGAACCTAACGCACTTTCTACGTTTTTGGCAACATTACCGCTCAATCAATAAGTCATAACTTGAAATAACAATTAACAATTCATAATATCACCACAGTTCAATCACAACTAATTAAGAACAATGATTATTTGCTAACTCGTACGATACTGTCGAATTAATCTACAAACATAAATTTTAAGGCTTAGCTCCTTATTTACCGAAAAGTACATATTTTATTCACCTTAGTGTTTAGCCAAAATCATCCATCAATAAAAATCTGATTACTATGAAATTCTACGGGAAAGTTATTTAGGGTGTTAGGAACATTTATGTTGTAGAACACATTTCCAAAAACAGAAGTTATGCTAACCCAAAACCGCATTGAACAAAATCTGTCTATTATTGACACTATATGAAAACTTGATCGTTTAGGGTTTAAGAAGATGGATTGAAGAGCTATAAAAATTCATACGTGTTCACGACACCTCGTCTAACTTCCAGTAAAAATATATTTGAAAAATAAAATGTTTAAGCCTTCCAATAAATTATAGAACTTCAATATTTTACCCAAGCCTGACAGATTTTGTTATTGAGAAATGCATTTGGAAAGCATATCAACACAACTCCTAAATTTATGATATTTAACAGGATAATAGAATAGGATGTTATCAACCTTTTTTCTATAGAACAAATTTCATAAAAATGAGTTTAAGACATACAAAAACGTCTTTGAATCTAAACCATCCAGATTTACCATCATTTACTAAAATCAGCTTTTCTAGAGTTATATGAATCCGATTTAAGCGATTCCAGCGGCAATTTAAAGATAAGAAGTTTATCTACAATTTGACATAAGAATCAACCCCATAAGAGGTTGGTAGTATTTTATATGAGTTTTCGAAGTTGACTGATCTAACCGGTACCAAGACAGTTTCAATACTTAAGAACTTATACGCAAGTTTCAAGCATCAATCAAACACCAAACACATAAATCAAGTCTATGATACAAGTAGTATACTTAGGAATTTAAAAGGTCTAGAGTAATCTACCTTTGGTCCAGAAGAATAAGCTCGGTTTCAGAAAAGTTTTGTGGTGAAAGTCGTAAATTCGCGCTGAACTTCGGACAGCAATAATGTGACCAAAGCTTGACCGTTTTGGATGATTCTTGTGTCTAAGTTGAAGCTCTCAGAGTTCTCTACAACCTTTAAGAAGGGTTCTAAACTTGAAAACGTATCTAACTAGGAGAAAAATGGCGATATGGGAAAGGTCAGTGAGCTGTCTGGAAAAATATAGCCGAGATTTTTACTGAACTTTGGATGGCTATAACTCACTCAAAACTCAACCGATTTAGGTGATTCTTGTGTTGAAATCGAAGGTCTAGAAGTCCTCTAAAACTTCTCTGAAGAAACCTAAGCCTAAAAACGTTTGTAACTATGAGGAAATTGGCTGTTTAAAGAGGTACGTGGTATGGACGGGAATGGAAAATGTGGTCGTGTGGGTGCAAGAAATCATTTCTCTTCTCCTTTCTTTCTTCCTTCTCTTACTGCCAGAAAATCTCTTTCTCTTTCTCTGCCCAAAATGGGAAGGGGAATAGATATTATAGGAGGTTAAGGGTTGTGTAAAATCCCATTGGATGTTGAGGTGTGGGAGGGTGGCAATTGTCTAGGGGTTAAAGGAAGGTCTTTGAGGGTGGTGTCTAATTTTTATTGGTTGGGGGAAAAGCTAGGCCAAATATGGTTAAACATGGAGAGATGGGTGTGAGGGTGATTGAAGTGTGAATAAATGTGCATGGGGTTTGAGTTTGGTTGATATAGAAGTGTAGTTGGGCAATATAGTTAACGAAATGGAATTATATACCTATACATCCATATATGCAAACAATTTCGTAGCAATAACATAAGAAAGCATTAGGACATATTAAAATAGATTAATAGTCTAAAAATTTTCAAACACACATTATCAGATTTTTGATAAAATAATTTTATCTGAAAAAAAAATTAGGCCGAAATTCCAGGTCGTTACACTACTAATATAAATAAGGATGTAGCCTATGGGCATATTTATCTTTCAATCAAATAAAATTCTGAGTTATATCTTTTTCTTCTTGTGGATTCAAGAACCTCGTGGATTCGAGGCCTATTCTCGTTTGAACTAGTACGCAACTAGTTTCTTGTGGATTCCGCTGCGTCAATTACCCTTTTCTCTACATTTTTTGATTAAAAAATAAAAAATTGACAAATTTAAAAAACCGCTCTCCTCTGTCATTTCCCATCAACAAGCATCACATCCATTTACATTTAGAATTAACAACGTTCTCTCAATCTCGTATTTGCATTAGCCCTAAACACAAGTACTCCAGTTGTTACCCATGTAAAACGTATGATGATGCACTACACGATGCAGTGCATTTTGTGCACTGTATCATCCCCTGAGCCGATGAAATCTACACTCTATGATGATCAATTTAGATTAGTATAATTGCTTTTTTTTCCTCGTTTATATTTTTTTGAAGTGGGCTTTGATGTGAATTTATTATTGAGCATGTGAATTTTATTTTTTTTTTATTTTAGTGAAGATAAAAAAAATTGACAAGTATGTTCATGAACGTGAATCAAGAGAAAAAAAAAAAATTTCTTTCTAAAAATGCCTTTAGACGCAGACAGTTCGCTAGATAGGGTTATCTAAATTGTAAATGATACAATAAAAACCAGTTACATAAAAATTAGCAATGGTTTTGCAATCCTCTAGTTAAGAATAAATTATTTACAAAAGCTAGACTTCTCTCCAATCCATAAATTGAAGAAAAAAATCCGGTTTCTCAATTAGTTGCTCATACATTATTATTTTTATTTATTTGTTTCTCAACTATCACCGTTACCCAGGTGGACTTCCACGACTCGCCGGCAAAATAGTTCATGTTCAACTTCCGTTGCACCAAAAAAAAAAACAGGAGTTCATGTTCGAAAATACTAACATTCTACTATATACTCAATCCGTTCCTATTTGTTTGTCCTTTACGAAAAGTTGTGCCACTTTTCAAATAAAAAAATAAAGTATTTTCGTATATCATATTTCATTTTTTTACTCCAAATTAAAGTACTCGTCGTGTACTTTAATTCGGTGCGAAATAATTTGAAAAATAATACATGGAAGCACTTAATTTTTTTATTTGAAAAAAGGCAAGAGAGAGAGTGTGGGACAAACAAATAGGAATGGAGGGAGTATATATATACAATAAAATACCGAAATAGTAAATGTTCCTTCGAAATCAAGTGGAGTAGATTTTTTTTTTTTTTTTTTGATCAGAGAAATCAAGTCGATCAGATCATCAATATTTTGTCAAATTAAATAATCACTGCAACAAAATAGGGATTTAGGGGCATTTTTAAAGGGGCACTTTTATTAAATGGCCCTATCAAGTTACTAATGAGGCACTACCTTGTTAAATGCCCTATTTGATTGTACCTAATGCGGCACTCGGTCAAAATCCTAAATTTTTCCTATTTAATTTATTTGTGGCAATTTTAATGGGGCAGTTGGTTGTGCCTCTAAAAGTTGGGTAGATAATAGGGCATTTTTCAGAGGCACAATACTAAGTCATTTTGCCACTTTTTTTTTCTCTTCTTTTTTTCTTTAGCCGACTTGATTTAATTCCTAATTTCAATTACTTAATTATGTTTTTGAGAATCTGTAAGGGCACTTATTGTTGCCTCAAAAGATAGGAGTATAATAGGGCACTTTATTTACACGAAAAACTATCGTTTTCTATTCACTTAATTGGGCATCTTCAGACTTCTAAGAAGAACGGCTTTGTCGAATAGCTCAATAACGACGTCGTTCTTGGGATATTGATTTGGCGCTCAAAAGTTTCGCGCGCTAGAGTCCTACATGATTAACCAACCCACTCTTCCATCTCCATCCTCTTCTTCCCACCTGTTTTGATCAGATCAAAGATATCTCTCAAGCTCCAATTTGCCGCAAGTACGAGGTATTTTACAAAATAATCCTTTCCTTGTTTACCTTTGAGGGGTGATACACTGCCTTCATCATCGTTCTTCAATTCACTGTAATAATCCTTGAAGAGCTTCAATTCCTTTGGTCTTCAATTAAAGTTACTCATCACGAAGTAGATAGACGAGCACAACCCATTAAGATCTACAAATTCTGGTCATATACATCAATTACCCGTATATTGAATTGATGTTTATATTGAATTGGGGAACAAAAGAAGGGGATGGAGTCGAGGGGATTTAGAATCCATTTTATGATGCTTATATGGTGTTTTGAAGGAATATGCTGGTTTTCTTTTTCTTTTTCTTTTTCTTTTCCTTTTTCTTTTTCTAGTTTTTTCAAGACGGCTAAGTTGAAGTAGATACTTATTTCTTTGGTTTTGTTAAACAACAATGCATGGTTACATTCTCATTTATTAGTTGTGTAGCTTTCTTTTGCAGCTTCAAATGTTTTAAAAAAAAATGTATGCAGTATGGTATCAACGTTGCAGTTTTTTAAGCTGTGTTTCGTAGTGTTTTTTTTCTTGTATTATGCAGTTTTTTTGGGCTGTCATATTGCAGTTTTTTGGCAGTCAAGTTGTAGTTTTTTGGTGGCTGTTTCCTTGAGTCTGCTGAAGAAAGAATGATCCATAAGCTGGATATGCTACTTCCGTAGAAGCAAGTGGTCATGATGTCTATTTATGCTAATAATGATATCTATGTTGCTGCTGAAGCTATTTCGTGAAGTCTGAGGCATTTGAACAAATCATGTTGTTTATGCTTGGGAGTTAAAGACGCTGGCCTAAAGATTGGAGTGCATTGATCATCTTAAGTGCCCTCCATTGCTGTATGACTATCTGATTTTAAGTGTATTCTCCGTCTTATGTAATTTTTTCTCCATTCAACATTTCGCTGAATTTTTTCTCTTTCCTTGCCTATATTTTGCTTTGTGTACTGTATTTGGCTTTTCCTTGATGTACCTTTGTCGAGATTTAATAAAATCTTCTTGCCGATTAATAAATAAATAAATAAACTTTGTTTCCTCAAGACACATTGACCTCATTTCCCTCTCTCTCTCCTGAAACAAAACAAGATCATGACTGGAAGGTGTAAGTTGAGTTTCCTACATCAAATATCAGAAGTTGCTTAAGCGCTTGTATCCACAATTTCATCTAGCAAAAATAAGCACCCCAAAACTAAGTTATGGTAACTCGGATAAGGTTATTGATGCAGAGAGAAAAAAGAGAATGATGATGATTGTGCATCAAAGTGAGGGAAACATGGACATGATGGTCCTTGAACTGCGCAAGTGTTGAACTTTTCATGCATAGCAAACAAAGCATTTAGATTAAACCTATTGCGCTGTAATTGCCTAATAATGAGATCTAACTAGTATGCACAATCATGACTGGAATGTGAATTAAACAGCCATGTGACCACAGTAACAATGTGCTATGCTACCCACATGCAGACAATAGTACTTTACAATCCAGATCCTGACCAGTAGATCGTCTGATTCGAATAAGAGTGTAATCAGTCGATTAAGCCATGAATTCACGCAAGTTTGAAAACATTATATTTGATAATTGACTAAATGATCAGCGAGAATTAATACAATTGATTAAATGATTAACGATAATCGATATATAATTGAAGTGGACTAATTAACTTGGTTAATAATTTAACCAATTGATCGAACGATATGAATTGATCAATATAGCATAATTAGCAGATGCGGTAGTTAATCGTGATGGTGGTTGACTGTGATCAGCCAAGATCCACGCAATTGACGAAAGTGAACTAAAATACAGAGTTCTTGAAGTTGGGCTCCTCTAAAATCGAACATAAAGTCGGACGCAATTCTGTAAGAAATTGTTAGCTATGCAAACATAACATCTTACCCTTAAATTTCTCCCAATGACTGTCAGTGATCAGTTATTGTCACAAGGCATCAATGGACCAATTTCATCCTCCAATAGATTAATGGCCTAGATTAGAGCCACAAGTTCCATTTTGTTCCAGTGGAAACTCCAAAGAAAATAACCTTACCTGGGATAAGGTTCAAAGAAGATGAAATTCCAACATGCTTTCAGGAAATATGAGAGTACGGTGAAATTAATGTATAATCCATCCTTGCAATTTCTCAAGTCTAAGCGCGCCTATGGGTACATTGTTCTCCAATTTGAGCTCTGCTCAAACCTCTGATATGGGATCTCATCATACCTGTTGACAAAGACTGATAGACTTGTTTTTCTTTTCATTTTTCCCAGTCAGAATGCCGTTATCAACCACTTTTTACAACAGAAACGTAAAATTTCACGTGCCATTAAAGATCATGAAATTCTCCATTTAACACAAATCCAGTCATTATCATCTCTCTTTAATTACCAAGATACAACAGCTGTCGTTCAGAAAGGTGGTCACACAGATTACATATAAATTCCAGAAGTCTTGACTGAGAATAATTTTCTACATCGACTTACTTTATAGCATCAGGTAGTCTCTCTGGCAAAGATGCTTCAAATTCTGATAAAGCCTTGCACGATTCAAAAATCGTACTCAATGTAGGGTACTTGGACTGCAGAAACAAAGATTACAATTATCATAACTAACAGAGCAGACACAGTTAAGATAGAGTAAAATACTAAAATCCTAGAAGCGAAGTACTGAATTGAGGTTATTCTCTCACTTTCATATAATTACAATTTAGGAGAGGCACCTTCCAACAACAAACCAATACACGTTCGAGGACAAGATAGTTTCCCCTTGTAAATATCTGATGTAACAAATTATTCTGAGTAGCAAGAGGAAACAAAAAGACCTTCCAACCACACCCTCACCAAAACTACTTGTAGTGCCTATGACTTGAAACTTTTGAAGCATGTTATTAGATCATCAACTCATCTAAAAGCTTAAATTGTTTGACAGATGGGTAACTTTATTATTATTTGGGATTATTACCTCTAGAAAAGAGATATCTAATTACCACTAAGGTAAGTCATTTTTTTAATTACTAGTAAGGTAAGCCACTCTTTTTGGAGTTTAGGTTTAGGGTGCACTTTCCTATTATAGGGTTTTAGTGGTTTAGGCACTTTCATATGGTACCCTAGTCATAGGGTACCCTAGAGTTTAAGTTTAGGGTGCACTTTCTTATTATAGGGTTTAGTGGTTTAGGCACTTTCATAGGATACCCTAAGATTTTAGGCACTTTCATAGGGTACCCTATGATTTAGGCTTTTTTATACGGGTTGGGGAGTTGATGGGAATTTTTTAGAGTTGAGCTTGACCTAATGGTAATTTTGGGATCCAATGGTGACCTGATGGTAAATGTCCCTTATTATTTATACATTCAACACCACCTCAAGTGTAACCAGGCTTTCCTCCATAAGCAAGCTAAAAAAAAATTACTCTGAAAACACCAATTTTGTATGGATGATGTGTTGTATTCCTGCTTTTGCTCATTGTGGAAAACCCATCCTCTGATACAGAATTCAGATCTTCTCATTCCACCAGCCAATCTACACTACACAATTCACATTGATGCTGAAATCATTACTAGACAATGTTGGATGCTAACAAGCATTGCAAAACCCCGTTCAATGAGACTTTCATAAGTTTCCTTAGTTCTTTTCCTTGAAGGTTTGGGGAGTGATGTTTGCTATTTGGTACTCGTAAAATCTTTTTTCTTTTTCTGTTAAATGAGCCCCTCTTTTGTTTAGAAAAAAAGAAAAAGAAATAGAGACATCGATATAGAGTGCATAGCCACCAACTACTAATATCACTATAAACACAGGCAACTAGGAGCAACAGGGATATTCTGCCAAGACCAGTTGCAAAATCTTATTAAGCTGGGAGTTAATCTCTCTTTCTTGTTGCTGACATAAGTTGTAACATTGACAATCACTTTTGGAATAATGTGTAAAATCACCCCAACAAGGAAAGAGGTTGACAAGCTAGTATAGCAGGGAAAACATCTAAGTTTTCCATTTTTCAAAGTATTAAAGCAAGCAGCAATCAGTTTATAGCAAAGCAAAAGCTCTTAAACGTATAATTGACTAATACCAGTAGCTTAATACTCCCTCTGTCACCAACAGTTAGACTACTGCGAAAAGACGTGCAATTTTTGGATAAAAAAACAAAGTACTTACGTGCACAATTTTCCAAATTTCTTTGAACCAAATTAAAGATCTCAATTAATCTCGTGCGAAAAAGTTCAAAAAATTATGAACACAGGAACTTCATTTTTTTTTATCGAAAATGGAATGTCTTCTCATAGTGGGCTAACTTTTTGGGATGGAGGGAGTATGAAAACTGTATCTGAACTGTGGGGAGATGGGGCATACCATGTCTGTATTGAACCTCCTAGCTGCAATTGCAATTTGTGGGGCCAAAAACACATCAGCCTGCAAATGACGCCTCCAATTAGTCTGGGTTCTAAGCTCCTTAGTAGTTAATATATGGTCATTTTTTTTTCTCTCTCTTCCTCCTAGATCATCACTTTTGTTTATCAGCCTCCTAGATCATCACTTACAATAGAGTACTGTTATTGAGTAGAACTCAACCCCAAAAACTAGCTTTCAAAGTGAGGGTGCCCTCATGCTTGTATGCTTCATGTTACTTTGGTACCCAGGCAATGTGAGACTTCGCTTCACACCCTTCGTCAAGCGCAGCGTACTCACTCGACAGCACCTGCAGCATGCCAGCCTGGGACACATGCCCTACCCATCTCTAGTACCGAGCTCTGATACCATGTTATATGGTCTTGAGTAGAACTAAACCCCAAAATTGCTAGCTTTTGAAGTGAGAGTGCCGTCACGTTTATATACTTCATATTACTATGGTACATAGGCAATGTGAGACTTCGCTTCACAAGTACATCATATTTCTTAAAATGATACAGCTGCCATGATAGGAAGGTTCATCGTATGAAGCACTTCAAGGTGTTTAGTGATCATTCAGCCTTACATGTCACTGGGAAAATTACTCTCGATGGAAACTTATACTTACCATTGCATAATCCATAAGATCTTAACAGGAAAATTTTTGCTGTACTTTCACATGATACTCAGTTACAAACTTTATGTAATAGATTGTTACTGGACTGTTCTCTAAAAAGACGTCATTTTGAAAGAAACAAAGACCAATCCATTGAAAAGATATAAAACAAAAACACCATGTAGAAGTATGAGAACACAGAGGGATACCATATATATTTTGTCTCCTGTAGCATATTTGCCAGAAGAATCTTTCAGCAACTTCTCAAGAGCTGTACAATATATGAAACACCACATATTGTAACCATGACAGCAGAAACCTCAAACAGCTTAAAGCTGATAAACAATGCACTAAAGAAGCTTATGCTGAGAGAAGGACAAAATCCTTTCACTGGAAAAAGAGAGTAAAGGAGAGAAGTCCTGCTTCGAGATCAACTACGACAAAGTTACTGGAGCCAATTCCCTCAAAGTAACTAGAAAACAAATTTCTCTGCTTCCATAAATTATTTAGACACTGCACCATTTTCAAAGGTTTTCAATATTGACTATGTAGTAGACACCATAAGAAAGGATGATGAGAGTACAGGCCTCCTTTGGCACATGGGATCGCATTCTTGTGTTTTGATGTCAGTATGGACGGCATTGCATTACATGTGTCCCTTTTTTTTCTTTTTCTTTTTTCCTTTTAACGGGAATCTGATGCATTATGTATAGTCCAATAAAATCAATAGCAGAGAATCCAGAGACTCGGTAGATTGAGTGAGTCAATATTGAAACATGGATTAAATAATCAGATCCTTCAAGTTGATACCAATATACCATCAATAAAAAATCAATAAATACAATTCAAATTTTTGCTCCGATCCATGAAAATATCAGCACATGCAGCATTCAGTTTGCATGTATGAGTGGCATGATTCCATATGTGAGTAGGGGCAACTATATATATATTTATGTCCTGCCTAGGATAAAGCAATAGGCAGAGATATCTCATAATGTGTTTTCATCCATACCCTAGAGAAGACCAAAAATAAAGCATATCAACATGAGGAAGTGGATCCATGTAGCTGACTCCAAATAATTGAACAAAGACTCTCTGGGTTGACTATAAAATGGAGAAAAAACAAAGAGAAAAATTCCCAAACAGAAAAATAGAATTCACCAACGAAACCCTTGTCTATATTATGCTGAGCCCAAGACAGTCGCTCTTCAGGACCAACTTTTTCCTCGATAAGCTTCTGCAAAAAGGGAGGACTTTCGAGAATGTAAACTTCAAGTGATGAATCTTTCTTCAATGTATGACCCAAACAAACCATATGTAACCTATACATACCAGCACTCCTCCCATAATTAGTGGTTGTATGCTAGAACTGATAATACTTGCAGCCTGTGAGACAACAAAATAATTATAAGTGTAGTCACGGAAATTATTAATCCATATGACCGTGCACTTTAGGTGATTCATTTATCAACTCAATCACTTAGCTGACCCAGTATCAAAGGAAACCATTTTGCAAGATAATAAGCAGGAACCAAATGACAACCTGCAAGCTCCAACATTACAGTTCCTATGATAGAGAACACCATGCATACAGAAATCAGTGTCATCAAGTGCCATGAGGCCACTCAATTCAGCAACTTCCATACACCAGCAAAAGGCATTGGTCACAAATGTGAATGGTCAGTTGGCCATGGTGAGAGAAAGGAACTGTGACCTTCGCCTTGCTAATATAACAAATTCTAACCAACACTCCAATGTTCAGACCTCTAATGTCTCCATAAGGTACTGCCATGAAGGCTCTTCTTTATTGACTCTACCTTATTGAGATAAGTGCATTGTGAAGGAATATCCACATTTTATATGCTAGGAATAATATGATGTACGTAAAACAAACGGCATGCCCCAAGCATTAGGAAGATTTTTCCCCTACAAGGCTACAGCTAATGCCCGAAGAGTTCAAATCTAACCTGATGATTGAGAGCACTCAACCGCAGATCAACTGGCAAAAGTGCATTTTGAGGATACTTCTCTTCTAAATACTGACAAACAACAACATTTCCAGCCCAAACACTCCAATCAGTGCATTATCAAAGAAAATCCAAACAGAACAAACTCGACAATACAGCAATACCAACCATCAATATTGCATACGAATCTGAAACAACGAAATCACCATCAACTAGTACTGGAACAAAATGACGAGGATTTAACTTCTCAAATTCTGCAAGTCGCCAAAAATTGCATGTATACAAATCACACTTTAGTATTCCGAACTAGCAACATAACTGGGAAAATGCAAAAGGTATTATTGCTGCAAACGAGCCAAGTCAAGCCAATCTTGAATTGTTGGAGCTTGGCTTATTCAAAATTAGTCTAGCTCAATCTCAATAAGAGCCCCACATAATCGAGCTCGTGCTCATAAAGTTTGGTATCGAAGTGTTCAAGCTCAATTCATTTCCTAAACAAGCCTCTGCAAATGAGCCAATGTTAATAAGCGAGCTGAGTTACATCTTGTAATACCCTAGGTAGGTTTGGAGGTAGATGGTATTTAATCCCACATTGGTTGTTTACATGAGTCTTCTTGGGTATATAACAAACCATATGGGCTACTCTTAGCAACTTGGGCTTAAGCATTTTGGGCCATGTGGTGTGGCTTGTGGATCAAATCAGGGTACTAGGCTAGTGGTCTACATGGGGCGTTACAAATGGTATCAGAGCCCCGCCCTGGTCCAAGTGGTGGGTAGGATGCGCACTGCCACCACGGACATCAGAGGAGGTTGATGGGACTATGCAACAAGGTCGTTGCATTCCTAAGGGGAGAAGATTTTAATACCCCAAGTTTGGGAGTAGATGGTGTTTAGTCCCACATTGGTTGTTTACATGAGTGGTCTTGGGTATATAACAAACCATGTGGGCTACTACTAGTACCTTGGGCTTAAGCATTTTGGGTCATGTGGTGTGACTAGTGGATCAAATCAAGGTACTGGGTCAAGGTACTGGGCTAGTGGTCCACGTACCTTGATTTGATCCACTAGTCACACCACATGACCCAAAATGCTTAAGCCCAAGGTACTAATAGTAGCCCACATGGTTTGTTATATACCCAAGACCACTCATGTAAACAACCAATATGGGACTAAACACCATCTACCCCCAAACATGGGATATTACAATCTTCCCCCCTTAGGAATGCAACGACCTCGTTGCATAGTCCTAGCAACCTCCACTGGTGTCCGTGGTGGCAGTGCGCATCTTACCCACCACTTGGACCAGGGCGGGAATCTGATACCATTTGTAACGCCACATGTAGACCACTAGTCCAGTATCTTGATTTGATCCATAAGTCACATCACATGACCCAAAATGTTTAAGCCCAAAATACTAGTAGTAGCCCGCATGAGTTGTTTGTTGAAGATCATCACCACTTCTCTTGAGTTTTCCGGAGTCTTCCGGACGTTGCCGGACACTTCCGGATTATTCCGGAAATATCTAGACTTCTCTAGAATGCTCCGGAATCCTCTAGACTTTGCTAGAGTCTTCCGGACACTTCCAGAATACTATGGACTACACTAGAACATTCTGGATGGTACAAGAATATTCCGGAATATGATGGAAGGTTATGGGCCTCACTAGAAGCATGGAGTAATGTGTGCTTCTAGAATACTCCATTGGTGCCTATAAAGAGGGATGATGTCCTCATTTGTGGGCAATGCAAATGAAGGCAAGAAAGAGAGACTCCAAGTAAGTGAGTGAGAGTCCAAGTGTGAGGTGTCCAAGTACTAAAAGAGTTTGTGTCCAAAGTTAAAGTGTCTTCCTAGTTTGTGTGTGTCCTCTTGTGTGTAAAAGAGTCTTCCTTTGAGAGTGATAGTGTGTGTTATTGTACACAACTTAAGTGTACGAGTGCTTGTAATCAATAAAATTACATTAATTTGTTGTGTTCAAACTCTACATTGTTATATGCCAAAGATCACTCATGTAAACAACCAATGTGGGACCAAACAACATCTACCCCCAAACTTGGGGTATTACACATCTAACTAAAACTCGGTTCATTTACTAAACAAGCTTAAAATTCGAACTCGAGCTTGACTAGTTTACTAACGAGCCAAATCGAACCGAGCCCATAACGTGCCAAGCTTCGAGATGCCCGCAAGCAGCTCGGTGGATCGTTTTGCAGCTTTAGCAAAAAAAAACAACTTGAATCAAGAATTCGCCTTCAAATCATAAGGTTTCAACCATGTAAACGTAGAGTCACCTGGAGTCAAATGCTCTCCTTTAGCAAGGTCGACTGCTTTGTACTCATAAGGAAGCCCTAAGAAAGCGGAATCCAAAAAATTCAAAGCGAAAAGAAAAAAGAGCAAGTAGTGGTACAATTCAGACAAAAGAAAAACGACTTCACATATAAACTATGGAAATGATGCAAGTATTTTGGAAATCTGATGAAGGTATTTTGTGAACCTTTGAGGTTTAAAGCGAAACGAACACGCCATGAACACGAGCTCTGCCAATTAGAGTATAACACGAGCTTTGAAGCTGAAGAAATTGATGAATCCGGTGGAGGTGATGAATCGTGAGGGTTGACCTGTACCGTAGAATTCGACAATGAGGAAGTGAATTGAATCCTAATTCGGGAGAGAGAGAGAGAGAGAGAGAGAGAGAGAGTACCATTGTTGGAGGTCGAGATGAGATGAGGTGAGTGACAAGTACGGGAGAGTGTGTGATGCTGACTTTAGTGTGTGGAGCCGAAACTATTCTCTTTTCTTTCTTTTTTTCTTTTTTCCAAATTTGAGGGTCGATTTATGCACACCTTAGCTAGTTTGGAGGAAAAATATTTATTGGGAAAGTAGAGATGAAACTTTAGGAAAATTATCATAGTGGTCTTTATTATTAAAAAAAAATTGGATCATTTTTTTTTTAATTTTTTTATTCCTCTCGTCAAGGAGAACAAATAATTCACAAAAGTTTCATGCGAAACTAATAAATCTAAATTTTTTTTGAATAAAAAAAATACTCCCTCCGTCCTAATTTTATAGTCCATTTTTGGGAGTTCGTGCCACTTTTCAAAGTGTTATATCTTATAATCTACAATGTTTTAGGTGATTTTGAACATTTTGTTTATTAGATTAAATAAGATCTATCAAACAAGATCCACATTGCATATAAAATGTATTATCGATTGGAAGATATAATCGTTTTTTTATCTGGTTAGGATAGAACAAGGGACTATAAAATTGGGACGGAGGGAGTAACAAGGTAGCTTATTTACCTAAAACCTCTCGAGTAGTGAATCACTTTGGAAAAATGAGGTGAATTATTTTTGTTTTTATTTTAAATGTTTTTCAAGACAATAGAATTTGATAAATTTTACATTAAATCGGATGAGACTATAGAAAAATATCGACAAGGAAATGAAAAGAAAAAGAGGGTTAGTACAGGACAAGATGGTGCATGGATTTCAACTATTCGGCGTATTTTCTTGTTTCCTTTCATGTTTCTTTTGTCTGTCTCCTAAACTTTTCGAAAGGAAAAACAACACACCTTGCAAGTTGGTTGACATAACATTCTACGGAATATTGACAATAATTGATCATTGATGATGACAAGAACAATAGCATCCTGTTAGAATCCACTTCTTCGGTAATAGTATCAGTTTTTGAAGATTCCATCGTGAACAATTGTTTTAAGAAAAATTTTAAAATCAGTTTAGTGGACTGTCGTCAAGATATAAAATGTATATTGAAATATGTAAAATATATAAAAATATGAAAAGATATGTTAAAAAATGTAAAAAAATACACTGACGTTTATTTTCTTGTCTTCTTATTTACTTATGTAAACCCAGTAGACTTAGCAATAAAAAAGTCTCTTGTTTAAATGTCGTTTTCTTGTGACTCTAGCTTTATGTTCATTCTTAAGGATCTTAGCCTTCATTCTTCATTGCCTTGTGTCAAAAACTTTTCATCATTTTTCATTTAGCCCCATCTAATGAGAAATTGTTAAAAAGTTGGAACAGATGCACCTCATGGCATATGGCATAATCTCACTTCACATGAAGGGCACACAACAAAGAACAGAATTCCAGTAAGCACCTGTACACCATATGCAAATTCCAAAATAGCGAATAACATGAATTCATACGATGATCACATTCGCCATGAAATTTTGATAATGAAATGGGAAATGGGAATCCGCGTTAAACATTAGAAAATCACTAGCATCGCTAGCTAGTAATTCATAAACATCATATCGTCCACTCTTGTCCAGAGATGCTTCTCCTGAATTTCCCCAGTAGAAATACCAGCCAAATTCCACAATTTTTCTTGGAGTGCACCATGCAACAAGCTTGAGGACAATAATTGGTCAACACCAATACCCATTTACCTGTTCAATCACCATGGTTTGTCCTGGAGCATATAACCTACAAGACTCTTCAAGCTGCAAACTAAAGCTGATTTTACATTGAAGCAAATAAATTCAAGCTGATTTCACATTGAAGCAAATGAATTCTGACTACAAACTAGTTCCAGTTCCAGTAGATCTAGGATGAGAATATACACAACACTGAGAGATGTATAATAACCATTAAAGCAAGATATTCACTCATGTTTTGGCTCTTTTTTCACCGTAAAGCTCCTAGCCTCATCGTCTGTAACTTCGCTGCTCACGGAAAGAAATACAAAGACGAAATAAGAAGATGATGGAAAACAAGTCTAACGTGGTAAATAGTTCTGAGTAGAGAAATCGAATTGCGAGAGGAAATGTAACAGCAAACCTGTCTATGGCTTCAGTCTTTGTGATCAAAGTAACGCCTTTGGATGCAAGTAACTCACAGAAGTCGTTAAGGTCTTTCTCTTGGCAGAATTTATAAAGATGACGCAAAAAATCGTTGAACTGTTTGGGTTCCTGCACAATCAAGATTAACAAGTGATGATGGCTTTACTCTTCCTATGTAAGATCATCAAGAAGATAACAAATTGTAGAGCTCTGTTGTTAAAAATAGGAAGCTGCACACCATGCAAAGAATCAGCGTTGAGGCATAAATTTTGTTATTAAACCTAGATGCGCTGTGTGTGTGAGAGGGAGAGAGAGATGATAGAAGTTGTACTTGCTCAAGGATACAACCCCTGCGGAGTGAGACTAAACATTCCAGTGCCTTCGGATAGGTATCCCCTTCACAGGAGTTCTCCACCTTATCAAAAATTTTATTTTTCATGTCCTTGATTGCTTTATTCACCCACTCTGGGCTATCTCTGCGAGACATCATAGCTTCAAAATCTTGAACAGGAGTTGAGTCCCCAATTTTATCAATTTTTTCTGCAGATGCATTTTCTATATACTTCACGGCTCCAACATCATTAGCATTCCCAGAACCCTCTCCCTCATCTGATCCGGAAGGTTTCTCCCTGAGTAACCGCTTACTAGATTTCTTCAGCTGCGAACAAATTAAAATCTTTTATCCCAAGATGTTGACAACATATCTCTCTCAACAAATCTATTATGATGTGGTAAATACCTTGGGATTTTCCTTGAGTTCAAAAAGCCTACGGAATTCATCAACGACAGATTTGCACTCAGAAAGAAGTTCTGGATCAGGTTGTGTTATCTTCTTGAGAGTATCATCAAGTGGAGGCACTGGTGCATCGGGGTGCTTTGATTTCAATTCAAGATGGCGATAAAAACGCTGACAAAATGCAGCATATCATATGAGATTAATCATAAAATGCAACCTAGCAATGACGAGTCATCAAAAAATCGAAAGCCAATCTCTCTCTCTCTCTCTCTCTCTCTCTCTCTCTCTCTCTCTCTCTCTCTCTCACCCCAAACCCTAGCTGCCCTCTTTCCGTCAAAAATCGAAAAATCGAAAGCCAATCTCTCTCTCTCTCTCTCTCTCTCTCTCTCTCTCTCTCTCTCTCTCTCTCTCTCTCTCTCTCTCTCTCTCTCTCTCTCTCTCTCTCTCTCTCTCTCTCTCTCTCTCTCTCTCTCTCTCTCTCTCTCTCTCTCTCTCTCTCTCTCTCTCTCTCTCTCTCTCTCTCTCTCTCTCTCTCTCTCTCTCTCTCTCTCTCTCTCTCTCTCACCCCAAACCCTAGCTGCCCTCTTTCCGTCTCCCTCCTTCCCCTCCCCCCCATTTTCTGGCGGCAGCGGGAGGGGACGGATATTTTCCTTTTCTTCTTTCTTCCTCTCTCCCTTTCTCTCGTTTCTTTTTTCTGTTTTTGTGGCAGGTTTCTCGCAGCGTTGGTGGTGCGTGGCTGCAGCATTGCCATGGTCGCCGTACTATCTTCCAGACCCTTTCCTCTCACCGGTGTCTGAATCTCCTTGCCTCTGGTGTGATTGTTGGATTTCACCGGTTTATGCCTAACGGTGAACGGCTCGCATTTTTTGGATCGGAGCGTTGGATTTGTGTTTGGGGATGGTGCGGATCTGATTTGACAATACGTCCGGCGTTTGGAAAATTTCAGTTTGCTCCTTGTGTCTCCAGTATTGACTGTTGGGTCTTTCTGGTTTGGTGCCTAATGGCTAATGAATGCAGCGGCTTCTGGGTTTTTTCGGGTTATGAGCGATCGTGTTTTGGGTCAGCCATGGTTGGCTGCGGGAGGCAGACATTGGACGGCAGGGGGTCTTGGATAGAAGTGACACTGGATTGACTGGAAGTTTTGGAGGGATCTATTGGAGTTTCTGGTGATGATGGTGGATGGAAGCAATGGTGGGATTTGCTGGATGCATTAATGGTGATTTTGATTGGTGGTGGAGGAGCGTCATGGGTGGTGGTGGCGTTATTTTTTGGGTGTGGCAGCATATGATGGGTTTTTTGGTGGCTTGGAGAGGGGCGGTCGGGCTGTCCTTGGAGCAGCAACAGGGGCTTGTTCCCCAGGTTCCGGTGATGGTGGTGGCAACAGCTTGTTTCTACTCAGATGGCCATGGCCATGGTTTAGCGGGGGCGGAGGCTGCGCCTTGTTGGTGGATGGTTGTTTAGGGTTTTAATTGTTGGGCTTGGCCCATTTTATCAGGTCTTTTTTGGGCCTTGACTGTCTTTTATGTGCTTATTGTATATCTGGGTTTTTTTTACCCATGAAGTGTTGTGCTTATGCCTTTTAGGTGGGGTGACCTCAATTGATTTCTTACCAATCGTTGGTTTGGGTCTCGGATTGTGCTGACATTTGCTCTTTGAGTTGTTTGTTGTTTCCTTGTCCTATTAGTCTTGTAATAATTTCAAGATTAATGAAATCGTTTTTGCCTTTCAAAAAAAAAAATGACGAGTCATCGAATACAGTAATATGAACATAGATCAAAGCAAAAACATCGAAGGCAAGGGACAATACCAATCTTCATTGGACAAATATCACAAAAGCTTCTTAAAATAACATGAGGCACCCCATGATATTGGAAATCAACATTTTACTACAATTTAAGCCTAGTTTGTTTGTTAGACTTTTACAAGACTGTATAATTGAAACAAATTCCAAGGTGCCTAACCCACCCAACCTAATAGGAGGCCTCCCCAACCAATACTTGTTATTCCCTTTTGTTGTCCCATTTCTTTTTGGCAAAAAATGAGTACGTATCTTCTATTCAAGGAGCTATAAATCACACATTTTTCTTGCAACAATAATCATATGATTTTGTCCATTTTCGGCAATCGCGCCCTTTAATCAGATAAAAAAATGTACTATAGAGAATAATTTTCAGAATTTTTTCCCACCTACCAAAAGATCTCAATGCGTTCTGGTGGACAGAGTTTCTCAAAAACATCTAACAAAGAATAATAATAGAAAATATAGACAGTATCTCTTTTAGTGCAGAATAGGGAACATGGAAAAACAAGGTGAGAAAGAGAGTGTATATAATCATCTATACTTTGGTACTAATGAATGGCGGGAAGACTTTTATAGGATAAGCTGCACATGCATGGGAGGGAACATAGACAAAGCACAAGATTAAGGGAGAATTTCTCAATACCTCCAGAACAGGATTTGGTGTGAACTCCGGCTGCAGAGCTTCCTCTCTGCCACTTGGGGCAAGGTCAAACATTTTTACCAGGTTATCAGCTGCCTCCTGTTGTTCTTCATTCGGCTGCCGTGACACAGGGAAGTTACTGAATGAAGGAAACTGGAACTCTCGGACATCCTCAGCAAAAGGAAGTACATTGAAGTAAAATGAATCCGGCTGACAGAAGACAAATAAAAACGACAAGGTCAAATCAAAAGCCAAAAACAGCAATAGTAAATGAAGGATGTGAGGGGAAACTGCACAGTGAAACTTACAGTGTTCTCCTTGTCTGATACATTAGGGCTAAGTACCCCAACAACTACATTCCCTTGACCTTGTCTCCAAACACATCGGAGAATCGCTACCTTTTTCATTTCCTTCATAGCTCTAGCTAAGGCAGAAACTGAGAGAATGGCCTTTTTATTGCCCGGATCCGCAATGAAGATTGAGACATCTTTCATGTAATAGTGCCTTTTGAGCATATCATGTAAAAGGACAGTACGGAAAGATGAAATAATAGAACTTAATCATTAGAGTGACAACTAACAAAACCCATGTTATAAAAACCCAAATGCAAGTCCAAGACATTAGATTTTACCGCATTATGTTAGATGTATCTGTGAAACCTAAAAGCTTCACACTCTTCTCTGGTTTGAACTTCACTGCGTCCCATTCAGCAGATGAAATAGGAACTACTTGTGGTCCATACCGATAACCTTTAATTCTTTGATCTGGAGGAACAATTTTACTAGGGTCTTCAATGCTTTTATATTCATAATCTACCTTGATTTCGTGAGTAGCAAATTTATCTGTCTGAGGCGCTTTATCGGAATATTTTTTGAGAGTGGGGAACTTCTCTTCAGCTGTTTTCTTGTAAACCCATACCTAATAAAAGGGAGGAAAAGAAGAATAATCACAGCGTGTGACATAGTCCAGCAAGTTGACAACCCCGGGCTGTTTCTGTTAGCTGTAGAATGCTCATATCGTGCACACACTCTCACCGACTCGCGAACTCAAAATTAGAGTGAAAGGAAAAAACAATATGCAGCAAGTGAAATCATCCAGCAAGGTGACAACCACATCACAAACTTTCTATTGCGCACCTTGTAAGGATACACACCTGTAGTAATGAACTTGGAAAATAGAAAAGAAAACACCGTTTAATGTGCTCTCCTTACCTTGATCTTCAAAGCTGAACTTATTTCAAGGTCACCTCTGTATATTGTGACAGGAGAAATTCTTCGAGTTCTAAGCGCACCTAATAATGAAGTTGGACTCTCCACATAAACTACCTTTGAAGAACTTTTCTCAGAAAATACACACAGCAGATGATCATTCTCTTCTATCAATCTTACATTTCCATCCACATGCTGCCTTCCCCTTGGAACTATACAATCCATTTTAATACCATGTGCAAGCATCTGAGCAGCAATGGTGTTGACTTGATCCTCCTCTGTTCCTTCATATGGAGCTTTAACAGGACAAAGTGCCTTTGTAACAAGGCAAAGGCGTTTCTTGCCCTTGTTTGTTGGCCCAAATTTTTTTATCAGCATATCCATCCCCACCACGATGGCATCAAGAACTGATAACTAGGTCAAGGGATACATATAATTAAACAATTTCTTTACAAGTACCAAATTGAGTTAGCAAATGAACTTGTTAGAAAAGCCAAGACATCTCAAAAGGGAAGATCTAACATCTAAGAGCAGATGTTCAGGAAAACTCCACCGATCAACTTATACTGGACCAACTGCAAGAAAAGAAGATAGAAAATAACTCTTGTTAGGAGAGCTGCAAACTTGAGGCCAGAACGGTTTTTATTTGTGGAAGCTGCGCGTCAAATCATGATTTTACAGTCAAGAATTGAGTCTTACCAAGATATCCAAACAGCATAGGTTGAGATGTTCTAGAAGCAAACTAGCTATGGTTATCCATTAAAAAAAAAAACTAGCTATGGTTCGGAAGAGGGTATATCTATGCAAAGAGAACCACCAAAGTTTTAGGATTCAAACAATCTCAAGAGTCCAAAGCCTGAAAATTTTGTTTTCTTGTTCTGTGGATTTCAACATTGAATGAAGCTAATACACAAGTAATAGTAAATGACATGCATGATCTAGAAAGGTATAATAGAGGAAATGTACTGGATACAATCACCAGCAACAGTTCCTCGAGGAAGATGCTGCAAAACTTCAACGACATCTTTATCAACAACTTTAATATGCCGCAACACATTCACATGTTCATATCCTCCCACTTCCGTTGTCAGCTCGTTGTTAGTATCTGAGATTTTCAAGAGTTGTGCATTCAATAGTGGATGCTTAAGAAATACTAACAGAAAAGGTAAACACACGGTTTTTATCTGTTGTAGTTATCAGAATAACTTAGATAGCTCAGCAATTAAGGAAGCACTTTAACATCAGCAGAGGATAAATAAGGATCCCACGCCGTTAGGTTTAGGTATAAATCACCACCTTTTGTTTCCTACTGCTTACTTTTATTCCTCCTGGGAGCCAATCACCTATGGCCAATAAACAAAGGAAATGCCCACCCTCGATGTCACTGACAAGCCCAATAATAATGCTAATGGACTATCTAGCATTCAAAGTAATGATCACAAAACCTAGTGGTAAATTACACAATGTAGCAACAAAACATAAACTGATTACAAAGCTCTCAGAAAGTACCTTCAGTTCCAAATAAAACAAGTCCTACTTCATCGTATTTGCTGTAAATCAACTGCACAATGACATCGAGTAAACATTTAAAACAAATAAACAAGAGCCATACCCACCATAACCAACAAGTATCTTGAGACTAATAAAGCCATACACATTAGCTTTTAAATATTTAAACTGGAACAAGACTTGTTCTGCATTTCCTGACAACAAACTGAAACCCAACAATACCTATGAACTATCCTACCCCTATGCTCTATCTACCCCCAACCAAAAGAAAAGAAAGCATAGAACAAAATGCTAGAGTATGGACAGCAGAAAACATTCACAAAGTGAAATTGGTACCTTCTTTTGTATTAGCATGGAGCAGACTTTTTCAACCTCTTGCAAAATATTATGCATCGATGCGCTAACATCAAGCAACAAAACCAATGCTTCCTGTTTGAAAATAACATAAAATAAAATAAAAACTATAAATTAACGAAAAGGTGTAAATCTATAGAAAACTAAGTAATAACGTTATAATTCTAGCAAAGGAGCCACTTTCACAATTTCTGAGCTATTTCCTTCGTTGTGCCATTTTTCTGATATTTCTAAAATGGGGCATCCAGCCAGGATACAATACTTTTTCCCTAGAAGTTTCCTAGTTCTTCTCAGTCCAATTCCACAGAAAAATTATTTTCTCGAAGAAATTTCTTTGAAATTTAACCTTAGCCAATTTTCGGGATTTGAAAGAATGTCAAGTTCTATTTCTATAGATTGTTAAACTATTTACATTCTAAGTTGAAGGGTGATTCAACTATGAAAATGTGCACTCTTTCGGTATTATGAATGGTTTAACTTCAGAGCAGTCTACTTTTTTGAGTATTAAGTATGTTGATACTTTTGGTGCCTCCTCCGATTTTAAATCCTGGCCCCACCATTGTCCGAGCCGACCCAAAAAATATATGTACGCACATAAGACAAACAAACGCACATAACAATGGGCTCTCCACCAAACTCGTCCATTCGCTATATCATATCCAAAACTCACTTACTTTGGTACTATCTTTTATCTTGTAGTAGTTTTTCCTTACCAATAACACGTACCCAAACCCCAAACTTGTTCCTAAATTTCGCGACCTACTTCAGCACAAAAATTCGAACCCACTAATGCATCTGTATTAAAAATATATGTATACACATTCAAACACACTCATATCTACGCATAAATCGCACAGGGTATATGATCGAAGAAATTCCGTAATGAAACTAATGAACTCGGTTAAACCCTAAACCTCAAAGGGCGAATGATAGCTTGCACAAACTATACATATAAATTATAATGCAGTTGAAGAGCCAAAGGCTGACACTAAGTTGAGAAACGAGAGAAGTTGATTGAATATAGCAGAGGATTGAATGGATTGATGAGCAGTAAACAAAAACAAAAACAAAAAAAACAACAACAAATGCTGAAGAGACAGTTAATTAGAGTGAGATTTTACCTTATTCCGAGCCATTTCGAGAAGGCCGACTTGGGGGAAGAGTTTATCGAAGACTTGGGGGAAGAGTTGCAGAATAGAGAATTTAGAGAGAGAGAGAGAGAGAGAGAGAGAATTCCCGAAGAAGTTTTAAGAAATGGAGAAATAATTTATCGAAAATGGTTTTCCACTTGCGGCTTCCCGCCCCACTGACCGATGAAAATTACAGGAAAATTCCATCTCTTTACATAAATTACAGAAAGTATTGGGTGCTTTGGCTAACTTGAAAAAACTAGATTATTGGATTATTTGGTTTTGTCTTTATTCAAAAAAAATTTGCATTTGGTGGTTTTCGGTCGATTTTTTGAGGTTTCTTGGCTTATCTCAACGAGAGGAATCTAAAAAGTATAAAATTATTAGCCAAATTTTAAGTTTTGTGAATAAAGACGAAAAATAATCCAAAAAACCGGTTTTTTGGATTATTTTTCGTCTTTATTCACAAAATTTTAAGTTTGGCAAATAATTTTATACTTTTTAGATTCCTCTCGTCGAGACAAGTCAAAAAACCACAAAAAATCGACCGAAAACCAAAAAATGCAAAAAAAATTTGAATAAGGACAAAACCAATAATCCAATAATCTAGTTTTTTCAAGTTAGCCAAAGCACCTATGTCAACCTTTTTTCTTCTCTCTCTCTCTCTCTCTCTCTCTCTCTCTCTTTGCTCATATTTTTGTTAACTATTTTGGCCGCGATGGTTGCATACTGTTGAAAAGCATTTTACAAACCTCAATTTCAAATTTTAAAATAATTGACATTTCCCATCTCACCTGGGCCCCATCCCTCACATATTCTGTCAACTCACCTTACCTTTATCAGCAAAATTGAGTTAGTGGAGCCCTTAATCTCAAAACCCAACGTATAATGTAATTTTCCAATTGTTCTCTCTTTCTCACTCTCTCTCTCCCAAAACCCGACAAATAGTACATCAAATAAACTTCAGAGTTTGAATGGTCAATGGAGCGTGCAACAGCTCTAGTGGGCCCTCACCCCAAAAAGTTTTTCCCTATTTTTTTAAACATATTTGAAGGGGTTATTTTTTAAAAGCTTTGCAAAGGCTATCTGAACAAGGTCTTTCTCTTTTTCTTCCCTTGATGTTAGGGTTGGGAACATGACAGGAAGTTGGAGGGTTTGGCTTGACCACTTTTTGACACAAATACGAATACGATACAAACCAATAACACGAAAATTGAACGAGACAAATACAATTTAGACTCGCGTAACTTGATAAGGATACTAATAACTGTTTAAAATTGTTCGTGTCAATTTGTTAAACCGAATGACAAGACTCGAACACAACACGTGAAGGTTCTGTCTATACCAATCCATAACTTGTACCTGTGTTTCCTTAAAAATAAGTTTTGATTCTTTTGAATTTTTCAATCAATAGAAGATTTGATTTTTCAAAATCATATTTAGTGAACTTGTATAAGAAAATATCAATGTAATTATACAAGTGCAAGCCATGCATGTTACTATGCAATTTATTGCAACCAACTGAATACTATTAAATTTTATAATCACTTTCTTTCCATACTAAAAAGGTCTAAAATTAATTAAATTCATTTAGACTAGTGTCCTAATTGCTACGCGGACGAAATTCTTAATACTATAGTAATTGCTGGTGCCTTTTTTTACTAATTAGTTTAGCTGAAAACTGAGCAAAAAAATTTACTATTATGAAGACCTATGTCTAGTTGTAACTTTAAGACACTTTTTTAATGTCATGATTTGGTTATTTGATAATTTTCTTTTTTTTGTTGATTTTATCATTTTGTAATTATGATGGTATTAAAAATGTCCTCAATTTTTTTTATTGGATTAAACAAGTGTTCAAGCACAACATTGTATAATTCTATATACGTGTTCAAAAATCTATATACATGTTCTTAATAGTGTCAATCAAAACACAACTTAAGTAGGTCAAAATAGTGGCAAGATATTTGACACGTTTATGTTAACATATATTTTGACAATAATCCAAAAAGACACAAAACCCACTAAGTACACGATACCCATCCTTGCGTAATGTCTCCGATTAATTACCCCTACAAAGAAAACTGAAGTTGCAAGCGAATATTTTGAAAGAAAACAAAATCCAATTAAAGAAAAAAAATATTTTTCCACTTAATTTGTTTAGACTAAAATAAAAATCAAACAAATCATATTAAAATTTCCTTCAGTTATTTATTTTCATTTTTTAAATCTGTACTTCATTTACCACTGAAAACTTGACTAGTCATCGTATTCATAAAGCTGGAGTAAGCTACTTGAGCTTCCCACCATGAATAACACACAAAGGTCACACGGTCGATAGTGTAGTAGACACCCAGAGATCAGAGAGAGACATTTTCTGGCTATAGCATCACCATAGCCAATAACCTAATGTACGCGTATATTGCCGAGAGTAAAAAACGTGACGATTATGAAGGGAAGAAATATTGAAAGTAATATCGCGCCGAGTCTTTTCAAATTTCCTGTAAAACAAGCCATACTACTGGAGCTCAACTTTCGTTTAACTAGCCAAAAAGCTCGGTCAGACTCAGCTTGTTGCATAAATAAAGCAGGAGAAAGCACATGCATCCCAGTTTGACACACCAGAACAGTTTTAACGAAACATTGTTTCTAAAATTCAACACCAGCTTCATTACAAATGGAACCGAACACAATTTGAAAATCGAATAATGCACTTCCCAGGAGTTGCAAACAACCACGAAGGATGCCACAAAAACAAAGACAGATCAGTCTTTTCGGAGTTCCATGTACTCACGACGAATGCCAGAAGCGTTTAATACGACTATTTCAAGTTTGTCTCCCTGCAAAAGATACCGCCCATGTTGAGAAAAAGACAAAGTAAAATAAGAGGAGATACACAGCCTGCAGTTAGCAAGTGAAACAAAACCCGTTTCAAAAAAAGCAAGCAAAACAAAACCCTAATGCAAAATCTAGACCTAGTTTTGTGCTTTTCTCAAGCAAGCCTAGCCAGCCAGCCAGCAATGTAGATCAACTTGATAAGAGAAGAGAACACAATATTTGGCTTTCCAGTTTAATTTTCCTCGCGCTATTGGGGAATTTCCCAGCGTTTATAATTTTCAGTCTTCTGTACATCTGTTCTTAATAGTACAGCGCTTCAAAATTAGAGACTTTATGGCTTATACTTGTGAGCTCTAGATTTCTACAAAGAAGAAAGCTATGAGAAGTAGTGCACAGAAGCTTACAGTGTATATGTCCCTCTCTGTCGCAGATGCAAAACAAGTCTTCACTAAATCAATTGCTTCTGATTCCGAAAGTGGCGTAACGGCATCCTGCAAAATCGCAGGTTAAAACTTGTACACAAAATCAAAATGGCTTAAGTAGAATAGCAAAATTAAAGTCACAACAAAAATCAGAGCCAAAACCAGACCAGGGCAGGTAATAAGAGAGGACTTGGAGACTTCAACTGATTGTCCAAAAACGGCATGATGAGTGTGGAACCGGAACCTTGGGAACTGTATCCAACCCTCTCATAGGAACCCACAGCATCGTATGTGAAGACACAACCCTTACCTTCATTTTCCAAATAAATATACAAATTACTATCAAATTCAAGGACAAAGACTGCACTAACAGATTCAAAACTTTTACCTTCATTATCGAGGCCACCAAGAACATTAAAAGCGTAATAAGGAAAGAAGCGCTTGTAGTAAAGGGTGTTTGAAAGCAGTTGAGCCATGGCTGGGCAGCTCATCTGCTTGTTGTGTTGATGCTGATATATCTGCATACCAAAAACAAAATACAAAGTGAGACATCACTTCCAGCACAGAATCCATTTCCTACCTCAATCAAAATAAGGTAGCTCAGAATGAGAAATAGAAAAATTCAGTCCAACTTTTTTTTTTTCCCAACAAATGAGCTCCCACAACAATAACAGCCAACAATCTCATTATCAGATTTACGTATTTATCATGGCTGTACCCTTTTCGACTGAGATTAGGACTCTCTACAAAAGGTAACAGAGAGACCTTTTAGTTAATACCAGGAAATCGCATAATTAAAATTCTAAAGCTAGAGGTCGTGAACTGGCAGTATGGCAATTGGCAAGTTTTCTTTGTCACCATGATCTTGGATTCACATCCAAGTTATGAAATTCTCGTCTTCCCAGAGATGTGGTGGATAAGGCTGCGTAGGTCACATAGTTTACCAGTTGAGAGTTGAGACTATTGTAAGAAGTTCAAACGCTGCCTAGTGTCAAGGAGAAAGCATTATCCTCATTGAATACGACATGTTTGGAGTCTTGGAGAAAATCTAAACCATTGGACTGGACAATCAACTGAATTTCTTCCAAGGCCATAGATAATCAACACAATAGCAGACAAGTAGTATGCTGAATACGCCTATGACTTCACTACAAGCATGAGTACATTGCACCAATAGAATGACAAATTTTCCATGCAATAAAAGATTCATTGGATTTAGACACACTACATTTTTTATTTAGAGTTAAAAGTCATCTAGCATACTTCAGGTTATCTCGTTAAATAAAGAGAAGTAGCTAAGAATTCATTAGGACAAAATTTTCAAATCCT
The DNA here is from genome assembly GCA_022606695.1 of Vaccinium macrocarpon. Lineage (NCBI taxonomy): Eukaryota > Viridiplantae > Streptophyta > Magnoliopsida > Ericales > Ericaceae > Vaccinium > Vaccinium macrocarpon. The sequence goes on along the minus strand of CM040176.1, from coordinate 3,450,353 downwards.
CACCGCATGCCTGGCTGACAAAACCTTTTGCAAAGCTCTCACATCAGCCTGGAATCCTGAAGATGCCATCACACTTTTTTCTGCTCTGTGAGGCCAACATAAATATAATTGAGATGCACGCCCTTTTCATTAAGGAAACTTCTATTCAAAAAGATCAACTCCTCCAAATGAACGTAAATATAGATAAACACCACAAGAATAGTAAGCTAACTCCTCCATAATACGTACCAAGCCTGGTTAATTCAACATGATGAAACGTATAAGCTTTGATGGAAAATAGGGAATTTCTTTCATTCACGAACGTTAATGTTATTCTCACTCAGAGATCGTTTCATCAAGAAACTCAGCTCAAACACCCATGATAATTTGGCTATAAAAAACCATCTTTTGCTTGTTTCTGCACTTGAGTCAATCAGAGAGAATGTAGTGTTTTTCTTTTCTTTTCTTTTTCATATTTATTTGGTCAAAAAACTCATAACTGCTTCAACCATAAGGTTGCTACTAGGAATGACCTGATAATCTATTTTGTCCAGAAGGTATGATACCAACGTCAAGCACTACATAAACCCCATTTAGGTTTTATTTTACAAGAACATGATAGACCCAACAATACATTGCCTTCTCAATCGCTTAGCCAAATATCACCTAGAGCATCTCAAGGAGATTCATCAAAGTTTAACACCAAAGTTGTACTTCGCTATCTTACATTATTGTGAAGCGTGAAGTATTGTAATGCAAACCAACACAATCTTCAAATTGTACAAGGAATTTGATTTCTGGTCTTTTTTGCCTCCAACTGAGAGTACTTTGCTAATGAGGCTAAGACCAAATACGGAAGTATTGTTTTCTTGTTTGACAGATACAATCCATACTTCCAATTTGAATAATCAAAAAGGAATTCAAAGGATGGATTGGTGTCTTAAGGAGCTGCTAAAGCACATAAATCTTGCACAAGCTTTTGGCATTCAGATGCCTGATGCCCTATGCTTTCAATCAGATTATACCTATCCAAACCAAATCAATTTCTCCAGGTGTAATTTAAGGGATTTAGGGATGTCACAGCATCCCCACACAGAATGAAAAAAGTAATTCCCACACCAAGCTAACTCGATTTCAACGCAAAAGAATAGGAATTATCATTAACCATGCTCAACTATACAGAACAACCAACAAGAGAGGGATACACTCAACTAGGGCTGGAAACGATTGCTTGGTATGCAATAAGATCATTCATTTGGATAGCAAAAGAAAATTGCTTGATACGCAATAAAATGATAGAGACACTCCTTCGTAAATCTTCAATTTTCTCAAAAATTGTACTCCTATGTTTTAACTCTTATCACGCGTGAACTGCAATGACATGAGATAAAAGTTCAGAAATTGGACCATCAGTGATTCCTATACATGATTTTGCAATTCAAATCCCAAGCTAACTAAATAGTGCTTCTCTTTACTTGAACCGAGTCTTAAGTCCCAATTAATTGGGGTCGGCTACATGAATCTTATTTTTCCATTGAACTCTATCAAGGGCTACATGTTCACTGAGATTTTAGAGAGTACTCATATGCTTGCGGACTACAACATCTAATGTCAATCTGGGTCTTCCTCTCCTCGTAGCGTTGCTACCTAAATCTATTCTATCAACTCTCCAAACTACTAAGTCTACAGGTCTACGGAAGATATGTTCAAACCACCTTAGTCTATTTTCCCGCAACTTCTCCTCTATAGGTGCTACGTCCACTATCTCTCGAACGGTTTCATTTCTAATCCTATATTTTCTAGTCTTACCACACGTCCATCTTTCATCTCAAATACACCCAACCATCTTACTCACTAGTTATTTCTTAATAGGCTAGCATTTTGTCCTGTAAAGCACTGCTGGTCTTAGGGCAGTTCTATCGAATTTCTCTTTCAGTTTTGTGGGTATTCTCTTGTCACATAGTATACTACTAGTTCTTCTCCACTTGAGCCACGCCACTTGGATCCAATGAATCACATCCTCCGCAATCTCACCATCTTTGCTAAAAATAGAACCCATAAACCTAAAATGATCACTTTAGTAGCATATTATAAGTTAGATAAAAATTCAAAATAATTAGCCCATGCATAGCACGGGTTTGCCGCTAGTCCTCCTACGATATAAAAGTACGACATCTTGACCATTGTCACTGTTGACTTCTTTCTTATTGCCTTTTCATTAAATATGTCTCTATTTTGTTATATATTAATAAATAATTTGAAATTCCATTCCATTAGGGGATTTACATGGGACATGACGTCAAAAGACTAGCCCCACAACACCAAGTGCCCAATCACGCTATTCTCATTACTGGGTATGATACTTTGTGGGGCATTAACTGTTGGAAAATTCTAAATTCATTGGGCACTGAGTGGAACGTTGGAGGAATATGATATATCGGGAGGAACTTGAGTCTTCCTCCGCACTACATACCTTTGTTGACCGACGCCTCGTTTCCAATAGATCCATTATGTTATTAGTCTCTTATATACTCTGCCAACAATATATACGTGGGTTGGGTTCACTTTTTGTTTCTACTCTTCTGCCTTACAGTTAACAATATTAAAGGTTATTTAATGCGTTAAACTAGTGTTTTATCCATGGCGATATGGGAAAAAATGTGAGTCAGCCGCACAAAAATGCTACACCATAAAAGGGTGTTCCCTTTATAATAGTAATAGAGGTAGCTTTGATGAATGACAAGGTTTATTTATGGAGAGTTAATGAAAGTACTTGAGCAAGTTAGTATGTTATAGGACATGGGCAAAAAGGTTATAAACCAAAAACTGTGAACTCTTTGATTCTTTATGGTTTAGCCTTTTTGTGAAGCTGACTCACATTTTACCATTGTGATATTGCCATTGATGAAACACTGTTTTAAGATGTTAAATTATCACATTGTTAACTATAAGGCAAAAGAGTAGGAACAAAAAGTGGACCCCACCCATATATATAGTTTTATCAGAGGATATAAAAGACTAATAACCATATGGATCTATTGGAAAACGAGGTGTGGGTCACAAAGGTATGTAGTGAGGAGGAAGATTGGAGTTCCTCGCAATATATCCTATTCCTTCAACGACCCAATCAGTGCCCAACGAATTCATAATCTTCCAATAGATAATGCCCCACGAAGTATCATACCCAGTAATAAGAACAACGTGATCGAGCACTTGGTGCTGCGGTGCTAGCCCTTGGACGTCATGTCCCATGTCAATCCCTTAATGGATTGGAATTACAAATTTATTTATTAGTATAACAAAATAGAGTCACATATAAATAATGAAAAATCAATAAAAAAGAAATCATCAGTGACAATGGTCAAGATTTAACCTAACAAAACCAAACCAAGCCTTAAGTCCTAATTAATTGAGGTCGGCTACATGAATCCTGTTTTTCCATTGAGCTCTATCAAGGGCTACGTGTTCACTGAGATTTAGAGTACTGATACCCTTGCAGACTACAACATCTAATGTCAATCTGGGTCTTCCTCTCCTCGTAGCGTTACTACCCAAATCTATTATGTCAACTCTCCTAACTACTGCATCTACAAGTCTAAGGTAGATATGTCCAAATCACCTCAGTCTATTTTCCCGCAACTTCTCCTCTATAGGTGCTACACCCACCATCTCGCGAACGGTTTCATTTCTAATCCTATTTTTCTAGTCTTATCGCACGTCCATCTCATCTCGATTACACCCACCCATCTTACTCACTTGTTGTTTCTTAATAGGCAAGCATTTTGTCCTATAAAGCATTGCTAGTCTTAGAGCAGTTTTATAGAATTTCTCTTTTGGTTTCATGGGTATCCTCTTGTCACATAGTATACTAGTAGTGCTTCTCCACTTGAGCCACCCCACTTGGAACCAATGAGTCACATCCTCTGCAATCTCACCATCTTTGCTAAAAATAGAACCTAAATACCATAAATGATCACTTTGTGGTATCTCTTGATCTTGAATCCTTAATCGTTCTACAAGAGCAATTCCACCTTTAGTTGCAGGAAACGCCTCACTTGGCGACGCTCCTCCCCGAGAAACATGATTCCGTGTTTCTCGCTCGGAAACGCCATGGAAACCCGTACCCATGAGACGGGATCGCGCTCCAAAGGAAGATGGGAATGACGGGATCGCACTCCAAAGGAAGATGGGAGCGTACCTTTTTTCCCGGCGCCGTCGTCATTCAGAGTGGTGCTTGAACGTTGAATCTGCTCCATTTAAGCGCCATCTGTAGTGTAGCGGCTAGAGCTACTGCCGACAAGCTGGCCCTCATTTCAATTTGTTTAGTTCATCTGATTTGTTCAAAAATTACTAAGCCAAAGTTTGGTCTGAGTTACTGAACCAAATAACCCATCTTCACGTTTTGCTGGAGAAGAAGGAGGTGGGGCCCACACCTTTTGCAAACACGCTGTGGTTTTTGAAGTGCTAATACACACTGTGTTTTAATTTTGCACGGGATCGTGCATCATGGGGACCACACAATTGCTACCTTGTTAAAAGCTGGGAAACCAGCGGTACCGCATGGTGTTTTCTCAGGCCACACACTGAAATTGGCCTTTGTGTCTACATCTTTTGGATGGTGGGTCCCAAGGGCTTGCCCTTGTTACGCATAAATTGGTCAAACAAGTAAGCCCTTCAGTGGGCTGAATATTTTTGGGACCACAATGGTTACACGGAAATTACACACAAAAGTGGGTTTCTTTGCCTCACCGACAGCTTTACTTTTCGTAAAGTGGTTTAAACTGACGGGTCCATAGCGGTAAAAGTGGGATTGGGGTTTTTTTTTTCTTTTCAAAAGTTCTAGTTTTATGTCATGTGGAAGTGTGGACTTTAATAGAAATGTTAATGTTATGTAGTCCATGTGGTAGAATAATAGGTTTTTTTTTTTATATTTAACTATATAAAAAACATTAAAAAATTATATTTAAAAAATTGAAAAAATTATAATTTAAATAATTTTTCCTACACACTCCCGACGGCGCTCCCACACTTCTATGATCATCCGCTCCCCGCCCCCGTTCCCGCTCCAGTTCGCACACCTGCTTTGTGCTACTAAGATTCCACCACCATTAAACTTATATTCCATATACTCAAGTCTTTTGCTTCTGCTAATCCTACAACCTTTTAACTCTAATGCTTCTCTCCACAACAACATACACCATGGGATCTCCAACTGAATATGCTTGGTCAATTCATCCATAACTAAGGCGAGGTACGGACCCAAGGCTGACCCTTGAACCTACTGTGATTGGAAATTAACTCGTTTCCCCTGTTGGTGGTCTAATGGTAGTGATGGCACCTTCATACATGTCTCTAATCACATCGATTATACCTTTTTGTCACTCCCTTTCTCTCTAAAACCCACCATATGATATCCCTAGGCACCCTATCATATGCCTTTTCTAAATCTATGAAAACCATATGGAGATTCCTCTTCTTTCCTCTATACTTTTCCACCAATCTCTGTAATATGTAGATTGCTTGCATGGTTGATCTCCCAAGCATAAATCCAAGTTGTTTCTCCGACACCTTAGTCACAATCCTCGAGTGATGCTCAATAACTCTTTCCCACAACTTCATAGTATGGCTCATCAACTTAATGCCTCTATAGTTGTTGCAACTTTGAATATCCCCTTTATTCTTATATGTATGTACTAAGTCACCATTCGTCGAGCATCTTCCTTGTCATAATAATCTTGTTCAAGACTTTGTAAACCAAGTCACCCCTAGGGGTGAAAGTGAGAACTGGAAAAACCGGACCAGATCGGAAATTGGACCGGACCGACCGGTTTGTACCCCTTTTAATTTAGCCGGTCTAGTCCTGGTCTTATGCTTTTGGTGTCCGGTTTCCGGTTGTAGAGGTTTAAAAACCCGGAACGGATATATATATATATATATATATATATATATATATATATATATATATATATATATATAGTGTTTTATTATATTTCCTAACCCTACCTAAACCTAAAACACACACTTTACACCAGAAAAGTGAAACCCATCCACCCCACCGCCTCACTTAACTTCTGACCCTCTCTCTCTACCTCATCATCTTTCCCTCTCTCTACCTCCACGGCTCCACTCAACGAGTCACCGCCGACGCCGGTACGTCTCTCTCTCTCTCTCTCTCTCTCTCTCTCTCTCTCTCTGTTGAATCCCCCCCCCCAAAGATCGATTCAACAAAGAAGACAACATCCATGGGACAACGAAGAAGACAACAGCCATGGGACAGGTTTGATTCTGAAAAAACTCCATCTGATTTGTTCACAAAATCTTTGTAAAACCTGTGTAGAATACTAAGAATAGTGTAGGATTTCTACCATTTTTTTCTCGCTTTCTCTGATTATGAAGTTAATTTGTTGATTTGGTTCAATTTAAACTTGGGTACCCCCGTACTGCTATGTTTCGATCTGCATCTCTCTCTCTCTCTCTCTCTCTCTCTCTCTCTCTCTCTCTCTCTCTCTCTCTCTTGTCGACCAAACCGTAAAACTGGCGAGTAAACCAAACCCGAACTGGATGAAACAAGCGTAAAACCAAACCGGCCTTACTTGGTCCGGTCCCAGTTTCAAAAATTCTCAAACTGAATGACCGGTTCGGTCCCAAAAATACCCCAAAGCTGGACGGACTGGACCGTTTTCACCCCTAGTCACCCCCACTTCACCTAGACTTTTCCACTTCAATAGGAATACAATCCAGTCCTAAAGCCCTACCCGATTTCATCTTCCTCAAAGCCTTGGCCACTTTGGACTTTAGTATTCAACGATAAAACTCGTATTCTATGTTCTCGCCAAGTAAACCAACTTTCTCCTCACCAAAGCCTACGACATGTTTCTCATTTAACAATTTCTCGAAATACATCTTCCATCCATCCTTGATCTCACCAACACCACCGAATCAACACCTTCTATAAGTTTAATTCATAGTAGGACTAGCGGCAAACCCGTGCTAGGCACAGGCTAATTATTTTGAATTTTTATCGAACTCATGATATGCTACTAAAATTAATCAAGTAAAAAGAAGCATTATCTAGTTAACTTAGAGATTTGATGTTGTACGAAGGAGCATCTCGATCATTCTATTGCGTATCGATCATTCTATTGCGTATCAAGCAATTTCTATGGGTGTAACTTAAAGGATTTCACACAATGCATTTCCAACCAGAATGAAGAAAGTAATTCCCACAGAAAGCTAACTTGATTGCAATGCAGAAGAATAGGAATTATCAGTAACAATGCTCAACCATACAGAACAACCAACGAGAGAGGGATAAACTAAACTAGGGCTGCAAACGAACCAAGCCAAGCTTTGAAGTATTCGAGCTTGGCTCATTCAAAACTAGTCTAGCTCGAGCTCATCTCATAGTTAACATCAAGGTGTGTTCAAGCTCGGTTTGTTTACTAAATGAGATGCAAACAGGACAAGCTTTTATAAACGAGCTGAGTTAAACTAGCTTGAGCTCCGCTCATTTATTGGAAAAAAAATTGCAACCCTAAATTTCTTCTCCCCTCTTCATTACTTGCACATCCCACATTCATTACAGATTAATTTTAATTCAAGATTTTCCTCTTTCCATCTTTTGCATAACAAGATTTGCACACGCCCGGGGCATCTAGAACAGATAAAGCAACAATAGAGGTATACACTAAACGTATTAAATTGGCATAAAAAAAAAAAAAAACAATATACATACAGCTGACAGATCTTGGAGTAATCGCGGGTAAGAATGCTGTAGCCAGTCGACATCCGAGTGTCGGAAGCAATCACACAGTAATCGGCGCCTGCTATAGCAACGCAAGTCCTGTATGTAAACACTCAGTGAATACTGAATCATCAAAAGGAGAGAGACGAAAATAAAAACTGTGTATGCACACAAACGATATGTGAAGATCGTCGAAGAGGGGAAAGTAGAAGGAGAAGCTCACCCGCCATTGTTGTCGTAAGGAGACCAGTTTGCCTGTTCCTTCATCTTGCAGATTCGGTGAGAGGAGGGAGAGAGAGAGAGAGAGAGAGAGAGAGAGAGAGAGAGAGAGAGGAAATTAGGGCTATTGCACAGATCGACAATATACAGTAATACAGAGCTCGCAGTTTTCTTTTCTGTCAAGACAGGTACAGAAAATGCAAAGCGACATCGTTTCGGCTTGTCGTCAACAAGAGTTCGATATGGACTCTCCCCAGTCTAGGACCATGGAACTACCGTGTGCCCATTTTTACTGTTTGGGCCTACCGCGGACCTATTTACAAAACTTTTCGGCCGGTTGAGACATGATACATAGAGGGCGGACATTTTATCACCTCGGATAGTATATCCGAACTATTTTCTATCGGGTTCTTCACACCTGGATGTAGACAGTAGATATCATTAACCTATATATTATACCCGCATCTGACCTGATATAATAACGCCACTACCCTATTATTATTATTATTATTATTATTGTTATTGTATCCGGTTCTTAATTACGAAAAATGTCATTGTCTATTTTAAATTCTACATTCACCTGAAAACAAACCAAGCATAAACATATTTCATCTTTTTATAAATTACTCAAACAAACGATCTGCAACGTATTCTTCCTACATATGTGTGCGTGCGCGCAAACACTTTTTATCATATATCATTTCGGACTATATTCACCCAAAGCTAATCTGGTTGGCAAATGACCATTTACATTCATATTTCATGGAGTATTTTTATTAATAGAAATTTGGATGTTATATTTTCTTTTTAAAGAATCCATTCTGGAGTAATAATAATATAAAAATGGAGAGCACTAATTAGCTTGAACAAATTTTTTAAGTTGTATCACAAAAGAATATTGTAATAGTACTGTAGTACAAATTAAAATTTTACAACTATCTTTGTTACTATATAAAGTAGTTCCCCTTTCCAGTTACAAAAAACAGAAAAAATCGAGGATTCAGGTTGGGGATTATTTTGAAAATTATAGCAACTCTTTTCTAAACAAGAAGTTTCTCGAGTTTCTCAACGATGTTCCTTGTATCAATGCATTCCTCGAAAAGAAAATTTTGGGTCTAAAGTATATTATATGTAAGGGCAAAATTGTCAAATTATCCAAGGTCAACTGTACAACTCCCTCACTCATACAACGTATTCACACACACAAACGCGAAGAAATCCTTTGATAATAAAGAAAATTACAATACTAAAACAACAAATCTATCACAAGCAGCTAGGATTACATTAAAATAGATCACATACCTATATATCCCATAGGCCAGAACATAAAATTCAAAATTTGTGCAAGAAAAATACGTAATTCAAAAATTGTCCAAAGATTTTGCATTTTGTCGCTAACGGGTAATATTCAAAACAAAAAGATGCAACAACAAAAAAAAATCCAACATTATGTTTCCACAAATAAAAACATCAAAAGCACGTGTGCATCGAAATCAGTCTAGCTTCTCCCTGACATATCTTATATTCTTTCATCTTCCTTATCTTTCGGCATTTTCCTGTAATTTTAAAAATTAAGCCTGTGATGAAAATAAGCGCAAATATCGGGATATGCAAGTTTCTTTCATGGTGAGGCACACATACATCACTAGTACAGAATGGTGTGTTGCGAGACGAATTCCTCTTGGGCTCTTATAAATATAAATGATGCATGCATATATGATTACAAAGATTACCCATAAATTCACACGCCATAGACTTAAAAACCCTAGTATAAGTGGGTAAGAAACACAATCATGGCTGAGCCAAAGAAAATAACTCAATCATGTACTTTCAAAAGGTGAAGAAACGATTAAGAAATCTCTTCTAATCAACGAGACTTTAGAAACTGAATGATGGGGGTGTTTGGATTCAAGTTCTCAAGCAATTGCCTCGTCAATAGTGGAACTGCCATGATAACTTCACATTTACAACTTGCATGCGGTTATCCGACAGCCGATCATTGGGTTCTTCCCTTCTTCTATTGTCAGCCCACTGGGCTGGCAATAAGGCAAGGCAACAAAAAAAACACAAACTCCAATGTATTTTTTTTCACTTTCTTAGGGGGCGTTTTTTAATAGATTTTATGAGATAAAATGAGAAATTTGATTTTAGTTAGTATTTTATGGAGGGGTGATAATCACCTTCATTGTGTTCACTTCACATTTTTTAAAAAATTTCCAAAAAGATTCTTTCCACGTCTCTCATCTCACCAATCATTAATCAATTTCTCTCTCTACTCATACTCATTTCTCCAATCATTATTTTCATTTCTCTCTCTAATTATTACGCATCTCTCTAATTATTATTTTTTCCAAAAACTCATTCAAACACTATCTTAAAAATATTTCTCAAAAAATTATTCTCAGAACTCTCAACCAAACAAAGCCCTTGTTTTTCCAATAGATAAAATCTAGTGTGATAATAGTTGTTGATAATATAGTGTGATAATATCACCTTCCTTTTATCTATTCGTAAAAGATGATGATAAAATCTAAGATAATAAAATCAAATAATCCATTGAAAAACTTCCCCTTATAAACTTTTACACATTCCTATATATTTTTCACATACTTCAATACACTTTTTAAGCCTTATTGTTAGTCCAATGGGCTGATTTTAGAATTTTCCTTATTCTATACACACGGTATGTTGTATTATTTCCCATCGATGAAGTTCTTACTCTTTCTTGAAAAAAAACTGGACAAAATATTTAACAAGTCATGTGAGCGATGGGGTCAACAATCTTGATGATCACTTTTTGTTTGAGTAGTCTATCAAACTGGAGTGTCTAATTTATGGGAGAAAGATCGAGATATCATCATCACCCCTTTTTTTTATCATCCAATCGAGTTTTTCTATACTCTTATCAAATAGGAGTAAAGATTCGAGTTTGACCAACACCCCTTAATTTATGAAAGTTTTGAGGGATCTTGTTGCAGACTCTTTGTTAGTATGAAAAAACAATTAACTCCCCTTTCTACACGACATTCTGATTAATGAATAATAGCAATTGCCTTGTCATGAAACGTTCAGTTTACGAGCACCTCAACTAATTTTGTGAGACTAATCTTACCATCTACTTGTTCACTTCACATTTCGAAAAAAAAATTCAAAAAGATTCTTTCTCCATCTCTCATCTTTTCAATCATTAATCATATTTTTCTCTCTACTCATACGTCTCTCTCTACTCATACGTTTCTCTATAATCATTATTCTTATTTCTCTTTTTATCTCTCTCCAATTATTACACCTCATTCTAATTATTATTTTTTTCTAAAAACCCACCCAAACACTATCTCAAAAATATTTCTCAAAATATTCTTCTTAAAACTCTCAACTAAACAAAGTGTATGTTTTTCTTTGTGGTGAATCTCACCCTTGACCCGTCCAAGATGTATAATGGAAAGAAGTACATGTCGGGTCTAGGGGTGCGGCAATAAATGGCTCGAATTTCATTCTGGTAATGGACGGTTCAGATCTACAAAGTTTTGAAATAAAATTGGGACCGTTGAAAACACATTTAAAGGCTAGGATGGTGAACTTCAGAACCGATTCCTACAAGGGCACCCTACAATACCCCTATTTCCAGTACGTGTCACATTGTCATGCTAATCATAAATCGCACTATTAAACAAATATATTAAGACCTAGCTAGCCATGTTGGCCTTGAGTAACTTCCATCCACATTGCCACAAATTCATCCATTTTATCATACGTAAGTGAAAACCTTATAGATTCTCTCTCTCTCTCTTCTCTGAAAACCTTAGCCGCCACTAACATTACTCTTCCTCCTCCCCCTCCCCCCCAGGGTTTCAATACCCATGGTGGTGGGAGGGAGAATCATCATCTTATTTATTTTTAGCCCGTTGGATTTCTTTGTTTTTTTTTTTTTGTCTCTCCCAAGTCAGCGACACGTCGTTTTGATCTAAAGGATTATGTCTCTCGTTTTTTGTAAGAGTTGTTAGTTTAGATCTTTGGGCCAATTTTAGATCCACAAATGCGGTATTTTACCGGACATGGTTCTTTCTGATAGTATCTTTCTTGCGGCGGTGTTTAACGACACGTGATATCATTTGGCGGAACACTTCGCCAAGTGGGCTTTGAAGATCTGTAGTTTTGAGAGTTCATTGTTGCGAGCATGTTTGGTTGGAGTCCATCCGATCGTCTGGGTATTCTTTGTCTTTTGTCTTTAACTACCACTAAATTCCCGTTAGAGATCCGATTCAGGTATTAATCTTTGTAAAGTAATGGCTATTGTTTGTGTCGCCGCGTATGCGGATTGGGGTGAAACACATCGATCGGGCTTGTCAGATTTCGTTCTCTATTAAAATGATTACTTTGGCTTTGTCCAAGATCTTTATAATGAATTTTATTTTTGTAAGTGTCATTGGACGTTCATTAACTTCCATCCAATCCCAAATTTTGCCTTAATCTATTTTGTAACCTCACTATATGGACCGTAAATGTCTTTTTCATTTTGACTGTAGTGGGAATTCAAAGTAAGTTCGCTTTCGACAGCGATTGTACGACGCGTTTTTGTTGGCTTAATTTCTCAATTAATATATCTGACGTGATTCGGGAAAGCTGTAAGTAGGATTGAGATGTGCAGTGTGTTAAAAAAAATTGCCAAAAAAGTTTTGATACAAATTTAGTGCACGTATTTTTACCAACCAAGCTCCCGTCCGATAAACTTATCTTCCAGTTTAGTCCAATTTTGAGCTGTTGTGGGTTCACTTTGGATCTACGACGGTGGTCCTCAATAATTCCAAATTTGGACTCAATACTCAATAATCATGAACGAAATCAAGCGTAAGACGAAGAAATAATGTATACACTTAATATATAAAAAAAAATCCACACCAATTTCTCAATTAATATAAGAGAAAGTGTTAGATACAAACAGTATACCAAGTGAATTTCACCCGTCAAATGTATTTTCCTATACTGTACTAGGCCACTTAATATAAGGAACATGATTCGGGGAAGCAGGTAGTAGGATTGAGATGTGTGTCTAGAAATATGCCTATGCCAATGCCAATAAAACGTTTTGGATTCAACTTTCTTGCACATATTTACCCACCACGCTCCTGTCCAATGAACCCATCATCCAGTTTAGTCCAATTTTGACCCGTTGTGGGTTCAATTTGGATCCACGATGGTGGTCCTCAAAAATTCCAAATTTAGACTCAATACGTCTTCAAAATCATGCACGAAATCAAGCTTAAGACGAAGAAATTACGAAATTACAATTAATATCAAATATCTACACCAACAACAGTTCCGTATCTGCCGGCATAACAGTATACTTTTTGGTAATTACACTATTGTCCATTAAAAAAAGGGGCATATACAGACACTGATTTTATCGAACACCCCTATTACAAAGTAATTATCCAGTAGTTCCATAGCATGGACACGTGATGCCTCGGATCACTCAGCATTTATTGGCTGATGCTGTACATAGTGATACTGATATTCATTTGAACACCCCTGTATGCACCCACACATAGGTATTCTGTACATATGTGCAAGAAAACAAGCTTTACATTTTACAAAGTAATACGAAGTAACTTCTCGTTGAGCAACTCCTCCCTCCATTTCTCGATGTTTTTGGCTATGAATTTTTCAATCCTCCTCTTGAATTCCTCCTCTCGCTCATCTTCCCTATTCACATCGTCGTTGTCACCATGGCTACCCTCGGACTCCTGAAAACCATCACCGGCATCGTGAAAATATTCGAGCAACAAGGGTTCTTCCTTCTCAACCTCATGAACATATTCGAGCAACAAGGGTTCTTCCTTCTTTACGTTTACTAAACGAGGGAGAGAGTCCTCGTTATCACGAATTTTGTGATCTTCTTCTTTTGAGCTCACTAGAGATTGATACTCCACTTCACAATCTAAAGTTGGAAGATAGGAGAACGGATCGAAATCTTGACTTGAGGATTTCGAACGGCCCAACAAGATTGCTATGAACATTAAGCTGCTAAAAGAGAATAAAACCAAGCTACTAGATTTTGTCACTATTGAGACAAAGATGATGAATACAAGTACAACTTGTCTGGTTATCTCCATGCCCTGCAAGTGCCTTACAGGGTGTTGATTCTTCAGCCCTGCAAGTGCCTTACAGGGTGTGAATTCTTTAGCTGCACTCTCTCACTCTCTCTCACCCATGTGAGAAAACATCTCTTTAGGAGGTCTTTTTATATAAAGCCAGTTGAAGAGGCTTGTTGCAAGCACTTGTGCAAGGTTTTTCCAAGAAGCTTACAAAAGTATTTGAATATTGCATGTATAACAGGGTCAGTTACAATATTAATGTATTGTATTAGGAAATCATATCACAAGGTAAATTACACATTAATACCTATAGTTTTAGCAAGATCGCACCTTTTCTCTTTGACAAGTCAATCGCAATCATAGCATTTAGCCCAACTGCCCTCAAAAGGAATCCACCCGGAATACAAGGATAAAAAGAAAAAAAATGCTCGACCCTGCCAACAAAATAGACAAATTTACATCAAAATAGAATACTTAATTTCTTTCATCAAGACGAGCCCATACTGCAGAGCAGAACCGACACTTGGAGTTTAGAGCCGGTCAACGATAAAGAAATAAGCACATAAAGGGGCACCTTGATCACTTTAATTTTAATTGCATCAATTTAAGCTCGATCTTCACTTTCATTTTCGTTTCTATGTACTCCCCTGTCATCTTTCTAGGAAAAACAATAAGTGTAGCTCTTGTGACTAATTTTTCTGCGTACTTTAAGGCTCTCGTAACAACTCCACCATAACGAAATAGGAACAGTTAAATTGTACATGTAGTCTCTTTGTGCTCACTTGTGTTTTGCTTTGATTCCTCTAGTAATTTCAAATGTATCTTGTAATCTTCTTCCACGATGAAAATCATATAGGATGACAACGGATAGGTTACATGGAAATGGAAACTAGAGTGCAAGACACTGTGAACCATAGGGACCAACGGTGTAATCAAGTGAAAGTTATATCTGTGTCCTTGTGTCGACATTGATATAGATACTTGAGTCTCAAGTAAATTGCAAAGAAATTTCTCAGAAAATCTTTGTTGTGATTATTCTGAAGTAATGAGTCTATTCACACAGGAGGTATGATATTGACATCAAGTACTACTTAAACTCCACTTTGGTTTTCTTGTAGGGGGCAACAAAGATGGACCAACCAAATCTCATTTTTCAGGATTTTGGCTTAAAATATTTCACACCAAGTCATCAACCAAACTTATAGGAATTTTCTACTACTTAATAGCTCTCAGTGGAACCCTACAAGTCTACAACAAATTGCCATCTCAATTGTTCAGCAAAAAATCAGCTAATTAAGGCAACTCCAGGAATTTCATCAAAGTTTGATGCCCAATTTGTACTTTGCCGACTTGCGTTAGATTTGAAGAGTGAAGTATTGGAAATCCAGCAGATGTTGGAACTATCGTTCAAATATATCACCTTTCACACAAGAATCATAAGAAATCACAAACAGGAAATACAACAAGTAAAAATAAGAGAAATGTGAACATTTTGAAGTAGGAAAGAACCAGCCTATGAGAATGAGAGGCTTGCTAAGCCACTTTGCTAATGACAATTATATTCTTCACCTCTTGAAGGTTCAACCGGTAGCCCCAATATTCTCACAAGCATTCATCATCTGATGTTTACGACCACCAGGAGGATTTGAGCGAATCACGAACCGAGTTGCCCAATAAACATTGAAAATAGAATTATAACTATAACACAAAAACATTTATTTCTCTCCATGTATACTTCTACGAGTATGTGTGTATGCGTCTTCTCCTTTTTTCCACTCTACCTCCAACTTGGACCCTTTTATATAGTCAATAGGGATTATGTCTCATTTATTCATGATAATATTGAAGCATAATGACTAGAATAAATCCTATTTATTAGTCGTAATGGACAACTATTATTATTCAACTTGTACCCAACCGAGCCTTGTGTCCCAATCAATTGGGGTCGGCTACATGAATCCTGTTGTTCCATTGAGCTCTGTCCAGGGCTACCTCTTCACTTAGGTTTATTAAGCCCGAGTCCTTTCGTAAAAGGAATTAGTTTTCTTTTCTCTTTTTTGCCTTTCGACTAATGTTAATTTGCAAATAAAATGAGGCCAAGACAAAATACGGAAGAGTTCTTTTGATGTTGAAGGATACAGCCCAACCCATACTTCCATCTGAATAATGGAAAAAAAGCATTTGTAGGACTAAAGGAACTGCTAAAGCTAGCAAACTTGGCTAAACTTTCGAAATTCTTACATCTAGTCTTTCAAGCATTTGCTAGAGATGTCCTAACCTTGCATAGGGCTGCAAAGTGTTTGAGCTCGTCTCAGTTCGGCTCGTTCAAAAATAGTCTAGTTGAAGCTTGAGTCGAGCCCAAATACTCGAGCTCAAGCATGACTCATTTAGTATCAAGGTGTTATAGCTCGGTAAGGCTTGGTTTTCCATTTGCTAAAATGGAAATCTCATAAAATCAATCACTTGATTTTAGCAAATGTCCATTTTAGCAAATGAAAACCAAGCCTAAGCGATAAACAAGCTGAGCCTCAACGAACAAGCCGAGCTTTTACAAACAAACCAAATTACAACTAACTCAAGCAATAACTAACTTGAGTTCAAGCTCGTTTACTAAACGAGCTTATAACTCGAGCTCAAGCTCAGCCCATTTATTAAACAAGCCCATAACAAGCCGAGCCTTGAGCTGCTCGGAGAATCGTTTTCAGTCCTAGCTTTCAATCACAAAAATCTTCTCAAATAACACGAATTTCTCGTGCGAACAATCGATATGTTTGCAAGGGTGCAAATTAAGAGACATCACAAAATGAAAAAAGTAATTTAATTCCCACACCAAGTTTACCTGATCGCAATTCAGATGAATATGTACAACCAGAAACGATGCTCAATCATACAGATCAACCAACAGGAGAGATATACATTATCATAATCAAATTAGTAAAAAAGCACAACCACCACTGAATCGTCAAAATGATAATGTATGTGTCCATGGTGATAAAAATGTATATCGACGGAGAAAGAGGAGAGTAGAACAAGGGACTCACCCGCCATTGACCTTTGTTGTCGTAAGGAGACCAGTTTGCCTGTTGGAAAAGAGAAGGTAAAGAGGAGGCTGATTAACCAATTTACCCTCTCTCTTTTTTCAACTTTATTAATTAAAACACAACTTTTTTATTCTTAAAGTACGTGGTACGTGAAAACGTGTTTGCAAAACACTTTCTAAAAAAATATGTTTCGCAAACATGCTTTGGTATTGGTTAAGCATGATGATCATAGATTACATGCTTAATTAAAAATGTGCTTCCAAATCATCATTTTAAAGGACGTGTTTGCTGAACACGCCTCTGTTCTTCACCTTATTGCTTCTTCTCCCCTTCCTTTAGACTTTGTTTGATTGTTGGGAAAAGAAATGGAAAGGAAGGAAAAATAAAAAACTTTTCTCTTCCTTTGTTTGGTTCTTAAAGTAAAGAAAGGAAAATAATAAAATTCCTGTCTAACTTTCCTCCCATTTTCTCTCTAATCTATTTCCTAATCATTTTCTCTTCTTCTCTATTTCTGTCTCTAAATTCCAAACAAAGCCTAAGCTTTGATCTTCTTCGCTAATTTTTTCCCTCAATTCTGAAAGATTGCATGTGGTTGTGCATTGCATCTGCTCCATCAAGAAACCATGAAATCAAACCCATTTAAATCACATACCCAATAGAATCAAAGTCTCAAACCCTATTGGATCTATGGGTTCTAGGTTTTGCAAGATTATTCGGCTCCTTTCATTCAATAGTAAATCCTCCGGCCCTTACCTAGGCCGTTCTTGGTCCTTGTGTTTTGGACCTTCATCAATCACCACAAATCCTCCCGCCCGTACCCCTGCCATACCGTTCCTTTTGTTGTTAGCACCGAGCAGGCCGATCAGCGTTTTTATATTGGGTTTTCTAAGTTTGGTCTTTTGTTGATCAATGTTTTTAAAATATTGGTTTTCATTTCTTTCTGATCAATGTTTTAAAACTTTGGTTTCAAAATTGGTTTTCAATCCTTCTATTTCTGATCGGTATTCTAGTTTGTTTGCTCGTTGTTGCGGCTTTTATAGTTCTTTGCAGGTATTGAGCAACGGATGGGAGTAAGGTTATTGTCGGGTTTGTTCAAGCATAAGAAGGGAGTAAGTTTTTCTCTCTATTTCTCTCCAACCATTAATACCTATTTTTTATATCCCTATTTCTCCCTCCAATCATTACAAAAACCAAAACTCAAAACCCAAACCAAACACAACCAACAGGCCACTGGTGTGATACACATAAAGCGTGACTACGGTACACGTTTGCAGCTTTAAGTACAAAGGCGCATTCTCCAATCGCGTTTTTTAAAAGTGTGCTTTGTAACCCCGCTTTCATGTTTAGTTAATGAACAACAAAGGCGTGTTTGCCAAACACGGTTTTCTCTCTCTCTCTCTCTCTCTCTCTCTCTCTCTCTCTCTCTCTAAGAGAGTGACATTTGCATTAAAACATAAATCCAAAGAAAGGATATGCCAAACACGTTTCTTAAAAAGCGTGATTTCTAGGCACAATTTAACGCAATTTGTAGTGCTGCTTTAGAAGGATCCCGATCAAGTAGTACTGAAAGATAAACGTCCAATGCAAATCGTAAGCACCATAGCAAGGGCGAAATCTGTCTTAAGTACAAAATATCACACAATACCGTTCATCTTTTGTTTTTTTCAATATCCAGTTTTTGAGTTACAATTTTTGCATTCATATTTCGTTGGATTTATCACAAAAAGGTAAATATATTTTCTAACAAATTTTTCTTTGTTTCTCACATAAAAATATACTTAGATTAGTGATTTGACAAAAAAACTCTAAACTTAAATTTCCCTATCAAATCTATCGATCCAAATGGAGGTTTTATTTGGAACACATGAGAAAGGAAAAGGAAAGTAGGGAACCTTTCATTGACTGGTTTGAGAGAGGGAAAAAAGAAGAAGAAGAGAAACATGATGAAATATAGAAGTTAGAATAGTAAATTCTTCTACTTAATTTACTCATATTTTCTTTCTTCATTTATTCTCTTTTCTTTTCCCTCACTTTCCATATGTTCAAAGCAGGGAATTAGGGTTTGTTTGGAACTTGGGGATGAAGTATAATGAAAAATAATTAAGAGGGATATGAGAGGAAAAATGAAAGAGAAATTGGCAAGAAAAAATTGAACTTTTATTTTAAATATTTCCTTCTCTTTGTTGAGAACTAAACAAGGGAAGAAAAATATCTTGCAATTTCCCCTTCTTTTTACGAGTTCCACACGGAGAGCATCTCTACTCCTCCGAATTAGAAAATTAGAGTAAAAAGCCACTAAAACCAATTATAGTCAACTCAAACTCATATTAGATTAAATTGTATTCAAAATTTGAAGGCTCCTCTCTCTCTCTCTCCACGACATTTGACCTATGTCTTCTTCTTTTTTTCTTTTTTTTGTCATTCGTCATTCCTAATCTATTATATAATGAAGTTTTTGCTTAAATTTATGTTTAGATTTGAGTAGTCTCTATTTGAGTTTTTTTAATGTCTAAGTGAGGTTTTAATTATTAATGCTGTTTTTGGAAGTTGGAGAGGGGAAGAAAAAGAAAGAGAATATGAGATAGAGAAAGTACGAGGACAATTAGAGAATTTGAAGGAAATTTTAAGAGAAAAAGAAAGTTAGAAAGAAATTTGATGTCCACTATTCCTTCCTTTCCTCTTTCCGAACTACTACAAAACAAACAAGGGAAAAGAATTCTTTTCTATTTTCTTTCCCTTTGATAAAATTCCAAACAGAGTATAACTCTTTGAACAGAAGTCCGACAGTATGATCAAACTGGTCTTGACTAAAAGAGAAAGGTTTGAAAAGTCCATTCTTAAGTGAAGGGGCAGAGTGATATTTGAAATAAATTACAAGGGAAAAACTGTAGTTTGTCGCATTTGCAAATGATTTTTGCCTTTTGTATATCATATTTGAAAACGATTTTGGTTGTGTTTGATTAGATAGTTTAGTTTAGTTTTGATGATGTTAGCAGGTGTAATTAGTAGAAAGAGATAGAGAAAAATGAGAAAAATTGTGATATTATCAAAGCTAAAACCAAAACTAAACAGAGAAACAAACAAGACCTTTGGTACTTGGAAGTTAACCATGCCAAGACTCCTACACATGAGTGTTGACCCTTTCAAGATGTATGATGCAATCAAGGCCTGTTTGGAATAAAATGCTTACCTAATTGCTTGCGTCTAAATCAGATATATACAAAAAAATCTTAGTTAGCAAATATAGTAAGACCTACTCTCATTGACAAGCTAAAGCGAATTTCCATGGTCTTAATTTATTCTAAACTCACCTTTCAGGCAACGAAAATTCCTCATTTTGGGTTTTTTATTTTATTTTTTATATAACAATAATTGGATTTTTTTTTATGTGCCCATTTGACCCAGCTTAATTTCACAATTCGAAAGAAACACAAGTAGTATTCCCATGCGACGCAAAAATCAAGGTTTCTGATATGCAATCGATTGATCTTTAAAAAAAATAAAAAAATCGAACTCATCATAATCATCATGGTACCCTGATTCCAGCTTCAATACCAAAGAGAATAATAAAGTATGCTTGATATGAACATAAACTATATATTTCATATGCATTTGATTATACAAGATACACATTTGGGTTAAGTCTTACAATTGTCCACCAAAAAAAGGAACAAAGGGAAAGAGAACACCCCTATCTTGTTCATCTTTGCAAGACCAAAAGCCTTGCAATTTACTCAGCTGCTGCAGTACAAAGTGAAATACACTGAATTGAAAATCCCCAACTCCCTACACAAAAACAAAGGGAAAGAGAAAACCAGTACTATATGCACAAAAAACCTTGCATTTTGGAGTACTTTTATATTTGCTATGTAGCTGCTGCAATGCGAAGTAACTTGTCATTGTGTGACTCCTCCTTCCATTTCTTCTTGGTTTTGGCTATGAATTCTTCAAACCTCCTCTTTAAATCCTCGTCGCTCTCATCTTCACTATTCACATCTTCGTCATCACCACCACCGTCGTCGTCATCCTCTTTGTAGCCATCGTACCCGTGAAAACCATCACCATCATCATGATCAGAATATTCGAGCAACAAGGGTTCTTCCTTTTTGTATTCTACGAATACCAAACAAGGGAGAAAATCCTCGTTATCGCCCATATCGCAATCTTCATCTTTCGATTCCTCTGGTAATTGATACTCTTCTTCCAAAACTAAAGGTGGAAGATAGGAGAAAGAATCACAATTATGAACAGAAGATTTCAGACCCCCCAACCAGATTGCTAGGAAAATCAAGTTAATAAAAAAGAATAAAACCAAGAAATTAAATTCTTTCATGGTTGAGACAAATTTAGGGACAAAAAACAAGAGGAGCAATATAAGTGCAAGTACTCCGGTTATGTTCATGACCTTCAAATATCTTGAAGGAGGTTGATGATGATGAGTCTCTCTCTCTCTCTCTCTCTCTCTCTCTCTCTCTCTCTCTCTCTCTCTCTCTCTCTCTCTCTCTCAGTGATGCAACATATTTTGGTCTCTTTTTATATAAGCAGTGGTGTAACTGAGTAGTGTATTCCGAATGCCCGTGTAACTGTCATTCTTTTGACATCGATTTAGATACTTGAGTCTCAAGTAATTCACAGCTATCGCGAAATTTCTAAGAAAATGTGTAAAGAATGTTTTCTCAATTTTAAACTCAATGACAAATAGAAAAGGTGCAGAATAAAATATGGATGAGAATTAGGTTATATAATTGACTATTTGCGCTGACTTTACGTGCCAAGGGCTGATTAAAGTGTTGTAGGTATGGGTGTGGGAGTGTAGGGGTGTGGGTGTGGGTGTGTGTGGGTGTGCTAGCGTGTGAGAGAGAATAGTCAACATTGATCTAATAAAGAATTTGGAGTCTGACTCGTTCCGAGAGAGAGAGAGAGAGAGAGAGGAAAATTCAATTGTGCATTTCATGCAAGATAGTCTAATAGCTAAATAAATTACCTCAACAAGGAGATGCGCAATTGGAATATGATATTGGCACTGTGTTCCAGCAACTGAAATGGAGGAGTGCTACGTACGTACTTTGGTTGCCTGCAGGTTTAGTTTAATCTGCAAAGGCTGGATTTGCATCATGGATTTCTGGAGAAATATGAACTGGAGGAAATCAAATAGAGGGATAAGGAAAAGCAGTAATCTAGACAGAGAAGTAGTAAATTTCTCGAAGAATCTAGTCGTAGTAATGATCACGAATACACAAATTTTGGGCAAGAATCTACTAGATACATGCTACCTACCAATGTGCTCGAAATAGTTGATTTTTCGTAACTCGTTAAAACATGGAGCTAAAACAGGATAAATCATGTTTTAGAGTCATCTCTTACCACACCAAGAAAATTTCTAACAGATATAAAAATAAAAATAAAAAAAGAAGAAGTTCTCCTGAGCCAGATTTGGTCCAAAGGCCAAAACATGGTCATACCAACCTCCCAAAGAAAAGAGTTAATATTTGGCATCACATTCCAAAAGGTCTAATAACAAATAATAAATGTCACAACTCCATCATGGGCTTAATATATCTTCTAACCTCACCGTTCGGACAACGAAATTCTAAAGTTATACAGCAACTATTGGACATTTTTTATGCCATGTGCCCGGCCGGCTTAATTTCTCCTCTCATCAATAAAAAACACAAGCTGTGGCCTAAGTTTTCCAACTATATAAAACACAAGCTGTGTTTCCATGCGACACAATCATGGATGTTTCTATTCGGCAGCTGATCCTCTAACATTCCAAAGACAGACGTGTATGTCAAAATTATGCGCAGATTTCAGCTTCAGTACAGAGAAAATAACAAATCATGATCTGCATCAAATAAACTACATAAAAATACAACTTTCATATCTGGTGACGCGAGGATACATTAATTTTTAGTTGAGTATTACAACTGTCCACAAAAAAAGGGACACATACAGACGCTGGTTTGGAATCCCTTACTCCCCACACACAAAAAAAAAAAAGGGAAAGAGAACACCCCTATAGACACCCACATGTAAGTATTTTGTACATGATTTCAAGACAAAAGCCTTGCAGTTTACTATATGTCTTTGCTAGTATTTAGCTGCTTTTGTACAAAGTGATACAGATATTGAATTGAAATCCCCTACCCCATTACAAAAAGAAAGGGAAAGAAATACACGCGCAAATGTACATATTCTGCATATGTGTGCAAGACAAAAAGCCCTGCATTTTTCAATACCTCTGCTATGTACCTGCTGCAATGCTAAGTAACTTGTCATTGAGTAACTCTTCCTTCCATTTCTTCTTGGTTTTGGCTATGAATTCCTCAAACTTCCTCTTTTCTTCAAACCTCCTCTTTAAATCCTCCTCACCCTCATCTTCACTACTCGTACTTGCATCATTGTCGTCACCACTACCATCTTCGTCATCATCCTCATCGTAACCATCGTACCCGTGAAAACCATCATCGTTGTCGCCGTCATCATCAGAACATTCAAGCAACAAGGGTTTTTCCCTTTCGTATTCTACGAATACCAAACAAGGGAGAAAATCCTCGTTATCGCGAATATTGCAATCTTCATCTTTTGATACCTCTGGTAATTGATAATCTTCTTCTAGAACTAAAGGTGGAAGATAGGAGAATGAATCACAATCTTGATCAGAAGAAATCAGACCCCCCAACCAGATTGCTACAAAAAATAAGTTAATAAAAAAGAATAAAACCCAAAAACTAGATTTTGTCATGTTTGAGACAAACTTAGGGACAAGAAACAGAAGGAGGGATATAAGTGCAAGGACTCTGGTTGTATTCATGCCTTGCAAACACCTTGAAGGGTTCTTCTTCTCTCTCTCCTTCTCTGTCTTGCCCCTCGTGCGAGAGAAAATCTTTTCCTTTTATAGAGCCAGACTGTCAGGAGGGTAATATCTAAATGATATTGCACAAGTCATTCTGTCATCATTGATCAAGATACTTAAGTCTCAAGTAATTAAAGGCTGTCCTGAAACTTCTCAGGAAATGTATACATTGAATTGAAATTTTAAATATGGATGAGAACTGGGATATATAATTGACTATATATGCTGACCATACATGCCAAGGGCGGATTGAAGTGTTAGTGTACAGGACATATTAGAAGTTAAGGGAAAAGGTCAACAGAGGGTGTGGGCTTGGATGTGGGTGTGATTGTGTGTGGGTGTGATCATGTGTACGTGAGAGAGAAGGCGTCTTCATTGATCTAATAAAGAATTTGGAGTCTGACTCGTTCGTTGGAGAGAGAGAGAGAGAGGAAAATTCAATTACGCATTTCATGCAAGATACTTTAATGGCTAAATAAATTACCTCAACAGATGCTCTTGGAATATGTTATAAGCCAGTTGGTGGCTCCCAAAACTGAGCTAGGCACTGTGTTTCAGCAACTGAAATGGACGGCTGCTAGATACATACTTTGGTAGCCTGGTTAAGTTTCATTCGCGAAGGCTGGATTTGCAACATGGGTTTCTGGAAAAATATGAATTCGAGGAAACCAAAAATAATAAGACAGAAAAGCAGTAATCTAGACAGAGACTAAGCAATTAATTTCTAGCTAGCTACCAAAATATGGTAACAAAGCAAGGTCAATTTTCTTAACTTGTTAAAATATATGGTACTAAAACAGGTAGCGTCATGTGATCATGTCTTAAGCCACCAAGAAAATTTCTAACAAAAGTATGTAAATAGAAGTTCTCCCTAGCCCAGATTGGTCCAAAATCCAAAACATGATGATAGCAATTACCAACATCCCAAGGAACGAGCTAGGCAATCGCATTCCATAATTCCTAACACAACTCCACACACATTTAAAAAAAAAAAACACACAGCAAAAAGTTGCTAGAACTATGGTTCTCATTTCAGGATACTGGTGCACAACTTCAATGCAACAAAAGTTCAACACGTAACAGCAGCAGACAATGAAAACATCAGCATATTCAACTCTCAATCCCCTACCCCATTGCAAAAAGAAAGGGAAAGGGATAACCCTTACACACACATGTACATATTGTGTATATGTGTGCAAGATAATAAAAAATAAAAAAAACCCTGCATTTTTCTGTACCTTTGCTATGTACCTGCTGTAATGCTTGCCATTGAGCAACTCCTCCTTCCATTTCTTCTTGGTTTTGGCTATGAATTTCTCAAATCTCCTCTCCCTCGTCTTCACTACTCGAATCATTGTCATCACCACCGCCATCGTACCCGTGAAAACCATCATCGAGCAACAAGGGTTTTGCCCTTTTTTATTCTACGAATACCAAACAAGGGAGAAAATCCTCATTATTGCCAATATCGCAATCTTCATATTTCGATCCCTCTGGAGTATTGAGAAAACACAGGGCTTTTACACTTCAAAATTCGCATATTAAAAAAACTTATCCAAACACTCTCAATACTCCGTGGGAATTCATCTAAAACTACAGGAAAGGAAAATTGATAGTTTTGGGAGGAAATGGGATAATAACAAGAATTGCCAATAAAATAAAATAAAATTCAAGCACCCACAAAGAATATCGAGCTGGATTGAAGTAGGAAAGATGAAATGATCAAATCGATAGCCTAATATGAATCGCACCTCGGATAAAAATAGAGATTTTTGTATACCTAAAATGTGATGCATCTATGAGAATCTGTTCCAAGAAAAGTCACGGCCATTAAATATTTGGGGGAAATGGGTAGGACGACTGGTGTTACGGTCGGGGACGGTTGAATTCAAGGTTCTGACGTCGGTATTCGGCAAGGGTGAAATATATACTTGTCCTTAAATTATTTATTTATTTTTTTACTCCATCACTAAACTATTGATTGAATGCATTTCCACTCAAACTATGAATTCGTTACATAGTTAATCCAATTCATTACTTCCACCCATCGGATGAACGGAAAAACAGGGGTTCAACCCAAAAGAGAGGATTGAACACTATAAGGTTTTTGGGGCCAAAAAATAGGGTCAATCTGACTTTAATCCAAAAAGGGCACCTATATAACAATCTCTCTCTCTCTCTCCCCCCGCTATTGTAGCCCTACCACAATCTCTGTGACCACATATGCACATATTTTATACTAAACAAAAAAAAAAAAAAAACTCAATTGGCAGGGCAACATTGGGACCACATATGCACAGATTCTATAACAAGATATAATAAGTACCATTATCACTTTGAAACCCATATTTTAATTCCTAAAGGGAAAAAACTTTCACATTATTATATACAAACTCAAAGTAATAACGTAATAGGCCTTACATTTCGGTTGTCTTTCATTGGGAGGTCTCAAAATCCATGTCATCCTAAGCCACAAAGCTCACTTTTTTTTTTTTTTTTTTTTCTGATGGATAGTGATGGACTTGTTTTAGAGAGAGAGAGAGAGAGAGAGATTCAAAGATGGAGACTCATCTGAGAATCTGATAGTGGGAGCACTTGCAAACACTCAATAGAGTTTTTGTTATATAAGTGGCCCTCTTTTTAGGGTTAAAGCCAAATTGACCCTGTTTTAAATTTTGAGCGCCAAGAACCCTATAGGGTTCAATCGTCTTTTCTGGGTTAAAACCCCTGCTTTTCCGTTCATCCCATGGATGGGGGTAACGAATTGGACCGACTATGTAACGATTTCGTAGTTTAAGGGGGAAGTGCGTTCAATAAATACTTTAAGGACGAAGCAAAAAAAATAAATAAATAAATAGTTTAAGGGGGCAAGTGTATATTTCACCCTATTTGGTAACATTTTAGATTTAAGGATGCTACCCACATTTACATACATGCGTACATACATACATACATACACAATATTTATCCAGGAGTCATAGTTTCAGATCAAATTTCCACAATCCAAACCGTCCAATGTATTTAAAACGTGTTTTTAAGGATTTTTGCAATAAATTGTAAGAAAAAAAAATATCGGGAAGGACTTGATCTAAATAATTTGTCATTAAGTTATATATGTACAGTTTTTGTGAAAACTGATCCGATCAAACTATATATGCACAATTTTCATTAAACTACATATTTTTTTTATGATTTCTCGTGGAGACCATTGAAAACACATTTTAAACACTTTAGACAGTTTGGATTATGCAAAAACATGTTTTAAAATCTTAAAAACACATTTTTTTCAACCCAGGATCTTTGACTGGATCATGGGTGTATACATACATACATATAATCGAAATTTTAAGTGTTCGGAAACAGACATCTAAGTTTTCTTTATATATATATATATATATATATATATATATATATATATATATATATATATATATATATATATAAAAGTACTCATTCGGAGCAGGATGTTACAGTGATAAATTATGAGATATTTGATAAATCCGAAAGTTGAAAACTGAAAATTGAATGTTAAATCTGTTGAGCTGATAAGTTGTTTTATGTACTAAATCTTAAACACTCAATTAAATAATATTTTTTATATATACAAGGAACTGAATTATTAATTTCACTAATTTCTTTTACTTTACCTTTTCATATATTCATACTTGAATGCAAAAGTCAAATCAATAATTTTTTTTTTTAAAAAAAAGGCAAGATGACTCAAGGATGGAGTTGTCATTTACTAATGTCACCATATATTTGTAATAGTGACTCAAGGATGGAGT
Organism: Vaccinium macrocarpon; assembly: GCA_022606695.1. NCBI lineage: Eukaryota > Viridiplantae > Streptophyta > Magnoliopsida > Ericales > Ericaceae > Vaccinium > Vaccinium macrocarpon. The sequence goes on along the minus strand of CM040176.1, from coordinate 3,422,634 downwards.
TGTCATTTACTAATGTCACCATATATTTGTAATAGTGGCGGAGTGGTGATTATGGTGACTCAAGGATGGAGTATGTGGAGTGGTGGTGGGTTGGGGGGGTGGATGATTGATAGGAGCAGTAGGTGTGGAGTGGTGGTGGAATGGTGGCATCGAGGTGGTGAGAGTAGCGAAGTAGTAGAAGTGGTGGTAGTTGTGGTAGGAGTGGTGGTGGAATGGCAAGGTGGTTATGGTTATGGTGGTAGTGGTGTGATGGCAGTGGCGGCGGCGGCGACAGAATAGTGGTGGTAGTGGAGGCAACGAAAAAGTATTTGTGGTAGTGGTCGCATAGTGGTAGTAATTGCAAAGCACTGGTGGTATCTATAGTATTAACAATAATAGTAGTGGCAGTGGTAGTGAAGTGATGAAGATGGTGGTGGAGGTAGAGCAGTGATGGTGGTGGTAACGACAATGATAATGGAAACTGTGAAGGGGTAATGCAGAAGAGGAAATGATTAAATGAGAATATTCTTAAATTCAATAAATTTTCAACTTACATTTTAAGAGACACTTAAGTCTTTAAAATAGTGTAAATTGCGGTCATCAAACTTACACAATTCATTTAGTTTTAAGGGGTGCTTTGGCAAAAAAGAGGAAAAACTGGTTTTTTAGTTTTGTCTTTATTCAATTTATTTATTTATTTTAATTTGCTAGTTTTACGTCAAGATTTTGTATTCAAAATAGTATAAAATCAGGGTCAAAAGTAATATTTTTTTGAATAAAATAAAAAATAAACTAGTTTATTGGCTGAATTTTGACTTTATTTTAAAAGAAAACTTTAACTATAATTTTATACTCTTTGGATTCGTTTAAAGAATTCATAAATCACAAAAATTTGAAGCAAAAACTAACAAATGATTTTTTTTTGGAATAAAGACGAAACAAAAAAACCAATTTTTTTCTTTTTGACAAAGCACCCCTAAGTGGTTAAGTGCTAAATCTGGATTATTAAATAAGATGAAAACCGTTATTATCCTAATAAAGTACATCTTAATGTGCCACTTGGGTGGCTTAATTTGTTGAAAAGATCCTGGTGGTGGCCAGGGGACGTAGGAGTACATACTGGGATTAAATGAAAAGAGAAAAAGGGCCACAAAAAGAGACGGAGATTTCAAAGACGTCCAAGGCGGCCACGGCAACCAAATTGGAGCCAAGTTCTGGGAGAGTGGGAGGTCGTCTGCGCCGGCACCGCCGGGCACGGCATCGACTTCACCGGATGGTGCCAAGGCGTCTCAGATCTGCGACTGGAGCACCATCTCGGCCGGAATTCACAGTATCACCATGTCGGCCGGCATGGTCCCGAATCGTCGGTACTGTACGGTAAAGTGCGATGTTACACAAAACGACGTCGGAAGCCGTTTGAAGCTTCCCAATATGGGAATGCAAATTAATTCCTTACTCGAGATTTATTCTGGAATTTTTAATACGATCGAAATTGTTCAACATTTAGATCTTGTCGATAAAATAAACCTTGTTAATTATTATACAAAATTAATTCTTATTAGTGCATGATCAGAGATGATTTGTGTGAATTTTTTTTTATGAAAATAGATATGGCCTCATACGATCCAACCCCTTTTGTGAAAGAATAATGCAACTGGGATTAGGTCGAGTAATTGATCGATTGTGATTCATTACAAAATTATTAATTTGATCTGAGTAGTTCATGTTGTATATTTTGTCAAGATGATAAACCATGTTAAGAATCATGCGAATCGATTATTGAATGATACAGAATCGAAAAAGATTTAAGTGAATTTTTTTGTTCTGATAATAGATTTGCTACACTGAATCAAAATCATTTTTAGCAGAGAATAAGATAATTTGAGATTTTGAGCAGGAATAAATGAAATTCACGGGGAAGAGAGGGAGAGATAGAGAACCTGGTATTGAACCTCCTCTTTGTCGGGCTGATGATGATCCAGATGCAGTCTGAATGGAACCACGCATCACAACACTCTGATCGTAAGTGTCTCTTCTTTTTTGGTTTATCGGAGATGATTCATGGTGGACGTTGATGAATCAGATTTTCAGTGCTAGTTAGCTTATCTCAGACATCATTTTCTTTGTAGAAATTTGGGTTTTAGTCAATGGTAAACTTTGATAAGCTTGGCTTGTCTTATATATCACCAAATGGTTTTGAATCTTTTGATGTAATGGGAATTTTGGTTGACTCATAGTGTTACTGCAAATGTAGCGGCAGTGAATTGGTTTGCAATTTGCATACAGGAAACTAGGGTTGTTAGCACAAACACACGCATGGCTGCAAATGTAGCCTTTTCCTTTCTTCAATGTGGGTAACGTTTTTTTTTCTGATGTGGTAATGTTTCCTGCATCCGTTCACCATAAGGGTCGCATCCATAAGCTGTATATTTTGTTGTGTGAAGCTAACTTGGCCTGTATTATTGCTAGCCTTGTTAAATGTGCTAGGATCCTTTAACATTTACTTTGTGGGGAAAAAAAAGAAAGAAATTTCTTGCCGAGTTCCCTAAGTACCTTCACCAGATGGATATGTTTATCTTTTGGATATGTTTATCTTTTGGAACGATATTTGGGGTGGGATATCCACTCTAAGGACTTGTTTCACTTCTCCTTATTGAATTGCAGTAAATAGATCTACCTCAATGGAAATCTTACCTCATGAGGATTTATTAATACTATCTCCTAAGGGATTTGCTTTCATATACTTGATGATTGTTTCAGCTTACCGGTTCCAAAAATGGAACTACTCCTTTTCAAAAAACTCTCTTATTGTTCAAATGAATTTATCTCAAAACCCCTGCTTCTGCAGTGCTCCTAACACAAGAACGATGCACATGTTTAATTACACCGCAACATGTACGATAGATGTAGAGCGTGGATTAGTTTCTATATATATATATATATATGAGCATATAGCCATAAACGTAGTTATGGTACTTAAAAGGAGGGATTTGTTTCCTGATTGGAACTTCAGTTGATATGGAAAGTGTGTTTGCCAAAACATCAGATTTTACAAAAGCTGATTCTGGAAATCAGGATCCAAAAGCATAAAGTATGATGCCTCTTAAAATTTACTTTTAAGCAGCTGTAAAGCTGTTTTTTGCCCTAAAATCAACAGCAGAAGTTGCGGCAAAGTTACTGACCCTGCTTTCAACTTTGGCAGTGCCATAATCTAAAGTCACCTCCTGCTTTAAGTTAAAACTGTGTTTCCAATCTTCTGGGGCCAATTATAATTAATTTCCTTTGGTGTTTGATATTGGGATGCAGACAACATACACATATACTGAAGGTAAGTCCTGTAACATTTCCATTTTCACTAGCATATTGTCCTATGTTGAACTGCTGATAGTGAACATTTGTATGGTCTCCAGTTCATTGTAGATGTTAGTACTTCTGTGTATAGATCGTTACGTATATCAGTTTATCGTTTGCTTCGGCTGATATTTGTGTTTTATGAATAGAGATGCAGCACTCTATGCTCTCAGCATTGGAGCATTTGCAAGGGACGCCTTGGATGAAAATGAGATCAAATGTGTTTACTGCCAAGATTGCCAGCAGTCCGTCAAGGTACTGCAAAATGTTAAGAGTGTAGTTTACTAGTTTACATGGGATTGCTCTTTATATGAAGTAAATATAACATGTATGGAATATCTCCTTCTCTAGTTTGATTTTTTGTGCTGCTTCGTTCAGTGGTCTTAAAATCTAAATAGCATAAAGTTGCTTCTATTCAGGTTATCCTTCATTAACAGTAATAAAGTAGCATCAATACTTTATTTTTGTTCAGGATAAAGGCATCAACATAGCCTTTCGGGCCGTACAAACTTTGAAGGAGTTAACTTGAATCTTTTGCTCCCGGACTCTGAGGATTCTGAGAATAGTGATGGTGACAGGTGGAGGAAGAGATTGTTTTCGAAGATACTTGGCCGAGAATACACAGTTTTAGTTTCATATGGGAATCCTAGAGGGTGCATATTAACTTCCAGCTACGAACCTAATTTCATCTAAAACTTAATGCCAAATGTATTTTTATTTTAGCTGTCCGTCAAATGCATTTGACATTGTACCACCCTTAATGACGAGAATTGAATTGATCTTTGTTTTTGCAGTCTGAGAAGTATGGAGCTGAGGAATCTTGGAAAGAGATTTTCTCTTTTCTTGTTGAAACAATGGAGACGGCTGTAAAATCATGGCATGAGACTTCTAAAGTGGATGTTGAGTGTATTTTCTCCTTGATGACGACAAGACACAGACTAATAAGTATGCCCCAGTTGTTAATATTGATAAGGTAGTTAGTTTTTTGCCCCCTTCGTTAAACATTCTCATTTACTGATTTCATGATTTAATAAGCTGCTCGTTCATTTTGAAATGTCCATTTCTGGTTTTATATGTAATTTGGAATCTTTTTTTTGGTGTTCATTTATAATTCTGGGTCCAGGTATGTATTGCAATTTAGAGCTTTTGGCTTTAATGAATTTTGTTTCTGATTCACTCTTGCAGATTTATTTGATGACACATTATGCTACCATTTTTGTTTCAGTTTTGTTTTGTTTGCGTGATACTAAACTTTGTTTCTTTCACCACGTAAGGCATTTGAATCACCCCATACGCACAGTAGCTGCTTTGAATTTCTTAGGCAGTGTGTTGTGGATTCTTATTACTCTCACGCAGCTTGCTTAGTGGCTCACAAAAGCATTATATCCTACCCACAGGTGACGATAACGGATAACCAGTTTGCATCATCCTCAGTAGTAGATATATATGAATTTATCACCTGGAAGTCTATTTTCTCTGCTGGGCACAGGAAGAGTTGTTAAGAACTAAGAAGTAACTAAACTTATTAGATGGGACTGGGGAAACTTGTTTTAAATGGTTTATACATGTGAAGTAATCCGGCATAACAGCAAGACGGACAGAGAAATAAAATGTTCTTCGTTAAGGCTCTAAACTTGAGAAGTACCCGCATTGGAATTATGGGATGCTTATGACTTGATTAGTTTGAAATGCACACTTAAAAGTTTGCCAAGTTACTTCAAGATGTTATTTATAGTCGGTCTATCTATTGCAGCTGTGGAGAGGTCAGGGATCAAGCAAATGGAAGCATGCACAAAATCAGTTCCTCCGAGAAGGGGCAACTAATGTGCAGGTCTCTCTCTCTCTCTCTCTCTCTCTCTCTCTCTCTCTCTCGTGCATACACGTGCAAATATTGAAACCTTCATAGCCTGGGATAAGATCTTGGTTCTACATTAGTAAGCTCTTAAAGTTAGTGCCAAAGAAAAGAAACTCTCAACTGATTTTGCTGCGACATGTGATTTCTATTAGATACACAGCATCCCCGATCCAGTAGTTAGCTGTTGAATTGGTCAAGTACCAGTGGCTTATGTATCATTCCCATTGGTTTTAATGCAACATTGCTTTTTTCATACTTAAAGTGTTCAATTGCATAATAGAAGACAATGATCCATTTTAAGTTTTCTGAGAGCAGACACTTATTGTGCTGGCAGTTGTTACTCTTGCTTTTTATCTAATGGCGGTACATTTAGTAGAACTTCTTATTGGAGCCGAACAATAGTACGTAGCAGAAGTAGAAATTTATGTGGTATATCGGTGTCTGTGATATACAGAAGATTACTTCCTGATCTAGCATAAGAAGGGATAAAATGTTGCTAAAAACAACAAAATAAGAAGTATATGATGGACAAGCTAGATTTTTAGTACTTGGATTTCTGTAAAACAGTTAGCTACATCTCAAAGCTTACATGTACAGCTACAAAGGAATTGAGCAATGTAAATACAATGTCGTCTCAATCTTCAAAGCAACAGCACCAGAACAGCCAGCCGAAAATCCACCACTCCTGCAGCTAGAACGACCAACACCAAACAAGAAAGCCAAAACAGAGGACTACAAGCCTGGATCCTCATGCCAGAAGACATCACCAGACAACTCAACTGAGAACACAACCATGGAGGATGAAACAGAAGATGGTGAACTGAAGCAAATCTTTTGGTGTGTAATTTGCTTCCACAAAAACAATCTCCATGCTAGCCACTCTTTTGTTGTCTGTGATTTGCAGTATATCCTTTGCTCACTATGGCAGCAGAGATTTTGCAATGTGTCCCTTAGAATGTAATCTGCTACTTTATAACCTACAGAGATTTTCATAAAAACAGATCAAGCTTGAAATTTCGTTCGAACTGAAAATAGAAATTGGCCAAGAACAGTGATTACAACTACGCATTCCCTGAATAATCTGACCCCAGTTCACATGGCTGCTTGGTATCTGAATTTGGAACCAATTTGGTCACCCCCTTCTACCCTGATTTCCGGTGTTTGAGCCACCTGAGGACGGTGGTGGAGCTTATGCCGAAAGAGTCCAGCAGTGTCAAATAGTTTCCTAGTTGGGGAGAATTAATTGCTCACGCACCAGGCATAGATGATAGTCTAATTACTACGTATTTTATCATACGGACTCAGGTCGTGTCCAGTTTTGGTTTTTATGGATCCATTCTAGGCTTGTAACAATGACCAATACCATTCATTTTGTAGTGTTTGTGAGTTCTTCAAGTGTGACAAAATCATGTGCAGTAGATACTGATCAATGAATTAATGAACCACGTGTCTTGAAAGAAATGGGTCAATTCCGTGTATGCAGTAAACTTGTTGCAGTAAGTTATTGATCCGTATCCACTGAACTTGATTTTTTTCAAGCTCAAAAAAAGTAATGATTTCTTCAAAATAAATAGCTCCGATGATTGTTGTAAAGAATTTGGACGGGACTGAATGGAAGAAGAGACCTTGAGTCCTTTCTCACACTCACCGAGTTAATTAAGATACTGTTCTGAAAGGAAAATACTTTGTATGATCCTATCACATGAGTTTGGACCAACTTTTCTTTAGAGCTTTTTGATACTTTTGAAAAAATTGGCTTTTGGGTAAATGACAACATTTTGGGTTTAATTTCGTTGTCTTTGACACTTCGGCTAATGTGTTTGGTGGCAAAAACCAAATCAAAAAAGGTCTTTTCATTTGCCCAAACATATAGATGCAAGTAGGGTGGTAGTCAAGTTGGAAGACACTTTATACCTCATACGTAAGACCAAGGGCCAAGTTTCACTAACTAAAACTTTTTGCACGTCCTAAAAAACATGTAGACGCTTTTGTTGCTAAAAAAAAAAAGGTTATCCCAAACTTATCCAAAGGATGCTAGTAAGAGTATCTCCACCCCTTATCTAGATTTTTACCAAAATTTGAGTAAAAACTTGATTACCAAAATTTGAGTAAAAACTTGATTTGATATGGCACACTTCAATGGGCAAAAACAAATCTATGAATAAATTTCAGTAAAAGCCTCATTAATGACCTTCAAAATTTGAAATTTGATGTTGAGTTTAGTTCTCACCAAATTTGGTACATAATTTGAGTAATATCAAATTTGGTGAAGGATTTGGTGAAAGAGTGGAGTGGGGTTTTTGGGGGTTTTTTTTTTACTCAAATTTGAATTTCATTTGGTAAGGAGTGGAGATGCTCTAAGTTTTTGTTTATGATTGGCAAAACATGTGCATTAATTCCTGAAACAATACAAATGGTACAACGAGGGGTACAACAGAGAGTAGAGAGAGAGAGAGAGAGAGGAGGAGGCGATCTGACCGAAGAAGCTCTCTTCCTCTGCCGCACATCCCTTCCCCACCGCCCCCTTCCACCTTTTTCCAGCCCCGCCTCCCCTCTCCTTTCCTTCTTCCCCTCATAAATTTGCCGATAACTCCCCATGCATGTCTAGATCTGCTATTCTTCCAGTGTGAACAGTCAGAATCTTGATTTTTTGACCAAGGGCCTCCCACATCGATGACGAGCGGCATGACAGCGGCACCGACGGTTTGTTCTGTTTTGTTGTGTGTGTAGTTTTAGGTTTATTTGGTAGATTTTAGGTTGTTTTGTTTTGATTTGTGTGATGTGGTGTTTTGATTTAATGAAATTCCTATCTTTTCATCCAAAAAAATAGAAATGTTACATAGCGATAAAGAATAGCCAAAAAATTATACAAAATTTGAAATCAATGGCTATCCTGAAAACAATATTAGGAAGGGCACTAGAGAAGATTACTAAAAAAAAAAAGTTAGTCCAAACTTACCCAACAAATGCTACTAAATTTTTGTTATTTGGTAGATTTTAGGTTGTTTTTGTTTTGATTTGTGTGATGTGGTGTTTTGATTTAATGAAATTCCTATCTTTTCATTCAAAAAAATAGAAATGTTACATACCGATAAAGAATAGACAAAAATTTATACAGAATTTGAAATCAATGGCTATCCTGAAAACAATATTAGGAAGGGCACTAGAGAAGATTACTAAAAAAAAAAAGTTAGTCCAAACTTACCGAGCAAATGCTACTAAATTTTTGTTTATGATCAGCAAAACATATTCATTAATTCCTGAAACAATACAAAATTTGATGTTGGGTTTAGTTCTCACCAAATTTGGTACATAATTTGAGTAATATCAAATTTGGTGAAGAATTTGGTGAAAGAGTGGAGTGGGGTTTTTTACTCAAATTTGAATTTCATTTGGCAAGGAGTGGAGATGCTCTAAGTTTTTGTTTATGATTGGCAAAACATGTGCATTAATTCCTGAAACAATACAAATGTTACAACGAGGGGTAGAGCAGAGAGTAGAGAGAGAGAGAGAAGAGGCGATTTGACCGAAGAAGTTCTCTTCCTTTGCCGCACATCCCTTCCCCACTGCCCCCTTCCACCTTCTTCTAGCCTCGCCTCCCCTCTCCTTTCCTTCTTCCCCTCATAAATTTGCCGATAACTCCCCATGCATGTCTAGATCTGCTCTTCTTCCAGTGTGAGCAATTAGAATCTTGATTTTTTGACCAAGGGCCTCCCACAATGACGGCGAGCGGCGTGACAACGACACCGACGGTTTGTTCTATTTTTTTTTTGTGTGTGTGTAGTTTTAGGTTTATTTGGTAGATTGTAGGTTGTTTTTGTTTTGATTTGTGTGATGTGGTGTTTTGATTTAATGAAATTCCTATCTCTTCATCCAAAAAATAGAAATGTTACATACCGATAAAGAATAGCCAAAAATTTATACAGAATTTGAAATCAATGGCTATCTTGAAACAATATTAGGAAGGGCACTAGAGAAGATTACTAAAAAAAAAGTTAGTCCAAACTTACCCAACAGATGCTACTAAGTTTTTATTTATGATCGGCAAAACATATTCATTAATTCCTGAAACAATCGCAATGTTACGTACCCGCAAAAAAATCCAAAATTTGAAATCAAAGGTCAGATCCCAGAAAATAGTATAATATTAGGGAGGGCAGTGGAGAAGAACTGGGGTCTTCTACAATTGTCCTGTGTTGCCTTGTCTAGTTGTTCTTTGGTTCTTCCAGTGCCCTGCACATGCTAGTCAAACTGTACATTGGAAACTGGAAGAAGGTTCACCCTTTGGCTTTCTAGTTTAAAATGTCATATTTTAATCCAAACTATTTATACATACAAATACAGTATTATTTACCTTGGATTTGGGCTGTGCATTTCAGTTTTGGACGGTTTGAATTATGGAGAGAGAAACAGGAGAGAAAGGATTTCGATTTGGGCCGTCCAATACCCTTTTTAAACGGCCCGGATGTGATGTTTAAATACCACGTAGACTCAGCCACAAAACGTGGTTACCCGTTCAGTACCTAAATTTTTTTCCCAGACATGAGTCTCCAGCAGAATTGTACCTAGACTAATTTGTACCCATTGTCTTCAATTTTTTATAGAACTTAGAGATTTGTGAATCAGCAGCAAACAAATTTATCATCTTACCCAATATTCCTCACATAATTGTTGACTTATCAAGTAATAAGATAACTATATGTTAATTTTTTCACACTAATTTAAAGATCTAGATTATTTTTTTAAAATTTATAATAAAAAATAGTAAGAGCAACAGCAGCAGCTTTGGTATAGCTACTGTTCAACACAAAATGGAGAAGACGAAGACAAAAATGGAGGTGTAGTAGCTTGGGTAAATCCACTGTACACCACATATATATATATATATATATATATATATATATATATATATGAACAGTGTTACAGTATATATACTTATGCAGTGCTCATCAGCTACCCAGTTTTTTTTTTTTTTAAATTTATTGTTTTCTCTCTCTTCCCTTGCCAACAGATGACAGCGATGGAGCTCTCAATCGCCGGCAACGACTAGTTCTACGACGACATCCATAGACGGTGATGGTGGCTCTCTAATCCAGATCAGGGCCGGCCCTGAATTTTTAAGGGCTTAAAGTGATAATAAAAAATGGGCCATTTACGAATTATTAAGATAGGTATAAAAAAAAAAACTTAGAATCAGTTTCTAAAATTAGCTTGAGATTTGTGAGAAGGAATAACATTTAGCAATAATTGAAAAAAATTTCTTCGTGACTTTCGAACGGACCGAACTTCTTGTTTGTCTTCTCAACACCGATTTGGTGATTAGTGGTGATCTCCTTCTTCTTTGTCTTTGTCTTCCAAACTTCTTTAAAAGTGTGTTCTTTTTAAAGTGAAAAAGGGGCCCGATTGGTTACAAAATTACAATCCTACCATTATGAGTTTTGGGCCTATTTAATTGGATAATAGCTTTTAGGCCTTTTAAATTTAAATTAAAGTGGGGTAAACTGTTTTTTTTTTTTTTTGTATTTATATACGTAACACAACTACCTATTAGGGGGCCCTAAAAATTTACTAATTTGGTGGGTCTAAAGCCTGGGCACCTTAGGCTCAGGGCTGATGCTGATCCAGATCGACAACGACAGAGGCATTTGAACAAAGATCGGTTGGAGCATTTAGTCGGAATAGGTAGCAACGACAATGGAAGAGGTAACGACGACGGAGGAGGCAAACAGTAGCAGAGGAGGATGGCGCCGACGATGGAAGAGGTATCTGGTTTAGATCTGTAGATATATTGTGTGCGTATATTTTGTGTTGTTTTAAATAAGGAAAAATTAATATTTTCATATAGAATAGGTAAAATGGGCAGTATTGTTGAAGTGTTAATAGTGACAGAGTAGTTATATGCATTGTGAATCACGTTTTTTTGCCAAAAATTTAGAGTCCGCTGTTTTTGCTCTAATATAAAGTTACTGTATTTTATGTAAACATTTTGGAATATCCTAAAAAGAGTTACTTTTCTAGAAGTACATTTCTCAACCTCACGATGGTTTTATTTAAACAAAACAAAACAATAGCAGCAATCCATAATTTTTAAAAAATACTTAGTACTCGCGGAACATGACTATACTTGTCGAAAACGAAAATGCTCTGAACGCAACAATCGCAAGGGTGAGACATATGGGTCCGACGAAGTGCAAATTTGTTCGCCTTCTCTTTAATTGATGGAAAATGTATAGAGTCCACTAGAAAGTGATGTTATATTTATTAAAAAGTGATGAGGTTTATTACAATATCATGTTTATCAAAAAGTGATGTAATTACGTGAATCTTACACTTTTTCCACGAATTAGAGTTAAAGTTTTGTCGACTCTCATCCTCATTAGGTTAGAATATACAAATTTGCACTCTTCCGGACTGTGAGTTGTGTCCGATGTTATGTCCGCAGCATTATTGTTTCGGGAAATAACAGACGAGGGTATAAGAGGGGAGAGAGAGAGAGAGAGAGAGAGAGAGAGAGATTGTGTATGTGTGTGTTTAAATTTAGAGAGAGAGACACGAGAAAGTATACTTCGACAGTTCGACTCGCGATGTCACGGAGACTAGAACAAAGCTTTTAGAGAGAGAGAGAGAGAGAGAGAGCGACGCACCGTCGCATACCTCTGCTGCTATGAATCCAAGCAAAACCGAAGACGATCTCTTCCACGCCCCCACCACCACCACCACCACCACCACCTAGACCCACCACTCCTCCACCACGAAAACGAATCACAGCCGTCCATCTTAGACGACCCCTTCTCTCTCCCCCCCATGTCCGACATCGTCCTCTACCCTTCCTCCGACCCCGACTCACTGAGTCACTCCTCCTCCGACGCCGACAACCCAGTCCTCCCGCCACCGAACCACGACGTCGTTTCACACAACAACTCCTCAAAAAACCCTAGGTCGTCTAACAACAACGAGTTAGGGCACATTGACCCTGAGCCACATATTTCCTCCCAATTCTACACATTCAATTCTCAATCTCACTCCTTGATGATCCGCTGCATACTCGAAGGAAGGCTCGCCACGCCCGACGAGATCCGCACGGCGACGCCGTATCAGGTTTTGGTGAGTTGGCGCGCCGTCTGGAAGGACCGCAACGAGGACACGGCGTACCTGACGGCCTGGAAGCGGATCCAGGACAAGCTCAACGTCCACGTCACCCCTCATGGTAACGAATTCCTCTGTTTCAAGTCCAATTCGAACCAATTCGTTTCTCACATCGATCAGTGGCAGGACATAGTCATGAGTTTTCACGGCGACGCCGATTTAAAACACCTAGGGCTTAAGGACACTGTAGAGAGGATTAAGCAGGTTTGGACCGTAGGAGCTAAGTTTTACGGGATACCCGAGTCGTTTATTAGGGTTTGCGTGTCGGAGTGTCCAGTCTGCTCGGACTCGTCTGGGTCGATGCAACGGACGAAACGGCGGCGGTTTGAGTATACGGAGTCTTTTGACGTCCCGGCAAAGGAGGTGCCGCGCAAGTTGCAGCAGCTTGCTGCAAAACATAAGGTTGTGTTGTGTATAAGGCAGAAGTATATTAGGTATAAGCCGTTTATGGCAGAGGTTAAGGATTATGCTTGTCACCGGGCGGGAGACCCTGCATCGTCGAAGAAGTCGAAGGTTTTGAAGAGGGAACCGTATGCGTCGAAGAGGTGTGGGTGTGGATTTCGGATTAGGGCTATTGTGCCCATTGCTAATTATAATGAGAAGGATAAGACGTTTGTGTATCAGGAAGAAGGGGTGGCTGTGTTTAAGTTGTATGCAGTGCATTCGGGGCATGAACCTGGGCCATTGGATGGGAATGCGAGGATTATGCATCGAGTTGTGGGGCATAAGGGGGGATTTTTGATGGATCAAGATATGGTGTATGGGATGGGTGAGGATATGGAAAATGAGGGGTTTGGGTTCCTGGGGAAGGACGAGGGGGATATGCAGCATTCTGTTCTGCAACAAGTTCAAGAATTAAGGAATGTAGTTGGGTGTCTTGAAGGGAGAATATCAAAAATTCCGAGTGAGCAATTGGGTTCAGTCTCACAAGATTTGTTCGACGTCGTGAATAAGCTTAGAGCTATAGGAGAATATAGTTCAAAGCCCGTTGGTTTCTTTTCTGACAAGTCGCATCCGGATGATGTGCTGGTGGGAGAAGGTGATTTGGCAGATTGGGGCGACCATGACCATGAAAGGTTGTATGGTGATGCTAAGGATGGGGAATTGATTGAAGATGATGAAGATAGCTTTGGTCGAACCCTCGGGGATGTTGCACCTTGGGATCAGATGAGAACAGAGTGTAGGAGTGCGAAGGATCTGCTGGGTGATGCTTGCAAGCCCGAAAAGTGGCTGAAATGTGGCGAGTTTGATGAGAAGAGCATTCTTGACTGTGAGGATTGCAAACTAATCAAGCCCATGAAGCATGACGAGAATATAGTGTCAGATGTTGGTCTTGTTGGCTTACAGGTTGACAGCTTTTACCCAGATAATCCGAAATGGTATGATTCCCCTTGTGAATTGGAGTCAGCCACAGACTGTGGTGATAGTGGATACAGGCATGGGGGGCTTGTGTAGAATGATAATCATGAGTTTGTTAGGTGCCATTCTTTCCATTTTCACAGTTGGAAGTGAGTTGTATATTTATGTATACGGAAGATTGGAGCCTGTGACAGGCTTGATGTCTCTTTGCCATGAGTGGTTCTACAAAATATAAAGTATGGCCGTTTGGCTAGTCTGCACATACTTCCTTTTGGAGCTCTTATTGGCAATATCATAGCCTTCAACCTTCAGTGCTTCTTTGTAATCTGCTTTAATTTTATCGGAACTTGTTGTATTTATTGTATCCTAACCTTGTAATCCATCCTTTCAAGGAATTTGAGATTCATGAAACTTTAATCTTGTTTTTGTTTTTGAAATAATCCTCATCAGCTATTTTTGCTGATTTAGTTTCATATTATATATCCATCTTATGATCTTTTCCAAGCTTATGATCAAGGTCTTTATTTCATGGGAAAACTTGAAAAGTCGTACAGTTTGGATTGCAGTGGTTGATGTTATGCAAATCATCTTGCAGCAATATCCGGTGTTGGGTAGGTGATCCCTTTTTTAGTACTGTGAGCAGATGCCAAATAATATTGGTCTTTTACATGGTTTTATTTAATGGTTGTTTTAAGCTTACATGTAAATACTCTCCCTTGTTCTTCTTCATATCCGTATAAGGTTGATTGGTTTAATGGATTGTAATTTTTCAAGTTCTTAGGTATTATTGTGCACAATTAAAACTGAAGCTGTGCTTATGAACGGTTATATGTAGGGTATCTGTCTGATAAAAGATAATGGAAAGGAAGTGAGTGAGTGTGTTCGTTTGTGTGCATCAGTGCATGTGTGCTCCTTAAAATCTGCTGTTGGTCACTTCTTGCTTGACAATAATGATCTAGGTTTTCCACTTTTTTTGTTCCATAAACAATTGGAAGCATTGGGTATATGCCATATGATTTTTGTTCCAGCACTTATTTTTTCTTTTCCGCGATCAAATTCCGTTAAAGGACAGTCATGCCAAGAAGCCTTATCTTGTTAATGGATGATACTCTGCGGCTGCACTCGGGTTTCCTTGAGTTGCCTTTTGTAGCAATTTTGCATTTGAGCCACATAAGAAATTATCTCCTCTTATGAGGTATTGACTCATTTTTCGCTTTAGAGTTGGGACATTTTGACGCTTATTGACTCATGGCTTATGTTTATGTCATTTGTTGTTGTGATTATGTCCCGTCAAATTATCTTGCAGGATGAACTCCTGCCAAGTTTCGATAAGTTTAATTACTAATTTTGTGCTTGATCTCGGATTCTCTGGTAAGATTTTGAAACAGATCAGACAATCATGACTTGTTTTCTTAGATGCTTAGAGTGCATTTACTGGTTTTTTGTAAAAAGATAGTAATGATTCATAATGATATAGGGGGAGTTGTGCACTGTGTTACTGGAAGTGAAAGGCCTACAGGATGCACATTGTTTATGTTTGCTATAACAAAAAACTTTGCTTCTATGGTTATGTTGTCCTCTAAAATGTGCCGTTAACTTGTTGCTGTATGTCCTGGCATTTTAGGTTTGTACTCTTTACCCGCTCATCTCTGCCTAGGAATGGAGACAAACACACTTATTTGTATGGCTGTTGGAATTTGTCTTTGGAGAGGCATGGTAAGTAACTATTCAAGTAGGTCTATACAGAATAGTATCTACTAACTGCACACTATTCCACTGCTTTCACAGAAGGCATATATTTTAAGGTAAGTTTCCCAACTAAGCCGATCTTACTGCGTCTTTATATTTGAACGCACCAGCCACCAAGCCTTAAAATCACGAAGAGTTTGGCAAATACGATTCAATGACTAAAAAATTGCTTTCGAGTGAAGATGGATTTTTTCGGCCTTGTTCATTTCCCTATTTAGTTTTTGTTTTTGTTTTTGTTTTTGTTTTTGTTTTGATGATATCATCATTTCCCTCATTTCTCTCTCTCTCTCCACTCATTACATCTGTTGACATCATCAAAACTAACCTAAACTATCAAACCAACACAGCCTTCATAATTTTGTTGAACATTTCATCTCAACATCTTGATCCTCGTATGCATAACCTAATTCACTTCCCTCTTTCCATATGTGTTCTATTCATGAGGTGAACATGTTGTCAGAATAATCTTTTTGGACTTGTTTGCAACTGGATTATATGAGTCCCATGTGTACTGCCTAATTCTTTTCCAATTGCCTCTTTCGTAATACATATGATTGCTTCTTTTGTTCTATATGGATCACCCCCCCTTTCATGACTTGTAAAGAATGTCTCAGTATATCGTTCTTCCCGATGGTTCTTCTTCTTTCGATATGTTTAGCCATAGTCGACTGATACGACTTAATATTTTGCTGCTTCTGTACACATCTTATTTGCATATGACTCGAATTCCAAGTAGGGAAAGCTACAATTTGTTTCTGCCTTTTGCACTCTGTTTGCTGGAATGTTTCTTGAGTACCTGGTTTAGAGATTAACTCATATGAGGTAATGATCTTGTTTTGGTAGATGAGGTCAAATCACTAAGGTAGTACGTTTTCATGAACCTCCCTATTCTTTTAACGTTAAGAGGACTTAAAAACTATTTTCTCCTATAACATGCTAAATGGTTGTCTCAAAGCTGTGTAGAGACTACCAGGAGTAGAAGGCTAACATTAGCTAAAGGGTGGACAGTTTGTCTCTACAGTCTATACTGTGGCTATTTTCTCAGAACATGCTAAATGTTTGTCTCAAAGCTGTGTAGACACTACCTGGAGTAGAAGGATAACATCAGCTAAAGGATGGACAGTTTGTCTCTACAGTCTATACTGGGAGGTGCTAAGAACATAGCTATCTTGTATAGACAGAGCATCATATAGTTACCAAGTGCTGAAGTTCGTGGTTTGTCGCAAATAGCCAAGTGTCAATAGATAGTAGACAATGAATATCATGACTCTTGAGGCTATTAATGGATTATTCTTAAAGACTACATGGCTACATGCTAAGTAGCTCTTTATGTAACGAATTTTTGCAACAGCTTCCAATTGCAAGTTTTCAACTTGAAACAGAAAAATTGTGATTGCTGTTGTAGTAGGCATGTGGCTCTGGAGACGCAACGCTATGTTTGGCATGAAAATTTTGGGTTGGAGCCAGGCTTGATTGGAGAACTAATAATGTGCATGTTGTGTTGATTTTTTCCTTTTTAGTATTATAACTCGTAGCTGATAGCCTTCTGGGGTGTTTAACGTATCTATAGCATTTTTTCTTTTGTCTTTTTTTTTTGCTCAGTGTATTGCATTTTTCACAAGTTGGTAAGGTTTTCCCTTCGTAAGTTCAAGGATTTTCAACTTCTGAGCTTCGGCTTGTAAGTTTGAAGCTGTCAGCTCGCTGTTCCCTTATGTCATCCTTCCTTTTTCTTTTTTCTTGAAATCTGTTTTGTCTTTAAGCATCTTCAAATCCATATGACTCTTACACCCATTAAAGTTTTTTTGTTTCGATGGGATCTAGATTAAAGACTGATACCTTTATGTTTCTTTAGCATGTGTTCCCAAAGTTTTCTCCTGTCGCGATTTTGCATATAGTCTATTGACTCTTGTTATTAGGTATGAACATTGTTGAGTCCACAGGCACACTGCATTTGAGGTGTCACCCCTGCTTTTGCAGTTTTGAATCATATGCATACTATCAAAAGATGCTGCGACTTGAAAGCACTATGAAGATAACCGAAAACTCGAGCAGGTTTGCTGATCTTCCAATGACTAATAGCATGTTCTGGTGAGACTTGGTTGTACTCCCTCTCTTAATATTTCAGTTCGAAATCTCTCAAGTGCTATCAATTTCTTTGAAGCTAATACACAGTTGAGATGCGCGTAAAATAGCCAGCACACTTGATTATTATTATTTAAAAAACACATGTTTTGTTGGGAGTTGTAAAATTTTGCATCAAGCAAATATTTTGAGCGTGTAATTTTGTACGCAAATTTAAATGCATGTCGGGCATTTTGATTTTTTTTATTTTTTATCATGAGTTAGCACATTTGATTTGAAGGTACGTTCCATCGATGAAATAAAACTGTTTGTATTTTTCTTAAACTTCAAAATCTGTTTATCTAAAATTCATGTATATTGCCGTTCAAAAAAGAAATCATGTATATTACAGTAACAGTTTTAACATATAAATGGTAGTAATTAAAATGGATTTAGGTACGAGGACAGATGATTTGGGTGTTCTCACGAGGAAGTATTTTGTTTAACCGTTACACGATGCAAGTGTCAGGAGTTTGATGTCGCCAATCATCGGATACCTCAGGTCGAGCATGAGGTTCCTCGGTACCACTTTTAACACGTCCTCTGGATAAAAAATCGGTTTTTAATTTTTCTATTTTGGTTTCTATATATATATATATATATATATATATATATATATATATATATATATATTTTGCATTTGTTAGTTTTGTATCAAGATTTTATAGTTTCTGGATTCCTCTCGACGAGATGAATCTAACCAACTATAAATTTATAGTCAAAACTCTAAATTTTTTGAATAAAGCCAAAATAGGTGAATTATTGGCCGATAATTCACCTATTTTGGCTTTATTCAAAAAAATATTTGGTTTGACCATAAATTTATATTTGTTAAATTCATCTTGTCGAGAGGAATCCAGAAACCACAAAATCTTAATACAAAACTAACAAATGCAAAAAAAAATTAAATTAAATAAAGACAAATGAAAAAACTAAAAACCGGTTTTTTTTTTACCAAAAGGAGGCAGTTGACTAACGTAGAACATTATAGACCACTTCTAACACACAGTCAACCACATGTGGAACGTTATACCGCGTCAACCGGGTGGAGTACCAGAGTGGTATAATGACTTCATGAAATTGCTTGCACTTCATCACATGACAAACAAAGAAACATAGTAAATTTTAAATGGTCATTTTTCGGTCCACCTTTCCATTTTAGGATGTCCAAAGTACATGTACGCTTCCAAAAGTCGAAGCCAAAATCTTTTTCTACAAAAAAAAAAAAAAAATTCTTTACAAAGGGATGAACACAATTTCGGTTTCTTTAGTTCTATCCCATATTCAGACCATTTAGTCCAGTACTTTTAGTAAAGAGACTGGGAGAGAGAATGGAGGCAAGGATTTAACTAGTAGTAAGGGCACCAAATTTACCCAATAAGGCTATACAAGTTACTATGTTACATGGACTTGGGTATGAGTGCAGATGTGTGCGCAAGAGTGTGAGTTTCCTAAGATTTAAACCTAAAAATACTGGAATATGAGATGAAAAATTATGTACCATATCCTGAACACTTATCGCTGCACCTCTTCTCCTGCTGTTCACAATCTGTCCACTTATTGGTGCACTGTTTCTGCACCAATAACTAGAATTTGCGGACTGTCCTCGGAACCCTTAACTCATAAGTCTCAAAAAATCTTCCTCCGGTTGCATACTAGCTGAAGAAAAAACAAAGGATAGCCATTTTGATCACCTTGTGTCTGCTTTGAGCTATAGCAACAGCAGACTCCACAAATTAGAGTTGTGACATTAGCAAGCATTCAAAACCCTAAATGTCGGAGACGGATCAAGCAGTTTGCAACAACTTCTGCCTCGCACAAAATAAAGTCAACGGTGTTTATGTCCATCTTGAGTAGGCCTGTCCTCTTGTTGGATCTCATGATAGAACACCAATAACATCAAACCTGCACTTTCAATATCCAAAATTGAAAATAACATCATGAGAATCCTATTAGGTATTAGTGGTGAATGAATCATGCCAAACCTATGAAGCATATATACGGAAACAGGATACGGATATGATGCGATGCAACGGGGTTACCGTGATATGGCCAAAAAAGAGAGGATATGGATACATTGGTGATATATCTACAAATCCTTCTGTTTTATTTGGGGGAAAAAGAGAGGATATGGATACGTTGCTGATACAGATATGACGCGATGCGACATGGTTACCGTGATATGCCAAAAAAAGAGAGGATACAGATACGTTGCTGATGTCTATAAATCATTCTTTTTTTATAATTAGTCCTTTAGTGGGAGTGTGTGACTTCTTATGAGAGAGAGAGAGAGTGTACTAGTGAATCTATGACTGTCATTGCATGTAGCCATCAATTCTCTCAAATCTCAACTTGTATCGATTTTTCTTTTGTCTATGTTTTACATTTACACTGATATTACAGTTTTCCCCAAATAATATGTAATTCATTCTTCAAAAAAAGATTTTTTAACCCCCAACGTATCCCACTGTATCCCTTGCGTATCCCTCACATAGCCATAACGTATCCAAAAATAAAACATTACATATAATTCAAATACAGGATACTTACTTCCCGTACCCGATACGCCCAATGCATATCGGTATCCGATACAAATACTCGACTAGTTTTGGAGTATCCCCGCTTCATAGTGCCAAACCTTTGAACACACAAGCTAGGAAAAAATAAAATCTCGTGAAGATGTTTTGAACGAATCAGGCCAAACCTCTATACACACAAGCTACGAAAAAACAAGACGAATGTAAGTTGTAGAAAGGGAAAAGACCGGAAAATTCAAAAATTTCTCTTTCATTGTTTAGTTTGAGAAGAAAGGGAAGAGAAAATAGGAAAATAAAATATTGAGCATCATAAAATTTTCCCTACGCTTGCATTCTTAGTTATTTTCCCTTGTTTTCCTTTCCATGTTTCAAAAGAGAGCGTTTAACCAGTGAAACGTGATTGATGTCAACAAACCCAAGATGATACTCACTTGTTATGACACATGACCAAAATCTGTAGTCATCCATGATAAAACTATTCTGCAATACTACAAAAAGGAAATAACAAAACTATATTTCCATGGGCAAGCAAAGTATACAAAGGATGGGAACAGGAAAAACCAAGTTTGTCGCCAGTTTGTAACTACTATAGATATCTTTTAGGCAGATTGCTTACTAAAAATATGTTAAGATAATATTACCCAAACACAAATTGCCAGGATTCCTTTTTGAACGGCAACAGATATTCCTACCTTGTTAAAGTTTGCTGCATCGTATTATATCATACTGTTGTAGCCCTGCTTCACAGAAGTTGATTGTTGACCCACAGTTATCAACGGGCTAAATGAGTAGGATTCACCTGCGGCCAAATTGAAGACCTGAAGTTAGCCAAATATAACTAAATAACAGAAACTGAGGGAGGCAAAGGGTTATGCAAAACCAGAATGGATTACCTAAATTTGTATGAAGCAGAAGGGCCATCAGCAATTTATCACTGTGATCTTGAGAGTGAAATCCTTGGGTGTAGAAACCTGAGGATGATACCATGCATTAAAATCCAATAAGATTGTCAAAACAACCACTTGGCTTGGAAACCTCAATAAATTACAAAAAAAAGGACGTTGCTAAATTCTCTCATTGGCCAGTGTTACCTGAACATAAAGAGTGTCTTCAACAGTCCCAGATGACAACAAGGATTAGTAATACAGTTTACACCCTAGCACGGACAGTTTCCCCACTGTTTGGAAGAAGACCATCCCTAGCCATTTCAGAAAGAACATTAAATACTGCAGTCATGTTCCCTTCTTTGTGATTAACCTCAACCAGAACTTTTGCAAGTTCAGCATCAGTAAGCCTACAGCTTCTCAGTGTGTTCCCTATAACTTGACTCAAGTCCTCACTTCTCCCTTCTCTGAAAAGTTCTTTAATCAGAGCAATTACAGATACAGTATGAGGAACAAATCCGTGATGCAGCATCTCAATGTAGAGATCAAATGCCTTCTGCACATTTCCACCCCTACAGTGGCCATGTATAATAACATTATAAACTGCTTCATTAGGCTTGTACTCTCTCTGAAGCATTGATTCAAAAACACGATCTGCTTCATTCATCAAACCTTGCATGCAGAATCCCTTTATCAGAGCAACCACATTCTTAAATTCAGTATTACTACAGATTTCTATCAGTATATCATACGTGACATCATTTGGAATAGACCCCTCATAATATAATTTGAAGAGAAGCTGCTTTGCCTCCCTCGTTCGAGCTTGTTTACTAAGCCCGTTGATTAGCACATTATAAGTAACCACATCAGGAAGAAAACCTTTTTTGATCATTTCATCATGCAAATGAAGAGCACTTTTAATATCCCCTTCTATGCAATAAGCATTGATTAGGGTAGTATATGTGCACTCGTCCGGAGGAAGATCCATTCTCCACATCTCCTCGAAAAGTTCACAAGCATCAGTCAGCCTTCTCTGCTGGCACAAACCTTGAATCAAGGATGAATACGTTACAGCATCTGGTGAAACTCCTTTCTCCACCATCTCCTGTTTCATTTGGAAAGCCTTGTCCAAATCTTGATTTTTGCAAAACCCAGATATAATCGTACTGTAACTCACGACATCGGGTGCCAACCCTTTTCCTACCATAGCCTGAATAATCCCTAATGCATCTTCCATCCTACCCAATACACAGTGTCCATTGATTAGGGCATTATATGTCACAATCGAAGGTGAAAACCCACATTCAGTCATTTCATTCAGGACTTTATAAGCTTCCTTTAAGTATCCCTGCTGAGAAAATCCATCTACCAATGTTGTATATGTTCTCTCGTTTGGACGAAGTCCCCTAATGTGCATCTGATCGAAGAATTCCATTGCACGATTTAAATTCCCCGCCTTGCACGTACTGTTTATTAGCGACGTATAAGTAACAACATTTGGAGAGAGACCATTCCTCATCATCTCTGCATGCAAAACAAGCGCTTGGTGAAGATTACCATCTTTACAATACCCATTAACGAGAGTATTATACGTTACCTCATCAGGTACAAAGCCTTTCCACCTCATTTCCTCAAGAATCTCACCAGTCTCCTTCATCCTCCCTTCTCTACACAACCCATTGACAATCACATTGTATGAGATCAAATTCGGCTCCAAACCCTTATCTAACATCACTTTCAACAACCTAAAAGCATCATCAATCCTCCCTGTCTTACAGTACGAATCAATCAAGGTATTAAAAGTAACCACGTTCGGAAAACACCCCTTCCTTTCCATCACACTCAACAAACCCAAACCCCTCTCCAATTTCCCAACCCTAACGAACCCTCGGATTAGTACATTATATGTATACACATTCGGGGAAAACCCACTGTTTATCATATCCTTATAAAACTCCTCAGCTATTTCCATGGACTGGGACCTAATCATAGCATCAAGAACCTCATTATACGACAATATGCCCGGCATAAACCCATTTGATTTAGCTAAACTAATAGTGTTCAGAGCTCTATCAATCATTTTCAAGCGAGAGTAAGACTTTACCACGAGATCAAAGACGGTCGAGCTCGAATTGCAATCATGGAAAGTCTCTTTGAGGCAACGAAAGACTTCTTCACAGGAAAGTGGGGTTCCGGCTAGGTCTTCAGCTAGGGTTTGAGCTGTCTTGTAAAGTTTGAATTTTGTGAGGATGTGAAGGGATATACACTTGCATTTGGAGTCGAAGAAGGGGAAGTGGCGAGCCCAGTTGATGAATTTAAGGGTTAGGGTTTTGTCGAGTTGGGATTGGAGGAGTAAATGTGAGGCTGATTGAGGGGTGAATTGGGAAGACAAGGGTTTTAGGTGAACTGGGTCGTGGCGTTTGAGGATGGCTATGGCTTTGTCGACGAGGTGGGCAGTGGAAGGGGAGGCAAGAGAAGAGAAGGGTGAAGATGAGAGAGAGTGGACGAGGGTTCTAGCGAGGGGTTTAGGGATGGGCATTTTGGGGGTTTTCATCACTGATCGGTGGCCGGTGGTGGTAGACTGGTAGTGATGAGTGGAGATTAGAAGCCAACCGATGGTTAAGAACATAACCAGAAGCCTAGCAGCTAGTCATGATCAGTCACCGTTTAAACACAGAGCAAAACCACCAGCTACTCCAAATTTTTTGGCCAAAAAACCTGATGCAAATGTACGCTGCATATAGTAATCATGTCATTATCAATAATCCAACAATACAACTTATTTTACTTATTCCCTACCTTTTATTAAAATACTATTTTTTCCTTTTTTTTATACTCCCTCCGTCCCAATTTCTTGGTCCTTCTTTCCATTTTGGGATGTCCCAAAATATTTGTCCCACTTCTAAAAACATCCATCAAAATTAGGTCACTTTCCAATTTTACCCTTAAAAAGTATTTTTCCCATCTTAATTGGCTAGTCTATTATCTTTTATTTTATAACGATTTTTATGATTTTGAAAATTTTGTACAATAAAACTAATTGATATCTATCAAACAAGATCCATATTGAATATGTTTTGACTTTCATATAGTAAATTAGCTCCACAAATTTAGTCATGGTAATATTGACTGGATTTAGGGGCAAAATAGAAAAGTCAATACAAAATTTTCACATCCCTTAAAAACCCGCTTCCCCAAAAGGGGCAAACAAATTGGGACGGAGGGAGTATATCACTATATATATATATTCTTCCTCTACTTCTTCCATCGCCATCGATCTTCAATCGTTGCCGGATCGTTACCTCTTCCATCACCGTCGATCGTCATCGCTCATCGACCATCGCCAGATCGTTACCTCTTCCGATCTCCGTCTATGTCGTTCTCCGTCATTCTTGTTCTCTGTCAATCTCCTTCTCTGTCTCCAGCAATGCCACTGTCGTTGAGCAGTGACTACCACCGCGGTCAAGCAGCTTCTGGTTGTGAGGAAGAGAGAGAGAGAAACAACAAAATATTGGATGGATGGTGAACAGTGCCACAATATTTTTACCTAGGCACTGTTCAAATATGGATGGTGAACAGTGATTTAGAGTAGTTGTTGCACCTCCCTTTTCTTCTTCATCTTCTCTATTTTGCCTCCAAAATGGGTTTTAGTGTAGCTATTGTTGATGCTCTTATCAATAGAGAAAATTAGATTTGTTTAGAGAAATAGAGAGAACTGCAATAGATAAGAGCAAAATACAACATTAGCAATACAAACACCCTTGTCAAATAACAACAGTCCAACTACAAAAAATAAACAAAAAACCATGCAATTAAAGTCCATCACCTGTGTTTGGATGCTGAACAAAAATAGCCAGAGCTTGATTGGCTAAGACACGAGCATGCTCTATGCTCTTACACACAACCTTGGAGATTTTACAAAAAGTGAACTTAGAAATCTCCAATTTGAGGTTATAGATCAAAAAGACATCATGGTAGTGGCATTCAGTCTTCTCTACTATTTGCATGACATCATTAAGACAGTCAGTAAAAATCTATGCAACATTATAATCATGATTTTCCAACTAGCATACTGCTTCTTGGATTGCTAGGATTTTTGTTTGAATATGACTGATGCTATAAGAGGAGTGGTGTGCCATCCGGTAGAGTAACAGTGAAGCCTAATCCACACCAAGAATTTCCTTCATTTCAAGCGCCATCAACATGGAGGTTAAAAGCCTTTTGAATAGACCATGATAAAGGATAGGGTTTAATAATGAAAAAGGGATACCTCTTATGAGGTTGGGATGTAATGTTGTTATGCATGCATAATAAAGATGCCGTTTGAAACCAGTGGGAGGCATCTTTTGCCAGGGCCAAAATTGTTACACAATTAAAAGATACATGAGTCAAAACCAATTGATTCCTCTGTTTCCAAATAGCCCAGAGGGTAGCTATAAAGAGATCAAGCTTCTGCTTGTCTTTATGAAGCCAGATAATCCACTTAATGAGCCAGTCCTTGAAAACCATGGTCAGTGAGATGCCTAAGATGGAATAAGGAAATTCGCTATCATCCCATACCGCCTTGGTGAATTAGAAATGGCAGAAAAAGATTATCAACGGTATCCTCAACATTTCCACAGAGTAGGCAAAGAAGGGATATGTTAGGCATGCAAATAGCAAGATCACTGCACACCAATAAGACATCCTTGAGACATTTTCACAAGAAAACCTTGATCCTTTTTTAGAGGTTCAAATTCCAAATTGAGTTCTATGTATTATGACCATTATGAATCCAAATTGAAGATACTAAAGAGGGATAGTTCTTTCAGTGCACTCAAAAGCGGGAAGGTTAATTGCAAGGATAATTGGGACAAGAAATCTAGGAATAGTATCCACCACCCCTATTAATATTCCAAATAGGTCTAGTAGGTGTAGGATCCAAGAGAAAGGATAAAGTTAACGAGTTCGGCCCATCATACGGGACAAGCTGGATAAGAGGCTTATCCCAATTGGGAATTCATTTATCATATTAGTAGATTCTCCATTTCCCACCTTTCATGCAATGTGCTCAGCAATAAGATCCCTGCCATAAAGAATACCCTTCCATGCCCACGAGGAATTGGAGTGGGGTTTTACCTTAAGAAGATCGACTTTAGAACAGTATCTTGGAAGTAGAATCCTAGAGGTAAGGAGAGTGGGATTATTGAGAAAGTGCCAGCATTGATTAGCCAGAAGAGCTTGATTTTGGAGATTCATGTCCCGGATACCTAGACCCCTTTTAGACTTATAAGTTGTTACTTTTTTTTCCATGATAGCCAGTGAATAGGTTTCTTGTCTCTCACTTTCCACCAAAACTCCGCCAACAAGGCATTAAGCTTGTTACAAATAGAGATTAGGATTTTGAAGGATGACCAAAGATAGAGCAGGAGACCAAACAGAAATTGGATCTTATTTGTTAATTGGTATTACTATTAATAAAAAAATATGAATCTTATTTAATAAATCTTGATTAAAAACCTCAAAAAATTTTGTTTATGTAAAGTTACCCAAAAAAAAAAGATTAAAAAAAAGTGCCAAAGGTTAGAAAATCTTTTGTTTAACGATTGGTCTTATATTTTACACCAATGAAGCGCATGCGAGTTTTCAGAAATTCTTCGAAAATTGTTTGATTGAATCCATCAAAGACGAAGACGAGTCCGAGCAAAAAAAATCTAACAAAGACAACTCTAAAAATGTTGCTAGAAATAATTTTATCCTAGTTCATAGTACATGTAAACGTTGGGGTCCCATATTTCCCTCCAACCATCTATTATATGAGTAGCTTTCAATCCACAACTGCCATTATAATAATGAACCATCCAACGGTCAAGATCAATTCAACTCTGCACTCCACTAGCTACACGGCACAATTTTTGTCTTCTCCATTGGTACTGAAGGCTATGTACGTGAATCCCCTATTATCCCAACTCACAACGAGAACTTACTTTTTGGCTTTATAAGAACATATCCAGTGGTACTATTTAAAAAATGCTCCCTAAAATGTACACCTAACCACATGCAGGATCCAATTTTGTTTACTAAAAACTTAATTAGCTACTTCCTCCATCCCGTAAAATTTGACACTTTCGGGAATGCGTGTCATTTTTAAATTGCCTATATCTTTCAATTCGTAACGTTTTATGTGATTTTCAAAACATTGTTAAAAAGAACTAATTGAAATCTATCAAACGAAATCCATATTGCTTATATAAAACATTACAGATTAAAAGAAATAATCAATTTTTTCATAGGGCTGGAATGGTGAAAGTGTCAAATTTTGTGGGACGGAGGGAGTAGTTAAGAAGAAATTCACTTTAGGGAGTACTTTAATTTGATGCGGAAAAAAATAAAAAAATGATACACGGAACCACTTTATTTTTTGATTTGAAATATCATAATTTTAGTACCTGAGTGCTAAAATCTTTTAAAAAATTGGGTCTTAATGAGGCTCTCTAAAAATACTCTCTAAAGTGTATGTGAGACCCATTTAAGTGGGCCTCATAACCAAAAAAACAAGGGCAAATTCAATGTTATAAATGCAAGCAACTTTCTCTCTATCTCTCTCCTCTTTCTCTCTCCTTAACACCTTGTTTGGCGACTTCGTTATGGGCCAGATTAACCTTTCACCTGGATTTCCAGTCAAGGGGCCACCCCAAACCGCCGTTTGGGATGCGATTTTGGCACCCGGAGTTGATTCACTGTTGGTACGACTACTCACCCCTCTCCTTCGTTGGCCAACGACGGCCTCCACCCGATTGTTAGCAAATCCGGCCTGATTTGCTAGTTTTTCTCCCTATTCTACCCCTCCAAATCCGGGTGATTTGGAGGGTTTCTGTTGATACGTGTACGCGATCTTGGGTTTCGATCAGAGGAAAAGAAGAAGAGAAAAGAGAGAGGAGGGTTTCATAGCAGCAGGTCCAGTCGCCATTGTTGCTACTCTTCACTCATCTTGACTCGGCTTCAACCTGAGGTATGCGATTTTTGAGGTTCCATTAACTCGATCCCTGGTCTGTGTTTTGGTTTCCTTGATCTGTCCCATTTATCTGTAATTTAAACTCACCATTCAAATAAAGAAAAAAAACGAATATTAATTCACCAGCCATTAACCATTCAAATAAAAAAAAAAAAAAAAGTCTTTTATTAATTTTTCAATTTTTCACTTCCTAATTATTATTTTTTTGCCCGAATTTTTTTTCTCTAAAATATGGTTTTAATATTTCTATTTCATTTAATGTGTTTTTTCATATTTATTATGTATTTATTTATATTATAATCGAATTAATGCAATTAGTTTAACAAAATATTCGGTCCAGGGGTAAAAGGGTCATTTGCTCACTTATCCTATCAAATCCACCTTCCAAATCCACCTTCACAAAATACTATCCAAACACCTCACTAACAAATCCACCCTTCTTATGAGGTGGGGCCACCCTCATTACAAATCCACTCTCATTACAAATCCACCTTCAAATCCACCCTCATTACAAATCCACCCAAAGTCATCTCCGGTTGCCAAACGGGGTGTAAGTCCCTTCCCAAATTTAGGTAGTAACTTAGGACACTTTCGACTCGTTTGGATGCCGGAGATGATTTTGGGTGGATTGAAAATAATTTGTCAGAATGGAAAAGTGGATTTATAATGGTGGCTACCCACCTCATGTGCTATGGATTTGTAATAAGGTGTTTGGATGGTATTTTGAGAAGGGGGATTTGAAAGGTGGATTTGATAGGATAAGAGGGCAAATTACCTATTTGCCCCCAGTTTGTTATTTTAATGATAAAAATGGATTAATTTCATTATAATAACTAAAAAATACATAATAATTAAAATAAATACATATTAAATACAAAAAAAATATTGGACCAAAATTAGAACAAAAAAATTATTTATTTAAATATATATTATTATTATTATTTTTTGGTAGAATGGAGAGTAGATAATTGTTGAATGGTTAATGTTTGGTGATGTGATAGATAGATGATTGAATGATGAGTTTGTGGTTGAATGTTTGATAACATTTTCTTTATAAATACCACATAAAACTCATATTTATTTACAACCAAATTTTGAATCATAAAAAGAAGTCTGGAACGATTAGGATTTGGAAGCGAGAGTTTTGTTATATTAATTAGTTACGTCAAGTTGATGGAATTGGATGGGATGAAAATGAAAACATCTTGGTTGTGGAAAATGATGAAGTTTGGTACGAATTAGTCCAAATAAGTACAAAGTCAATACGCAAGGTTTATTTATTTAGTTCTTCTTAGTTAATATAAATTTAATATTATAATCGATGGCAATTTACAATTTAATATTATAAATTTAATATTGTAGGGTCGTCCACAATTTGCAAATTGGAATGACAAAAAATTTTCCAATTATAATCGATGGCACTATTGCTTCACACCTCAGAACGGTGGGCAAGATGAAGATTGAACCAATTGGATGAGAATAATTTTTCGAGAAGTTCCACCTCTATGTTTTTCTTGTTCATGTGTATTTCTTTTCGAGCTGTCTAATGTATTGCAACTAATGAAGTATATCTTTCTGAATTTATGTTGACTTGGTAATGAAGTTTGCATTTCAATAAACGGTTAAGTTTACATAATCTTGAAACGTACAACTTCATTTAGAATCGAAAAAAAATGCCAACAAAATACAACATATAAAGCCTAATAGGAAAATTACAACAAACGAACAATATCACTTCGGGACTTCAGCTTCCTCCCAAGTATTGTAAATCCCGGCCGAAGTCCAATGAATACCACCCAATAGGACTCTTGACCTGCCATTTCGAAATCCAAACGAAAAAACAATGATTACTTTAACAAATATGTAAATGAATTTATATATGTTGTTGGCTCAGATTTTCAATGGCGCCGGCACACATTGCACAAGTCTAGCAACAATTTATGTTGCCAAACGGCTATTCAACCGTTGACCATCACAAATTGACCGGCAAGACGAGTGCTTTGCCTCTTTTTGTTCCTGAAATATCATCATAGCCGTGTACAAGGATGAACACTAGCAGTAGGGGCAGCTACCAACTTTTGAGCACAAAGTAGCAACTACCATCCTAATGCACATAAAAACATTATATCTGGGCTCATTTGATGCAGTTTTCTGGGGTCAGTTGATACATTTTTACACACACACACACACCCACTCCAAATGGCTCAGGTATACATCATTGCCCATCAAATGAGCCCAGATTATGCACCATCTGTGCCCAGATTTAATGCATTACATGAGGCCACAAATAATGCATCAAATGATGCCAGAAACTACAGCAAATGAGCCCAGATATAATGCATCAAATGATGCCAGAAACTGCAGGAAATGAGCCCAGATATAATGAATCAAACAACCCTAGAAACTGCAGCAAATGAGCCCACATCAAACCATCAAACCAACAAAATTGCTATATAAACACTTGCATAACAGAACATCAATCTGCACTAATTACCAACAGAACAACAAAGTGCTATAGAAACCAATAACTGAACCACGTACTGCACTAATTTCCAACAGAACAACTGCCGGTAATGCACATAAGTGAAAAAGTAATGATTCATTAGCCTCAGATGTATGAACTATCATCATGGGCCTCATCTTGTGGATTTTTTGGCTCAGGAATTCATCACTGCCATATAATTTCAACACTTTGGGTCAGATATTCATCATTGCCATATAATTTCAACACTGTGGATCAGATATTCATCACTACCATATCATTTAAACACCGTGGCTCAGATAACCATCATTGCCCTGAAAGAAGTTGTCCAAGTTGCCCTAACTTCATCATTGACATTAAACCTGAAAAATAATTACATTTCATTACTCGGACAATAGTTTCCAAGTACATCCTAGTTTGCCCTAAGTTTTCCATTGATGTTGCACAAAGTCAAAAAGTGGGCCAAAATAATGTGCAGATACATAGTTAGTGCCCTAAATCAACACATAGTTTAGGCAATAGATTACAAATACGGTGATGCCCTATCACGACAAAATAAAGTTTCTTATCCAAACGACGAGCCTATGTCGTTTTCTGTACGAGCTTCCCAGCTAACAACATCCCCACCCATACTTGCCTCATACGTTCTGGTATGCTATAAAATTCGATAACCCTTTCATCCGTTGCCAAAATCAAGCTGTTGGCAGCAAAATGATCCTCCATTGGTATGTCAAGCTTTTTGTAGTTCAAAAAGACTCCACTTCTTTTTATCTCGCAAGATTTGCTCAAACCCACATGCATGGATGAGCCGCCCATCACCCTCTTTGTTGTCAGCCATGTAACTCCCAATTATATCGTTAAGTGCCGCTTGTTTTGCATCGACCCTTGACAACTTCTTGGCCTTCTTCGCCGGGGGATTAATCCCCGAAGTCTTGCCACCCACTGTTGGTTGCATGGGAGTGTTGACATGGCTTGTGGGAGTGCTTGGGCTTCCGGCTTGCATACCACCACCTAGGTCGGTGAAATTTTGAGTCACATGCACGAACTCACCATTTGAAAATCTTGGTGTATAGCAGTCATTAGTGCCAATGCTTATGTCATCAACATCCTCAGGTTCAATCTCAGCCGGATCCTCGGCCAACTCACCGGTTGCCCTATCCTTCCCAAAGAGTATTTGCCAACTCTCGTACATGGGGAAAGCCTTGCCGTTCATCCCTTTTGCTTTGGGATGGAACTGCAAGTACAAATTGGAAGCCATATATTTACATTATAGTTTACAACAACAATGTGAGTAAGTAAAACATTGAATGGGTTTTCGAAATTGACCTTCTCATATTCCTCCCACACATTTTCATCATCCACTTCGACGGTATGTGTGACATGGTTGAACGAAAACCCACTTATACGACACAAGTCCGCTAGCACACCATATTTGTCCTTCCAATTTTTCACTTTGGACTCTATGTTTGGTTGAGCTCTTATATTAGTTCCGGGTATCACCTTTTGCAAGGCTTTCTCAACGGCGACAAAGAAGCCCGACCTAAAGCCGTTTTCGGCTGTCCACTTCGACCCATCGGCAAACTCCTCTAGCATGCATGATAGTAAGGCTTCCTCTTCTTTAACCGTCCAAAGCCTACGAGCTTGTTTTTCCCCGTTGCCCTTACTCTTATTACTCTTTGATCGCTTGGATTGGGATTGTTCTTGACTATCCATTGCCTTAGATATGGAACAAGTCAAACATAATTCCAATTTAAACCCAACACAAGTCACATATGATATGATGCAATACATCTTCAAATAGATAGTGAAAAAACCAAATTCATTCAATATGTTATTACATAAATAAGCAACGAAAAACCCAAATATTAGAAAATACATTGTTCAACCTGTCTAAATGGGAGATTACAAGAGAAGATTTGCTACTCTTGATGACCATTAGCTAACCAATGGTCGTACATTTGCTGTGCCAAATTGTCCCTCATTTCAGTCCATTGGGTGGTAGGCTCAATGGTTGTAATGTATTCATCTGGTGGGATAACATTCAAGTTTTCTTGCTCCCATAACGTGTATTCGAGCTCAACCGGATCCACTGTCATTTCTCGCTTGACAAAGTTGTGGAGAAGGCAACACGCGGTGACGATTCGGCATTGAGTCCTAATGGGGTAGTAAGAGCAAGATCTCAATATGGCAAATCGCATCTTCAATACCCCAAAAACTCTCTCTATAACATTTCTAGCCGCAGAATGCTTCATGTTAAAGAACTCTTCCCGGCTTTGGGGCATGTGTCCTTGCCTCCAAATGTTAATGTGGTATCGTTGACCCCGATACGGTGCTAATAATCCCGGGCCATTACTGTAGCCAGCATCGACGAGGTAATAATGGCCTACAGATTTCATTTGAAAGCCTATGTAAGAAATATTGCACATAATTGTTCTGGTATATAGTTTAATAGAAAGTTTTGACGTACCCTGTGGAATTTTCAACCCATGAGGCCTGACAAGGGCATTGCGTAGGACTCTCGAGTTAGTGGCGGATCCTTCCCAACCGGACAATGCATATATGAATTGTAGGTCTCGACTACAAACTCCTAAGACATTTATCGCGTAGTCACCTTTTCTTGACCTATACCGTGCCTTGTCCTCGGTTGGGGGGAGGACAGGTATGAATGTACCTTCTAAAGCCCCTAGACAATTCTGTTCATGAAAATCACCCACAAGTTTTAGTACCCACAAATAATTAACATAGTTGAATAATATGTTATTAATGTAATTATGAAGGTTATTTTACCTCAAACCACTTCCACCTAGGATCGGCCTCATTAGTAGGAACCGGTTGGGGATGATGCCACAATGAATTGTGAAGTCGCAAAACGGCCAACAAAACAGCGTTGAAATGCCTACTAATTGTTTCCCCAGGACCAAAAATTGGAACTTCAGAGGCCTATTCTTATTGTGGTGTAAGGATCCATAGGAAGATAGCAACTTTCTCAACAACATTGACATTCCTCGAGTTTTGTAGGCCTCTTTCCTCTAATAAATGTACCAACCTCATGAATGTGTGCCTATTTACCCTTAATAGGTTGTGACAATCTTTGTCATTACGACCCACTACCCTATGCAGTGCGTCTATTTGAGGTTGGTAAACATTAGGATCCATACGAATAGGCCTTCGTCGATAACGTTCAGCAATCAAGTCCATAACTAACATATAAAGCATGAGAGTAGTACTTACTACTCTCATGAAACATATGGCTGCTACCACAAGGTTACGCCTAAACTTCTTCCTTCGTTCACGTTTAGTTAGTCTTGCCATCTGTATAGCTCAATAAAAAAAGGTTATTTAACTATTTGGGGTTGCTAAACATTAGAGGAAAACTGTTTTTTGAAAATTCCACCAAACAAAATACACTAACTTAATTAACTGAAAACACAGAAAATTAGGCCCAAACTAGGGCTACCATCAATGGCAAAATTAGGGCAAAATATAAGTACCAAACAAGCTAACAAAGTTTAGATTGAGTCTCAGAAATTAGGGAAAATCGACCACATTCAATCTCAAACAGTACGGCTAAATCGTTTAACCCTGGAAACCCAGATTCATGCTTAGAAATTAGGCCTACGAAACCCACATTCAATCCCAGAAATTAGGGCTACAAAACCCACAACCACATATTCAAGCTTCTAACAAACCCAAATTCAATATTGAAACCAACGACCCCCAAAATCGAAATAAAAGCCTTGTAACATATAAATTTGTCAAAATAATCACCATTTTTCATGGAAACCCAGATTTTATTGCAGAAATAGGGCAAAATACGATCGATCTATATCACAAATCGATCTTATCAATGGAGTTAAGCATCATACCTTAGTGAACAGGATGAAGGCGAAGTCGAGATGAGCAGCAAGGAGTCGCACAGTTCGAAAATGGCGACGTCCTCTCTCTTCTCTCTTTTTCCTCTTCTCTCCAACAAAACGAAACCCTACTGATTCCCCAGATCCAACGACGTGTACAAGGTGGATTTGCAGGGGTAGAATCGACTGAAAAAACCTCAAATACGCCCGGATTTCTCAACGACAGGGGGTACCCCAGTCGTTCACAAATCCACCCCAGCCATGATTTCGACTCCAAACAGTGAAATAATCGGGGAGGAAGAGTTGCAATCCAAACGGCGGAGAAGGGGGTGGGACCAGGATATATAATCAGGGTAGTGTTATATCCGGGTTCATATCTAGTATCCAAACACCCCGTTTAGGTAGTGGAGGGTGTCACCTAAGATTTTAGGGAGTCAAGTTTTGTGCAGTAGGGACTATTTTTTGAGATTTTTCTTAGCTAACTAGTTAAGACACTTTAAGTAGGGCACTCGAAATGCCCTAACAAACTAAGTTGGGCTTTTACTTTTTGGCTTTATAAGTTTTTTCAGTTTACGCATACGAGGAGAATGACTTATATTGGAAACTGAAAAAAAAAATCACTTAGTAGAATGGGCCTTAAAAAAATTACTACTGTACTATCAAAACTGGGCACATTTTCCTTGGAGATGACAGATGTAGACACCATTGGTCCCAGGAGTACCCATGGGGTTGAATCCATGACATCATGGGGTAGCCCAAAGGCCAAGCCCATTCTGTCGGCTCACCAAAGTTGGGGGAAAAAAAATGATTAATAAATCACGAAAAAAATTTGGGTACCAATAGGTACCAATTTGGCTTTTCACATAGTAGATCCAAATATTGGTGATCTAAAAAATTTGTCAAAAAGATATTGGGAACCGGTGAGATTAAAACACCCTCTCTTCTCATTCTCTCTCATTTTTCTCTTTTCAAATCATCTAGACCGCCCCAAAAAAAAAAAAAAAAAAAAAAAAAATGGCCTAGATGCTGAGGGGTACCACTCCCGGCAATAAAAAATTGCTCTAAATCAGAGTCCTTGATATCAACCCATATGCGAGATCAAGTACATTTGAGTAGTAGTGCAGGGAATTACCATTAGCAGTTCGGATATTACGAGATAAATCCAAGATAAATTATGGAGAGAGAGAGAGAGAGATTGCGGCTGGTTTTGGCAAATAATCCGATTATGGATTATTAGATTATTTATTTTATCTTTATTCAATTATTTTTTTGTATTTGTTAGTTTTACTTCAAGATTTTGTAATTTTTGAATTCCTTTCGACGAGACGAATTTAACAAATACAAAATTATGGTTAAACCAAATATTTTTTTGAATAAAACCAAAATACCAATAATCCAAGTATTTTGGCTTTATTAAAAAAATGGGTTTTGATTATAATTTTATACTTGTTAGATTCGTCTCGTCGAAAGAAATTCAAAAATCACAAAATCTTGATGTAAAACTAACAAATGCAAAAAAAATTTGAATAAAAATAAAATAAAAAATCCAATAATTTATAATCTAAATTATTAGAAGAGGTCTGCGTGAAGCCAACCAAAAATTATACAAACATGCGGTGAAGTGAACCGGCGGAGTGAATTGTTTCCCACGTGAGACTGAGGGGTGGGTGGTAATCTAAAATTCTAGACTCCGACGTGGGACAAAACAAACATCCCATCCCATCCCATCCCATCTTCTTCTTCTTGTCTTCATCAAATCCTCATATCTCTTTTTTTTCTCTCTTGTCATTTCCATCACTCAACACACCCCCACAGAATGATAAAACGAAAGGGACAGACAGATAGACAGACAGACAGAGGAAGATTTTTTAACTTTTTCACCCCACTTCAGTTCTGGAAGTATAATGGAGTAGTACAGTAACTTTCTGTGCTCCTCCCACTGTAGTGCTGGACCTTTTCATATGACCAGTTTGGCACTGGCATTACAGAATTTTTTTCTGAGCAATTACTCATTAAGTCTTGCCAAACCTCCAGCTTACGGTGTCAGAATAATATTTATATAATGACAAACTAGTTCAATTTTGCCTTTTGCGTTGGTTTTATGTGAAGGCCTTATACTATGTACGTTAATTCCAACTCTCAGTTTATCAATGAAGTGTATCAACTTTACGTGGAGTTGAACTTACAACAAGAACTCATTCTCTCTCGCTCTTTGTAAGTCTACGGTTTTGATAGTAGAGTGTAAGGAAAAAAAAAACGATAACATTATTCCATAGAACTAACGTAAATTCAAAATTGACTTATTACACTTTATAAGACACAGATTCGTAACATTCCCACAATACATCAACGAAATTTCACTCAACAAGCCAGTTTCATTGGCTTACTGCATTTAAGTCAGTTGTGGAACATAAAAAATTACAAAATCAAATTTCAGAATGTAAGTTATGGTATATTAGAGTCTCTTTTAACTTTTTTTTTTAAAAATTATTTTGACAATGGATCTGTGGATGAGTTGACCAAATCTACTTTGAAGGGTCGTAAAGCAGCAGTGCCTTACTGCCTTATAAGATCCATGATTAGTTTTGGTCGAAACTTAAAATACTTTGACTCCTTTTTTAATCTTTTTCGGTTCCCTTTAAACAAATCTTCTCTCTTTGCTTCACTCCTAAAGCTATCTAACTAATTAATTAAGATTAACAACTCCTTTGCCGCATGTTGGGGAGACAATCCCCTAATTTTAAATAACATTAATAATTAAATCTTGCCAATTAATAATTCTATAATTTATGTACCATTCATAGGGTGTTTTTAATCATTCCTAGGGTTTTGACCACACGAGTGGAAACTGGAAAGAGACTAATTGGTCTCACTTTTCTAATGACTAATTAGTGTAACTAATTAATTTGAAAATCTATATATTAAACACACCATGCACAAGAGTAATCTTTCTTACTATAAGATTTAGAGAGGTAATTGTAGCATTTTATTTTCCTTTGCACACTTTGGGGCGCCCATAAGACGGGAATAAAGAAAGAAATACGGGGTGTATTTAGAAGCTTTTGATAAACAAACAATCTCAACAAACGAAAATAAATAAAAGAAAGAAAGAGAGACTAATTCTCATGAATCAAATTCATGTCGCATCACTCAACAAACGGAAAACAATACGTACCATTTTTTGTAGTGACCACTTTAATTATTATTACATGCATCATCGATCATGCACTATGATGAAATAATTGGATTATTCAGTTGTTTCTATATGCTACATTAAACAAATAGAATTAATACGCGAAGAAGGGAAACAACAAATATAGGGATTGTCTGTACGTATTCGAAGAAAATACGAATAATTTATATATGTATATCTATCTCTATCATGTGTGGTTGAAGAATTTGACTAAATGTTCTAGTGGTCCAAATAACAATATATGCTAGCAAGTTGATTGAACTCTACTTGCATGGATGGCTTAAAATTAATTGATTAATAGAGTTAGTTTCACTATGCAATATTATTTTCTTTCCCTTAGAAAAGAAGTCATATATATGACAATGCATGGCCTGCACTGGCAAAAACAAGACACAACATCTTAAGGAGACCACTTGTTTGGGTAGTCAATTTTCTACACTTTTGAGACTTCAGTTTCACTCTTCTTAGCTTTTTATTGTTCTCGGTGAGGTTTTGTCTATTTTTGCAAATAAAATATGGAAAACCCATAACCAAAATGGTCAAATTGATGCCAAAACTTGTTCATGAAAACTATTTCTAATAAACAATTGATGCCATTGAATTTGCAAGATCATAACGAGCCCGTTGAACCAACGCACATTGTCTTTTTGTGTTATATTTTCATCCATGAACTCCTTAACAAATTTATGATGCCAACACAACCTTGACATTATTAATCTGCAATAAGCATCTGTTTGTTTGACTAGATATGAACATTGAATTAGATTATCATGGATCACGTATCCATTGCCGGTTCAATTTTTCTGAGCCAGATTAAATAAACATCAAATATGTAACTCTTATACTCCGTGGGATATATTGATCAAAACTCCGATGGGATATACTTGTTTTGAGTTTTGATGGAGGTTTATATATATATATAATGATTAGCGAGAGGTAGATAGAGAAATGAGAGTAATAATAAGAGATAAATTTATTGGGAACTGTTTTTTGAAAAGCAAAAATAATAATTTTATTAATATTTGGAAAGATACAAAGATTAAAAGGGAAATGAGCCCTCTCCAACAATTGACAAGAAGCCAATCGAAAAAAGCCAAGGCCGAAGCCGAAACCCCCATGGGTCGAAACATACCCATATATTACATTTCAATCACAAAATAGAATGGGCCAAGACCAATAAGAAGAAACCCTAGTAGCAACAATGCCCACAACGTCGCCACCGCTATGCCGTAATCATTAACCACAACCACCTGTAGAGAAGAGTAGTTGCCACCCCGCTGCCGAAACCCGGGAAACAAGCCCCTGTTACTACTACGAAGAACAAATTGACTGCCCCCCACAATAGGCCAAACCCCTGACGCATCTCGGCACCTCCATGCCTTCCACCACCAATCACCACCGCCATATCCGCCATCATCACTAAAGCCCTGCAAAACAGAAACAAACACCCAAACCACCACGCCGCCTGCCCCCAACACACCCAGACGGTCCAAGCCGCAACCACCGAAACCCCAAACGCGAACTCCACACAACCAGAGCCGCAGCAAAACCCAACCCCAGGTCCTCTGGCTGTTAAGCCGAAAACCACGAACATCCAGGAATGAAACGAGGCAAAGATAGATCGGCGTGGCCGTTATTGGAACTGTACTATTAGAGAAATGATGCTTCTGGAAAGCCAAAGCTAACAAACGTATGAATGAGACCTTAGTTTCAAGCATTAGAAAACCCAAGCTTCAATGCCTACAGTACAATTTGCAAACAACTGAAAAAACCAACTTATTTTGAAATTCAAAACAAGTCATTCTTTCATTATACATCAACAAAAAAAATATATTAAAAAGACAATAAGCCAAAAAAAAAAAAAAAACCCTTAGTTAAATGGGGCCAACCCCAAAAAGTGAGTATAATGATAGACTTTAGTTTCCTTCTTAAAATTAAGTTTGAAATCTTTTAGGCGCTATAAATTCTTTTACAATTATAATTAGGCTTAGTTTGCCAAAAGATTTTAGTAACTTATTTGCTAAAATTAACCATGATTTTAGCAAATGAGTTGAGTTGCTAAAATTATAAAAATTTAAAAGCACAAAATTAAGTGGTTCCGTTTATTGTTTATCGAATTTTTTCGCACCAAATTAAAGTATTCCTCAAGTACTTTAACTTGGTACGAAAAAAATCGAAAAACGATAAACGGAACCACTTAATTTTGTGATTTGAAATTTTCATGATTTTAGCAACTCAACTCATTTACTAAAATCATGGTTGATTTTAACAAATTTTGTTGTTAAAATCTTTTGGCAAACTAAGTTTAGTTCATGCAGACTTCTTTTTTTCCCGCATTTAACTTGGCGCCACACCATGCATGGTAGATTTGATCTTCCAAAATTAAAACACCATGCATGGTAGATTTGATCTTCCAAAATTAATTAAAGTGTGCGTAAATATATCCCAACACCAGAGTTGTTATAAGAAAAACAACTGGAGTATTCAGTGAGGAGTGGATTAATCAAAGGGTGCAATTTTATGTTTTTCTGAATAATATGTAACACTGTCCTGACATAAGCTTCCTGGCCCACGGAACCGTATTAAAAAGGAAACTGATAGATACACTCCTTGTGAATAGCTCCAGCGACACCCTTTCTCATATGAATTGGGGGATGGTGTTGTCCCAGCATTCATGTTGTCCCCAATCTGGGTAGTCCGTGCTCGGCAATTGATGGCTTGAATTTGTTTGGTAGCGGATGGTTCGAATGTATTTGGACAAAATGTGATCCAAGCCGTTCATTGCCGAGCACGGACGGCCCAGATCGGACAACATACACTCCAGATCCCTCTCCATGGGATGAGGGACTCAGATGTAGGGATCACACCACATGTGAGAGAGTGTGTGGTTGAGAGTGGCTTATAGGAAGGGTATGCATCGCCATTTTACTAAAAAGGAGTTCAAAATGACACGTGTCACTTGAGTCCACAAACTCAGAAAGCCAATCTGTCGTTGCTTCCTATTCACACCACCGGCATTGGACAAGAACCGGACTGCGCGGTGATGAGTGACTAAAGCGCCGTTACCTACTGTTACACCAACACTCTTTTTTTCGCCCTTTTTTTTTCTATTTTTTCGACTAATTTTTTTTGTTTTCTCTAATTAACCAGACTTTTCATTATTTAACTAAAACATCATAAGAGCCAATTTGGAAATAGGGCGAATAAACGAACACAACTACTCGAGTTTGAATGTTTATTCGCTCAACAAAATATTGTTAAAAGACAACAATTTGAAAACAAACTATATTTAATGTCTCAAAATTTCACTTATTCGTAATCACCACAATCAAAAATTGTTTAAGATAGACTCTCATGATAAACAAGCCAAACTTCAATATGGAGCTTTTCTTTGATTTTAAATGGAGCCCACAAAAAAAAAAAAGATAAACAAGCTAGTAAAGATGTATTACATTCAATTTTAGATAAACAAGCTAAAATTGAATGTAATACATTTTTACAAGCTTAATTATATTTTCAAGTCAAGCTTAAATAACTCATTGCTCGATTGGTACAACTCGTTTATCATCCATTTGAAACTTTTGGATAGAGAAAGACATAGAGGGAGTGTGATTCGGATTTCGGAGGGACAACTTATACATATAATTTTCTATTGATTTTCTTTTACTTGGATTTGTGAGAAAGGTACAAAAATAAATTTTCCTTGTTCCATTAAAGAAAAGATGAAAGAAACTAAGAAAGTGTGGATGACAAAAAACAAATAAGAAGATAACTTAACCACCAAAACGCTCTGCTTCTCTCTCATTGGCCTTTACTAATTAAAATTTTGGGTCGACCTTAGCAAATTATATGGGCTGTGTTTGGTTCGATAATTTAATTTAGTTTTGATGATATCAGCAAGTGTAATGAGTGAAGAGAGATAGAGAGGGAAATGAGAAAAATAATGATATCATCAAAACTAAAACTAAAATGGAAAACGGACAAAGCCATCGAATTTGCTAGAGATTGTAAAGAGAAAGACTACAACTTTTTTTTTAAAAGAAGCATGCGACAACAACAAAATAGTACTCCACCTGTTCATGTTTGTTGGTCTTTTTTTGGAGTTTGTGTCACTTTTCATTTAATTATATAATATGGATCTCAAAAAATATGCAATATGAATTGTATTTGGTAAATCTCAATTAGTTTTATTATTTAAAAATTTAAAAATGGTAACAATATTATAAATTGAAAGATATAAACGCTTAAAAAGTGGCACAAATTTCAAAAAATGATTAACAAACACAGACAGAGGAAGTGTATATCTTCTACTTCAGTTTTCCTTTTCTCTCTGGCTGGAAACCAAGAGAAAGTTAATTTACTGTTTTTCTTGCTTTTGCTTTTGTTATCTTATCCTAACTCCTTTTCTTTTTCCTTTTTTATTTTTATTTTTATCAGATGATGGGATTTTAATATTTGTTAGATAACTACAAAAGTCAATCTCATGTCTATAGGATTTGAAACCTGGACTCCACACTTTAAAGAAGTGCTACACAATTATTCGGCCAAACCTAATGTTGTTATCCTAACTTTACCAAAAGGGAAACCAAAATATGATTCTAATTTTCTAAAAAGGATTTTGCTGACCTTCACCAATTAGGTTGAAAATAAAATGCATATAATGACAAATACAGTCCGATATCTATACACATCTTGTGGATATCAACATATTTTCATGAATATCGATACGCTTTTTACACATTATCTTCCACCTTAAGGTTGGATATTAGGATTATCCTAAAAAAGAAAAAGGGAAAACTGTGGGAGAACAGAAACAGGGTGCGTGCTGGCATGCATGGAAACCCCATTTGGGGCGTCTGTGCTCGGTGATTAACGGTATAGATTTTTTGGCTCATATTGGTCATCATTTACTCGGACCAAAACAGGTTTGCACCATCTATTATTGAAACTAATTTGCGTCGTTGATCACCGAGCACGTATGGACCGAATGGTGTCAGCACGCACCCCGGGTCCGGGAGAATGGAACAAAAACGTTTATAAAAAATTGTGGGCCCTTGCTGATGCGTGAGGTCATCAGCTACTCGGCCGTTACGTTCATCTACACCGACGACACGTGTCTGGTCTATATTGGTGCAGTGCACGAAAGGCTCGCTTGTTCTTTGAACGCCGAACTTTTGCTTTGACTTTGTGATTTGGCTCGATTATCCATTTAACCGCTGAGGTTTTGCGTTAAAGTTCCTCTGGCAAACTGACTTGTCTTCGAAATTACCGAATTATCCACCTTGTTTAATTTGGGTCTTAAGACTCCCCTTGTACGGTTCCTAAATTTTTTTTTTCTATTTCTCTTTATTCATTATCCCCAAAATCCTCCATTAAAACGCAAACCGAACAAAACCGATTCCTTATTTGTGTTCTTTTCCCTTTGGTTCAAGATTTTACCTTCTCCCATAATTTTTCTTCAATAAGCACATAAATAAACAAATGAAACACACACTCCAATATACTCTCTCCGTCTCAATTTTATAGTCCCTCATTTTATTCTAACCAGATTAAAAAACAATTATATCTTTTAATCAGTAATACATTTTATATGCAATATGAATTTTGATTGAAAGATCTTGATTTAATCTAATAAACAAAGTGTTCGAAATTACCTAAAATATTGTAGATTATAAGATATAACACTTTGAAAAGTGACATGAACTCTCAAAATAGACTATAAAATTGGGACGGATGGAGTACATTTTACACTTTTTAATACACTTTCACCTATCTCTATACACTTTCAACATATTTCAATACACTTTTTCAACTTTTACGTGTGTCAAATGGCCACACATTAATACGGAGTAGTTTCCAATTCTTATTTCTTAAAAAGCTAAATTTTCTTTTGTAGAAGGCACTTAAAATGTCTCGTGGGAGTATTACAATTCTCTTGGCTTTATTAGACTCTTTCCATCCCATTTTGATAGTCCAGTTCGGTCTCTAATGCAATTTATATGATATATTTCAATTAGTTCTATTCTATAAAAATTTTAAAATCTTTAAAAACATTGTAGATTAAAAGATATTAACAATTTAAAAATTACATTGGAGACCGAACTAGACTATCAAAATGGGACGAATGGAGTAGTTTTTTTTTCCTACATAAAATTCATGATGCTAACGCGAGAGATAGAGATGGAGAGAATAATATAGCTTACCTAACTCCTGGAATTATTAGGGTTAAGGGTTAAAAACCCTTGTGCTTTAGGAATTGGGCCAAGTAGCTAATATTCTAAAGTTTTTGGCAGTTTACTTA
This sequence comes from Vaccinium macrocarpon, assembly GCA_022606695.1. NCBI lineage: Eukaryota > Viridiplantae > Streptophyta > Magnoliopsida > Ericales > Ericaceae > Vaccinium > Vaccinium macrocarpon. The sequence goes on along the minus strand of CM040176.1, from coordinate 3,378,829 downwards.
ATTTAGTCCACTATCTTCACTTCTTCAACATTACCAAAAGGTTCAATAACTGAACTGTGAAGCCATTAAGAAAACCATCAACGAGGCTTGTAAAGTGAGTAACTGCTGATAGTTTATGTGATTAGCTGATTATATATATGAAGCCCTAATTCATAGACACATCAATGTATAATCAGGGTTGACATGCTACAAATCTTGTGCATTTTCCTTAAGAAACGCTACAATACGCACCCATATTTAGGCGCGTTTAATATGTTCTTTAATTGACAACATTTTATCTAAAAGTTTATGACATCAATCTTGTTTTTATAATAGTTGGACTTTGATAATGCAAATATTAAAATCGAATTCATATATAACACTTGTTTGTTATGAGTTTTTCCTTAATATCGTGAACTACTATTAAACAATGTTATAAATTTCTTTGCGTTTTTGTACAAACAAATGTTATAAAATTTCATATGAAATCTTATAAAGATTCAATTGGGTACGCATCCAAATAGAATTGTGTATTGTTGCATATTGCCCCACCTCTAATTGAAGGTTAAGAAGCCAAACAATATGTCTATGGAAGCTTAAAATATCTTTAACAAAAGCAACATCTCAAAGACTCAAGGTCCCGGTGGAGAGCTGGGTGTCGTGCTGCATCCCAACTGTCCAAAGTGTTTCCGTGGAATTTTTTTTTTTTTTTTTTTAAATCCGAATCATTGATCGTTAAGATGAGCGATTGGAATGCGACACTACAATCCTGGAACGCCTAACCTCACTACGTACCCAAATTCCATCTCAAAGTAGTTTCTACAAAAGAAAGCCATTCTCTCCTTAATTGGCTATTTCTACAAAATAAAGCAAGAAGGATATGAGTGAGTCATTTTCAAAACAAACACACGCGCAGAGAGAGAGAGAGAGAGAGAGAGAGAGATGGCGTCTTTTGGCCTCTACGCAGCTTAAAACACGCAGAGTAAGGCAAAGAGTATTGAGTAACAGTCCCATCGACGCGTTTCTTTCAATCTCTTCTCTTCTCTTTAATTAAGCTCCCCCGGCCCAACCATTCTTTTTGTTTGCAATCTATTACTTGTCCCCCTCCCTCCCATCAGCTAATATAAACTCAACCTATAACTTTTACAAATACGTACATATTCACATATATTTATAGGTAATACTATCGTTGTTCCCGTTCGATGCATTGGGAAGGGAAAAAAAATGACTAAGAGATTTCTCCCGTGCATCAAATGGGTGAAAACAGTGAGACATACAAAGAAATTAACCAAACCAAACAAAAAATGAAAGGTGTGATTTTTATAACAAAACACAACTCCGCCTCCCAAAAATCTCTCACTCAAAATTCCCACCCCTCCCCCCCCCGATCTCTCTATGTCAATTTCTTAGATTTAAAATTGATAATTTAGGATTAATTGGAGGTTTGGAGGCTTTTGAGCCTAATAGTTGCAGGCATTCGCTTATACTATAAATAAAATTGGGTCAATATATGCACACACTAATTAAATGGGTATTTTTTTTTCTCATTCAACCTTTGATTGAATTCTGCTCCCCTACTAACACCTTGACGTACGGTTGTCGAGTTTCTTCTTTACATTGAATAATTTAGCTGTTTCCAAAAAATACAAACACATTAACTCGCTTTTGGTAAACCAATTCTATCGTTCACTAACACACTAATACAGGATCAATGAAAGTTCAAATAAAAAGAGCTATATATATATATATACACACACACGATCTCACAAGTGTTATATAGTATTGAGAGTTTTCGAACACAAGACAGTAAAGATAGTGAAGTCATAAATAAATTTCTAAGTCTTGGCAACTTGGGTTAATCCACATGCTTATAAAGAGGGAGATGTGAGAGAGAGAGAGAGAGAGAGAGAGAGAGAGAGAGAGAGAGAGGACCTCGTTAGCCAAATACTACACGAGATGAGGGATGAGAGAGAAAGAGAGAGAGGGGGGAAGAGAGAGAGAGGGATAAATAAATCCAGCAGTTGGCTTATCGCATGCTTGCTTCACGCAAGCAGCTAAACTGAAGGGGAAGGTTTGCTTCATCGCGTGGCTTTAAAGACTCTTTTTCCCATTTTACTACTCCCTCCCTGTTTTCTCTTAATAACTCCCTCCCTCCCCAATCTCACAAAACACCAAAACAACCACCCAACCAAACCCTAAATACTCCTCCCCCCTTCTCTCTCCTCCTCTCCCTCTCTCTCCTCTTCACAAACCCTAATCATGTGATGATTGAGTACCCCACAAATCCAACCCCAACCATAATTCCCCAAACAAAATGAATTCAACCCCTAGCACCACCAGCTCCGGCGGAGGAAGTGGCGGAGGAGGTGGCGGTAGTGGTGGTGGTGGGCCATGTGGGGCTTGCAAGTTTTTAAGGAGGAAGTGCGTGGCTGGGTGTATATTCGCACCCTACTTCGATTCAGAACAAGGGGCGGCTCACTTCGCGGCGGTGCACAAGGTCTTCGGAGCAAGTAACGTCTCCAAATTGCTGCTTCATATTCCGGTACACAAGCGGCTCGACGCCGTGGTTACGATTTGTTACGAGGCTCAGGCGAGGCTGAGAGACCCCGTTTACGGCTGCGTTGCCCACATCTTTGCCCTCCAACAACAGGTCCGTACACCATAATTTTATCATACTCCCTCTTCTTCTTCATCCTCTTTTTTTTTTTTCTTCTCTTTTTTGTGGGTTAATTACCTTCTTACACAAAAGTGACTTAAACTCAAAATCGATCTATTACGCAATAACAACTCATCAACGTAATTACACTGAACGTAATTAAACTAACTTATTCACTCTCTCACAACTCATCAATGTAATTACACTAAATGTAATTAAACTCACCTAAGATGAGTTTCTGAATGAATTTTATCAAAATCTGATAAAATTAAGATAAAATTCATTCGAAAATTTACTCTTATTCAGTTTAAGTCAACTTGTGACACGGGGTTTAAATTATTTAGGCACATAGTTTAAAAGAATGTTATACGGATTTTTCTTTCGATGGGATGTTTTCTAAATATACTTGATTATTGTCTAACTTTTTTTCAACACACGTTTTGTAACTTTTGCTATGTCGGGGTTTGAGTTTAGCTATTTTGATGTAGCTTCCAAATATTCTCCATTTTTTTCTTTACCAATTTTTTTTAATATATATTTTTTCATTTTCCTTGTCTTTTACAAAGACTTTCCCTAATTTTGATACTTTCTATTGACCTTTATAACCTAATAATTAGACATAATCCGCACTGAATTTACAAGCTGTACTTGTAAGTTTTCGTACTCGGAATCTAGGATCCTTTTAATCTCTGTATTTTTTTTCGAGATTAATATTTTTCTCTTTCGCTCTTAAAAAAACTTTTTTAAGATTCCTTGTTCAAAATTATTGCCTAATAAGGACTAAATTAATGCTTCCAAGTGACTCCATATTAGAGAGACACCCACCTACACGCATGCATGTTTTACTATTTAAGCCTATTTATAATTGTTTGCGAAAAAACAAAAAGAGTGGGTAATGCACAAATCAAGTCATCAGATTATCGTAATCTCATTAATTAGTACTACAAGCAAAAGAAAGCTGATATAAAACGTAAAATTGATTCTTGCCAAGTGACTCCTTATAGATAGACACGTGTACACATGCATGTACGTATATAGATGTAACCCACTTTGTGTGAAAATGTGGACAAAACAGAAAGTTTGTTAATTGGCATATCAAGTACTATCAGATTACGGTAAACTTATCTAATATCCACAAGAAAGAGAAGAAATCTTATCATGGCAATCAAAGATGTTTGGGAGATTACATGAAATCTTCTGAGGACATAAAACACTTATATGCATTTGGACTAAGAATTCTAGCTCAATCGATCGTGTGTATCAGTGGTACTTACGTACGTGCTTTCTGGGTTCGAGCTGATGTAACAATATCGATACTTCTTGGGGTAGTTTAACTTAGCTAACATCCAATCGTCTAAAAAAAAAGGTGTATATACATTTTAAATTTTGTCATTTAAACTTTAAAAATGAAACTCTACACAATTCTCAAAGCACACAAATAAACAAAATTTGGAGTGTATCTATAAATAAGAGGGTGTAGAAGTCATCTTCCTAACAAACTTCAAAATATAATTTACGTCAAGTTTGAAAGACATTTTGAGTCAAACTTTAGGGAATTGGGGATCCTAAAAACTAAACTGGCCATATGCTGCTTAATTAGTACAGTACAATATATACTAAAAAGGTATTTTAAGATCACGGGGTGTGTGGAGCCAGATTTTAATTTGTTGACCAAAACGTATCTTATTATTTTACATAAATAAAATATTTGGACTTTTGATAACGTTATTTGTTGATGCATCGAGAGATGTCTTTCATTAGTATCAAAATTATCACCAGTTTGATGTTTCGTTCGACTAATCTCTGAATCCTTAAATTTCTACCCTATAAATTTTCACTTTGAGAGTCATAAACCCTAATCTATCAACTAATAATATTGTATTCAAGCAAATTAAACAACAGTGCCAGAGCCACAATGAGAAAATTAAGCACATGAAAAGTTGTGGACCATTGGTGTACCATAGTAGGGGGGACAATCTTATACTTTGCTGAAATCAAGAAACTGGCTGGCTGATTGATTTAGTTATAATGGGGTCGGGGTTTTTATATAGTACAGTAGGGAGAGATGTACACTGACCCACATTTTGTGCAAACTCATTGGGGTGTTGCTGCTATTAAGGAGCTGGTCGGCTTTTATGCCTTGGATTTGCGTTATTTAAAAGGAGTTGCTGCTGGGTGCTGTGCACATTTGGGCCGTTTGTTGTTCGAATGAATTGTTCATATTTTACCTCGGCACATTTGCATCCAAATCATTGGTTATCATGCTTGCAAAATGAAATCGACGCTTTCCATCTGAGCAACGGATAACCCGAATATTCACTGCACGGTGTTGTGCACACACACACTGCATAGCAACATCCCCTCTTCTCTTATTTAAAAAGGAGAGGGATATGGGGTTGTTCTAATTCCCTACTTATTTTCAAGACATATTTATTTTGTTTTGTGAGACAAATTATTCTTTTATAATAGTTAAAGTAAAAAGTCATGAAAATAAACCAATTCCTAACTTAAATCCGGAACCGAACCAAAATAGTGAGCTAGCTAGATATACGTAATTATCTATGTAACTTTGCACTTGATTATATAAAAGTGAGGTACTTGTATTCGTCGGTGCAAATTAGAGAGAAAAAATAAAAGGGTACTAATTAATAAGCAAATAATTCCTTGGTCTGAAATTGCTCCTCACTTTTGAGCAGACACGCCTCTTTAAAAAGAGTCTATGTTTCGCATTCTATAATGTTTTTTTCTTTTAATTTCTATAACTCTTTTGTGTTTAATAAAATTAATCAATACCTATCAAAAAAAAATCCCTGTTACGTATGAAAACTAGTATAGTATAAATTAAAAAATATAGACAATTCTTCCGGTGATTGGTAATAGTGAAAAGAAACCGGCAGTTTCTGTTTTGGGAAAAATAGTGACCCGTAAAATAGTCTCGGAGATTATCCGGTATTCAAACACTTGGAGTAATTAAGCCCGGGAAAAAGAAAAAAAAAAAAAAAAGACTAATTAAGAAATATATTTCGGGGAACATGTGTTACAAGTACAACGACTACGCAAATGTTTTTGTTAACTACTTACTACAAAACAAATGTTGTTTAGTTCGCCAGAATTAATTAAACTAAAAGAAAATAGTACAAATTTTGGCGTCAATTATCAGTAATTTCATCATGGGTATATTAAGGGGTTGTTCTAGAAACAGACTTAAGCAAAAAATTAGCTCAACTTCAGTTTTTTGATGTAATGTATAGTGAGAGAATGACGTGTCTCGTGAAGTGCAATAAGTTAGTTTGTGAAACAACCCCTTATTTGATAAATAATGACGACATTTAAACGAAATGCCTCTATATGCTGATTGTAGACTTGGGGGTATTTTCCCAAAATACGTCACTAGGTTTTTTAGTTTTTATTTTTGTTGAAATTATTTTCTTGCTTGTAAGTTTTACATCAAACTTTTGTAAATTTTATACTTTTTTTCAAAAAAATATCTAACTTTTGGCACTTTCTAGCAAAACTATCCAACCCGAAATTTTAAAAATAAAAACAAAACCAAAAAAATACTTTTAGTCAAGTTACTTATGGAAAGTACCCCGTGTTTGATAAGTTATGACAACAAATGAAATGTTAGTTGACAAAAGAATATGTAATAGACTAAACGATAGCAGCATAGTCAAAATTGAGACCAAATAACCTTATACTTAATAACATTTTATCCATTCCTACCTAAAAATAATTCAACAATCAAACGTGTCCAAATAACCTTCCGTGAGAGATACAGTGAGAGAGGGGAGCTAGGAGCTACGATATGAATAAATGATAGATACGATTAGTACCGTTCTTTTTTTTTTAAGCTTCAATTTTTTGTATTTCGAATTATTAATATTTTGAAACAAATTATACAGTTTTAAAAAGGTAAAATTATTGCAGAATGTATGAGGTAATAAAATACAGTTTGGATGTTAAATTAAATTTGAAGGAACACCATTTGGATTTTACACTTACATATACAATTTTCTCCCTGAAAATTACTCTCAGAGGTACGTGATAGTATATGAGAATCGTATTTAACTTTCAAACACTTTCAAGATGTGTAATTTATTTATCATAAATTCACCGAACACTTTTGATTATGCTATCAAACACTTATATATACTTTCAAGATGTGTAAATCCATTTTTCATATATTCACGGAACACTTTCACAAATTCTGATTATGAGTTTTTCAGAATCCAAGAATATTCGAGAATCAACTAAAATAATCGGCACCAAACACCCCATTTATTTCACTTGTTATTTGCTTCACAACAGAAATTTTATTTGACTAGTTAGCTGGGAATTAACTGCAGGTGGTGAATTTACAAGCAGAGCTTTCATACTTACAAGCCCACCTCGCCACCCTAGAGCTTCCAATCCCAACACCACCACTGCCACCTCCTCCACCGCCGCCACCTCAGCCGCTTCTAATACCGCCACCCCTTTCCATCGCCGACCTCCCTTCAGGATCCTCTATGCCTGCCACATATGACCTATCTTCACTCTTTGATCCTATGGTGCAACCTTCATGGACAATGCAACACCGCCAAGTGATCGACCCGCGGCAATTCGGAGGCAGCACGGTAGCTCCGGCCAACATTCCGTCATCGGCTGCCGGTTGCAGTGGAGGCAGTGGTGATCTCCATGCACTGGCTCGAGAACTTCTACATAGGCATGGGTCTCCACCAGTGCCATGCACCGAAGCCCCTCCTAATTTGCCTCCACACTCCTAGAAGGAAAAATTATTCAGTACTGCCCTCAAAAAGCGAGACTGACCCAAATTAACTGGTACTTGACCCGGAACTCGTGGTGGTCGGATCCCGTATCCGGAAATTTTTCTCTCTTTCTTTTTGCATTTCTTTTTTTGACCTTTTTTGTTAGGGGCAAAGCAATTTTAGTAACTGATCTTTTTCCTTATTTATTAATTTCGTTCTCTTATGTTAGCAGACTAATGATCAAAATTCAAATTAGTTTATATACTTTTTGTTGATGTTTATATTTCCTTATGTTTACTTTATTTCTCAATAAAACAGACCACGGCAAGGGTGAATGAGGATTTTTGTTGCGTATGGATGAAATGTTACTTCGAATTATACGACTCGAGGTCATGGTAGCAGACCTGTCACCTGTTATGTTAGAGGACGTAGGCAATGGCGATGGCGATGGCAATGGCAATGGGAGAGGACGAGAATGTATTTGGAGATTCCATTCAAAAAAAAAAAAACTTCAACCTCTAATCTTGAAAAACTTACCAACTATTGGTGGCAATAAAGGAACGAATATATTCTCTCTGTCCCAATTTGTTTATTCACTGCGAAACTATGTACAATTTTCAAACTAAAAACTATTGTATTTATCAAAATAATTTTTAATTTTTTTTGCACTGTATTAAAGTTCTCAATGAGATCCATTAAACAAGATCCATATTAATTAAAAAATTATTTTTGTAAGTACATTATTTTTTAGTTTGAAAATTGCACGTAGTTTCGTATTGAGCAAACAAATTGGGACGGAGGGAGTAATTTAGATTAGAGACACAACACTGAAATAGATACAAATTGCATTTCTAAAAGCTCCTGGTTACAGCAGAGTGTAGAAGACATGGAACAAAACATGTGATTCTCTACCAGTGGCAGTCTATTTAAGGTGAACAATGCTTGCAACAAATTCATAGCAGTTGCCATCCCAAATGGGCATTTGCCGTGCCACCATTGATGCCGAAAGTTGATAAAGACAAAAGAAGGCATTGAAAATCTTCCGCAAGAAAGAAAAGCAATTATCTTTCGGGTTTTCTTACCAGCTTCCAGTGCATCAGCTAATTCAATCACAGTCGCATGTTGGGTTCAAAAGCACTTTTGAGAACCAAAATTGATACTAACGCATAATTGTCCCCACTTAACCATATCTTATCGTGGCCGTTTTTCGTCTTTCGGTTCGGTACTTCCCCTATTCAAACGAAGCAACTTTTCTCATGGACTAGTACGTAGCACCTTTCATGCCCGAAACGCCACCAAAGCACTGGATTTTACATGTCTGCTGGTAGAAGCAGGGCATCAAATTTCAATAAAGTAATCGAAAAAACTACTAGGAATGACATAAAAAAAAACTCCCAATTTCAGGTAATCTAAAGGCATACCTCTGCTAGTAGATGTCATCAAATTTCACAGGTTGCAAGCAAGAATTAACCAAATTCCCTTTGTCAGATGCCGGGTATCAATAATCAATAATGGTTTTAACCAAGAATGTACCAAACAGCAAAACTCGACCGTATCAGCAAAATGATTACTATCTGCAGCTTTGAATCAATGACACCCCTGTCCCCTTCTACCACTTCAGTCCAGTAATTGGAGAGAAAGAGAGAGATTATAAAGAAAATTATAATCTCAAACAAAGCCAAGTTATGGAGGAAGGAGACCAACAGAAAGGTAGAACATGAGCTAGAACGTAGGTCATGTGCAGTTGACTTGCTTCGAGGCATATTCTCTCAGCACAAGTTCGACTTCTTCCACCACCCCCAAATTCCGAAACCACCGAACTAGTACTTCTGAAGCTTCTTTCCCAACCACAATACCATCTCCCTCCAACTCCATCAGAAGGTCCAGCGCCTTGTTCAGCTTGTTCTCATTTTCATAAGCAGTCAAAATCAGAGCCACACATTTATCACTGGGTTCAAAACCAGCCCGTCTCAGGTTTTCAAATGTGATGTAAGCCTTTTGACTTTCACCTGCCACAAGGTAAGCATTTATCAGGAGACCAAACAGCTTGACATCAGGAACAATCCCCGCGAATTGAATTGCATTAAATACCCTTTGAGCTCCTTCGCTGTTGCCACTCATGGAATAAGCTCTTAGCAATGCTTTATAAACTTCTCTTCTGGCATATATTTGCTGGGTTTCCATTTCTCTCAGTAAAATCTCTCCTTGGTCAAGCATTCCAGCTCTTACATAAGCCATAATCATCGCTCCATACGATCTTTTATCCAGTGGAACACCTAGCAGCTTCATTTCTTCATAGGAGTCTTCAGCTAGTTTAATATTGCCGGCCTTGCCGTACATATGAATTAAAGCAGTTAGTGTCACCTGGTCACAAGGCACTCCTCTAGTCTTCATGGCCAATAGAGTGTTTTGAGCATCTTGCAGCCTGTTTTGCTTTCCATAGCCATTGATTATCTTGGTATAGTCACGGACATTGGCTTCAAATGATTCTTCTAGAAGCGCATGTTCGCCTACCTACAAAGAAAGGCAACGGGCAACAAAATTCTCAAGAAACGACAAAACATGTAATTTGATTTTCTCTGTTGCATGCACATTAACATGTAAACAAAAAGTTCAAAGTATGGAATCAATAGTTTAGGGTAGGTCCATCAAACTTCTATGGGGGCTATTAAAGCATAACATAGTACCATCAACCTACTTCAAGGGTAGGTAAAGAGAAATGCTTCCAGTTATTATATCCTCTACTTGAAAGGGAACTCAAGGAATCAGCGGCCCACTTGCGCATAAGAACAATACTTCTCACATATATCCCAGGCAAGCTACAAGTGGTTTCTTTCTTTTAACTATACCATTCAAGTTTTTTATTGGGTAATCAACCAAGTGAATCCACTGCGATACTTTACGGTCATGCAATCAATTTGATTGTAGAGAACTGAAGGTTTGCAATAGGAAATTCCTGAATGGGCCAGGAGGTACCTGGTGATTGTTGAGAGCAAAAAGGTTGGAGTCATAATTTCGAGTGCTTGCCTATTGAGAGTATCTTGAACTCTCCCTTTAGTCAAAACCAAACAGATTACAATAATACAACATCAAAAACTAACACCTATGACATCCAATTGACGTGTCATTTAACCACCTCTCTCTCCATATCCTTCCTAGTTTTACCCTGGAAGCAGCCACACTTTGGTTTCAAGATAGAATCGTAGTTTAGATTGCCCTCCTCAATGCACTGGTGGCACAATTACCTGAACCCAGGCATTAGACTGCCTGCTTGGAGCAATGATTTCATAGGCTGGGCTTCAAATTGAACCACTCTTAAGTTCTCCGACCTATAGTTCCATTGAAAAATAAACCACATTGAAGGAAATATATTATCAGCACCCAAATACCCGTCTAGGGAGACTGACAGTTGACAATGCAATTCTAATTGCCAAACAAGGGGGTTGAAGTTTTCGAGGTGTATAAGTTGTGAAGAAAATATCTCAATTTGTTCATTAGAAAGAAATAGATTCTTTTTCCATAAGTGAAATGTAATGGAAACCAATGCGTGAACCATTAGCATTCTGTAGACAGAAAGACACAAATAAATGTCCACGGTCAATAGCCCCTCCTCTACTAACACGAGAGTGCCACCATAAAAACTTAGCCACAAATATTCTTCGCCAGGAAATTAGATGCCCATCCAAAAAGACCAAAACTCAAGTTCCCAACTGATAGCAATAAGGATAAGCCTTATTCTAACTTACAATGTGAGATGTTAAGTAAAATTTTGGACCATAAATAATTACATGGAACTGGAAAGATGGAGGAAATATGCACAACTTGAGCAGCAGTCTGAAAGACTGGAAGATCATATTATCGAATAACTAACAGATAATGCTGTTAAAGAATCTCAGCAAGCAGCTGCTAGCTAGGTTCAAGTGGCATTTTATAATCCAATCATGCTACTAAGCAGCAGAGTAGTAAGCTAGGAGCCTAGAAGCCATTCACAACAGCAGGTGAACACAAACTAACTGTGTATGTAGAACTCCAACTTTCAGATTTTAGATTCATGGAGGTTTGCAGTGGCAAAAGAAAAACATTTGCTTCACAAACCGCTATTGTTCCCCCCTCGCAGTTCCTCCAGAAATATAAGGTTCAAACGATTTGTGAAATACTACTTCTTATATAATAGGCAATCTAAATATCCCTACAGCATGCTGCTTGCTATCCCACCCCACCCCACTCGCTCCGCAAGAAAGCATGTCTTAGAGCCACAGCTCATAATTTCTTGTGAGAGAAAGAAAGATCTGTACCGGATGGAACCGTGAGAGAAGTAAGAGAGGGTGCCAGGCATGGCACTAGTAGAGGGGGCATAATCAAGAAAAATATAGTGAAAGTGCATAAAGCTTGCCCAACCGGACATTCCACATCGGGTCAGGTTGGACGCAGGGAGGCTGTTGTGCAAAATCACAGCTGTCCACTAGTGTTTTTCAACGGGTTGGATTGAAAACAAACTATTTAACTATTCGCGCGGATAGTTTGTTTGAAATCTGGGCCGTCCATCCAAGCAACGGACGACCTGAATTCTGCACAGCACGTGCTATGCACAAGCTGCATAGCAGCCTCCTTGCGTCCGGGTCATCGGGAGCCCCTATGGTCACGCCCAATAGGGGGTTGCTACGTTGGTTACACCCTCCCACCTTTTTTGCCGTTCAAAATAAAAAATAAATCCACAATGGAAAAAAGATTTAATATAAACAAAGAGGGTTGCGAGATAGCCATATTCACAAAAGCAATAAGATGAGAATTTCATCTATCTCCAATTGTAGAAAGCATGCCAATCAACAACTCCGTAGACAGTGAACAAGACTAAGGCTGATCACATTAAACACCTTAAATCTCTACATGAACAAAGACAATAACATGCCAAAAATACATAGAATAGAAACTTTCAAGTTAAAGGGAACATAGTAATACCTCAAGCAACATTGGATGCTCCAACCTTTCCAATTCCTTGAGAACCGAAAGCCAGTCAGCTCTCCTGGGCTTCATAATCCTCACCCAACCAGCCAACAGGAGGGGCAAACTAGTCTTTCCAGGGGAAAAACAGATAATCTGCTTCATGAGGGCCTTACATCGTTTAGTCATCTTATATGGGAGTTGAGATATGGCCTGTTTCTGGGTTTCTGTAACATTAGGGCCAACCTCAAGCCACACAAACCTAGGTTTCTCTTCTTTTCCCATTTCAACTGTTTCCGTCTTTTCCACATTCATAGACATTAATATAGGTCCAAAATGGAAATTTCGAAATCTGGAATTTGTAGGTTTTCGCAAGGAGTTTGGCTGTAAAGGGTAGTAATGGGTTCTTGTGATTTCATAAGTAAATGGAGAAATTGAGGTGGAATAAGAGATCATATTGGAAGTAAAGAAACCCATTACCAGAACCAACTTTTAAGAATTTGACAGAGAACGTCACAAGATATACTACAGAAAGTAGAAGAAGCAAATTTAGGCGAAATGGGAAATTCTTACAAAGAATGAATAATTGCTGCCAAGGAAATGGATATACAGTGACAGATAATGGGGGCCTTTTTATTTCTTAAGAACTTGTACAGAGTAGAGCACTGCGTTTCGGCAGATTGACCAGCCATGGACGACGAGAAGGGATAAAACGAAGGCACGGACAAAATTTCACGTATCTAGTCATCAAACGTCATTAACTTTCAACATTGTCCTCGGATTTTCGAAAAGTTTCACTTGGGCCTTAGGCTTCGTTCTAGAATAGATTTTGTTTCATAAAATCTCACATTTTATGACACTCTAATCTCAATACATAAAATATAAAAGTGATTTTATGAGATTTTCATAAAATCTTCCTAAAATCTATAGGAAACCCACTACATATTATCAGTTTGGAAAACAACTTCATTTTATCATCCTTCCATAAAATGTTTATTTTATGAGATTTTCATAAAATGTACCTAAAATTATTGAAAAACAAGGCCTTATTCGAATTCAATAATATAAACTTGCAGTACAGGTGGAATTATTATATAGACTTACAGTACAGTACAGTAGAGAACGGACCTGAGGGTCTTAGAGGTCAGTCTTGTATAGGGCGCATCCGAATTGTTAATCTCGGTAATCAATGTCTCAAATTTCATCTTGGCAATGAATAACTCGGATTTGCAAAGTGCCAAGATGAAATCAAGATTGTTGAGAACACATTCAACGACTTAGATATCGTCGTATAGGGCTGCTCTAAAGAAAAAGCCCTCCAGGGTTCCCTATTCTTGCTGTTTTCTACTCTACACAGACTACACTTCTGATTTCTTGCCCTTATTTTTTTTGTTTGTTTTGTTCTTTTTTTTTTTTAGTTATAATCTCTTCTCCCTTTAAATATATGTGTTGCGTAGAATATAACACTCTGCCTCTCGTGTTGCATTATTTTTATTTCTACTTATATCTACTAATGTTTGCTAGAGTCTGGAACTTGCTTTCAATGACGAAAAATGCTAACTCCAGCCAGATGGGCAGTAACCAATCACACAAGCATGACTATTTTGCTAATCTCTCTCGTTTGTTGCCAAGAGTAGGACTCCCTAGTCCCGGGTTGCTCGTGACATTGCGATTGGAAGAAAGTTCCTTCATGGTCAACTATCTTGTTTAATTGATAGGCCTATTCGATCGAAAGATAACTATCGCTTAAGCCAAAACTAGAGTGAAATTATATGAGGAGTACATGTTCATTTCTCTTGACATAAGCTATATAAAAAGTCTCAAGTGTATCGAGGAATGAATGCGCAAATATATATTGTTCGAACTTCAAAGTTCTAATTTTTGGATTGCTCGTCTCTTAATCAAGACCCAATAAACAGTGGGTAACATTAGTGTTTAATAAATCAATATACAAAAAAATAGTCCCAGCAGAGAAGCCTTTACATAGCACTCATTGTTAGGATCCAAATCAAAACAACTCACTCTTTGAACGGGTTGTTGTGTACCCCTCGTATGTCCAATCGTGTTTTGGATAGTTTGGATATGTTTTGATTTTTTACCGGTAAAAATAAAATAAAAATAAATTAAAATTACCAAATGCATCCGAGCCGTCCTAAACATAATTAGACGGCCGAGAGATGCAGAACACCACAGATTCCTCTTCAAACATTAGGGAAGAATATTAGACTTATTTTCCATATTTTATTGTTTAAAAAAATTAAAATAAATAGAATTGTCCCTCATGCAGCCCGTACGGTCCAAAGAAACTCATTTTAATCTATTTTTTCAAACTTCTCCGTCCCCGGATCCAAGATTTAAAAAAAACAACTCAAAAGAGTGAATCTCTGTGGTAAATCAAACTGGGTTTGGTTATTTAAATACGGAGATAAGAATTGCATGTTTGTTTGGCGGGTAATAACAAGAATAATTAGTCATAAATACACAATATTTTGCCTATTTAAAGGGAATAATAAGGAACATTTGCAATCAAACATAAAGATACAATATTTTCCCAAAATTTTAGACATAATATTTTCCCGGATAGTCCAAAACCTTTTGCTCTCTATCAAGAAACTCTGAAAAACCCTACTCAGTACACACTGAAACTCTGAAAATCATTGACAACAATGGCAGACCAAAGCCCATCAACTCAAAACCCTAGCCACCCTCCGTCTGACTCGTACGTCTTTTTCATCAATTTATCCCATGTTTGAGTTATTGTTTGAGAGACCTTGTTCGTATTTTGCTATTCAATAGAGTTTTTTTTTTACTTAGGTTCTGGGGTTATGGGCTAGATTTAAACACCAAATATCTGGGATTTTGAGGCTAAACGTTGTTGGATCGCGCATGTAATTTTCCATTCGTGTTTATTAGTTTCCCTAATATTTTTTTTTAATTTGATGTTCGAGCTTAGATTTTTTTTAAAAATTAGTGACATTCACTAATTTTTTTAGTTGCTAAAAAGTGGTCGGCCAGAGGTGGGGTTGTGGTCGGCCGGAGGTGAGGTGGTGATTTTTTTGAATTTTATGTTCGAAATTAGAATTTTTAAAAATTAGTGACATTTCACTAATTTTTTTGGTCACCAGAAGTGATCGGCCAGAGCTAGGGTTGTGGTCGGCCAGAGGTGGGGTGGTGTTTTTTTTGAATTTTATGTTCGAAATTAGAATTTTTAAAAATTAGTGACATCTTACTAATTTTCCTCGATGGGGCGGGAAGGCCAATGGTGGGGTGTGATCATTTGGAGTTAGGGTGGTGATTTTTTTGAATTTTATGTTCGAAATTAGAATTTTTTAAAATTAGTGACATCTCACTAATTTTTTTTGGTCGCCGGAAGTGTTCGCTAGAGGTGGGATTGTGGTTGGCCGGAGGTGGGGTGGTGAATTTTTTGAATTTTATGTTCAAAATTAGAATTTCTAAATATTAGTGACATCTCACTAATTTTTTTAGTCGCCGGAAGTGGTCGGCTGGAGGTGGGTGGCGTTTGGCTGGAGGTGGGATGAAGATTTTTTTGAATTTTATGTTTGAAATTAGAATTTTAAAAAATTAGTAACGTCTCACTAATTTTTTTTGTCTTTATGTTCAATTGCAAAAGTTCATTGTTCTTCCCTTTAAAAATATCAAATATTTTTTGTTTTTATGTTTGATTGAAAAGTTTTTTGGTCCTTCCCTTTAAAAATGTCAAATGTTTTGAATTTTTGGCTAAGTGACCCTAATAACAACGGGAGGAGGCAGAGCATCACTATTGGTATACTAAAATATGAATACTCAAATATGACCACATCACATTTTGAGTATTCATTTAATGGGTTTACAAGTTTGAGTATTTACCCTTCTACAATGGTTAATTTGTGTCCATAATTAAAAAAATATTATTCACTCTATTTTAATTCATAAAATGGGCACAACTTTAAATTTGTAGATATATATATTTATAATATTAGTACCATTTAAAAGATATTCACTATATGTTTAAAATGAGATCAATCTTGAACATATTTGCCGTTCAAAAAAAATCATGAACATATTTTGGTAAATATTAAAAATTGATAATTTCAATTTTTGAGAGAAAGTGCAAAAAAATTGAGTTTTGAATTAAGTATTTGAAAAATGAAGAGAGAATGTTGTTACTTTCAATAGGCTGTAGTTCCCAAAATTTGGTTATTGAGAAAAATTGGTAATTTTGAGTATACAAATGCCAAAAGTTGAGTATTTGTAACAAATGTTGTTAACTTTGAGTATTTATTCAAATACCATTGTGAGCCTCTTTTGGTGTATCAAAATACTCATCTTTCAATATTTTTGTGTTTGAGTATACTACTAGTGATACTCTAACGTGCCATAATTTTATACTCCGTACTAGAATACATTTCAGCAATTTCGAGTCCTAAAATGGTAAACTACAAAATCTCCCCTTTTGTTTGTGCCTAATACAGATTCCCTCCCAACCTTTTGGAAATTACAATGACGTCTTCATCCATATTTGTCACTTTCAAAGTGTTTAAAACCAATTTTAAACTCCTGCCAAACATCTATTAAAAACTAACTTATTACCTCATGTGAAACGAATTACTTTAATATCAGCTTCTCACCATTTTTTTATATCATCTCTTTTCTCCTTCGTTTTTTTTTTTAAATGTATCATTTTGTCTTGGTTTCACTTTGTCTTTTGACTTTTTATTTTAAGAATAATTTTCATTTTTCGTTAATTTCTAAGATCAATTCCTCCTGATTGCTCCTCAATCATTATTCGTTTCATAATGATCCACCCAAATCATAAACATTAACTAAAATCTTACATTGGTTGAAAATTGCTCAACATTAATAAAAAAATAATTTTATTCTAAATGAAAAATTATTTCTGTACGAAATGAATTAATATCTTTTGTAAAATAAGGGACAAATGCTAAAAGCGCCGCATTATCAATGGCCATTTTAACTTGAACTTCTTTTCATAACCATGGAGAAACATAAAAGACAAACCAATCGTCATGGGATTATTTTTTTTTTATCAAGACCATGACCTAAGCAAAAACAATGGTCTCATACCTATTTTTTTGTTGAGTTTAATGTGGTAATGATTGTAGTCTTGTACTAATGTCTCTACATTTTTTTATTCAAAATATGTTATTTACTTGGAGTCGTTAATGACTAGTGACACTTATATGTATGTCCACACTTGGATATAAATATGTGTATGTGTTATTTTTAGCAACATAATACTTGGCACAGGGGATAGTGTGGGAATTTGAGATGATTGCGGAGATGACACAAATATACCAAATACTACCTACCATTGGAAAATAAGAGGGACATCATATAAGGTAAATTAGGTTGGGTACTCACCAATTAATCTTTCAGCACCAACATAATTCATCAGGTCAACTAAAGATCCCCACCAATAGACAAAAAAAAAAAAAACTTGGGATTCCCAAAACCTCTCGCACTCTCTTAACATGGTATTCAATAAGTTCTCTTCGATTATTATTTTCACTTGTCTATCTACCTCTCTCACCTCTTATTATCTAAAATAGCTCACTCAAAACCTTTACCAAACAAACATTAGAGTTCTCTCTATATGGATAAGTTAAATGACATATCCAATAACAGAGCTAATGGTAGAAATTAGGTTAGAATAGTCCACTTGACTAACTTTTTATTTATTTATTGTCAGGATAATATAATTAGTGCATGTATATTGCGTAAAAAAATAGAGCAACTCTACTTGGCATTTGAACTACAATAGTACGATAAATAAGGGGGGAGAATAAAGAGAAAGAGGGAAGAGAGAGAAGAGTTGTCAGAAAGCAAAGGTAAAAAAAAAGAGAGGGGAGAGAGAAAGGGAGAGTTTGAAAAAGATAAAGGTGAGAGGCCTACATCTACATGTTTGCACATACACATATTTGTGTATGATTTTATACTTTTACAACACCTAAACATATATTTTTTTACACTTTAACAACACTTTCATAACATCATTACAACACTCATTAATTTAACAACACATTTGATCATAACAATACAAAAATAAAACCCATTTTCTATTATTTTGTGTCATATGATGTAGCACCATATTTTTACTTAACGAATGGAGATGCCCTACGCTGGACTAGCAGTGGGTCAATCTGTTATTACCAGAGATTGATAGATTCTGGTGTTATGATTCACAACAATCGGGTAGACTAGTGCAGTTTATGCTTTATCCCCGCAGAAGAGTCAAAATGTGATTAGTCAAAAGGTTCCTAGTCTCCCATACCCGATCTAGAGCTTCAATTTCCTCCTCCGACTCTCCCCTCTCTCCTCCACACTCACTCTCTCTCTCTCCTCCACAGTACGCGATCACACCCCCAACCACCACCCGCAACCCGCCACCACTACCTAGCCACCTGGCTAAGACCAAGCCACCCCCCACCACCGCCACTACTCTCTGTGCAGATCTTAACCCCGCCACAACCCTCCCCTCCCTACATTGGGAATGGCTTCCTCGGAAGCTGATTCCCGCCTCAACCAAGTCCTCATCCCAGCCCTAGAAAAAATCATCAAGAACGGCTCCTGGCGGAAACACTCCAAGCTCGTCCACGAGTCCAAATCCGTCCTCGAACGCCTCACGACCTCCCCTGACAAAAACCCCTCCCCCTTGACCCCAACCTCCCCCCAATCAGATCCCGATACCTCTCCCGGCGTCCTCCACGACGGCGGCCCCACCGAACTCTCCCTCACCGAATCCGAGCTTATCCTCTCCCCCATCATCAACGCCTGCGCCTCAGGTAATCTCAAGATCGCCGATCCCGCCCTCGACTGCATCCAGAAACTCATCTCCCACGGATACCTACGGGGCGCATCCGACGAGGCCGATATTCTATCGAAGCTCGTCGAATCCGTCTGCAAATGCAGCGAATTGGCTGACGAGACAATTGAATTGTTAGTACTCAAGACTTTATTATCCGCTGTAACCTCAGTTTCGCTACGAATCCATGGGGATTGTTTGTTGCAAATCGTTAGGACTTGTTATGATGTTTATTTAGGGAGTAAGAATGTTGTTAATCAGACAACGGCAAAGGCATCGTTGACTCAGATGCTGGTGATTGTGTTTAGAAGAATGGAGGCGGATTCGTCTACTGTGCCGGTGCAGCCTATCGTTGTGGCGGAGTTAATGGAGCCGACGGAAAAGGGGGAGGATAATAGTAACATGACCGTGTTTGTTCAATCCTTTATAACTAGGATTATGCAAGACATTGACGGCCTTGTGCATCCGGTAGCAACGCCGCGTGGAGGGGCGGGGGTACATGATGGGGCGTTTGAGACTACTCCTACAGTGGAGTCGACCAATCCAGCGGATTTGCTGGATTCGACCGATAAGGATATGTTGGATGCAAAGTATTGGGAGATTAGTATGTATAAGACGGCGTTGGAGGGGAGGAAAGGGGAGTTGGCGGACGGGGAGTTGGAGAGGGAAGATGATTTGGATGTTCTGATTGGAAATAAGTTGAGGAGGGATGCTTTTTTGGTGTTTAGGGCATTGTGTAAGCTCTCCATGAAGACACCGCCAAAGGAGGCGTTGGCTGATCCGCAGCTGATGAGAGGGAAGATCGTGGCATTGGAGTTGCTTAAGATCTTGTTGGAAAATGCTGGTGCTGTTTTCAGGACTAGTGAAAGGTACTACGTGCTGTCCTTGTGCTTTTTTTTGCTCCATGTTAGGTTTTTGGGTTGTATTAGATGTATAGTGTACTTTTATTAAGGTTTCAAATTTCTGTTTATGCATCTGTTCATGCATTATGCCGAAACTGGAAGTGGGATGTGGAATCTAAGCTTCTAAGCGAAACTTATTAGCATATCTTTCTAGGGTTTGCGGTGGTCTCTTGAGTTATCTTAGTATGCCTTTTGATTCGAGATCAGAATGTTGTAATGTTATTCGAAAGAAGTGGAGTTTGGGGTTTGATTTGTTCAGCATTGGTTAATTGGTCGGATTTATCTTGGTATGCTTCATGGTTTGTGCTTTATGTTACATTTTTGGATTCTATCAAACATATAGTGTACCTTTAAGTTGTCAAACTTCAGTTTATGCAACTCTACCATCATGTTTGCTGAATATGGAATTGGAATGTGGAACTGTAAGCGTAAAAGTAGGATATCATTTTAGGGACTTGAGTTATCCAAGTATGGCTTGTGATTTGAGATCAGACAGGTGAGACGTCATTTGAAAGAAGAGGAATTGGAGATTTGATTTTTTGTCAGCAGTGGTTTGATTGGTTTCGGAGGCAAATAGTAGACAATTGAAGGTTTGTTACAATAAACATTTCAGTGGTAATACACATGTTGGAGTTGGATAGAGAATTTCGTTGAAAACAAGATTAGAAGTATTGAAGCAATTATTATAATGTATAAGGTTGAAAGAATAGAATGGCTAGAGGTTGAGTTGGAATCGAGAGAAGAGAAAGCAAATGGAAGTCTGAAACACGTTTTTACAATATTATTGAGAAGCAAGAATTGCGAACTTATGTGGAATCGAATAGTTACTTACAAGGTTTTGAAATTGGGATACGTATCGTGTATCGTTTTTTAATTTTATAAATCGTCTCGGGATATGTATCAGATACATTAACCATAATTAATATACAATTAATGAGTATTTTTACCTAAGTACATCAACAAACTAAGTTTTTAAGTCGCAAAATTTCAAGCCTCTCAACTGGGATTTATCAAATTGAGGTTTCCTGCCACTTTAGTCAAGGACAGAAAAGAAAATTCTTAATAATAAAATTATCTCAAAACGCGATCAAAGTATGATTTTTCTTCTATTCAAGCCCTACATTGAGGTTAGATTTCTTTTAAATGGTTTGAATGTTGTTCAAACGACTTAGATTAATGCGCTTGAGGTTCCACTTCTTACAACAATGTTTGAATTTCTTCCATTAAGTAATAGTATGATACATATTGAATCGGGGTACGCATAAATATAGTATGATATGCCATTGTATCATAGGATTTCTATACAAGAAGGATACGGGATGGGATACATATCATTTTCCTAAGGAGACGATACGAATTGTAGGTTATGTATTCTATATCGTAGGATTTTAACAACAATGGTTACTTGCTAGAGGAAGCTTGGAGTAACCATTATAATGACTCATTGAGTTGTATTTCTAGACATAAATTATCTCTCGAGGCAGTTGGGTGGAGGCGGGCTTGGCCTGTTTTTGGAATTTTAATAATCAAAGCTGTTGTTTATTCTGGAATTTCTAAAATTACCTTTCTCGATATTGGAGTTTTAAAGAGAAGCGTTACTAAATTGTAGTTTATACCTCTCACTGGGACATTTGCATGTGTGATGTACAATTGCATGTGTGATGTACAATTGCATGGCCCATTTTTTGGACAAAACGCTCAGTTCGGTTTGGGTTGTCTGTACGTCATGAACAAGGCAACTCATCACTCCCGGTTCATTACCTTGATGAACAATGGCGAAGTTGAATTAATGACTATCATGAAAAAGGCTAACTAGAGGTTAAAGATTAGTATTTTATTAGAACTGGTATGGGTTTTCTGAGATATACATTTCCACTTTTTTAAGGTTATTGTAGTCATATAAAAGCTCTGTTTACCTTAAGCTGAGGTTGGCTGACGTCCGATAGGTTACTAGGTCACCAGTTTAGGACTTAGGCAACATAAATTCAACTTCGATGGGTGAGCCAGCAATTGTTCAAGTTAAACAACCATAGTCCTGCTTAACTTGTTCTTTCTTTGTCCATGCTTCACTTTTAGGCATCATGTTAGTCTGTTGATTTCATTGAACAATATTGTCCTGAATTATTGTTGGGTTAGGTTTGGTCCACAATCAGTAACCATGTGCTTGTTGGGGCATTTATTCCAGCAAAATCTCTATGATCAAATTTTTTACTAATCTCTATGATCAAAATTTTCTAACGGGATATGGTAGTGGAGATTAGATTTATGTATGATTTGGTGCCCTTGGTTATTTAATTCTCCTTATCATAAACAGCAGTGGTTTCCATCTGCCCATTTTCCTTTTTGAGTTTTGACCCTTTTGTTTAATGCTTTCTGCTTTGCAACAATTTGGCGTTGTTGTTCGGATGCCAGATATCTCTCTTTCTGGGCTAGGATTTAAATGTTACTGTGTAAACACGTTCCATAATTTTAGGCTTCTGCGGTGAATAATTTTTAAACTCTCGGCTCTCGCTGTATACTTGTTCATGTACATAATATTTTCTAACTCTCCTTTATACATTATATGTTTTCTCTGTTGCTTTTTATTACTAGTCATTGGAAAGCTATTGGTAGAGTGTGAGAAATATTGTCCTTTATTTTTCTTTCCTTTCAGGGGGCTAATCCATCCCTAGCATCTTATCATCTTCTTCTCGATATTTCTGTTGTTGCAGATTTAAAAATAAGCACAATGTCATTTTCTTGTTTATATACACAATAATTCTTAGAGCTCCTGCTTTATACTTGTTTATAGATATGAAATTCTTTAACTCTTGTGTTATACATTAAATGTTCTCTTTGTACTCTAAAATTCTCTCTACTTCGAGTTATCAGTCTTCTGATATTGCTTCTGGTGGAACAGATTTTTAGGTGCCATTAAGCAATACTTGTGTCTGTCGCTGCTGAAGAATAGTGCTTCAACTCTTATGATTGTTTTCCAGCTTTCTTGCTCTATTTTCATTAGCCTGGTGTCGAGATTCAGAGCTGGATTGAAGGCAGAGATTGGAGTATTTTTCCCTATGATTGTTCTAAGAGTTTTAGAAAATGTTGCTCAACCTAATTTCCAGCAGAAGATGATAGTGCTTCGGTTTCTTGAGAAGCTCTGTTTTGATTCCCAGATTTTGGTTGACATATTCCTTAACTACGATTGTGATGTCAATTCGTCAAATATATTTGAGAGGTATGTTTCATGCTGCCTTAATTGTAAAGTTTTTTTGGTGATGAATGGAGCAAAATCCATTGACAACAAACAATAAGCGTCTTTAGTTTGCTAGCAGGCTTATTGAATGTCTGTTTTATGAATAGTCATCATAGCATCCTGTCTTCCATTATCTTATCATTTACAGAATGGTCAATGGACTTCTTAAAACTGCTCAAGGGGTCCCACCTGGCACTGCCACTACACTGTTGCCACCTCAGGAAGCAACCATGAAACTTGAAGCAATGAAGTGTTTAGGGTCTATTTTGAAATCTATGGGAGACTGGGTGAATAAACAATTACGCCTTCCAGATCCTCGTTCTCTAAAGAAAATTGAAGGATCTGAGAACAGCTCCGAGCTTGGGACCCTTCCCATGGTGAATGGGAGTGTAGATGAACCTGTTGAAACATCAGATTCTCATTCTGAAGCCTCCAGTGAAGTTTCTGATGTTTCGACAATCGAGCAGCGCCGAGCATACAAGCTTGAACTTCAGGTAAGTAAATGTATTAGTGTTCTCAAGGTAAACAGTTTCATCTTCTTACTATATCCCACTCTCTGATCTAATGGAATCTAATGTGAAATTTATGGCAGGAAGGTATATCTCTCTTTAATCGAAAACCTAAAAAAGGTATTGATTTTCTGATAAATGCAAATAAAGTGGGTAACTCACCAGAAGAGATAGCATCTTTTCTAAAGAATGCATCTGGGCTGAACAAGACTTTGATTGGTGACTATTTGGGGGAAAGGGAAGACCTCTCTCTCAAAGTGATGCATGCATACGTGGATTCCTTTGATTTTCAAGGCATGGAGTTTGACGAGGCAATTAGAGCCTTTCTACTGGGTTTTCGATTGCCGGGTGAGGCACAGAAGATTGACCGTATCATGGAAAAGTTTTCTGAGCGGTACTGCAAATGTAATCCTAAGGCATTCACCAGTGCAGACACGGCATATGTACTTGCTTATTCAGTCATATTGCTCAATACTGATGCTCATAATCCCATGGTCAAGAACAAGGTAAAGGTTACAAAAGTCATTTGGAGTTACTGGGTTTCTTAAATTCTTGAAGAACTTCTACTCATTGGGATTTGTCATTAAATTTGCAGATGTCAGCTGATGATTTTATAAGAAACAATCGTGGCATAGATGATGGAAAAGATTTACCCGAGGATTACTTGAGATCATTGTTTGAGCGAATATCAAGAAATGAGATTAAAATGAAGGACGATAGTTTTGCTCCTCAACAAAAGCAGTCCACAACTTCGAACAGAATTTTGGGATTAGATAATATATTGAATATTGTGATCCGCAAACGGTGGGAAGACAAGGATATGGAGACCAGTGATGATCTCATGAGACACATGCAAGAACAATTTAAAGAAAAAGCTCGCAAATCTGAGTAAGATAATTTTTTTTACCCTCTAGGTGTATGACTGCTACTCTCTTGGTATGCCATTAGACATTTGTGTTGCATTGGTTGCAACAGAATTCAACTTCTTGTGAATACCTGAGGTTGGATATATAAATCCAATTTTCCATGCTTCTCCTTTTAGGCCATTTCTAATGTTACACCACAATATGTTCTTCTCCCATGTATTTTCTTTATCGTTCTCTTTTGTTAAAGTGAATAATTAGAATTTTTTTGCTGTGGTTACTGTTCAGTCTTTCAGCATGGTTTTCTTCTTACAATTTTGGTTGGTGGAGTTGAAGATATTTTAATCCAACAGAAGTAAATTTGTAAAAGATGATAACTACTGAGAATTGAATGTAGCACACAGGTAGAAAAAAATGAGTTGAACTTATCAATGGAGGAAAAGCAGAATGGAAGAGAGCAAGAGAGAGAAAAGCAATTTTGTGTGTGGGACTGGGTTGGACTACAATATAAGGATTAGTACTTGCCAGTGGTCCTCCCCCCTGCTTGGCTAAAGTCTGAGAATTGATCTTCTGGAGTAATGAGTATTGATGTTTGTTCTTGATGTTGAATTGCATTGCTCAATTGCAGGTCAGTGTATTATGCAGCGACAGATGTTGTCATCCTTAGATTCATGATTGAGGCGTGCTGGGCTCCTATGTTGGCTGCTTTTAGCGTTCCTCTTGACCAAAGTGATGATGAAGTAATAATATCCCAATGTTTGGAAGGCTTCCGATATGCAATCCATGTTACTGCAGTGATGTCCATGAAGACTCAGAGAGATGCTTTTGTAACCTCACTTGCAAAGTTTACGTCCCTCCACTCGCCCGCAGATATCAAACAGAAAAATATAGATGCCATCAAGGTTCGTATTTCCTCTGCTGTACTTATTGTAATGGAACCAAGGATCAAATTTCGTTTTCTGTTGTTCCTGTGGTATTTTGTTCGTTTTCGCATGAAATGTCATCATTAGGTATTTGCAATAGGTGTAGAAAGATCTCAATGTTATGTATGCTCAGTATGATTCATTATGTTTTGGTGGTTATTTGGTTTCTATTACCAGGAACCAAATATGTTTTGGCTATTTCTATGACAACCATTCAGAATTTGCTCCTTGAGTTGAAACGATAAGTTATAGTGGTTCTATTGTTTTACTTTGCGTGCTTCTGAATTCTGATCTTGACACGAAGTCAGTTGGGTTCCGTTGGTTTTAAATTCTGATGCATAATTCATTTCGGAAATCCTTACTTTTCTGTATTGCTTTGTGGTTTATACTAATTCATTAACATTGAGGACGAGAGGAGGATAACTAAAAAGAAGGAAGCAATCACAACATGCAATGATATGCTCAACTAAACTTAAAAGGGGTTTTTTCCTTGTATTCCACAACCTCTGCAAACCTAATTCGGTTTACAACTTGGATAAGGTTTTTTCTTATGTTTCAAATGAGCCCTTCAGTGCTTCCTTATGAAATGCATGCTGGCACTTGGCCCCTGTGCAATACCTGCAATAAGGGCTTTGGGATCATAGTATCCTCTCATGGTGCTCTAATGGCTTTTGTATTGGGTGAAATCCCCTAATTGCCTTCTTCAATGTACCATTTTATGGTGCTAGGAAAAATAGTTGTCCTTGTGACTGATGGAAATGTCATTTTTAAGAGACCAGGTGAAATTCCTGCCGAAATGGACTTTGTAGATAGAATAAAGCAAGGTGGACCAGCAGTGGTTATTACTCAGATGTTTTGGATGTGCTAAAGTTTGGGAATTGAGTATTTGTTCTGGTTCAAATGTTATGCATCCTCCATTCATCAAGCAGAACCTAACAAGTTAATTACAACCTTCATACGATTATTTTTCGAAATTATTGCACATGTGCATTTAATGATGGTTATTGTGTCAAGGGATGATGTTGTTGGAGGTTTAAAACAAATGAAAAAGTTCATGTGTGCGGTCTGCACTCAGTGCTGTGTAGAAATTGATTATGACTATTCAGATTTCAGCATTTTGTTTGCCACAATTTTTTTTTTTTTTATAAAAGCTGACCAGTTGTTGGACTCTTGATTTATTTTTTCTTGCTTATGATACTGGCACATGAATTGGCATCTTTGGTTTGTGCTACAGGCACTAGTTGCAATCGCAGACGAAGATGGGAACTACTTACAGGAAGCTTGGGAACACATATTGACGTGTGTTTCACGCTTCGAGCATTTGCATCTCTTGGGAGAGGGTGCTCCCCCAGATGCAACTTTCTTTGCTATTCCTCAGAATGAGTTGGATAAATCAAAACAAGCCAAGTCAAATATCCTTCCTGTTCTAAAGAAGAAGGGGCCTGGGAGGATTCAACATGCAGCTGGATCTGTGAAAAGGGGTTCATATGACAGCGCTGGCATTGGCGGCAATGCTTCTGGAGGAATTACACCTGATCAGATGAACAATCTAGTGTCGAACTTAAATATGTTGGATCAAGTTGGTGAGATGAATCGCATATTTGCACGGAGTCAAAACCTAAATAGTGAGGCAATTGTTGACTTTGTCAAGGCTCTTTGCAAGGTCTCTATGGAAGAATTGCGATCTACATCTGATCCACGCGTCTTCAGCCTTACAAAGATAGTTGAGATTGCGTATGAATTAGTTTCACTTTTTCCTGACCTCCTCTTATTATTCCTAATTGATAATTAAGTGCTTTCAAATGATTAGTTGATTCCTTTTCTTATGAACAGGCACTACAACATGAACCGTATCCGACTTGTTTGGTCAAGCATCTGGCATGTACTCTCTGAATTCTTTGTAACCATTGGCTGTTCCGAAAACCTTTCAATTGCAATTTTCGCCATGGATTCGTTACGCCAATTATCGATGAAATTTCTGGAGCGGGAAGAGTTGGCTAATTACAATTTTCAGAACGAGTTTATGAAGCCTTTTGTAATTGTTATGCGGAAAAGTAGCGCTGTAGAAATTAGAGAATTAATCATCAGATGCGTCTCTCAGATGGTTCTATCTCGTGTAAATAACGTCAAATCAGGATGGAAGAGCATGTTTATGGTATTGAGTCCTCTCTGTGTGTGTGTGTGTGTGTGTGTGTGTGTGTCTTCACTGTTGTCTGTTGAAGTGTAGTTGTCAATTCAATTTATTAGAACTATATTGCTAATCACATTGTCATTGAGTTCATTATGATGTTAACTTTGCAGGTCTTCACAACAGCAGCTTATGACGACCACAAAAACATTGTGCTCTTGTCCTTTGAAATAATTGAGAAGATTGTGCGAGACTACTTCCCATATATTACGGAGACTGAAACCACCACTTTTACAGATTGCGTGAATTGCTTGATTGCATTCACAAATAGTAGGTTCAACAAGGACATTAGTCTCAATGCTATTGCTTTCCTTAGATTCTGTGCAGCAAAACTTGCTGAAGGAGATCTAGGGTCCTCATCAAGGAATAAGGAGCACGAAGGTTCTGGGAAGATTTCTCCATCTTCACCTCAAAATGGAAAAGATAGAAAACATGACAACGGAGACTTGCCAGATAAGGAAGACCACCTGTATTTTTGGTTCCCTTTATTAGCTGGTAAGGAAAATGTTTGACCTGTGTTTGTTGTCTTACAAAGTCATGTAGTTTCAGAGCTTTAGTTATATTTTCCACTTCGTAAATCTGTAAAGTCAATTATGCTCACTTGGTAAATCATGAAAGTTCAAAACATTTCTCTTTTCTTTGTGCAGGATTGTCAGAACTTAGCTTTGACCCAAGGCCTGAAATCAGAAAGAGTGCCTTGCAAGTACTCTTTGATACTTTGCGCAACCATGGTCATCATTTCTCCTTACCATTGTGGGAAAGAGTGTTTGAATCAGTCCTATTTCCTATCTTTGACTATGTACGGCATACTATTGATCCATCTGGTGGAGACTCTTTTTAGTCAGGGGCGGATAGTAATATGGATGAGCTCGACCAAGATGCGTGGCTCTATGAGACATGCACATTAGCCCTCCAATTAGTTGTAGATCTTTTTGTGAAGTTCTATGGCACTGTCAATCCACTTTTGGGGAAAGTTTTGACGCTATTGGTAAGTTTTATCAAACGTCCTCACCAGAGCCTTGCTGGTATTGGGATTGCAGCATTTCATCGTTTGATGAGCAATGCTGGGGATTTTTTTTCTGATGACAAGTGGTTAGAAGTGGTTTTGTCTCTGAAAGATGCAGTCAACGCTACACTTCCCGATTTATCCTTCATTGTTAATGGAGAAGTTAAGGTTTGGAGCAATGAAGAAGTTTTTTCTCGACAGAATAATGAAGACACTGATGGGTCTGGTACGCCTGATGTAAATTCAGAGAACTACCAGAGAGACCGTATTTATGCTGCTCTTTCTGATGCCAAGTGCCGAGCTGCTGTTCAACTTTTGCTGATTCAGGTAGAAAACTATTTCCTTCGCTTCTGATTGTTGCGTGAAATGTTAAGATGTGTAATTCTTGTCTTATTTGTGAGGTAAAACTCAGTTAGCTGGTAAAGTAGACTCGTCTTTGTCCGGGAAATGGATTATTTAAATCATAGATTGGTACGTGTCTGTACACGTACGAGCGCACACACCCACATGATCGAACAGGAGTTTCAATTAACTCTTTTGGTTGGTCTTTTATGAATTTTATTATCTGGATTGCTGGTATTGCTACATAATTAGTTGATTTGCCCAGTGTATCATGAGTTATTTACATAATTGGTTGCGCAACCGTTTTCTTAATTGTATGTTTCATTTGAAATGTGGCCTTCATTTTAATCTTTCATTAAACAATTATGAAACTATCAGAGATTTTTTTTTCACTTGTTGCATTAAATTTTGGCAGGCGGTGATGGAGATCTACAACATGTATAGACCCCACCTTTCAGCCAAAAATACCATAGTCCTATATGATGCTGTGCATGCTGCAGCGTTTCACGCTCACAAGATAAACAGCGATCTTACATTACGTTCAAAGCTACAGGAGCTGGGACCCATTACCCAAATGCAAGACCCCCCACTGTTACGCCTTGAGAATGAGTCTTATCAAATTTGCCTCACATTTTTACAGAATATTATTCTGGATAGGCCTGAGAGTTATGACGAGGAAGAAGTGGAATCTCACCTGGTTGACCTTTGTCAAGAAGTCCTCCAATTCTATATAGAAATTGCGAGTTCTGGACAGGTTTCCCAGTCATCTACAGGCGGTGACCCCCACTGGTTGATTCCTTTAGGTTCTGGTAAACGGAGAGAATTGGCGGCACGGGCCCCTCTTATTGTTACAACTCTCCAAGCTATTTGCAGTTTAGGAGATTCTTCCTTTGTGAAAAACATAGCTCACTTCTTTCCCCTACTCTCAAGCTTGATATGTTGTGAGCACGGGTCAAACGATGTTCAAATAGCCCTTAGTGAAATGCTGAGCTCTTCAGTGGGTCCCATTTTGCTACGATCTTGTTGATCTCGTATGTTTTGACCTCATGTTTTGATATGTATGATAGTTTTTATCCAATACCTGCAGTTTTCTTCTTCTGTAATGGTTCTTACTTGAAAGTAACAGTTTCATAGCGTATGAGGAGTTAGCATTGGTTATTGATTACCAAGTGCTTCTGTACCACCAAGTTCGTTCAGGGGACTTTAGTTTTCTTATTTAGTATGCACAGATTTGGTATCAGGTATTCAAATTGTTGTATGTTGTTTTACTGTGTTTTTGCCCCCGGCTGCTTTAACACAATAATTTATGTAAAAAGATTCTTATTCATCATAAAGTATGAGGTTTGGCATTGATCTACTGAGTTCATTTCTTGTATATATGCATCAATGGATCTTCTCTCTTTTCTGTCGATATTTCTTAAACTTCTCTGTAATTAAATGGAAGGTAGTCCTCGATTTGTGCTTGCGATTCTCCTCGATGCCATCGTTTTGAGTGGATTGTAGTTTGTCATTGTCAATTTTTCATTGTCATTATCATTAGCATCATGTTTCCAGAAATGTGTTATTGTATTCGGTAGCGTTTGCTGTATTCGGCATAAATTGGACCATTCTCTGTTTTTCGAAGGATCATATTTACATTCCTGATGGTTAGGAGTATTTTGATGATTGAGTGTGTTTTGAACGGTCTCGATTGGCTTGGCAGGGCCTGTCTATCCTTTGCAGTCAGCAGGGTCCCCCAATTCATCCCCCAATTCTAAGAGCTAAATCTATAAGACTTTTTATTAGTTTTCTTCTTTGTTTATGGACTGCTAAACCAACCTCCATGGATTCAGGGTATTTATTCTACTGATTCTTATCCATTTTCCATGCAAGATTTATGTTGATCGTTTGATTTAGTTTTCTAGAAAAGTAATGTTTTGTAAAATTTTGAGATTTATCGTGACTTTGAAAACGTTAACTGATGGCTACCATTTGTCGTATGATAAATCTTTAGGATTCCTTTTGGCTAAATAACTACTTCAATTGAATACACCGTTCATGTGATTTTAATTGAATTCTATTAATGAAAGAAGAATAAATATTATGAAAATATTAAATGTGAATTCTTGATGCCTTAGCTTACCAAATATTATTTCTCTATGATTTTGAGTTTACTACACACCACCTCTACATTCATGTAGCGGGTGTTCTGTTTAAGAGTGTTTTTAGAATAAATTGGCATTTCACGGTTTTTTATGTGATGTATCATGAGAGAATGTTTGTCTCGATTTTTGAAAAAATAACTATTTTTTGTTAGTGGAACACCTCCGTTGGTTCCGCTTCTTATCCGGATTTTTGATTTCCGGACTTTTTATCCAATTTTTTTTTTTGACAATCCAATCCGTCCAATGTGTTTAGAAGGTGTTTTCAACGGTCCTTGTGAAAAATCTTCAAAGAAAATAAAATACCGGGACGGGCTTGATCCAAAAAGTTTTCGCAAAAATATATAAATACAATTTTTGCGAAAATTGCTTGGATCAAGCCTTTCCCGTTATTTTTTTTGAAGATTTTCCGCGTGGAACTTTGAAAACACTTTCTGAGCACATTAGACGGATCGGATTTTGCAAAAAAAAAATTTGCAACACAAAAAAAACCATTTTTTTCTTATTTCCGAGAGGTGTGGATAATAATATATATATATATATATATATATATATATATAGAGAGAGAGAGAGAGAGAGAGAGAGAGAGAGAGAGAGAGAGAGAGAGAGAGGAATGATCTAGTCCGGGAGTCCTGGATCCGGGACTCCACCTTCCCAATATTTTTTGATGATCTGAACCGTCTAATGTGTTTTCAAGGGTCCATGCGAGAAATCTTTTAAAAAAATACTGGAAAGGGCTTGATCCAAGCAGTTTTTTACAAAAACCGTATATTTTTTTTTGAAGCCCTTCTCGGTATTTTTTTTTGAAGATTTCCCGCGTAGACTCTTGAAAACACCTTTTGAACACATTGGAGCTCGGATTTTCCCAAAACAATTTTTAAAAATATCAAAACACCAAAAAATCCTCAATCCGGGATCCTTGACAGGATCGCCAGTATATATATATTTCCTATCCATCTAAAAAGAGGGAACGGAACCACATGACAAAAAAAACTTGGTGCTTGATCCAGATGCTGGGCCGTTAGAGTTTTACTTCAACTTTGAGAGAAGGCTTGTGACAGCCCATACCATGGACTTGGTGCTTGGAATCTATACAAAAACTTGATGATTGAACTTTTTGGGCAGAGATCAAAAAAAAAAACTTTTTGGGCCACAAGAATAAGGCTTACCATGGCCTTATTATGGACTTTGGGTGAACATGGGCTGGAATAGGTAAATATTAATGGACTGCCCCATCAGAAGAAGGACCCCCTCAGCAAGTTGGGGCATTTATCTATTTGTTCATGCTACAAATCCCTTTTCTTTTTCTTTTTTTTCCATGGATCGACCCTGGACTTCATTCGAGTTTTGCGACAGCGTACGTTTGTTTGCACACTCAGAATCGTAGCAAAAGCCTATTCCTAGGTTTTGCATTAATAAAAAAATTCCCCTTTAATCACTAGCATTATGTGCTTGACTTTGGAGATCACAACAAAATGTAGTGGAGCAACAAAATCAATGCTGTTAAAAAAAAAAAAAAAACAAAATCAATGGAATTTTACCCTTTAGAGCTCCGTTTGCTTTTGGGCTCGGACTGGTAGGCTTGTTACTTTGGGTGTTCAGGCCCAGCCCACATCTACCCACATGAATAAGGTACTCTTACACCATATATCTCCCATTAAACTATGTATCTCACTAACCTCCGCCTATTAAGTGAAGAATAATATGCATATAATAACAAATAAGTTCAAATATTAATACACATTTCACGGATATCAATATATTATTTTCGGATATTGATGCACTTTTTACAATTGTCTCCCCGCCCTAAGAGTGGGGTTAACTACAATATAAACAATTAAACATAAACACATCTTTTCAAGATTAAAAATTATTTCTACTTCTTGTACATAGGGGTCGATAAACAAACAATTCCCAGTTAAAAATTTATTAGGAAGACATTTTGGTCTTTATCTTGGACATGCGGAGACAAGCCCACAAATTAATTTTTTCCCATCCCTTTTTTTAATTTTAATTTAATCGTGGTGTACGTACGGAGTATTTAAAACCCGTGTCCCGATGTAAATGTTAACTATATATATGTTGCTTAAGAAATCAAACAAATCACTTCCCCATCCAAAGCACTTTTTAGTAACATTATTAATGTCCTGATCTTATAGTTAACTGTGTTGTTGAATATTATGTCATTTCATTTCTTAGTAATTAATTTCTGAGATCCAAGTTGCTTGTTCCATTTTTTTATTGAGTTAAAGTAACACTTCAATTAATTTTGTTGCACTCACACCATATATTATAGCAATAGAAATGTGGATTGCCAATCATTTTGTTTGCTTTGAAACTTGTTAAAGTATTGAGTTTATGGGTTTCTTTTTAGTCCCATCATTTTTGTCATGCTTGTCATATGCTTATTTTAGAATACACAGAACTTATTTTAGAATTAACTTTTTATTTTATTTTTAAAAAGCACAGGTAAACAGTACCCTGAAGTTATCATTGGAGACAAATTCTTTATGTTGACCAAACACCAATGTTGGATCAGATATATAAGTTTGTTTTGAGATTTGAAACCACACAATTTAAGCAATAATTAAAAATTTACATGTCCATATATTAAGCTCTTTCTTGTATTTAATCTCGTACTTTAACAAATCCTAAATTATCAATTGTTGTTAGCAGTCTTTAAGTAACTGTGGAAGTTTCTCTTAGATAATCAAACTTCCAAAATAGGTAGCACTCAACACCTACACGTGCAGTTAAAAGTAGAAACTGGAGTATATTTTTCAGGGTAATGCAGGGTGTCCCAAGCCAGCTTGCATGCACGAGGTTGAAGTTTTTGTTCATCGGTAATTATTTATCCTAGCTAGTCTAGGTCTGTTGATTATGGAATTAACGAAACCCTAACATTATATCTTGGGGATTCAATTAGAAAAAAAAAATAGCAAGTGAAAATCCAACCACACGAGTTTACTGGATTTGCATGATAGTAGTACATTTTTGGTTGGATAATATCTTATTTACGGATGATCCGTAAATAGGGGGGTTAGCGCCGAGAAAATTTCCCGGCCCGGCCGAGATCCGATGGGTTCCGTTCTCGCGTCTTGTGATTTTTTGTGCATTTAAGAAAGGAGAGAGAGTGTCATCTTATTTAAAACCCATGGATCTTGGAATGGACGGCGGGGATTTACTCGGAGCAAATCCCCCTATTTACGGATCATCTGTAAATAAGATATTCTCTTTTGGTTGCATGAGTTTTACTATAATGAAGAAGAATAACAGTGCATACCAAAGAATGGCCGAGCATATCTTACACACACTTTCAGGCCATCTTTGGCAATTCATGAGGTGAGGAAACTGACTCGGACAAAGACTTAATCCACGTGATGTCACTCGTGACTCGGACGACTTAATTGGCGTGGTGGATGAGTCTCTCTAAGTTTTTTTTGACGAAACTTAATTGGCTTAGCTGAGTGATGTGTGACAATTTTGATAATGGCTATTACGCTCCGGAATCCGTAAATATCTGAGGTAAATCGTTTCCTTTTTGGATTTACTTTCTTATAATAATAATAAAAAAAATCTGAAAAAGACAATCCCGATTTCAAGGGTCTTGAACTAAGATCCCATTGATGATGGTTGCCTCCACAATATGCTCTTATAAAGATGAAAGCTAGGGACTCAAGCTAGTCTCGATGTTACTTAGTCCAGTTGATTTGTGGGTTTATTCACTGCATAATTAATCAAAGTTCGAGTGTTAGTGTTAAGCAATAAGAAAGTATTATTTCATGTGAATTCCAGTCCCCTAGTACCAGCGTGGAAGAATTGCTTTTGACCGAACCAGGGGGAGAATTAATCGAGTTGCACGCAAACTAGTTCGGACAACCTTCAATTAATGTTGAATAATAATAAAAAAAAGATGTAAACAAAACCGTTGACATAATGCTAGCAAATTGCAATTAAATTAACGTATGATTAATTAAATCTGAAAATTTGAATAATTAAGCTGGTGGAGGTATGACTAGTGAGATGATCAATATTCGAAACCAATCACCATCCATGATCACGTGGTCACCTCAATTTTGGTCGGCTGTTTAACCTCTTATTAAATCTCAAATGCCGATGTAATTTACAAAATATTAAACTCAATTTCAAAAAATGTTGGCATCCACCTCGGATGCAGATGACGTGGGGAATCAAGATATAAGCTTGACACTTGACACTTTCATCTCTAAAATAATATTCGAGTTAATAATTTTTTTTTTTTTTGCCGATCAAGATAATAATATCTCGGGTTAAAAGTCCAGAGGGACAAAATCGTGAGGCTCTCGCTGTTAAGTTGGATTGCTAAAATCACGCGTCTTATTTAGCCTATGAGATTGAGGACCATGCCGGTATTGGATAGGAGTGTTCGGCTAGGTCAAATGCGACGGAGATGTTAGCGCATCACATCGAATCCAGGTTGAATGTGCGGAAGGCGACGTACGCTAGATACTTTCATTAGGCCGGCGTAAATCTTGCTTAATTAAAAGTCCAAAAACGCAAACTCGCGAAACCAATGGTTGTACACTTGGACTGGGTCAAAACGGACAAAAGTACTTAGAGTTGGAGTGGGGATATACATAAGAAAATTAAAGGGGTGCAATAATCCTTAAGCCAATTCACTAACCTAAAGCAGCTTCCAAGAAAGTGAGAACATGCTACATTATTATGGTAAAGATTCGGAGGCTTAGGTGCTCACCACATGAAAGCATTAGTGTTTGTTTTTCTTTAAAAGTGGTCCACATGTTCTTTTCACCAGATTAGCTTTGTCGATATAATTCTTTATTTAAGAGAAGGTTGTAACTAAACCCAGGGGTTGGGAAAGTCGTCTTGCCTTAGGACTTATTAGTTTGCCTTCAGCTAAGGTCCCATGTTCGATTTCCTTTACCAGCTAACTCTTAGAGCCATTCTAGGTTATGTTTGATCGTTACCCCCAACACACCAGAATTAGTAGCACAAGCTAATCCGGACATCTGGTTATAAAAAAAGGGAGAGAAGGTTATAACTAGGGTTTGATTAGTTTAATGGGAAAGGAGGGTTGATTAAGATAAGCATGATGAAGCTCCAGAGCTGCAACAGTTTTCTAGGCATTTACCCATCTCTCTCTCTCTCTCTCTCTCTCTCCAAAGGCAAGACTTTGTCTCCCTTTGAAGACCCCACTCCTCCAATTTTCACTTGATTCAAACATTTGAGCCCCTCTTTTAGGGGATCTTGTAAACTCTACTTTGTTTGAGGTGAAACAAAGAAATACTATAATTTTGTTTGTTCTCTAGTGTGGTTGCAACCAAATAGTCTTCTTCGATCTTGAAGACATGATTTTTCATTTTCTAGGTGTCAACCTCATTTTCCCTTTTCCTAGCATTCTATTCAGCATTTCGCTGGATGAGCATGCATTACCTTATCTTTGTTCTTGTGCTTGGTGATGGTTTCTTTAACTCTCCATCAACCTTTTCTCGAGTTTCAATTGATTTTTGTTTCTCGATAGACCAAAAAACCCAGATAAATGGTAATTATTAGTATGGTTATCAACTTTTATATACTCAAATGTCCGGGACCAACTTAAGCACATCTCATCAATTATTAATCCTGAAAGTTTACGACCGCAATAACGTTCGTTTGGTTCAAAGAAGTTTTTACTGACGATGAAAGTCGAATCCCTGAGCTTTGGGTGCGTGAGCTGCCGTTACTTCTTTTGAAACTGAATCATTATTATTAAAGTTATAACGAACTCAATTAATGTTCATCTACATAAGTCCCACAACTGGGAATGGCAAAATACCCTGCCCCGTCCCGATTTGAGCATTTTTTTTAATCAAATTTTCGGGTACCGGAATTGCTGGATGGGTATGGGAGAAATTACAAAAACGTGACCAGATTCGGGTCGGGGTAGGGTTGATACTACCCCTCCCCAAAATATATGTATATATAAAATTATACTTTGATCCTAACCTAATAATCATTATATTGAAGATATATGATTTTATTATCATTCTACTACCGCAAAAAGTACAGATAAATACAACTACCGCAAAGACAGCTCTCCAAAGAGAATAAAACCTTAAACCTCCCCCTAAAAGAATGTGTCAAAAATATTTCTTTTAACCCATTACCTTCTGAAAGAGGTTCAAAGCAGTGAAAGGACCAAATCATGCTGAATTGCGTTTTGTGCTTCTTTAATTTCTATGTTCCCTTCTCCCTCTCCCCCATAATTGAATAATAGATTCATAAAAGTTTTTATTTTTTATTTTTTATAACCGGATATCTGAACCAGTTTACACGCATACATCTCAACTAATTTCGGGACCCTGGAAATAATGATCGGACATAACTCCTAGTGACCCCAAAAATTTGATGGAAAGAAGTTTTGTTCTTGCTCTCCCTCTCTCTCTCTCTCTCTCTCTCACACACACACACACACGCACGCACGCGCGCGCGCACACACACAAATTTCTTCCATGAATAGAATGGTAATTTTAACAACTTTAATTGTTTTAGGAAAAAATGGTGCACCACATTAGAAATACTAAATGGTGCAATGCAATCAAATTGGAGTAAATTTTTGTTTCCACCAGTGGTGGAAATAATTTAAACTCTACAAAAACAGGTCGATTGGATTTCCGGTAAACTATGAAGTATGTATACCATTTCTTATGGCAATGATTTTGCCACAACTGATGTAAGCAAGTAAATTAAGGGTGCTAAGGATGCATATCAAAATTAATTACGGAAAAAAAATGGTAGCTAGACATGAGTAACAAAGAATGTGTGTTAGCATGTGACATATTTTACCACAAATAAAAATAAGGGAACCATATCTGTTAGAGCAAGACACCCTAAAATGCAGACCTTCCATCCACACTCTCATTTCCCGATTAAATTTTCATGATGCGAATCATCCAATGTATTTAAAACGTGTTTTTAAGAGTCCCCGTGAGAAATTAGCAAAAAAATTTATCGAGAAGGGCTTGATCCAGGTAGTTTCCCCTTGCCCATCCGATCATGTTTTGGACGGCTCTGATGTGCTTTGATTTTTTACTTGTAAAAATAAATTAAAATTGCTAAATGCATCCGAACCATCCAAAACTTCGTATATATGGTTAGTTCTCTATAATATCTCCGGTATATCAAAATTGATGGTGTTTTCAGAGTAGCAGAGGGTTTGTTGTTCAACCAAAACTTAGTTCATCCACAATAATATCCTTTAGTTTGCTTGTCACACAGAGAGAGAGAGAGAGAGAGAGAGAGAGAGAGAGAGACTTAAATACATATTGTATGTGTACAGTAATGATTATAGAATATAGATGAGAAAATGGCCGGGTGAGACTTGAAGGTTTTGGATTTGGATGTCATTTCCATATCTTTTTGTACCCTTTAATTGGGTGGGATTTGGATGCAGCTGGCTTCTCTCTGGATTTCTGATCTCAAACTCTTTAGGAAGTGTTTGGTCCGTTGAAATGGAATGTCTTATTTACCTTTTTAGTCCCTAAAGTATTTGCGAAATATCAATTTGGTCCGCAATATTCAAATTGTGTCTATCTAGTCCCCAATGTTCACAATGTGTGTTTAAATGGTCCCTGTGTTTAACTCCGTCCGCCTTCTCCGTCAAATGCAGGGGTATTTTTAAATTTCACCCGCACAAAGCTTATCTTCAACCTCTAAACCCTTAGCTTCAACCCCCACACCTTTCTCTCTCTCTCTCTCTCTCTCTCTACAATCACAACAAAACACAAATGTGACCGCTGAAAAAAAGAAAAGAAAAAGAGAGAGACAACAACAAAGTTGTAAGTAAGAACACTACTACTGAAAACCCAACAGATCATTTCCAGTCCAGATTCAATCAAAAACCATTTCCAGTCTCCAGATTCAAGCAAACCCAAAAGATTGGGAAGAAATTAGATCTAGTCTGCTTGGTAAGGAAATACATGTATAACGAGAATTTTATCA
Source organism: Vaccinium macrocarpon (assembly GCA_022606695.1). Taxonomy (NCBI): domain Eukaryota; kingdom Viridiplantae; phylum Streptophyta; class Magnoliopsida; order Ericales; family Ericaceae; genus Vaccinium; species Vaccinium macrocarpon. Next base: position 3,339,593 of record CM040176.1, on the reverse strand, counting down.
AAAGAACACTACTATTGAAACGAAACCCACTCGTGAAATAGCCAAATACTCTAGTAGATGAAGTACAAATCTTTTTTATTTTTTTATTTTTATGTTTAACATGATTTAACATAAAGCATGTTAAAAGGAAAATAAAATGTATGTAAAATCTGGAGATGTAAAAAAGATAAAAATCCCTCAATAATCTATTTTTTACAGAGAAAGAAAAACCCATAAGCATTTTCAAATGTAAACCCATATGCATAGAGTTGGAATACAAGAAATTTCCAAGATCCCATCTCGGTTCTCACTTCTCGACGGCAACACAATGGTTGGTGGTACAGATTTGATAGCTTTCAATGTGGGGAGGGAGATAGAGAGGGCAGGTGAGTGTGATCACCGGAACCCGATAAGTTTCGTCAGGTTTTGGTTGTTTCCCAAAAGCCGCCGCGGTAGATTCTGGCCATGAAGTGTTTAGAGGACGTGACGGATGGAGGTGTGATGGTGCTGGAGTAGTGTTTTAGGGCGGCGATTGTGGTAAGAATGGAAAGGCAGGGTAGTTGGGTGGGACTGAGATGTTTTTGGGGATCGGCTCTGATGAGGGTGAGGTTTGTTTTTTTGTTTTTTGTTTTTTATCAATAGGGAGAGCGTTGAAGCTAAGGGGTTGAGGGTTGAAGATAAGCTTTGTGGGGGTGAAGTTTCGAAATTACCCTTGCATTTGACGGAGAAAACGGATGGAGTTAGACACAGAGACCATTTAGACACACATTGTAAACATTGGGGACTCGATAGACATGATTTGAATATTGGGGACCAAATTGACATTTCGCGAATGCTTTGGGGACTACAAAGGTAAATAGGCCGAAATGGAATGCACATTTTAATAATTTCTTTATAATGCACACATTCTAATAAGGACACAATAACTGGTCATGTATCAACCACAACATCTTACGTGCTAATGCATGATTGGTAATGGATAATGAAATTATTTTACAACCATCAATCATGCAGTATCATGTGGAACAGAGGATGGTACTGTCCCTTCGGAGACATCATGAGTGCAGGGTTGATTACGGTCGCCCGTGATCGGTCATGAGTGGCTCAAATCACATTTTGTCTAACACCAATGCTGTCTAGGGACAACACTTGCCCCGTGTCCTAGGCTCTTATGGCTGGATGTTGTATTTCTAGGATTATTGTAATTTATATTCGAAATCATCAAAGTGAACCAAACAAAGTGTACCAAACACTTGCCTTTGTTCCCGCCGTAATTTGCTTTATCTTTAACAAACACTAGGAATTGCATGATGTGACATGATCATTTTTGTGATCCATTAATTTTCTAAGCACAATTTACTGAAGGATAAGTGGATAACGGCTCGAAACCCCTCTTTCTGCCACCTTTCATTAAAGAAAAATGTTTGCATTCAATTCAAAATTTTGTATGAGAATAAATTTGCGTTGTTTTAAAAGTAAATGAACATTACTCATTTTTCTCATTAGTTCACGTAAAGTAGTGGACTATAATGGAACAATCAATAGATAATATATATATTTTCTTGATAAAAAAAGAGTTTATTGAAATATGATACGGGTACATCGTACGGGAAATGGAGAGATTGGGAGAGGGGAAAGGGTCAACATAAAGTTGGAACCCAACATCTAACGAGCCTAGGCCCAAGCATCAATGGGCAGAGCTCAAAAACATCAAACAAATCAAAGAGACCAAGCCTAGCCCACGAAGGGTCAAACTTGGCCCAAACACCAAAATCAAACCCTAACACCAAACAGCACCAGCCCCTCCGATCAAGCCACCAGCCACCATGCAAATGCTGCCGACCACCATAGCAAACATGATCCACAAATACTACCAGAAACCAAACGAAACCCACGTCGCTGTGCATCCCTCACATTTCGGAAACCCAAAACCACCAAGGATCGCTATTAATCTCCAAAAAAAGATAGCCCAGGTCGCTGGAACCAGGACACCATACACCGACGAAGAGTCACCGCAGAGAACCAACAAGCGCCGCCACCAACAAGCCACAAACCACGGCAAAAAAGCCCAACCACGCCGTTAGGCAGAACCGAGACCATTGAGGAGTAAATCAGTGGGGGGCATCTCAACTAAGCAAATTATAGATCCGAAACTAGCCTCGCTGTTAGGCAGAATCGGAAACTCCAGGTGAGGTGACCGAAGGTGGTTGGAGAAACCATGGAACACAAGGTGGAGGAAGGAAGACCGAAAATGGGAGGAGAGCTAGTGGGGGGAGGGGTGAGGAGAGCCCAGGGGGAGGAGGGAAGGAGGAGTCTCCCCCCTCTAGGTGGTAAATCTGGAAAAATGGAGGCTAGAGAGAGAGAGAGAGAAGGGGGGGGTGGAGGGGAAGCGTTTTCTAGAGAGAGAAGTTGTTTAAGCTTCCGTTGAGTCCTGAGCTCAACAATCAATAGATAATATACACAAGAGTGGATGTACAAATTTGCACTCCTCATACCTTTGCGGTGTGGTGTATAATATTGACGAAAATTGTTGATCTCTAAAGTCTAATGGCATGGTATTGAAATGCATAGTATTGCACGAAATTAAATACGAAAATTGATTTAATCTCCAAATTGATTTATTGTCAGTTACGAGACAAATCACAGACATCAATCCAATTTGACTGACCTGCTTACTTTTAACTTAACCATGTGACTAAACGGTTAATATCGAGTTACATTCGACGAGTGGCCATAGATCCATATTTCTATGCACACTTTGTTTCAACTCTGGGATTCAAGAGGTGACCATATAAACCAGGGTTGTACTCTGATACCATCTTTAATAACTTGCCTGTTAACTCTTAATCTAACCATTTTTGGACGTGTTGGATTCCCTTGTACTTCTTCTTTTCGTATAATATATTCTTTCTTTGCTGAAAAAAAAAAAAAAAAAAAAAAACTCTTAATCTAAGCATGTGACTCAAAAGATTATTTTCAAATTATACAATAGCTTGACAAGTGGTGTTATATATTAATCCATATTTCTCTTAATTCCCGATGTGGGATTACATTCCCCCCATGCTATAGCCCAAATTAAATGAGCACAGTTTGTGCCATGTGTGCAAATAGTTAATAAAATTCTAGTATGCACGTACAAAGTACTTGCTAGTAAAATTGCTAGACATGAATTTCAGCACCCGGGTCAGTTAGGCAGCACCATCCCCCTAACAAGAAAGAAAACATGGAATGGGATGGTCAGTCACATGACTGGATGAAATTCTTATTCTATTGATTACTAATTTGCATTCAATTCCATCAAACCATTCACTCGAAATTTTATTCATTTGGGCAATCGAATATGAAATATTGTACCCCTTCGCTCCAAAATGATGGTTCGGTTGTAAAACGATAACTTAAAAAATGATACATTTTTCCTAAGAAAAAGTTCAAACTTTTTTTAATGAATTAAAAGAGCTCATTAATATCTAGAAAATTACTATAAAAAAATTGAATTTTTTTTATTAAAAAATACTATATGTTATGACAGCCACAAAGTAGGGAATAAATAAACCAACAAGTGATAAAGAATGATATAAGATTTAACACAGTTCTGCTCAAGTACAAAGAAAGAATGAACTGCACAAGCGATGATCAACTAAGTATTCACGATAAACGAGAATATAATACAAAAGAGCCGACTGCACCTATAACTCTGAAAGAAACATCCAAAAGTCTCTTAAGACCCAATAAAAATACCAAAAATCATAAGTGTACAACAACCTAGCTCCAACATGTCTCCAACACACTCACATAGTATGTAGAGCCCACACACACTTGAGTGTGAGTGTGAAGTGTGTATGGGCTCCACACACCATGTGAGTGTATTGGAGCCATATTTAAAAATTTTTGTTGTACATATATCATTGTTGTAAAAATACCTAACCCGCTCGTGGTGGTAAACGGTGTTGGAGTCTGTGCTGTCAGCTCCTCCCACGCTTCTCTCTCTCTCTCTCTCTCTCTGGTATGCATATGCACGCTGCCCACACGCCGTGGTTCCGTATTCCAACAGCAAACTCCCTCGTAATGCTGGTGCAGTCAAACCCAACTTGTCGGTTTTTCTTAATACTATGGATGATTTGGCCGGAGACTTTTCGGTGTAATATTTTTTTCTCTTAATTTTAACAATAAGTTTGAATGTAATTCCTATGTTATATTGTTCGGCTCAATGAGATAAAATAAAAAAAATACAAAAATATAAACTAAATTACGTAAAAGTTCATACAAAACGAAAAAAAAAAACCCAAAAATTGGATTTTTTTTTAATACTATGAAACTGTTATCACATCACATGCATAACTAAGAGGTTTGCTTAAATGGAACCGGGGGTGTCAGCAAGAGCGGTTGCTTCTGTAAGGAAAAAAAAAAACCCCTCTAGTTTTATATAGGAAAAAAAAAAAATCTCAAATGAATTATATAGGCCCGCTAAATTCCTAGCTCTGTCCCTGGGTTCGCTCATGGTCTAAGATCAGCCATTTTATTTTCCCTCAACGAGCGCTCCTAGCTCAACGACTTGGCCTAATGCCTCCTTTAATGGTGGTCAGGGTTCACGCCCATTAGCGGCGAGTGGTGTTGTTAGATTGTTAGTTTAGATTTCTTACTTGAATAATAATAATAATAATAATAATAATAATAATAATAATAATAATAATAATAAACCATGCAGGGCAGCTGCATGGTACAAGGGCAAAAATTACAATTATTTTAGCTAATGACATGGTAGTACTATGGATGGTACATTGGTTTGAATGAGAAAAAATAAGTAATGTTATATGCTAACTATCTGAATAAATTCACATCATTTGATACGAAAATTCTACTATTTAAATGGCATTAGTTTATCTATAGGATAGTGTAAAAATGATATTGAACTACGTACCAACACCCATACACTTATATATATATATATATATATATATATATATATATAAAATTTCTGCCCACATTCTTTACAAAAGAAAACAAGAATTTTGCTAACCACAAGTTAAGGGGTAGTGACTAATAATAAATTCAATGTTTAAAAATTATATTTTCAATGCACGTTTTACATATTCTAAAACAGTACCTGTGCCGATACCTGTATGCTATTTGTGCACCTTTCTTATTTTTCAAGCATATTTTTTTACGAGTCTGTAGGGGTTGAATTCCAAATAAATATATGGTTAAAATGGCCTCTTTTTAATACAAAAAGCCTTCAAACCGTTCGATGCATGCGTACCCATGTGCGCCGAACGGCTCCGGACCCAATTGCTTTCTGAGTTTTGTTTTAAATGGGTAACAAGACTTTACTCTGGCTTCAGTAAGTTAATCTTCTAGTAACGAATCAAGCAAGCACAAAGAGTAGTCAAGTGGTTGCGGATCGAAACAACTAATGGATAAATTGTGCGTAAGTTAATCTAAACACTCTGTAGTACTGTATTTATAAAATAAAATAAAATAAAAAAGCGTTGGAAAAGATAAAGGGAATAATAATTTCCGTCACGGCGTGGGAGGAAATATCCTTACTTCAACGGGAAGCAAGCAGAAAAAGGGATAGCGTCACCGGCAAGGGAATATTCCGACGCTGCAACGCATCCCATCTCCTTCACGTGGAAGGCTACAGTTTTCATCCCCTGCATGCACGTGCACATGAGTTGTATTGCTTCCGTAAACTAGGTTGAATCCAAAATCACCGATCTGATTATCACGGTTTGTAATCATTTAAAGTCCGCCCTTATCCAATTCTTGCATTCTGTGCCTGTGCTTGCGTTTGCAATCCTTGCTCCGGAAACTTTCAGATATAGTTTGAAATATGATTCAAAGACGCTTTCTCTTATGTTCTCACGTTCCCACTCAAACTATATATGTTACTGAGGATTTACTTTCTTCTTTTGTTTTTCCCATTCCTAGATAGTATTTGGGTACAGTAAAGATATGGGTACAGATGGGAATGTATAGACGGTGCACAGATGGGTCTCGGGGACTCACTTTTGGGTCCCACACGGAAGATCCGAGCCGTTCATTCATCTCAAAATCAAATTCCGAGGGGCCCTAGAGGAGATCAAGTCGATCGGACGTCCCTAAGTGCTCGATCCAAAATCACCCCATTTCGTTCATTACTTTTTGAACGAAATGGGGTGATTTTGGATCGAGCACTTAGGGACGTCCGATCGACTTGATCTCCGCGTAGACCCCTCGAAATTTGATTTTGAGATGAATGAACGGCTCGGATCTGCCGTGTGGGACCCAAAAGTGGGTCCCCGAGACCCATCTGTGCACCGTCTATACATTCCTATCTGTGCAGGTAGAAGGACTCATTTGGGTAGGGATGAATAATTAATGTTTCTTACAAATAAAGGCAGTGAAAGTAGTTTTCAATTTTTTTCCTCAAGTGAAATTTGTCGCAGTTTGTATTATACTATAAAATTTTATCTCTATTATAAATGTGGAATTTAAAGTAATTGAAGAAAAAACAATTGCGAATGATTTTATTTATTTATTTAAACTATTTAAAGTTATTTTTACTATAATAGCAGAGCAGAAGTCAAATCAAACGAAAATTCCGTACTTCGAGAGTAAATAAATTAGAAGCTAGCTTACTCCCATCAGCTCATTTTGTCTGCCTATTTTTTTATTGTTTCATGACAAATCGCACAAAAATTTAATTAAAGGGAGTTTTTCAAAAGTTAAATTTAAAGATGTGCAATAGTTATACTTCTTTGTTACTAAGTTAGAATTCCAGAAATAGAAAAAAAAGTATCCGTACGGGGAAATCACCCCGTTTATTAGGATAATTTTACAATACTCTGATGCTTAATTAGGTAATTAGTACCATTTGGATCCCAGCTTTATGTTTTTGCTTTATGTCTCCTTCTATTTTAAAGCTTATGTAGAATTAGAAACTCGTTTGGAAATTACGAATTGTTCTACAAAATTCACTTAAACTCAAAATTGACTAATTACGTTTTACGAGACATGTCACTTTCTCATAACACATCAACCCAATTTTACTCAATAGAAACTGACTTATTTAGTTTAAGTCGGGTCCGGTGTTGGTGCTGCGTGGGGAGTGTGCAGAACGCGTACTGTGCAATCCAAGCCGTCCGCTCAACAATCCAATGGCTAAATTTCATCTCGCAATGAACGGTCGGATGTTGCACAATCGAGATGAGATCTGGACCATTAGATTGCTGAGCGAATGACTTAGATCACACAACACGTATACTATGCCACCCTTTGCGAAGCACCAACCCTAGACCTATTTAAGTCAGTTTGTGAAACGGAGATGACCAAACGCTGAAATTCTATGTTTTTTCAAACCAAAATGATTGAAAGGTTAGGTTCCTAGTACTACACGGAATGCTTGTGATTGGAGATCAATGGGGCACTCCAAAAGGCCTAGGTTGCTCCTTCTCTGGTGAGAGAGAGAGAGAGAGAGAGAGAGTAGATCATATACCTTTCGTGTATATATATCATTACATACTGCATGTCATTGAAGTTTATAAGGCTGTACAGTCTTATATGTGCAGCAATCTATTTATGCACATAAAAAAAATACATGCATGAAGATATAGTTAATCACTTTTGTTTTTATTATATATATGTATATGGACATCCACTCCCCACAATCCTCTACTTTATTGAAATTCTGTACGTTTTTTCATATTTTATTGCGTAAAGGGTCTACATAGTGCACAATGTTAGTGTCTGGTTGATTAAGCCACTCTCTCTCTCTCTCTCTCTCTCTCTCTCTCTCTCTCTGTATTCAAAAAGTAGTTAACATAAAATTTATTTATCCAAGTTTCAAGTAGCTAGTTTTTTTTTGGGTAACTAAAAAAAGTTAAATAATGAAGTTTATTTATTTCTGTTTGAGGCATTCAAAATAGCATAGAAATATAGCATTGGTCAATGATGTATGGATAATAATAATAATAATAATAATAATAATAATAATAATAATAATAATAATAATAATAATACATCCACTTTTTTTGTTTGACTGCATAAAGTAGCAATATCCTTATGGTCATTCGTTATTTCTTAGGATGCACGACTATAATTGGAAAACCATTAACAATATTCTAATTCTCTAACAAAAAGTAAGTTTAAAAGGAGGCATTATCATCAGACAAACTTCGTGGGACTCCTAAAGAATAAATTAAGCGCATGGGGTCTCTATTGTGTCCTACTTTTCATCTCAAGATGGAGAGTTTATTCAATTCCAGGGACACAACTACGTGATGTTTTCAAGTTATTGTCCCATCGCACGTTGGTATTGGGTCTATACACTTAATTTTAAGTTCTAGTACGTAGAACCTGGATGGTATATACGGTATACATGTTGATACCCAGGGACACAATTATTATTTCTTTGATGTGATAAGAATAAGATAAAGAGACGCTAGGAAGGGACCAGGGGAAAAGACACGTCTCAAATCTTAGAGGGTGTTCTACTAACTAGTTTTTTTTCTTCTAAAAACTATTTTTTCTAAAAAATTAAGACAAATCATGACCTCACAATGCATCACATAAAAATGTATGAACATAAAAATCAAGGCAGTTTTAAAACAAAACTCCCAGTAATACTATATCCATGGAGAGAGAGAGAGAGAGAGAGAGAGAGAGATAGAGGAGCAATAATGCTAGGGATACAACCAGTCACAATAGTCTAAATGACACTGCATGACTTGTCATGAGAGAACAATTACTTTCAATTGGAAAAATGGTAGAAAAGTTTCACGGTGCCAAGCGGCTATTTTGGCCGTCCAAAAGTGTTTTAGACGGCCTAGATTTCTCCGACTATCACTCCTCTTTCTCTCTTTAAATATGGGTCAACCAAAAGAGATTGCCGCTCGGGCACCATGTAGAATGGTGCCTGCTCGGCACTAAAAAATTTTTCAAAATGTATCCTCAGCACAAAGGGTGGAGAATAATAAGTTGAAAACACATGGATAACCGAGAAAAGTAGATTAGTATCTATGAAAGTATATTGATATCCGAACTATTTTTTCATTATACACACACACACAACTATTAGGTGAAAGTTGCATATATATATATATATATATATATATATATATATTCCTTTGCCGATAAAAAAATATATATTAGGTGAAAGTTAGCTAGCAAGACCATAAAACTACTCCGTCTGTTCCAATAAGTTTGCTCTACTTTTCTTTTTTGGCTATCCCAAAGTATAGGGCAAATTTAAAAATTTCAACAAAGGAACATTGGTAAATTTCATTTGTGTCTTTGAGATGCTTTTAACAATCAAAACAATAAGACCAAAAGAAGAATAATTGAAAATTTTAAAATTTAAGTGTGTTTTAAAATTTTGAAAAAGTTATTTGATTACATTGGCAACATGATTTCTGTCTTCCGGAAAATAAATTAAATTCAAAACTTGATTAACTCATATTTTATTAGAGTCGACTATTGAAGGGAAAACTTGAAAAGTTATAAGTTTTTGGTAACATTGTGTATTTTACATAAAATGTTGAAATTTAAAAGTAGGCCAAATTTTTTAGGATGGATGGAGTATTTTACAACCACTAATCATGCAGGGCTAGCTTGTTCAATTTGGGTCTCAGGACACAATTTTTAAATTATTACTCAATTATTATTCCTATTTTTCTTCAATCATTATCCATATTTTCAATTTTTATTTTTTTCCCTCTCTCTATCTCTCTCTAATCATTACCATTAATTTAAATTATTAATGTTATTTCTCCCTCTACTCAAAACTTAAATCCCAAACCCAAACCGAACAAAGGTGGCAGTGTCATGTAGGCGATTGGTGTTGTGGCTAGATATTGTGTCTAAATATTGGAGAGAGGGAGAGAGGCGCATGTGGTCATTGGAAATTGGAGCGGACCCAAACAATGGGGTCAGTGGGTCAGGCCGTGTCTTCCGGGCGACTTCCTCTCTCTCTCTCTCTCTCTCCGTCTCTGGCTAATTCTTCTCTCTCTAGATTTCTGTAATCTCTCTACTGCAATTAATACTACGAGTAGTGCTGTCCTGCTTTTTGGCAGTAAATTACAAGGGGAATGTGATGTAAAAGACAGAAGAAGTGAGGGTGTAAGCGTAACGCCTCTCTTCTTTTATTCGCAGAACAACAAAAGCACTAGCAGTCCAGCTAGCACACAGTTCACGATTCCGAAGCACCGGAAACAAAAGCTAGCTAGCACACAGTTCAAAGTCCCCCTTTCAGTTTTTTCTTTCTTCAAAGTTTCACGTTTTTGGTTGGATTTGATAATTCAAGGTCTTAAACAACGGTATCGGAATAAATAACGGTCGAATTGCAACCTAAATGAAGGATTTTTCATTTTTCAGTACGTCGGAAGTTCTAATGAAACATTTTTCAGCAGTACGTTGAAGAGTCTAGCTAATTGTACAATATTGGTACTGTGTAATAAAATCTGATTCTTGGACACCTGAGTTATCGAGAATCACATTATGATTACTGATTAGACTATTGAAATTTGAAAGAAATGGTGGTTACATTTGTTAAGAGTATTTTGATGAGTCTTAGAGATTTTTAAATGGGATCATGATGATCTTATGATTTCTAAATTTAAATATAAATCTCACAGAAAATAAGAACCATGACAGAGGTTAATTAACTAAAGATAAGTGGTAGACGCATAAATGTTTACGTTTGCGGTTCCTAAGTCACTTTCATGGCGTTCTTCATCAATCCTTGACAGATTCCGCTCCCATGGCCAGCTAAACTCCTTTCTAGGGCGAAGATGAATCTCGTGCTATGAGTTGCATTATGTATACTTTGATTAAGGGTTTCATTATTCGAGCAAGGTTGTATCATTTTTCGATTCATCAATGCTACTACATTTCCAATTACTTTGTTGTTTATGTTTGTTTTTCTACACTCTAAACATCTTCATGCAACGATTTCAACTATTTTGTGCTAACTGGGAGAGATGTGTTATATCTTGTAAGATGCATCATGTTATTAGACAATCTATGTCTTAGAGAAGGATCAAACGAATAAAACGGTTCATGTCAGACGGCTACACTCCATATCAGTTTACAAACAACTCTATAACTTTAGAAAGTCAATCATCAATTTGATAAAGCTAAAACTTGATAATTGAAAACAAAAAATTGAATGCTAGCTGTTTGATATGTACGGAATCTTAAGCACTGAAATAAATAAGTTGTTTAATATGTACAATGAGCTTAAGTATTAAATTCACTAATTTTTTTACTTTGCCGTTTAGATATTTACACTAGAATGCATAAATGAAAAATAACGTACATTTATCAAAATAAAAATATGCAGAATATTAAATTCATTAATTTTCTTACTTTATCTTTCATATATTCCTACTAGAATGCAAAAATAGAATCAATAAATAAAAAAGGTAAATTTATTAAAATAATAAAAATATACATAATATTGACAAGATGGTGGTATATTGGTGGTGAAGGTTGTGATGGTGGATTGGTGGCATCATGGTAGTGGGGGAGTGATGGTGGTGCCGTGGTGGTGTAGTAACGGTAGTGGTGGTGTGAGTGGTGGTGTAGAGGTTGCAGTGGTGGGGTGGTGGTTATGGTGGTGTTAGTAGTTGTGGTAGTAGTGATGAGAGTGGCAGAGTGGTGGCAGCGACGAAGTGATGGTGGGAGTGGTGGTGGCAGTAGTGGTGGGAGTGAAAGAATGTGGTCATGTTGGTGTGAGTGGTGGTGGTGGTATAGTGATGAAGTGTTGGTGGTGGCGTACGTAGTGGATGCGGCAGAATAGTGTTCGTGGTAGTGGTAGAGTGGTGACGGTAGTGGCATAGTGGTAGTGGTGATGGTGGTGGTGGTGATGGTGGTAGGGATATAGTAGTGAAGATGGTGGTGTTGGTAGAGTGGGGGTGGCGGTGACAGCAATGATAATTGCGGTCATGTTAAGGGTAGTGATGGAGGAAAAATGATTGAATGAAACACTCATAAATTTAATAAAAAAATTAAGTAGCTCAAAGCTACTTAATTTTTATCAACATTGTACTAGCTTACACTTTTTTGGTACGATAAAATAGCAAAAGAGTGTGGTTGATTTTTTTTATTTTTACACCGACCTTTTATTCAAATTTATTCTTTATTGGGCAAGGAAATATATATATATATATATATATATATATATATATATATATATATATATTTATGTTAGTTACTAGTACGGGTTTAGATTTACGATCTTTGCCACAACTGCACAAGTTACACACAAAGACACACATACTCACATGTTATTGTGTTAGGCCTAGTTTTCTAAAAAAATTTAGTAACCCAGTTGATTTTAGCAAATGAGTTCACCGGGTGCTAAAATCATGGTTGATTCTAGCCATGATTTAATCACTTGGCGAACTCCTTTGCTAAAATCAACCATGAACTCATTTGCTAAAATCAACTGAGTTGCTAATTATATATATTTTTGGAAAACTAGGCTGGCTAAGTTTTCCATTTGATTTTAGCAAATGAGTTCAGTAGGTGTTAAAATCATGCTATTTCAAATAAAAAAAATTAAGTGTTTCCGTGTATTATTTTTAAAAATTTTCACACCGAATTAAAGTACACCGGGAGTACTTTAATTAGGTGCAAAAAATTGAAAAATGATACACGGAACCACTTTATTTTTTTATTTCAAATACCATGATTTTAGTACATGGTGAACTCATTTGCTAAAATTATAGTTGATTTTAAATGGAATGTGTGTGGGAACCAATAAACATGTGTGAGTATGAGTATCTTTGAGTATGTAATATGTGTATGGTTATAAAAAAAAATCGATTTAATTCTAAATAGATGTTGAGATAAATGTTTTGAATATGTTTGAACATCATTAACTGTAATGCATATGCATTTTTAAAGTGAAATCATGAAATTGCTGTCTTTAGGGGAGTTATATTTTTCTGACAGTTTTTACACCGTCTCTTCTAAAATTATTTGGTGTTCGCAAGGATTTCAATTAAGTCTTTTATGGCATTCGACATCGCACCCACAATATGTTTTTAGAGCGGTTGTTGTGAGTGACATTGTATAATCAAATCTATGAGACACTCCGAGCTCAACAATCTATCCCTCACAATGACACTCCTGCGACTCGAATCCATGATCTCATAGCTCTGATACCACTTGTCGAACCTCTTTTCCACCATCTCTCCTAAAACCAATTAGTGTTAGGAAGGGTTTCAATTGAGTATTTTATGGGATCCGACATCGCATCCACAAGTCTATTTTTAGAGCCGTCGTGGGGAGTGACATTGTGTAACCAAATTCATAGGGGCATGATAAGCCCCCAATATTGGAGTTTTTGTTAAGTTACAGGTGAAACACATAAATAAGTACGTTTTGAGTGGCATTGGAAAGTGTGCCAAGTTACCAAGGGTCACGTGCTCCATGGCACGCCAACACCGGGCCTCACAAGCCACGAAACGACGATTCGGCTGAGGCCTAAAAATGCAAAAAGTCACAAGTCACGCCATTGGATTGAAAGCGTGCCGCAAGCTCACAAAGACTCTCAGTGGAATCCGAGAGTAACCAAGCATGCACAAGACCAAGGAACACCTCCCCGAGGGTCACTCAACTTGTTTTAGTGTTTTGAAGGAAGTCCAGAACCAAGGAAGGCCAAGGGAGTGACCAAAGGCATCATCGGACCAATAGTGGATCGATCCACTCAAGTAAAAAGCATGATCAGAGCATTCTGGATCGATCCACTCCAGCCCAAAGGTTTCATCAGCAATAGTGGATCGATCCACTCTCGTCAAAATGACACTAGAGCATTCTGGATCGATCCACTCTCATAATGGATCGATCCACATCAGTTTGAAAATCAATTTTCAGCTACTTTTTGAACATTATACTAATGACAAGTTTTAGTTGTTGTGAGAGCTTTATGAATATTATGTAAAGTGAGAAATAGGAAGACTATATGGGCTTTCCTCTCTCCTTCTCTCACACTTCTTACTCTTTCATTTTAATTTTAGTTTTAGTTTTTGCTCCTCCATTGGACGATTTCAAGCTCTCTCTCTCTCTCTCTCTCTAGATTTCTCATGTAAGTGTTTAACTTCCGTTAATTTCACATTTATTAAAGTTGTTGCTCTTGTTGAGATTGTTCTAAATATCTAGTTTTTTTTTAAATTTTCCTCAAGTTTTGCAATTCCTTGCTTTCCTAGCTTAATCCTTAAAAAACACTTAGTTCTATTGGTTGTTTGTCAATTTCTCAAGTATTAATGTCATTTGCCACGTTCTTTATTTCCTTTATAAAAATAGTCATGTTTTACGTAGTAATGATCGAGTAGTCGGTTTAGGCTCGATCATGGGATGATTAGCACCCCGTGACTTAGGTTATTTTGCTCTCCTCGCCATGATACAAACATTTCTTGTTAATCAAAGAGTTAAGATTAATTTTATGTATCAAAATTTAGATTTGTTAATCCCGTTGATCACACATAGCTAAGGGCTTAACCACTTGGCACGTGTGATGCTTATGGCGATGTCAATCAAAATGTTTGTATAAATGGCACAAGAATCCTATTCTTTGAGAAACATCATTTCTAGTCAAACGAGTTTAAATACCAAATTTTTCGTTCGGGGTTGTTTTACGATGTCCCCGAGTCGATTATTTTAGAGGAGAATGAATTGGCCTAAGGCATGGGTGTTGTGAACCCTTTGACTTAGCCTTGTTTTAATTAGTCTTTTTAATCTCGCGTTATTTACGAAGTTTAGTGAATTCCACCCCCAAACTCCAAAAACCAAGTTTGCCGCTTTTAGGCTAAAACCAACATTCGCGAATCAACACTCACGCTTAGCGAATTCAATCTCTGTGGACTCGACCCGAATTTCCGGTTTCGATGCTACGCAATACGTAAACCCTACGGTTGGGGAAGTAACTTTTGCAATACAATCCAAGGTCGCAAGTAGGGCACTCCAAACCCAACAATATTTATTTGTAAGAATTTTTACATCACAATAGATCAAATGACATTTTGGTAAGCAGAGCTCTTAAATATATTGGATAAAGTGTTAAAAAAATGTATATTAATATATGTGAGATGTATATTGAAATCGAACTTGTTTGACGTTATATATGTATAAACCAAATCGTAGTCTCTGGTGATTTGCAAAACCCATTACAAAAAGCTAAAAGGCTAACTTATTACGATTTTCGAGGCAAGTCATTCTCTCACAATACGTTACATAAAAAACGTAAAAAGCCAAAAAAAAAAAAATCCAATTTCCACATCTTTATAACAACACATTTGTAAGTGTTAAAGATATTAATAATAAAGTTATCATTTTCTCTAACAGCTTAAACTTTTAGATGAGTTGGTGGTTAAGAATGTATAATATATATTGTATCATGTATTCTGAGTTTAAACCTCACCGCTTACCTAATGATTAAAATTTATATGTGTGTAGCCCGCTTATAGAGAAGAGTCTAACTACACGTAGGGCATGATGAAGATATAAGTAATAAAATTACCTATCTCTAATAGTTTAAATTTTTAGAAGAGTTAGTGGTTAACATCTAATGGTAAGCAATGGATTAATTGTGTTCACCCTCTTATTAATTACCATCCCTCCATTAATTAAGGTAGTGTGGATTTCAAAAAAAAAATGATGTTACCCTACAAAAAAGTGCATTAATTGCAAAGGTGAGACCTCCATGTCAACCAGTAAAATGGAATGGGGTGAACAATATCGCATTTGTAAGCAATGGGGTGTTGAGGGGTAAGCATCCTTCTCTAATAATCCCCAACATACTGAATAATTTCTCGAGAACATGGGGTGTTAAGGGGCCAGGAGGGTGTGATAGAAGAGAGAGAGAGAGATTGAGAGAGATAGGGAGGGGGGCCCATCCACCGCCCATGCGTGCTGTCTTACCGAAACTAAACCCATCTTCCATCTACAAAATTCTAACCTTCCCTCTCTCCACTCTTAACCCTAACCCCAAAACAACTCTAAACCCAACCTCTCTCTCTCTCTCTCTCTCTCTCTCTCTCTCTCTCTCTCCTCTGTGTTCTTCATTTCTCTTCACCAAACAGCAACAAAAAGATCAAACAGAAAACCAAGCTACAAAAAAGATGACCAATTCATCAGCTGTTTCTGCGTCAGCTGATGAAAATCTGGTAGCAGCTGCTGTTAATTTCCAAAATAAACCCATCCATCTTTTTCACGTCAAGGTTAGTATCCTTACTTGATTCATAAAAAAAGAGGGGAAAAAAACCCACATAAAAAAACCCAACAATTTCTCTTTCTCTCTTTAAGTTTATTACACAAGTGAAGCAAGCAAGAATGGATCCAGTTAGACCTCTTCCACCTCCTTTCCACACCCGAGATCTCCAACTCCACCACCCAAATTACCAACACCACCAAAACCAGATCAAATCTGAAGAAAAGAACAACACATCTGCTGCAGGCGGCGCCACGACTTCAGAAGCCAAAGAATCTCTTTCCCTCTCCGGAGAGGGAGAAGTCACCAGGCGGCCGCGCGGCCGGCCCGCTGGATCCAAGAACAAGCCCAAGCCCCCCATCATAATCACCCGAGACAGCGCAAACGCCCTCAAATCCCACGTCATGGAGGTCGCCAACGGCTGCGACATCGCCGAAAGCGTCTCTACCTTCGCCGCGCGGCGTCAGCGAGGGGTTTGTATTCTCAGCGGCAGCGGGAACGTCACGAATGTAACGCTCCGGCAGCCGGCCGCGCCCGGCGCCGTGGTCACTCTACACGGCCGGTTCGAAATTCTGTCCATCTCGGGTTCTTTTTTGCCCCCTCCTGCGCCACCTGCCGCGTCTGGCCTCACTATTTATTTAGCAGGCGGACAGGGACAGGTGGTGGGAGGGAGCGTTGTGGGCCCGCTCTTAGCAGCAGGCCCAGTAGTAATTATGTCTGCATCTTTTGGGAATGCAGCGTATGAGAGGTTGCCGTTGGAGGAAGAGGAAGGGCCGGGAAGCGGAGGGAGTGGTGGCGGTGGATTGGCATCGCCACCGGGTATGGGTGGTCAACAGTCAACGCCACCGCACCACCAGCAACACCAGCAACAACAGCAGCATCAACAACAGATGATGGGTGATCCTAATAACAACTCACCTCTATTTCATGGGTTACCTCAAAATCTGCTAAATTCAATTCAATTACCAGGCGATCATCATCAACAACAAGGGTACTGGGGAACAGCAGGTCGCCCATCTTATTAACAACATAAGATCATACTTTAATTTTAATTAGCCCTTGTTTAATTTAATTTCCTACTTGTTTTTCTTTTTTCACTTTAATTCCCAAGTGATCATCTCACCTTATTGCATTCTTCTTCTTCTTCTTCTTCTTCTTCTTCTCCTCTCTTTTGGTAGTTGTTGTGTTAACTAAACATGTTAGTTAATTGATCTTGTTGTTAATTAACTAGTTTGGTTTTTGATTGAATAGAGTTTCATGAGTTCTTGGTGGGTTTGAGATAATTTCATTTGAGAGTAAGCTTTTGTGCAGCTGTCCTTTTCTTTCTTTCTTTCTTTCTTTCTTTCTTTTTTATTTAACTCAGGTGTCCGAGTCAACTCATTTTATGTCGCTGTTATCGAAATCGAATCATGCACTCACTCTAGCGAATAATCATGCCCATCACTTCCTTATATTGTCCATGGTATTTTGTGAAGGTTTTTCCTTTTCTGATTGATTGTTTATCATTCGAAGCTATAGAATAGAACTCATGAAACAACCTTAAAAGACATCTTTTAAGAAACCTACATTATATTCGGTATCACATAGTTCCTAAGTTATATTATATTGATTTTTTTATTTATCTGTATTTTAAATTTTATGATAGATTTTTCATAAGTAGCCACATTCCTAATTGTTTTTTTTTTTTGATCGCCACATCCCTAATTGTTGCAGTATTTGTTTTCTTTGGTACCCTTACTTTTTGTACATTAAAAATATCGAATTCTCCTTATGAGGAAAATTTCCAGTTATTTTAGTAGCTGCAAAAGGCCACTTTCATGAGATGAAAATATTTTATTTCAATTAAGTAAATAGAAAAGAGGGTTTGAAGAATGGTTGAAGAGGCACGCAAATGAATGATGATAAGTACTAGAAGTTCTAGAGGAGGAAAAGGTATGGGCAAAGGGCACACTGGTTTCTGATGATCGATCTTCAACATTTTTGTCTGTGTGTTTTGACTGACTGTTTTTTTTAGGGTTTCATTATATAGATGAGTGAGAGACAGTCAGAGTCAGAGAGACAATGGACAGACATTGGGCATTGAGTTCTACACGTGCACTGCTCTGATCTACCAAAAATATCACTCATTTCCAAGGCCACCAAACCAAACCCTTCACTGTTAAGGCAATACTTCTTTCCTCTCCCTATCGGACTCTCCATTAGTCCGGTTAATTAGTGGATTTGTTGTTCACATAATTAATCATGGTTCGATTCTTCGGATCAGACTGCAATCAGGGCCGGCCCAAAAATTTGGAGTACCCTAGGCCTAGCTTAGAAAATGTGCCCTACGACTATAATGCCTAAATACTTTAATTCTAGCAACAATCACAATATAAGAAAGACAAAACAATATAATGTTTTACTAATCATTATATAATAACATAAAAGTCAAAGAAAAAGTCTCCAAATATATATAACGCACGAGTATCACTTAAATATAACTCGTGTTGTGTTTCATTTGCCAAATGTAACATAAAAGAATTGATTTTAGTGAGGACCTATGAAGCATAATCAATTTTTAGCACAAAAAACTAAGTGCATTCGGAGACCCAAAATGATTGTTAATAGCTAATCTAAGCTAAAAAAAATCCTATTAAGCAAAACCCAATTAAACAAAACTATATTGAACCTGACAAAACTCATAAACTAATCTTTTAGTTTGGGCCATTTTAATTTTCTTGGGCCTTTTTATTTTGGATCACATTGAGCCTTTTTATATTTCTTTTGGGGCTACAAAAGACTTCTAGTCAAGCCTACCATTTTAAATTTTTGGGGTGCCCCAAATTTTGAGAATTTTGTGAGTGCCTTAGGCCCTGGTTGCAATGAAGTAATTTCTTGTGAATCTCCTACTTTTGGTGTAGATAATATACCTTTGAGTAGATAGGAGAAGAAATTAGTCGAGGAGAGAAGAAAAAAAAAATGGTGGGAAGAGGTTCACCACGTGAGATAAGTCCTTAGTTTTACACATAAGCGTGACAGCGGCGCAGCTAGGATATTCAATAGAGGGGTGTGGCGCGGCTGGCGCCATATATTCACGGCCATTTATTTGGTTATTCACACCCATTACTTGAATTTTGAGGAGATTAAAATAGATTTATTTAAACTTGTAGCGATCAATTTACTTACCATATGTACCATAGATACTTGAAATTGCATACGATATTTGGATATTAGAATTCTATAAACTTTTAGCGGTCAATTTTCTTACCATATGTCCGTAGATACTTGAAATTGCACACGATATTTGGATATTAGAATTTTATAAACTCCGGCCGGCAGCCACGGCCCTTGCCGGCTGCCCCATACCTTCACCTTGTAGAATGACGGTGGTAATATCACGTTGACAATTTTATCAGCAATTTTGGTGGGAGACAAAGGATATCTCACGTAATTTATTTTTTTTATTTTCTATTACTTGATAATAACATTGGATGATGTTGCCGATCACAAGAAAATTAGGATGATGTAAGCATGCATTTTGTGCAATATTTCTTGAATGAATGAAATTTGAAACCCTAGGACTAGTTCATTGTACCGAAATCCTTTCACTTCACCAATTAATATTGCTCCATATCTGTATCCTTCGTATATAGATTATTCCTTTTAGATAAATCTTATACCATACGCTGATATATATTGTTGGACTCATTTCTTATATCAGTTTAATTAATTTTTCGGGACGATTAGAGACTTACCATGGCATTTGAACTTTGATTTTGCGAGATTTGAATTGAAGTCTCTCCTATTGTGTTTATTCACCCCTTCACATTTCGCTTTCCTCTTGATCTCCATCTGACGTATGGATGTTTGTGTTGAGAACATACATAATAAAGTTGTCCATCTCTCAAGCAGCTGAGCTTTTAGACGAGTTGTTGGTTAAGAATCTAATATGGTATCAAAGCTAGGTTTTCAGAGGCTTTGGATAAGACTCTATATTGTTGATGATTGGTTTCCTTAGTTTGTTGTTGATGGTTGATAGTTGTCGTATATGTTGAATTGTTCATTGATGGTTGATAATTGTCGTATAGGAGTGTTAGAGTTTGTACCACATTGATTAATTATAATATCGAAAGCTAGTATATGAGCCTTTGCGGTCTCTCCATTCATTATCATTTGATTTTGAGTTTGATGTTTTACCAATTTATATTGCTAAGTGCAGAACGTGGCTATGTACATACTTGATCCTACATTGATGAGCTTATTTTTCAACAATCTGAAGTTTTAAGAAAATCGGTAATCTAACAAACAAATAAATATGTATGCGTGCATGTGTATGACATAGAACTAAAGAGGGAGAAAGTCTATAGACCTAGAGCTGTAGCTTCAGCGGTTGTGAGTGCGTACGTATTTAGGTGACAATGTGTGATGTCCTAAGTTCAAATTGATAAAACGGTATTGAACTATCGTAATCTACCTCTACTAGTATACTAACATCCTAACAATACTCCTCTCAGTATGAGTAAATGTCAATTTCTAGGGATAATATACATCTTCTCATGTGCCCCAGGGGTAGCTCAAGTGGCAAAATAGATGGTCTGTAAATTCAGACATCTTGAGTTCAAAACTTGGTAACATCTTGGGGCTAGACTGCTGGAGAGAAATCTTTGGTAAATCCTTTAATTTCAGCGTGGATAATCTATCTTTGATTAGACCAGAGAAGGAGGAGTCAAGTTGTGCTTAAGATGACCTGGACCTTGACTATCGAACTAAAGAAAAAAAAAGACATCTTCTCATAAGCAAACTGTTCAATTGGCTAAGGGAGTGTCTAAGTCAGTTTTAAAATAAATTAACTAGCTTTTTACGGTTTTTTATGTGATGTATTATGAGGAATGAACTGTCTTGATTTTTTTTTAAAACTTTTTTTTATTAGTGGAAAACCCCCTAAATATTTGGCCCTAGTTTTGTAAATCTTCTTCGCTTTCTTCTCAATTGGCTCAAAGTTATAAATACTAGGTTTTCCTTTGATCAACTGCTTTCCCTGTCCATAAATAAGTGTTTCCTACAAAAAGAAGTATAATTTTTTGGAAAAAAATTTACTTCCATGTATGATTTTAAAGTTCTTCTCACAAAACTAAAGATCTCAATTAGATATTTAATTTGGTGCGAAGAAATTGAAAAAATATATTCAAGGAAGTACTTTATTTTTTAGTTCGAACATTGCACCTCTTTTTTTATGGAACACTTATTTAGGGATGGAGGGAGTAGTATTTTTACCTGAGACTTTCATTCAATAGTCCAGGAGGTGGGAGCACGGCCACGTGGTACTCGAGAACACTCTACAACTACACACTCTCGTGTGTTCACGACTAAGTATATGAAGCCATCATTAATGTGTGGTTCTAGAGTGGTTCAAGTGCTAGCTCCCAGACTATTAAATAATTACTCTTTTACTATACTTAATTTAGTAATGCCTAATGGCCCAAATTTCATTAGTTTAGTTTGTCTTCTCTTTTTGTGTTCCTCTTTTTCTCATTACATTTACGAGCGCACAACTTGAAATAATACTATTCAGACATTTGTTTGTTTGACCGGATATGAGTGTAATTAAACTATATTTATCCAAGTGCGTTACATACCTGGTTTTCTATTCGTGTTTCTATGTTTTGAAGTTGTAATCTTCATAGTACTAATTGATTATGATAGTTTTCATAGGATAGTAACAGTAATTTAGAGATTAAACATGCATCGGATATACATATGATATATGAACACAAGTATTATAGCGTTAATCATATCACTTGTAGTTCAACGTGGTTACATAATACATATCCTTATATCTCTTCATTATTAATCCCGTCAAATAAACGGATCGTCACACAGATAAATGAAAAGAAATTCTTGGTCTTCGTTGGTTGGGTGGTGAAAGTACGAACAAACTAGAATGAGGTCCACAGAAAATTTCAATCTTGCAATTTGCATGCCAACCCACAAATAATGATTCGTTAGAAGTGTTTCCATTTTCTTTTCCCATCAAGTCATCCAAACATGTCATTACTGTGGATTCAAGAAAGTACAATATAATGGGGTCAGAGAGAATTATTGTTTTTCTTTTGAAGATTGATCCAATGATTTGTACAGCACTTGAGCCGACAAGTTAAATGTTTACAATTGGATTTTCCACTGAATCAAATAATTTCTGGGGGCCCAATCATTTACAGCTTGGTTCCAGGGAAAAGCAGGGAAGAAAGGGCAAAATTAAAATTAAAAAAAAAAACAATTATCTTTCCTTGTTTGGTTTTAGCATACGATTACTACTTTCTACATTTTCCTCGTTTCATTCTTAACAATTTTCTCTTCTGTTCTTTTCTTTTTCACACGTTCCAAACAGACCCTTGCGAAAATTGCGGTGACTTTGTTTGAGGAAGGTAGGAGTGAGAAAGAGATGACCTAAAAAAACATAATTACTAACAATTGTGGTCCGAAAACATTGGAAAGATATGATACTTGCCAAACATCATGAATCCTTACTGATATATGTACGATGATCTAACTTCGATAGAAAACGAGATAATTCGATGCAAGGAGTCCAACAAAAATTACATTATACAATACATTCATTAGTGAGTTCTAATGTGTAAATTATTTGTGCAACAAGATCAAATTCATCAGAGATTTAAGTGCAAATCACATGGGAGAAGACCTGCAAAGATGGCAAGGAAAAATATCCTCGACAGAGTGCATGCTGATTTCTATGGGAGAATTTAAAAGAACCAATAGAACAACACTACCTGTGTAATTACCGTCGATAGGGTAGAGACGGAAATGATTAGAAACAGACCTAACATTTGATAACAATGCACAAAGTGGTTGATCTCAGAAAATTTTACTAAGTACTGAAATAGAGGGATTTATATTTATGTATCATATAATAAGAGAATTAAAAAAAATAGTTGTGTAATTTGTATTCGCCCAGATGATTATACAAAATGGAAGAATATGAGATTACAAATTGATCGGGTTGAATAATTCAATTTATACAAGATCAAGACTAAAGCAGGCGCAATGGTGGTTTCCCCAACAAATTATGAGAATGTTGAGCAAAAATACAACCATATCAAGCACAGCTACAATCATACATACCTCAAGTAGGCTGCTTCAATGGAGGTTATGCAAAGCACTAGCAATGTTCTGAAACTCTCTAGGCGCTAGTCGGGTGAAGAAGGGGGAGCCTAGTCCCTGCCTAGTTGGCTTCCTAATCTAGGCGTTGGACTACCGCCTAGTGCCTAGGCGGGGACTAGTCAGCCTAGGTGGCCAACTTTTGGAACACTAAGCATGAGTCAATCACCTTCTTCTGTACATAAATGATGCGGCAACATCTAGAAGGAGTGTTTCGATACAATCTGATCCAATCAATGCCGTATCTATATCTCTATCCGTAACCGCCGTAACTCAGCGTGGAAGGTCGGGCTGGAAATCATGGTCCGACGAGCAAGAGCCCTAATATCTTCTCGAGAACAATCGCGCGAAATTCGTACAAGCTCCCAAAGAGCGCCTCCGCTAATCATGTCTTTTGCGTTCACTTCTGAAAAATCAAAAGGAAAGGGTTGGAGTTAAAGGGCAGTGACGAGGAATCAATTGATCTAGATACGCAACAGAACGTGGAGAAATCCTCAATAAGTTTTTTTTGCTAAGCAAAGAATTTATTAATCTTTGAAAATGAATTACAAAGATTAAAGGGACCCGAGACTGAAAACACCAAGGGCCAGAGGGGTGAAAAAAACAAAAAACAAGAAGGGTGGCAAGATACCAACCAAAAACAAGAATAAACAACCTAAGACACGGCCTATTAGAAGTAGAAAGAACTCCTTACCATGTTGCGCCAAGTGGCACAGAGCAAGCTCAGTGTGACGCCTGATTAATGACGCTTCGTTGTTGGAGTTTTGAACGATCCACGGAAGTGCACCATCTTCTATCAAAATAGACCTTCCATTTTTTGTTCCTGTGACCGGCAGTTTTTACTATCATACGTTTCATACTACAGATACAGAACCATGGCCCATCCTTTTTCCTTCTTTTTTTTGTTTTTTTGGAGGATATTTTTTGGGTGCTAATGCCTACAACAAAGACTGTGATGGGAAAAAATGCACAATCCTTGCAGTGGTGAGGGTCACAATTGTTGCTAGGGTTCATGGTGAGTTGCCATAATCAACTGACAGGATTTGAGCAACCGTACAAAAAGATGCAAAAGCCGGTGTTCGTCGAGAAAATGTTAGTAACAAACATTGGAGGACAGTTTATAAACAACTCACCGTGAGTAGATGTTCGGGATTCGCACTTCGCAAAATTGGCAATGCCACGTGCAACTTGGGAAAGCACATCCGGATGTCTACATCTCACCATTTGTAGTAATGCCTTAATACCACCTTCAGACCTTAGCCTCATTTGTAGCTTATCTGAAGCAAAGAGTATAGTTTTGAACCAAGAGTGATTCAGATTGACAGACCCAAACCCATTAGGCTGAGCACATAAGGCTACTGTCAAACTTCTGTGATATTATTTGATTAAAAGGGAAAGAGACAATGCTACATTTCTCTTTCCCAAGTCTGCGTTCATGTTTTGTAATCCAGGAGTAAAAAATTACTGGAAGAAGCAAAAGATCACGTTCAATTTGGTTATCCAATTATATTTGAGGGCAAAGTAATCACAGGTGTTCGTCTTTTGAAAACATCAGAACAGTTTGCCGATTTACCAATTCTCAGGAGCTAAATGATGGTAAACAGGAGATCAGATGTGAAGTGTGATAGAAACTGATGATGCAAAAAGACTGGGGTATACCATTCCCACAGAGATTAGCAATAGCTCCAGCAACCATGCGTAAAGTCTGCGGATCCTCAGCATCACCAGCTGTCATTGCCAAGAGACTTATTCCACCTTGAGCCATTATAAATTCCTGATTGGCTTCTGCCAGGACAGAAAAGAGTAGTTCAAATAAGGGCAAAAAATTAAAAAAGAAAAGAAGGAAAAAGAACATTATTCTCTCAAAGATAGTGAGGTGTAGAATTTAATGAATGCTAACCGTTCATAGCAAGGTTCGCAATTGCTCCAGCAGCTACTCTGCGAACTGTTTCATCCTCCAAGCTTCTGAGAAGCATCAGCAAGGAAGTGAGACCCCCAGCTTCAACGATCCTTTGCTGATTTGCTTCTGCACAATACATTGTTAGTAAAGTGCTACTCTCAAAATGTGACAGGAACAGAAAACAGGAAATGTTAGGAACAATCGGGTGTTTTGAAAACAGTAAAGCACATCTGACCAATGATGGAGCCAAGGGATCCAAGTGATGGTGGTCACCTCCACAACGATTTAAAAAAAATGCTATTATCATATTAAAACAAAAAATTATCCCAAAATTACATAGCCTCGCCTCCACTAGATTTTTTTGTTTTTGTTTTTGTTTTTTCATTATATAGAAAGTATTAATTCTTTACTTTTTATTTCAGTCGAAGAGGCCCAAAGAAATAGTCCAAAGCCAAGCATAATGGGCCAAATGAAATACTATTATGAAACATGAGGTCTGAATTATGAAAAACCAAACTTATAAATTTTGATTTCTATGCATAGAAACACAAAAGGAAAAAAAAAAACCTAACAAGAAAATCACTGTGTGAACCATGTTTATATGAGCGACGGTCACAACCTGTTATACGTGCATATAATATATGAGAAACATCATTTGCTATAGTTTTAGTATTTTATCTTTTCATTTTATTTTTTTATGTATACCTATACTCAGAATTCTTGTCGCCCAAAATAGAGCAGTTCTTGGCACCGTAATGTGTTGCAGAATACCGCAATAGATGGGACCAACAGATTCAAATGAATGCTTAAGAATCAATTTTAAGTCACACAGTTTTACTAAGAAAAAATATGAAAATATTATGTGGCCACCTTGGAAATGGTTTGATGATCGCATACTAATAGTTGCATGTAGAACAACAGAAAAGATTAACCACCATGATTAGGAATCTAGGAGAACAACAACAATATTGGAGGACTACTTAAGCCCTACTCGGTTTAGTAAAGGCTTTAATTGTCTCAACAGTTGTAGACTTCACGATCACCTAAACTAAGTGCAAAAAAAATGAAACAAGACCGAACATGGTAACCAAATCAAAGAATATCAAGATGATCTACAAGTCACTGGTCACATGGAATAAAAGGACGACAAACACGGAAGGTATCTAATAGCAACGTCTTAAGGAATGAAACTCAAGCACCTTCAGCAGCTAGGTTGGCCACTACTTTCACGGCATGAATCCGTACATTAGGATCTTCCGACTCCAGCAACGAGAAAATCCTTTGCAATCCAACTGTTAGCATGACAGACAGGGAAACTTACTACAAACATATGGCTCAAATTAGGATTCACACAACAAAACTTTGAACAGCTCCAATAATACCTTGTTCATGGAGATTGGTGATTGATGCCATGTGTCCATTGCTCACATCTTTGAGGGGGGAATGTCTAGCATGGGGCGGATAATCTGCACCAGTAGAGGAATTCCCAGACTTGCCTCTTGCAAGACGCCCATTCTATGATCATGAAAGAAGATTTAGGGGGATTTTCCCAAATGATAAAATCAACATTTGCTAAAATCAAAAGTTGATTTTAGCGAATGAGGAAGCCATTTGATAAAATTAGGTTAAAGAAGTACAAGAATAGATTTAGGAAGACCAGGAATGCATAAATTCAAGTCCAACAACGGTTACTAATTCGTAACCAAGGGCTTTCACTTAAGCTAAAGAAACACTGACAGAGAAGCATGCTTAAGTTTCCTCGAAAGGTTGCCTAATAAGACCCAGGAATATGCGAATGCTAAAGCTCTTTCATCAAGGTCCCTTACCATCTCTTCTCAGTTGTTCTAAACTCAGCAAGTTCCCCCAGAGACTTTCCGGTATGTTCATAAAACGAGGAGAAAAATGTCTTCGATTCGAATTTCAGTATGTTCCCACTTAATTAACGGCAAAATAAAGACATAGTAGTAGCCCATTTAAGGAACAAGGGAATTTTGAAAACACCAAAATGAGTTTGCTTTATGTCAGACAATAGTGTGAGTGGCATACTTGATCAGCTTCAAAAGTCACTTGTGACAACTGACTTTGTAACACCATCACTTCTTCTTCAAGTCTCTTTCTCTGATGTACTTCATCGTCTAGCAATCTTTGAAGCTTCACAACATCTACATCTCCTCCTGCCTAGTAAAGAGAAGTAATACAGTTTATATCACCATACTTATCCTTCAGGTATTGAAACAAACCATACAATGCTCACACAAGCAGTTCCAGTACTTATTAGATCAGACCATACCTCTGCTGGCATCAGATCAGATAGCTGATTTCTGAGAAAATTGATTTCCTCTTCAGCTGCCTTTCTTAAATTTATTTCATTCTGAAGTAACACTTTGACCTCAAATTCCTCATTGGCAGCACCCATGCGTGCCTGCATACCAAAAGAGAAGGTTGCTGATTAATTTTCCAACCCATTTCTATTCACGACAAGGAACTTCAAGAAGTCAGTTGAAATCTACTTAAGTTATCCTTGATCTAGACATTGAAGCTCAATTTGCCAAGGAAGACATCAACCTTGCTTGTACATCGTCCCACACACATTTCTTATAAGACTACATGCACTTGATTTATTTAAAAAGATTAGTAGTTTCTGAAATTCTACATCAACCGCAATGATATGGTGACATTGCAAGTGAAAGGAAGACCTAGATTCAGAACGGAAATGCAGGAGTTGCCATATTCTTCATTTCGTCTCTTCCTAAAGAAAATGTTCAGCGATATACATCATGCAAAGCTAAACACATAGTGGAAAAACCTAATGCACAAACAATAGGTTTGAACTTCACAAATCAAGTACTGCAATCATTGGTCTGTACAAAACTTATGTCATCATTTCAAGAAGTGCCATAAATGCAGATAGCACTATATGCATAACTACAAGTTTAAGAAAATTAACATATATTATAAGAGTAGGTTCCATCGCTGGACTACCTCTCCACTATAACTTCCATTGGTGAAGCCATTCTTGCCATGCTTTTGCTGATTCAGCACCCACTTCTCCTCAAGTTTTTTAATTGATTCCATGTAATCCATCTGACATTTCACTCTCTCCCTCTACAGACAAAAGTGAAATTTTAGGTGGATAAGAAGAACACATTTATGAGACAGAGAAAAGCATTTCATGTCTCAGAAAACATAATAGAGCAAAAGAAATAACAAGAATTGTGCAGAGACAGTGCGTCGATAAGTGCAATAAACAAATACTTAAACTAACCTCCAATGCCTCCGCAAATTTTCTTTCAGCCTCAGAGATACGACTCTGTGCTTCTAAATTTATTCTTCCAATTTCATCCTCGAAAGCTTTCTGCTGCCTCTCATTCTCTGCAATTAGTTTGTCAAGTTGTACGTCAAGCCTTCTAGACAAACTTTTGTAGTCAAATTCCTCCTTAATCTTCAACATGTTCTCCACCTTCATAGCCTGTCAGAGATGGAAAGTCACAACCAAAAAAGTTACCCATTATCGTGTGATGCTTAGGAGAAACAAAGTTTTCCAAACATAAGTGCGTCAGTTTTAGGGTCAGTAGTATACTAATGGATGGTGGGACAAACCATTAAGCTGCAATAAAAGCGTGTTTGATAATGCATGGTCTTACATATCAGCTTTAAAATAGACTTGACTCATTTAGATCGCAAAAAGTTCAAGTTGAATCAATATGTCAAAACAAAATATTGTTTTCACTCCAAGGGTGGACATCAGAAAGTATCAATGTTGCCATTTGAATTACAAAACTCTAAATGTCGTTACTCACCCTTTGCCCAAACAATATTGTACTAGCAGTCTCTGCTCGATGACGTGGCGATGGGCCAATAGTCACAATTAATGAAGTCCTTGCTGTGCCTGCAAAAACATCACAAATATAGGGAAAATAATACATCAAAAAGTATAATTTTTCAAATGATTTGCTGTTACTCTAAGTAACCCATGGAATTTTCAAAATAAAACGAGTGTACAAAAGCATAATTTAAGGAGGAAAAAAAACATAATATAGCAATTAGTATTCAATCAAAACCAGGGCTGCAAACTTAATCACAATGGATGTCATAAACTGTTTCAGTCACACTAAGTCCTGAGAATGGATGGATATTTCAAATTTAAGAGAACAAGAAATACCTCCAAATGAATCTCTAAGCAACCTTGTAAGCTTGGAGTCTCGAACTGGAACATGAGCACTATTTTCTGCCAGAGCATTTATGCACTTTCCTAAGGCGCTTAGAGAGAGATTGATTGATTTGGCTTCCTCTAACGTATGTCCCTCACTTCCTACCAAATAGAAGAGAAAATTAGAAACATAAGCAGCACTGAAGTAAAACAAAAGAATAAAAACTCAAGATCACTAAATATCAAAATGATGCTGAATGAAAGAAGCATGGTAATGTGCACATAAATCAAAATGATTCTTGAGTTTGCCCTCTCTGATGCCTTTTGGCTTTGATTTGAGGGCATGATTCCGTAGCAAATGCAACGGTATAGGGGGACCACTGCTTCAGTGGTATTCTGTGAGCAGCCACTTTGTGCATTCATTGCCAAAGGTTAGGTCTGTCTCCAATCCATCTGTTTCAGCGGTATTTTGGGAGTAGCCACTTTGTGCATTTATTGTCAAAGGTTAGGTCTGTCTCCTACCCATCCCCTGCCCATACCCCCAATTATTGGGGACTTAATGGGTTATGTTATTGTTGTTGTTGTGTATATCACTAAATATCAAGAATGTAAAAATGCTTAAAACTTTATGACTGTCACCAATTTCTTCACCTTTTGCTACAAAAAAAAAAGAAAAAGAATTAACATGAGATGTTGAATGTAAAACAGCCCTCTAGGGGAGTTGGACAGGTGGATAGGCAAAGTCAAACATCAGGGTTGCAGAAATTGGAATGTTATGTGCCAAATAAAGAAATAGGATCAATCAACACACAAACCGCTCATTCTGATAAACCAAACCGCTCATTCTGATAAACCACAAGTTATTCAGGGGTTTAAAAAATATACAAATTCAAGTGTCAGGGTTGGTGGGGCTCGGATATCAGGATATGATTTGTTGGAGTTTCGACTTTCCGACTAGATCTATAGACAAAAACACTTGCATACCCAGAGGACAGAAGAATATTTTCTGTGTAACCTGGGGAACCCAGCTATGCATATAAGTTGTGGTGTGTGCTTATAATATCATATAATAAATAACCTGTTCTAAACATACATTCTTCTTTTTGGTTACCTGTTCTAAAGATAATTCGTACACTTGGAAGGGGGTTTCCAAACTAAATTATCAAACACTAAACCAGAGAGAAAGGGACAATTTTTCCTACACATTAATAATCCAATAAAGCAGACTCTTACACAAGCATCCAAACAATGTATGAAAATTTGAGAAAGATTTCAACGTCAAAAGTGCTCTACAAACCATTTGTTAACAGTGAGAATTAGGCATTCCCCAGATTTGGCAATCTCCAGTAGGACATTCCAGCAGCTTTCTATGACTGTGCATGTGCGTGTAAGAACACCCGGAAATACTAATAGCTAGAGCAGTTTGATTGGATTGGAAAACATCTCATAGATTTGTCCTCACTGGAGAAGTTGCATAGTATTTCTACGAAACTAGGAGACAACAAACCGTACTACAAGGAAGTGAACAAGCTGTTAAAATCCAACGATACAGGATACCTGTCCTATGATTCGCATCGTCTCGTTAGGAAAACGATACGTATACTATCCCGTATCCTTTTTGTATAGAAATCCTATGATACAATAGCACATCTTACAATATGAATGTGTATCCCAATTCAGTACATATCCTACAATTACAACAATAACAAAACCCATTAAGTCCCCAATAATTGGGGGTATGGGCGGGGGATGGATAGGAGACAGACCTAACCTTTGGCAATAAATGCACAAAGTGGCTGCTCCCAAAATACCACTGAAACAGATGGATTGGAGACAAACCTAACCTTTGGCAATGAATGCACAAAGTGGCTGCTCACAGAATACCACTGAAACAGTGGTCCCCCCATACCGCCGCGTTTGCTTAAGAATCATGCCCTCAAATCAAAGCCAAAAGGCATCAGAGAGGGCAGACCCAAGAATCATTTTGATTTATGTGCACATTACCATGCTTCTTTCATTCAGCATCCTAAGCATTGAGTACATATCCTACAATTACTTAATGAAATAAATTCAAACATTATTGTAAGAAGTGGAATGTCCAAAGCATTAATATAATTCGTTTGAGTGACATTCAAATCATTTGAAAATCCAACCTCAATGTAGGGCCTCAATCAAAGAAAAACCATACTTTGATCGTGTTTTGGGAGAATATTAGTAGGGATTTTCTTTTATGTCCTTGACTAAGGTAGCAGGAAACCTCAATCTGATAAGAACAATGATACATACACTCCCCCTCTCACATGTGGTGGGACCCACCACATGTGGGTCCCACAGCAAGACCCACCACATGTGAGAGGGGGAGTGGTGGGGAGTGGTTGGGGAGGGAGTGTATCTATCATTTTTTATCTGATAAATACCAGTTGAGAGTCAGAGAATTGAAATTTTGCAACTTAAAAACTTAGTTTGTAGGTGTTATTAAGTATAAATACTTGTTAAGTGTATATTAATTATGGTTAACATATCTTACGATACGCGATTCGCAGTACGTATCCCAATTTCAAAACCTACTACAACCCACGATGATTGCTAGGATCAATGCTTTCAAAGCATTGAAATAGAAAACATCAAAATTTCTGTTTGTCTTCCTCAAAGACATGAAGTTGCATAGTATTTGTAGGAAACTATGAGAGAACACAACGTAGTACAAGGTACAACCCACAATGATGGCTAGGATAATTGCTTTCAAAGCATTGAAAGAGAAAACATCAAAATTCCATCAGCAAGTAGGTCCTCCTCGGAGACTTTGTGCAAGTTTTCTGTATCTTCTCCATCAATAACATGTTATTCAAGAAACTTGTCTCAATAATTATAGTTTAGAGGCATGTTGAATATAGCAATGCGCAAGTGTGAGGAAAGATATGGACAGGTAACTTCATAAGAAATTGCCTTCCAACAATTTTATATACAAAAGAAAATTTAAGTTGCAGTATTCACCTGACTTGTGAATTCTCTCAGAACCAGCAAGATCTACAAGAAACAGCTTCCCTGTTCGAATAACAGGTGGCTTGAAATTATTCACTGATTGATAAGGATTGTCATTTTCATAAGGACTGTCACCCAAGACAGACTTCTTAACATTTACCTACATTGAGTCAAATCAAAAAATATCCAAGTTAAGTGATAATTGATGAAAGTAATGGCCACGGACATAAAATGCAAACTTGATGCATGGGTACATATAAAAACAACTGTAAATCAGTAAACTCAGTAATTCACCATGAGGATTGCATGACTACGAGAAGATTCAGTATTCAACTTTGTGTTGGCAGCAAATCGATGAGCCTCCCCTAATCTCAGAAGCTCCACAAAACTCTGTTGGTCTCGTACTTCCACAAGTGATGCACCTGGTAGGGAAACATCACCAGTTTTTGGGTCTTCAGCGATGGCAATATTATTGTTTGCTGGGTTTAGGAGGTCCTGGATAGTCTCCATATAAATCTGCATTCAGTTTATGAGTTGTAATCTTAGGCATATGTCAATTATAGAGATCAGAAATTATGACATGATGAAAGCAGTACAACAGGAATTTAGACAATAATATCGCAGAAGTGTAATGATAAGGTAAATGGGAATTATGCTATAAGAACATAACAACCTGCAAGTATGAGACAGAGATAGAGTCAGTCTCCGGAGTCATTTCTGCTAGTATATCCTCCATCGCACGAACCATGATACCTCGAGCAGATGTATCTTCATCACCAAGGCGTCCAAGAGTATGTGTCTTCCCTGTACCGGTCTGACCATAAGCCATAACTGTCCCATTGTAACCATCCAGCACACTCTACAAAAACGAAACCTGTCTCAATTACTGTGGCATATGGTAAGCATAAGTAAAACATGACAAGTGTTTGATGCTATAGAGTCAGAAATAGTTTAAATGTCAGAATGATGAGTGGTCTTTACGGAGATTCCTCAAGCACAATGGGTTTTGAGATGAGATGTATAGGTTTCACAGAATCAAAACAATGGATGAATAAGAAGTCAATGAACCACAAGCAAAACAAACCTCCACAACAGGTTTTGCAACAACTTCATATACGCGCTTCTGTGAAGAAAATTCAGTGAGCACCTCATCGAACTCATAGGTATCTGAATCCCAATTGTTCTTCCGAAGTTTCAACCTTTTAAGCTGAACACCACATTTTAAATAAACAAAGGATTATTCTTCATGGGAAAAGATATCAGAACATCTCTAACTAAAACAAGAAATTTTGTGGAAATTTTTAAACTGAAGATAGAATCACACTTCACACACCTCAGGTTGCAATTCCACACAGTCAGCAAAATCTGCATCTGCCTCCAACTCTTCATCATTTCTTGGTCTCAATCGTACAGCAACTCGTACTCTTCCAGAAACTGTACAGCAAAAAAAAATTTTAATACAACTTCCTCATTCATTGCTGGGCAGGAAACTAGGGAAGGAGCAAGAATCAAATAATCTGATCTAGCAATTTCAATTGCATAGTTGCATGCTTACTGACAATAGCAGTTCAAACAGTAGAAGTTCAAACACTGATTGTCATTAGAAATCAATAAAGTAGAACATGAAGGCCTAAAAAATTCAGATTTGTCACGAGAAAAAACATCGGCGCAATTCAATTGTAATACTAACTTTAGGTAAAGACCTACGAAACTACGGTTGATACTAACTTCATTGATTAGCCTCTCATATGTGTCACACAATGAGTCTCCCAAGTACAACAGAAGCACCTAAAGCATTAGGTGGTGCAATTCAATTGTAATACTAACTTTAGGTAAAGACCTATGCAGCTATGATAGATACTTCAGTGATTAGCCTCTCACATATGTTGCACAATGACTCTCCCCTGAGTACAACAGAAGCTCCTAATGCTTCTACATCACATTTTCCAGTCCTTAGTCACATAATCCTTCAGTAGGTCTGCACTTGCACTTCCAGGTCTCGCTCTGATGAGTTTTATGGTTTGAGATGCTTTTAAAAGATGATTTCACGCTCACATTCATGCTCCTCTCATGCATGCACACACGCATTATGTGACTTAGGTCCAATCTAATTTCGTCAAGAAATGCAACTTTCTAGATCCCATTCCAAGGTCAATGTAGCAAAAATTGAAGTGTCAATTGTGAGGTAGAAATTCACTGTAAAGAAGCCTAAACAAATAGATTAAGATCAAAGTTAACATACACACACACATACAAATACAAATATGTATGTGCATATATACGTTTGTTAACATTTCAAGAAGCTTCATACGATTCACATTGTGTTATCCAACTTCATCAAGAAGTTCAAGTCTCTGGATCGCACTCTAAAACCAATGCAGTTACAATTGAAGTCTCAAATTGTGTGGTAGAATCAATGCGAAGTAGACCTAACCAATTAGGTTAAAGATCAAAGCAAAACACACCTAAAAACGAACATACAGTTACATATGCATACGCAATTGTGCGGAACTTACCAGAATCGTCATACTTGGCGGCTCCGCCAATAGAAGAAGGGCTGCTACGGCGGACGGGAGGAGGTCGATGCGATTTGAAGGAAGAAGAAGGTCGGAGGTTAGAGGAAGCAGAGATAGGCCGATCCACCTTCACCGAACCCTTGTGAACGCCGTTTCGGTAGCCACCACCGCCACCTGAAGCCATTATCACTTTCTCTCTCTAACTTGAAAATGCACTCCCCCCGTTTGATGCACAGAACGACTGTAGACAGAACAAAAGGCGTGCGTATATATGTGTATGTATAGAGGCTTAATTTGGGGTTTGCCGGTTAAAGTTCGAACAAAGAAGAGGGAGAGGTGACTGGTTAAGTTGTGTTTTCAGGAATTATTCAGGAATTAAAGCGAGCTTTTCTTTTTCTTTTGGAGTTCAAATGAAACACGAGAGAGAGAGAGAGAGAGAGAGAGAGAGAAGCGGAAAGTACGGAAATGCCACTGAGTTGAGGAGTTGTTGGCTTTACTGGTTGGAGTTGTCAAGGGTAAACGTGGGGAAAGTTGATTTACGGGGACCGTCGGAAGCGGGTTTAATAAGTAAATGACAACTTTATACGAACGTAAACCACTGTCTTGAGAGGGAAAAAATTAGTAGGAGTATTTGGATCCGAGAATATTTTGGGGGCATATATATGATAATGCACACATGATGCTTGAGCGCGCATGTTAGTCATCCAAAAGTGTTTTAGACGGTTTAAATTTTGGGACGATCTTTACTGTCCAAAACACTTTTGACGGACTGTGACACACGCTTAGTACCGCCATGTGATACCCAACTTAGCCGGCACCTAAGTTTTTCTCTTTTTATCCACCACATGTATTTTGTCGGTATCAGAAAAATATGTGAGCTTCATACTAGGGATGACAATCTGACTTATCCGATCCTATTCGATGAGGTCCCCAACCCAAACGGGATTGAGGATTCGGAGATTGTTTTTAAAAAATTGGAGAACGGTAGGGTGGGTATGTGTTTCTCCCAGTCCCAAATCTGCCCCGCTCGATATCTGCCTTTCCTCACCCCGAATTCCCGTATATAATGAGTTTGTTCCAATCCTCAATTTGCCCACCCAGATACCCGCCTTACCCCGCCCCAAAATCCCGCTATATATCCACAACTAAATTAGTTTTAGCCTTTTAAATTATAGGGTTTCACTTTCAAACATCACACATCTCATTTAACTAGTATACTAGTAGCTTTCTAGTTTATTTTCTCTACATTTACCTTTCCGAGTCGAAACCAGACCCCCTCTTGCCGTCCCTCTATTACTTCTACTCGTAGTTGAATGAATTTGTTTCATTTTTGATAACCTAAATTCTCAACGCTCTCTATAGACATCTCTGGTAGGGATCACAATTCTTCCAACCGAGCCCCGCCCCCACCTCATCCCATTCAAAGGTGGGTTTTCGTCAAATTTTCAAGATATCGAGGCAGGTTCAGGAAAAAATATAAAAATACCTGATCAGGTCGGGTAGGGTTAGAGTTGATGTTACCCCACCCCCACATCCACCACCAAATATTTTTACTTGCAAAATTATAGCTATAGTCAAATAATTTTATCATTAAACTAAAAAATATACTCAGACCTCTATATTTTCCTCATTATACGTGCTTTTATTTTTACTTATATTTTCATCATTATACTAATATACCACTTTATATATAATTATTTTCTTCTATTTTGCTTTTAGTTTGAATAATTTTTTCTCATTTTTTGCGGGGCGGGGAAAGGGTAGCCTACAAATTACCCAATTAGGGCCAGGATAGAGTTAGGGCAATGTTGTAATTTTTAGGTCGAGTTCATGGTATACCAAAACCCGCCCCACCTCATTGTTATTCCTAATCTTTGCTAATTTGATCAATCCTCTATTTCTCGTTGAGCTTTATTCCATCAATTATTCTTACATAAAGGAAAGTAAAAAAACCCTCTTTTTCGTTGCCATCGAATATCCATCAATTTGAGTTCGTTCTCTTGGATGATTTCACCTGTGACAACTTACATGGGGAGAGCCATTGGATCGTCAGAGATGGGGAAGGCCGTGGGGAGGAGGAGGCGAGGGGGTGATCAGGCTGGTATGTGGGAGGAGGAGAGAGGCGGTGAAATTAATTGCATCCAACATGTTTTGTTGGTTCTTCCTTGATTAGGATTGGAACATTAACAATCCAAATTCCAATTAACCTAACTAATGGTATTGAATTAGATCAAATAGAAACAAATCCCACCCTTTTAGAAATGTGTAATCCCATAAATTTTTGCAACAGTAAAAGACTCATACATATCTAATAAAGGAAAATATAATTAAAGGTTAGGTGATTTATAAATTAAGAACGCCAACGCTTTCTACGAATGTTGAATGAAAAGAAGCGTGATTTATAATGCATTATAAATCAAAATGATTCTTTGGGTTTGCCCTCTACGATGCCTTTTTAAACTTTTGATTTGGGCGTGATTCTCAGAACAAACGTGATATATAGGGGACCATTTTGCTTCAACAGATTCTATTATCAGGTGCTACCATTTTGTGCATTTATTGTCAAAGTTAGGTCTGTCTCCAATCCATCTGTTTCAGTGGTATTCTGGGAGTAACCACTTTGTGCATTTATTGCCAAAGGTTAGGTCTGTCTCCTATCCATCCCTCGCCCATACCCTCAATTATTGGGAACTAAATAGGTTATATTATTGTTGTTGATTTATAAGATTTACTATATCTACTACTAACGGTGTAAATAAGGGCACAATGGTCCGAATATCCTTTTACAGGATGAAATCATAACTATTCAAATCTCCTAGAATGGAATCATAATGATCTTTTTGGAATAGGATGCCTAATTGAAATTTCCAATAAACTAATGTTTATTATAAAAAAAAAAAGAAGATATGGTAGTGTGGTTAAATAGTTTTTTTTAAATTTTTTAATAATGTTTGGATCTCCGATTTTCCATGGAAATCTACGTTCCCCGTTTAGGATGGGGATAAAAGGTAAAAAAAATCCTTGTTGGAGATCAGGATGGGGGATGAAGATTGGATAGGAGATCAGGGATATGGATGGGTTGGATTGGGGATTAGGATATAGAGTTGGCTTAAGGACGAAGCCCAAGAAGTCTAGTCTTCATGTTAGTGGATGGTGAATTTAGACTCAAAAGATTAGTTAAGGCGCACGTAAATTGACAGGAACTCGTTGAGTTATTAAGAAAAAAAATATTGGTTTCTAACATGGGGTTAGCATTTGTACATGAACATTATGATTGGTTGTACCAATGCAGTCATCTCAATTATAACATATGGAATCTAGCGAAAAATATGATTATAAAGGAGAACAAAATGATATTCCTGAGCTCCACCTTTGTCAGGGTATAAACACACCCTACATTTAACAAAAAAATCTCTCCAATTAAAGGTACAAGTGCATTGATAAAAAAACCCAAAAAAGCACAAGGTCCCCATGTTTTCTCCCTAGGCACCAACGCTTGTAGTATTCCCACGTTACTGTCCTGTTTTTGCGAAATAGGAAGAAATTCATTAGATAAAGCTCCAACTACAGACATAGTCATAAAGATCAAAAAGCTGAAGGTAACCAGAACAACCCCACCACAAAAATAAACAGTCAAACATAGTCCAGAGCATGCTTTGCCAAAATATGAGCTCGCTGAACCATGTGGCGCGCAACTTTCGAAATTTGACAAAAAGATAACTTTGAAACCTCAGCTTCTATGTCGCGCAACAAAAATGTGTCAAGATAGTGACACTTAGCCCTCTCTGATATCTGCATAATTGCATTTATACAATCAGAAAAGATATATACCATAGTATAGTTATAAGATAAAGCCCATTTAATTGCCTCATAGCAAGCTATAATTTCTGTTTGTGTCGGTGTTGAGGCGTAAGTAGATAAAGCGCACTTAGCAATAAGGTTGCCATTAGGTTGGCTAGCCGTAAAACCCACTCTGCTCCAAGAATTCCCTTCTTTCTAAGCTCCATCCACATGAAGATGAACAACACGTTGATCAGATTCAATTATAGAGGAATGCTTAATGGTAAAGATTGGGTTTCTTATTGAGGGGGAAGATGAGCTTTGAGTCGGTTGTAGAGACTGAGTGAGTTAGCCAATTTAAAGCCAGTAAGAAACATTGACCGCTGTCCCAAATGATTTCTACTTTTCCAAATGGCCCAAATAATGGAGATTAAAAAAAAACAGAATTTCCGTTTGTCCTTTTGGAATTGAATTATCTCATTGAGAATCCAACTAATGAAAGATCCTTCCTGTGATGCCTCCAAATTAGGACTGCGGAATTCAATATTCTCCCAAACAGCCTTCGAAAAAGGACAATTGCAGAGTAAGTGAGCAATTGATTCATTTGTTGCACCACATTGAGGACAGATAGGAGAGACATGACAAAGACGCAACCCCACATTTTCCTTGACCGGCAAGATTCCCTTTAGGCATTTCCAATGTATGTCCTGTTTGTTTTGACCGCCATGGTTATTGACTTCTGTAATTTTTTTGAGTAAAACTTCTTTTATTTTTATGGCATACTGAGGCCCTATTCGACCGAAGGACTTTTCGGTTTTTACGTTTTTTGGTTTCATGGCGCGAGTCATTCTCCTCACATATATCAACTCAAAAAGTCAAAAAACTAAAGTTAGTAAAACAAGCACTGAATTAGAGGTTAGATAATCCAATTGGACTGACCATTGTCTATCATTCACTCAAGACCAAACAAAAAACACTGAACTAGTATTTTTTGCTTAGTGTCATTCTATATGATTTTTTTTCCAACTTTGATATACATTTTCGTACTTTTCTGATTTCTCCTATCGAAGTGAATGATTAATTAAAAAATTATGAAAAGTAAAAAATACCAAATAATTTTTTTCATGGAAACTCACACTAACTTCCAAATAGGAAGTAACAACTGCAAAAAACCTAGCCAAAAAAAAAAAAAAACACTTGAAGGACGGATTGGGAAAATGATTTTTATATGGCCTATTTAGTATTTACCACCCTCTGGGTAGGATTGCGCACGATACTTTCATTACCCAACATAGTCTCATTTATTAGACAAGCCTCGCTGCATCCAAAATAAAAGTGCCACCATGTCAAGGGAAACGAGGAGCCTGGAGGGCGGCCCTGTAGGACCCCCGGGCCCTCTGTCTTCAATTCCATAACCATTTTTCTAATTAAACCAGATGTAAGAACATACGCACCAGTGTTGATTTTCAACACAGCAAGAGAATACCTAACTGCAGTTTCGTGCCCAGATATACAGAACCTTTCCGTGAGCTTTTGAAACACAGGCGTTAATAATGTACTAAGAGAATACGGTAGAGCTGACATCAAGATCTATGGAGTATATCGAATTATGCTGAATACCGAGGCAGGAAAATACGTTTAAAGATCAAAACTGCACATGAAAGCAAATTCCATTTGAAACTTGAGATCAATGCAGACTGTGATCCATAATCACTAACATATGTTCTCAATTATCGCGTTCCTTGATATTTACCTAGAAAAGAACCACCCAAGCTACACAACCGATCCAAACGACTTAATGAATAGCAGACATTTCTTCTAAACAAATGGTAGGAGAATAGTGGAAGAGAAAACCGTGACTAGCAGCTGTAAGAAGGCACACTTCAAGTTCAAGGCTGTTATGCAAGCACTTCATCTACTAAGCCAAGACTTTGGGGTCCTAGATCACAAGAATTTGGAAGGGTTTCTATTACTCTGGTTGTCGGTTTTATCCAGGCCATGGCAATTGAAATCGATGTCATTCTAGTAATTGGTTGCAAAAGCAAAATCATAGCTACACCAATATCTTAGATACAAGACAGGATAGCAGCCTTCTACCAAATGCCTCCAACTCCGCCCCACATGAGAGAGAGAGAGAGAGAGAGAGAGAGAGAGCAAATAACATACCTAATTAAGACAGGCCTCTTATATTTACAGCTTGCGGCCAAGAACATGGAGATAAAAAAAAAAATCACATATCCAATATTTGATGCCTTTTCTACCCAGTAGAATCTTCTTGAGTAGCTTCATCATCTTCATCCATCGTATCGTCATCAGATTTATTATTTTTGTACACTTGGTCGGCACCCTCAGACTCACCATCTGATTTCAAAACACCTTCAGTATTTCCTACATTATCGTCCTCGTCCTTGTCACTACAATCTTCAGTATCTGAATCCCAACCAACGGCTTTTTGAACTACCTCTTTGCCACCGTCATTATTCCCTAATGCAACAGAAAATTGCTCCTTCATATCGGGAGCAACAATCCCAATCATCTCGCTCAGAGCTTGCCGTTCATGATTCCTCTTAGCCTCAGAAGATGGGTTACTTTGACTCTCAGCCACCTGAGAATTGGAATTCCGTAAAGCTACACCACCACCACCACCACCTTCATCATTCTCTCTCCTCGGAGACTCATTGTCCCTCCTAGGAGACTCGTTCTCTCCGTGGACTGAAGGAGCTGTGCTGCAAGCCCAGCTTCCAACAACTTCAGAAGCCAAAAGATCTGCCGTTCTGATTGTGCCGCCAGCTTCTGTATCTTCTTCCACAGTGTTTTGAACTTCCAAGGGGTCATTTGACTGGGAATTTGGCGAATTCTCCCCAGACATCATTCGAAGCCCCTCCGCCGCATCCTGTACACGGCCCTCATCATCATCTATCTGCATTGTGTCTCCACCTAACACTCCACCTTTATTTAAATCAATATTCCTGTCAACATCAATTCCTAGGCTTTCAGTTTCAAGTACTTGCTCAGTACCGACACCATCAATGTCAGAACCAAAACCACCCTTTACAAGTTGTGCCGCACTAGTGAATTCTGCTTCCTGGGTGTTTTGGCCATCTTCTTGGCTTCTGATATCACAGTCATGCTTTTCAGTAACACTAGCCTCATCGCTAGATGTATCATCAGTTTGATTTCTACCACTCCGACGGATTGATGGGCCAGAGCCTTCATTAACAGCACTGTGGGTTTGATTTGCCGATGCCTGCTTCTCTCTGGCTAGTGTTCCATTTATATCCCCTCTGTTAGGAGGGATGTTGAGGTCAAAATCCACTGAGGTGTTTTCATAGTTCTCTTCATCCTCCAGTGTCCTCTGCATTGCCTTCAACTGTTCCTGCTGTTTTGCAAATAAACTCGATATCTCCTCAGTCGTGGAATAAAATGCCCGCAGCTGAGTTTCTCTACATTGAAAACATGTATACATGACAAGGCAGTATAAAAGGCCACTACTTAAGAAATAAAAAGGATAGAAATCAAGCAAAATCACACAAATAGTACTCTAGACGAGTAATCACCGAAGTACAAGAAGTACCAAGTTAGCGAACTTAAAGAACACATTCTTGAAAGATAACCCACCTGTGTTTTCAATTTGAAATATAACTTGAATGACTACCCAGTTAACTAAATATCTAAAGAACACAAAGCACATATCACAGAATACATCCATAGCTTGTCAATCCTTACCGAAGCATTATTCTTTCCCTGGCACCTTTTAACCTCCGCCTCTCAAAATCAAGGTCCCGCATTGCAGCATTTATCTCAAGTTCAAGAGCAGAAACCTTAGCCCATGCTTCTTCCCGAGCTGCCTGCTACCAACATCAAGAAAAAAATCTCAATTTTAAAATAAAGAAACTTTAATCAGGATACAGAAATTGCAATTTCTCAAATGCAATCAAAACTGCTGCAAAATCCATCATATCTAATAAACAAGAGCTCCTCCAGAGGGGTAGACTGCTGATTCTTGGAAGTGAAGATTACACTAGTTTAACTCGAAGAAACGACCAAAGTTAATCACCAGAAAGAAAGTGTAGAAGATTAAACAACAGTAGCAGGTTTAAGTCAGGTAAGCCAATGTGGCAATGTCAGCTATATGGAGATGTTAATTAAGTTGCACTTACCAGTCACCAATGCCAATCCGTATCAAACACACCAACACCCATGCATCAAAGATTGTGGGATGGGAGAGGGTGTGAGAAACAAGTATAACTGTAAACTTGTCCTACGATGCAATTTACAGTGCACAATCAAAATTCAAATCACACGCTTGATGGCAAATTGACGATTCATATTAGCAAACTGCATAATGGCATCAAATTCTGCTCATTTAACTTGCCAGTGTTTCCACTCCTTCAAGCAGCAATTCAGACCACACTGACAAATCCTATTTTGCATGCATTAACTTTCGAAAGCAGCTGACAAAACATTTGACACTTCCCAGTAGAGGGTACATGGTAAGGTGTCCCAATGAAACATCATATCAAAGCTTCTTCGGAAGGTACCAGAAAGATTTGCCACTCCTACCTTCTCACTCTCGAGTTCTTTCCGCAATTTTTCAGCCACATGCTCAAGTTCTTCGACTCTCTGCATAAATGCAAAGTAGCAAGATAAGATCAGCTTGCACGATATCAGGAAATAGCAAACATCTTGACAGGTGTAAGTTTATGTAATGGCAGAAGGACCCATGCATACTTTTCTTTCGCTTGCAGAAGCTAGTTGCACTTCACAAATTTGGGCTTCTAGCTGGCGAACCTTATTGTCAGATAGAACCAATTTCTGCCTAGTCTCTTCCTGTTGGGAAGACACAGAAAAAGACTCTTATTTCATTTTAATATTGAAGAAAGATTGTGCATCCATTTGAGAAACAAAACAAGATGCCAATTTTACCAATTTGGATCTCAAAGTTTCCACCAATAAGCACCCTTCTTTCTCCACTTCCTGATAAATAGACAAGCGATTTTCCATGTTCAATAAGCTTGAAACCTATAAACAACCATGCGGATGAAAATTTTACTTCCATACCTGAAGCTTATTGATTACTTCTTGTTGTTCCCTTTCTCGTCTCAAGGCAGTGTCTGAAAGTCGTTTCAGCTCCTCTTGGGCTTCTGTCTGAACTCTCTGCACAGATATCTTTAAATCTACTGCAGCCTTTTCTCGTTCTTCTCTCCTTTGGTCACGCTCCTCATCTAATTGCGCCCTGAGTTCAGCAATAGATGCTTTCTGACTGAAAATAGAAACCAAGCAGACTAATTATTAGAAATGATGGAAAAAGGTTTGCTGGACTATTCTACCAACTAAATCTAACCAATAGAAAATCCGAAAGGTCTGCATTACGAACCATGTCCAAAAAAATAAAACTTGCCGAAATGCCCTTAGCTCCTAAGACAAATGGGACACAAGTAAAACAAGCTTGTAGCGTACTAACTTAGAATACATGTGAATGGAGACTTTCAACAATAAAACTGATACTTGGGGTCAAAATGGCTTCTTCATGAGCATTAGGACTTTAGGACTCATGGCCTTTGTTTCCAAGTCCACTACTTCATTGCTATTTCACTAGATAGAGCATGAGGACATCAATCCTCGATAACTTAAGGGATTTTTTCATTTAAGCACCCATGAAGTGAAGGAAAGAGCAGCACAGCTAGACTGCCTTTATAAGCAACAAAAAAGATGTCATTATTTAGCTATTTTTTTAGAGCTCAAGGACTTAAAGACAGCATGGCTAGACCTTCTTTGTAAGTGACAAAGAACTTATCATTATTTAGCCATTTTCAGCAGTTCATCATAGTCAAGAGAGTAGAGACATACTATGTGAATCGACATCAGAAGTTCAGTTTGGTAGGGCATTTAAAGTTTCTAAATACATCATATGATTCGGCCATTTTGCTGTATTAACACATCACTTGTTTGTGCTCAGGTAATTGCATTTAGACTCAAACTTAGCATATATACAGCTTCAAAATTTAGGCCAGTCTGCCGCTTGGAATCCCACATCAGTTGTCCCTCAATCTTTCCACTTGACACTCGAGGACGGCTTACTATGTAAATCCACTACCTATATAAGTCTAGAATTACAATGAATCCAGGAACCGAAGTACAACTAGAAGTTACAGCTTTGGCTAGTCGTATGAACAAAGGA
Organism: Vaccinium macrocarpon; assembly: GCA_022606695.1. Taxonomy (NCBI): domain Eukaryota; kingdom Viridiplantae; phylum Streptophyta; class Magnoliopsida; order Ericales; family Ericaceae; genus Vaccinium; species Vaccinium macrocarpon. The sequence goes on along the minus strand of CM040176.1, from coordinate 3,294,761 downwards.
CATTGCATAGTAGAACAGACTAGCAGAACACCGGCCGGCACAAAGCAATCAATCAATAAAATTCTTACTATACCAGCCCATTAGCAACGGATAAATCAAATAAAGATGCAACCAACCTGTTTAATATCTCATTTGCCTCAGTGCAAGACTGCACTGATGCACTAAGTCGTTCATTAAGGTCCTCCATGGCGTGTTTTTGTTCAGCACATATTTTCTCAACATCGACCACCACCTTCTGTTTGATCTCCAAAGCCATTTGCAACTCTTTGAGTTGATCAAAGAAAGGTTTTGAAACTGATTCTTTCAAATCTTTCATCTCCTGAACAATTAAGTTGGTGACTTGTTATGGACAACAGTTGGGTACAGCCTCTCAAGCTGAGTTGTTTGTAAGACTGTAGGACGGACAACAATAACAAACTTTAAATCGGTAGCAAATATGATACAAATTTGTTGTATGAGAGAGGGAGAGAGAGAGAGAGGCGTCGATCTTATAAATAGAAGATTTTCGGGGGGTGCTGTGTATTATGCAAAACAGTTTCAGTTATTCAAACTTCAAATTAGGATTTTTTTTTTCTTTTTCCAAACACAAATTAGGATGTTAAGGAGAGAATAATTCTCTAGAAGCCCATCTAGCAACCTTTTCATAGCTGTGCTTATTGACGTACTTGAAAAGAAAAGGAATGTCCAAGAGATTATGTTAGGTAATTAGTTCTGTATGCATTGTGTGTGTGTGTGTGTGTGTGTGTGTGTGAGAGAGAGAGAGAGAGAGAGAGAGAGAGAGAGAGAAGAAAACAAACAAATGTTACGAAAGTTCAAGAGGTCATCTGTATTGTATCGTATTTGTGTCATGTGCCAGTTTCTGTGCTTTTTAGAGCATGAAAAGTGTGCTTATGACACTGGTAACGTCAAGCAGACCAACAATTTCTTCTTTAGCCTTTTTCATTGCATAATCAATACGAGAGAATTCTCCACCATTTGTCCTCCACTTGGTCATAATCCCTGGCCTAAGGTTTACCCAAAGTACATATCATTTCTAATGTTCATCCCCATACTGGCAAAACAAGGATGTCTATCATGCAAAACAATTATTACTAATTCAAAGTAGGATCATTGAAAAGAGAAGAATAAAAGAAGTGCAATGAAGTTCAAGAAGAGCAAGGGATCCTCTGTGTGGTGTCGTATATTGTCACATGTCCGTTTCCATGCTTCTTAGAGCATGAAAGGTTTTTGCTTAGGACACTGGTAACGTCAAGAAAGCCAACAATTTCGTCTCTATCATTATCTTATTGCATGTTCATCCCCATACCAGCAAGAGATGGAATGGTTGCCTATGTGACTTCTCTATAAACCTCTAGTCTGAGCCATCAGCAGAATGAAACCCGTGTGTGAATTTCAGAAACAAGAAACAATGCTTCCATGTAGGACTACTTAATTGTTTCAGGCACATCAAAATTCTCTTTTACTTGGTTTTCATCTTACTAGATGAGGTCCTAACAAGGCCGAAGCATTTTCCCTACCAAACACTAAAGACAAAGCTCCAGGCTCAATTGAAAGAGAGCATTGAATGATCCACTGACAGATAAGGACCAATAACAATCTCAAATACAAGGTACAAATCAGAAACACTACTGTAAACAACAAAGCAGCATGTTAAATGCAAATGAAGTTCTGAACATCATAACAGAGAGCATGGAAATGATTTGTTGACAATAAGGACCAAAGTCCTATCACCCGCAACCTCCCTTGTTACAATAACCACATCCATTCCCAGAACCTCCATTCTCCGTCCATGAACAACCACAAAAAGAGATCATTTATATCATTCGCAAAGCCCCGTATCTATTGTTGTATCTAACAAGCAAACAAGATTGTAAACTTAACAAAGGCAAATTATACCATGACGATCATGTCAGGGAGATCTATTCCTCACATAATACCAAAAGATTTGGCGATAAAATAATGCAGCTCAAATGACTTTGGAATGCAACCTAGTGACCTTCAATAATGCAGCTCAAATGAATATGGAATGCAACCTAGTAACCTTCAATAATGGAGCTCAAATGACTATGGAATGCTACGTAGGTTCTGTGCACAAACTTTCCCCACTAAAAACATTCACCCAATCGCACCTCCTCAATGTCCAAAATACACATGTAAACAAGACAAATAGATATAAGGAACAAGCAGAGTGTACATTTTCATGGCGCTCAACAACTGCACAATTCTCATTGCGCAAAGAATCAATGGTGAGGACCTGATTTTCTAATTGCTTCCGCAGTTCCTGCATGTGTACAAGTATATAAAGTATCTCAATCTTGGGAACAGAAACAATCAGCATTCTATTCTGAATCCTAGTAAACTACATATAGATTTGATAAGTCCCAATTCTGTTCTATGAATCAGCATTCAAACTATACCATATTCGACCGTTGAAGGCTTCGGAAATCGTCAAGAGAAAGAGGACCTTCTGGGGCACCAATGCCAATGCCTTTAAGTCTCTTGCTTTCACAGCCAAACTCCTCTTCACAGAACATAATGCGAGTAAAGTCACAAGTCTAAAACCTGAACTAAACCCACTTAAATAAACTGCAAAAACTGGATAGAAATGTGAAAGTATCCCAACAAGGTACTCATCCCTGACACATCAATTTGTTCACTAACCACAATTAAAAATCAACCCATCCAAGTAATCCGAGAAAGAGGCTACATACACCACCTTTTGGTAGGTAAGATAATATATGCCATACATGCTTTTCTTCAAAATAGAAAGAAAGGGAATGTCTTTCTTTTACGATTAGCATACAAGATATATGCAACTGTGGACCATCTCTTTGTTGGTGCCTTACCAACTTTATTTGGGGTTTGGGAACACATGATTAGTTGGGTGGTGTGCACAATCGTAGTTTTGGATATATCTGTTAGGCAATCGTGCTATTCTTCAGTATCCCTATTAGATTGTTGCAATATCTACTTGCATTAACAAAATACTTGTTCTATCTTTTGCAACTGTGATTGCAATAACAGATTTCTTCACTATGAGCATGAAAATGAACAATGAATACAACAACATCAAACACCGCCATACACTGTCCATTATCTGGTGCTCGAAATATTAACCTCATGAAATTTGATAGAACATAATCAACACATTAATCTTACGGTAAGCCTAAAAGAAGACAGAAAATCCATTCAGACCACCTAAGTTCTTAGTCAGTCAATCACATACAGGTATGATCATAGTTTTTTTTTTTTACTTTTTTTAACTGACGGGTCTGATCATAGTTGCCACATACAATGTACAACATGGATATGCTCCAAGTATTTTTTTTAAAACTTCTACAACACTACATAGTACAGACCATCATTTTTTATTATTTTTTTGAAATGGTTTAAAGTAATTTTTAGGCAATTAACCTCACAAACAAAAACTGCGATGAAAAATTAACTAGGAAGGTAGGACCAGTGTCTGGAATGTACCTGCTTTTCTCTTCAAATATGCACCATCAGTCGAGGCATTTGACCTGAGAACTTCTCGAAACACAAATGCGAATGCAATTTCTGCAACATCCAACAGAAAGAAAGTCAGTAACCCAAAACAAAGTTTGCAGGAATGTGATGCTTTTTATAACATAACAAATCAAGCATCGCGTTATGGAATTTGATGACACTACAAAAAGGGAAAGAAAAATAAGGGCCTAAAGTATAGGAAAGCAAGAACAGGAGAATGGAAAGACAACAAAAAATAACTGTAATTTAAACAACCCAAGAAACAGAAGAAACATAAGAAGAGTGTGAATACTTACGTAATCACAGTTCATCTGGCTCCTCAAATAAGCAACAAAATGAAAAATTAAAAAGGAGGCAAACTAAAAGGAAATAGCATAACAAGCCATTCGAAAAAATAAGTAAATGACGCAAATAACCATTGTTAGAATAGTTTATATTTAGTTGTCCCACATTCCTTAGTATGTTATGTAACATGTCTCGTGATAATATAAATAAACCTCTCTTGTGTTAGGGTTCATTAACACCCTTACACTTTTCTCTCTCTCGGCTAACATGGCATCAGAGCCACCCTTACCTAAGTTTGCCGAGAATCACCAACAACCTTCATCATCGTGACGTTGTCCAACCATCTTCATCTTCAACCCACAAAATCAACCTCTGAAAGCCATCCAAAACCCTAAATTGATCTTTGACAGCCATCGTTAGCCACCCAAAACCCTAAATTGACCTCTGAAAATCACCTATCCACACCCCAAACCATCAATCGATCTCTGAAAACCCTCACTCAACACCATAAATCATCAATCGACACCCTAAACCTTTAATCGACGTTCGGTAGCCATCAATCGACCATCAAAACCTTCAATCGTTGCTCGAAACCCTAAACCGAGCACTGTTTGGTTCTCGAAACTCAAAAACAAGTGTTGTACATCCAAACCTAGTTGATTTCGATCAAAACCGAGCACTGTTCAACCTCAGTAGACCAAAACCCACTTGATTTCGATCATCATCCACCATGAACGATTCTCACAACTCATCAATTGGGTTCGAAAATTCTAGATCCATGTGTGACGTTCTCGGTTTGCCTTATTTGGTGTTCAGTTAGTGCTCGAGAACACTTTTATGTGCTCAAGATTTCATATGCCGGAAGGTTTTGGCCAATTTGTTGAAACGCTTCAAGCCACTGGTCATTATTCTTTTGTTGTTGCTTGATCACAAATCAGTTTCTGGTGTGACTTGTATGTCTTTTTGGTATTCTTTGATGATTCTTCATCTCAGTTACCGGTTGATACATGTTTTGCTTGGTGGATTATTATTGGTTGTTGCTTAGGTGGTTATTACAAGTGTTTGGTTACTTGGTTGAGACAGTAGTTGGTGGGCTGTGATCTGTTGGTAGTTATTTGGGTTATTTATTCATTATTTGATAAAATGTTTGAAGATAGGTCTGTTTCTGTTGCTACCTCTTGTTCTACTGTTATGGGTAGTGTTTCCAGCTCTTCTCGATATCGTGACAGGAGGCCTATTACTTCTATTGTTTTGAATGATAAGAATTATGTTGTCTAGGCCAAGGCTGTTGAAGTCTATTTTGAGGGTGATTCAACCTCACAGTGGCTCATTGATGATCCTCCTGCAGCAACCTATGATACACAGATCCGCAGTTTTGGGCGAAGTACCCGTGTCGACATGACACGACACGGGTGTGGGTGCGGGATATGTACTGGATCCGGCAAAAAATTTCCAGATACGGCTGTTTTGGTTCACCGATGAATAAGAAGAAGAGAGCCACGAGAGAGAAGATGAAGAAAATGAAGATGAGAAGCGAAAAGTGGAACTTAACCTGGTTTGGCGAAGAGATTGTCTGCGTAGAAGACGATACGGCTGCTACAGCTCGGTGGAGAGAGAGAGAGAGAGAGACAGAGACGAGATGGACCCTCTCGCCATGGGCCATGGCTGCTACAGCTCTGCGTAGAAGACAATACAGATCTGGACCTTCTCACCATGGCTGCTGCTTGCGTGGGAGGAAGAAATGTAAAGGCTGCTAGGGCTTCTAATGAGCCAGCCAGATGTATACATAAATGGGCCACTGGATTATTACATAAATGGGCCACTGGGTTATTGATTTAAGTTCACATGGGCCTAGACCCAAAATAAAAGGTCCAAAAGATCCAAAGCCTTATCAAAGGCTTATCATGTACTTGGTTCCAAGATACCACATAAAACAAATAATTAATTAGTTTACATATGAGATTTTATTATTTAAATAAAAATTAATAATTTTACATATAAATTCAATTATTTAATATAAAATTTTAACTATTTGTATCCCAATTAGGATCCATATCTGCGAATCCTCGTTTTTTAGATTTGAGGTGTCCGACCCTCGGATACACGCCCAAACCCGATACACGCACCCGTGTCCGTGCAACATAAGCAGCAACTAGTTCAACATATGCTGCATGGAAATCTGAGGATGCTCGCATTCGCTCCGACTTATGGAATGTTAGGGAGCCCCAGATCAGTGGACCTTTGATGTTCTTACCCACAGCTATAGAGACAGGCACAAGAGATGTTTTCTGGAGTTAATAATCTTCGTCAGACATATGATCTTCATCAGGAATTTTTATGTGTCCACACGGGTGAGCAATCTTTGGAAACTCATTATGCTAAGTTTTGTGATCTTTGTGAGGAGATCAAGATTGCTCAGCCTATTTCTAATGATATTCAAGTTATGGAGCGGCAGCGACAGTCTTTATTTGTTACTCGATTCCTATCTAGTTTGCCTTCCCTTACCTATGATTCAGTTCGGTCACAGATTTGGGAGAACGGACATTACCATCCCTTGGTGAGGTTTTCAGTCATATTCGTCAGGCTGCTATTTCTGATATTGGTTCTATGACTGCTTCTCAGTTACCTTCTAATCGTTCAGCTTTAGTTACTACTGTTTCTCGTGGTGGTTATCCTCATAGTGGCCCAACATCAGGGGGAGCTGGTTGTAGTGGTTCCAGTCATGATACGGGCTGTGGTAGTTTTGGTCGTGATGGTTCAAGTCGTGATACTGGCTGTGGTTCTAGTCGTGATTCTGGTCGTGGAGGTTGTGCACCAAGATGAGGTGGTCGCGGCTGTGGGAAAGTGACTCGACACTGCAGTTGGTGCAATGTTGATAATCATACTATTGACTATTGTTGGGATCTCCATGGTCGCCCATCTGCCCACTAGTCCACAGTTTCAGAAGATGATGGTTCACAGATTCGTTCCAGCAGCGCCCCTCGTGTAGTTATCGTTCCAGAGGATGAGTATCAACAATTTTAACACTGCCGTTCTACTCAAACATCTGCCTCCACTACTACGCTTGCTCAAAAAGGTCCACCCTCTACTTACCTTGCGTCTCATACCCCTTGGGTCATTGATTCTGGTGCTTCCGACCATATGACCGGTGTCTCTACTGTCCTGTCTGATTGTCATCCTTCCAAGACATCTTCTCGTGTTACATTGGCTGATGGTTCTACCACATAAATTGGTGGTTTGGGTTCTGTTACTTTAAATCCATCTTTGTCCTTAGATAATGTTTAACATGTTCCTCGCTTTCCCTTTAGCCTTTTGTTCGTTAGTAAGATTACTAACGCTTTACATTGTTTAGTGACCTCCTTTCCTGATTCTTATGTCTTTCAGAATCTCAAAACGGGGAGGAAGATTGGAGGTGGAGTTGAACGTGGTGGCCTATATTATTTTCTAGATGGCGAGTAGTCTACCTCTGTTGCATTCCAATCCACAATTTCACCTTTCCAGTATCATTGTCATCTCGCTCATCCGTCTCTTCAGAACCTTAAACGGATGGTCTTCAGAACCTTAAATGGATGGTCCCGTCATGTTGTCGTGTTGGTCACTTTCATGTGAAGTGAGTGAGTTTAGTAAACATCGCCGTGTATCTTTTTCCCCTAGGAAAAAAGTTCAGATATTTGGGGTCTTATGCGTGTTCCGTCATGGTCTCACTTTCAGTATTTTGTGGTATTTGTGGATGATTACTCTCGGGCTCCTTATATTTATCTTATGCAAAAACGTTCCGAGTTGTACTCCATTTTTAAATCTTTTTATGAGGAAATAAAAATACAATTTGGTGTTGATATTCGCATTTTTCATTCTGATAATGCTCGTGAATACTTTCGTATTGCTTTATCACAATTTTTGGATGAACATGGGATTTTACATCAGTCCTCTTGTAGTCGAACTCCACAACAAAATGGAGTTGTTGAACGCAAATTGGGACATGTTTTAACAGTTACCCGTGCTCTCTTATTTCAAATGAATGTTCCCAAATCTTATTGGAGTGATGTGGTTCTTGCTGCTGGTTACCTTATTAATAGGATGCCATCTACTGGTTTAGGAGGTCAAATCCCATATACTTTATGATGTCCTAATCGTCCACTGTACTCTGTTCCTCTTAAGGTTTTCGGGTGCACGTGTTATGTTCATGAACTGGACCCTGCACGAGATAAACTTGATCCCTGGTCTATCAAGTGTGTGTTTCTAGGTTATTCCCGCACACAAAAGGGATATAAGTGTTACTCTCCAACCCTTCGTCGTCAGTCTGTGTCTACTAATGTTACTTTTCACGAGTCTGTACCATATTTTGCTAGTCAGACTACACCATCTCCCCCCACCCCCTACTTCTCCCTTTGAGGACCTCTCAGCTTACATGCCAGTTCAGGAACCTTTACTCCCACCCCCTCCACCACCATTGCAGGTATATGTTCGCCGTCCTCGAGATGCACTGGACCTGCTTCTACTCACCACTCCCTCTTCTCCTCCGTTGCGAGATCCGGATCCATTTCCCGCTCCTCAATCTGTTGATTCAGTTTCTTCCCCGGATTCTTTACCCATTGCTCTCCACAAAGGTAAACATACTTGTGCTACTTATCATCCTATTGCTCAGTTTGCTTCTTATGAACATCTTTCTCTATCCCTCGTGCTTTTACTACTTCTGTGTCTTCTGTTTTTGTCCCTAACACTGTTCAGGAAGCCTTGTCTATTTCTAAGTGGCGGACAGCTATGGAGGAGGAGATGTCTGCTCTTCATAGCAATAATACTTGGACGTTGGTCCCTCTTCCTCCTGGAAAGACTATTGTTGGGTGTCACTGGGTGTTCACTGTGAAATATCATCTTGATGGCACTGTTAAGCGTTACAAAGCTCCTCTTGTACCCAAGGGCTACACTCAGACTTATGGTGTTGATTATGCAGAGACATTTTCACCAGTTGCCAAGATTGGCTCTGTTCGCCTTCTCATCTCTCTTGCCGCCAATCTTGACTGACCCTTGTTTCAGTTGGGGATCTTGTTGAGGAGGTTTATATGGAGCAACCACCAGGGTTTGTTGCTCAGGGAGAGTCTTCTCAAGTATGTCGTCTTCAGAAAGCTCTTTATGGGCTTAAACAATCCCCGCGGGCTTGGTTTGGGAAGTTTAGTGATGTTGTTTTGCGATTTGGCATGAAGCGTTGTCATTCTGATCATTCTATTTTTTCTCTCACATCTGACAGAGGGAAAATATTATTGATTGTCTATGTAGATGATATCATTATTATTGGTGATGATAAAAAAGGTATTGATGAGTTGAAACTTTTCCTACAATCATCAGTTTCATACCAAAGACTTAGGCAAATTAAGATATTTTTTGGGCATCGAGGTAGCGCGGTCTAAGGATGGTGTTAATCTATTACAGCGGAAATATGTGTTGGATATTTTAGATGAGACGGGTTTACTGGGGTCAAAGCCTGTTGAGATTCCTAAGGAATCTAATGCCAAACTGTGTGTTGATCAGGGGGAGTTGCTTTCTAGTCCTGATCAGTATCGTCGCTTGGTTGGGAAGTTGAATTATCTTACCGTTACACGTCCAGATATCTCGTTTGCAGTCAGTTTGGTTAGCCAATTTATGTTGGCTCCTTGCCTTCCGCACTGAGAGGCTGTTCTAAGGATTGTGAAGTATCTCAAAGCCCATTCAGGGCGTGGTCTGTTTCATAGAGCTAGTGGACACTTGCGTGTTAAGGCTTTCACTGACTCTGATTGGGCAGGAGACCCCTTTGACAGGAGATCCACTACAGGATATTGTATCTTTCTTGGTGGAAATCTTATTAATTGGAAAAGTAAGAAGCAGACAGTAGTTGCGCAGTCTAGTGCTGAGGCGTAGTATAGGGCAATGGCTCATACGACATGTCAGGTTGTGTGGATACGTTCGTTTCTTGAAGAGATAGGATTTCCTGTGCAAGCGCCTATGAATTTGTACAGTGATAATCAAGCTGCAATCCATATAGCATCCAACCCAGTGTTTCATGAGAGGACTAAACACATTGAAGTAGATTGTCATCTTGTAAGAGAAAAGTTGACTGGTGGAGTGATTGCTACTTCATTTGTGTCCACTGGTGCCCGGTTAGCTGATATGTTTACTAAGCCATTGTTCAAACCACGACTGGAGTTACTTTGCGACAAGCTTGGGTTTATTGATATTTACTCTCCAGCTTGAGGGGGAGTGTTAGAATAGTTTATATTTAGTTGTCCCACATTGCTTAGTTATGTTATGTAACATGTCTCGCGATCTATGTTACACGGACTCTCGTGACAGTGTAAAGTACCCGTGTCGGACGCTCGACACTCGGATAAGGGTGTGGGATATGTGTTCGTAAGATACTTCTATAGAAAATCTAATTGTAATTCGAGTTTATCATGGAAGTATGCATAAACCTCCCTTATTATCCATGAAATGCGCTATAGAACCTTAAAGCACAATTTTACATAAGAAAATACACAAAAAATAGAAACAAATTTGAATATTTTGCCGTGTCCCCGTATCCTTGAAATGAGAAATAGTTGAACCCGACACCTAGATACATACCCACACCCGACACCCATACCCGAGTCCAAGTAACATAGCTCGCGATAATATAAATAAAGCTCTCTTGCGTTAGGGTTCATTAACACCCTTACACTTTTCTCTGTCTCGGCTAACAACCATGATTAAATGAAAATAAGTAATAGCATATGAAGATATAAAGGATGCACAAGAAAGATACTACTAACAATCAAACAAAAAGATCATTGTATGCTAATAACGAAGCAATTGCAGTCAGGCTCCAATATGAAATTAGAAGAATAATAAGTGCAAATTGGAGCTCCGCGTTAAAGGAGATGTATGTAGCAAGCAATATGAAAAGCCGGCAGTGTCAGTTGCAATTTAATGGGAAACAAATTTAAGAGAAGAGATGATGAAACTTATTCATAAAGCTCATTCCAAGAAAAGATGTGAAGAAGAGCAAAAGACATAAAAGCATACAGTAGATCCCCGTAGAGGAACTTCCATGGATTCAAGGTTGGATTGCCAAAGAGTGGAAATATATATATATATATATATATGGCACCAGGGACAGAGCTAGGAATTTCACTGCGCATGGGTGAATTTTTTTCCCAAAATACTTGGTAGGGGAGAGCCTATATAATAGATATAAAATTTATTTTTCTTCTATATAATACTAGAGGTTTTTTTTCCTTGCAGGGGTGACCGCCTCTACTGGTCCCCTCTGGCTCCATCAGGTATGGCACCGCAACCAGAAGAAGAGAGAGAGAGAGAGAGAGAGAGAGAGAGAGAGAGAGAGAGAGAGATGACAACTATGGTGCAAAACTATTGATCCCAAGTGAGGGGTTAAGTCTCTATGTAAAGGAGGAAGATCACTTGGACATTCCATAACCACAATGTGTGGGCCCTTATGAGGTGGTGACATGGAGCGGGCCATCTTGGGCTTTTGAGCAACTAAAATAGAAGATTGCATAGAGTCAAGCTAGCCAAATATTTATGGGACAAAGCATGAAAACTTAAAAGCTTAACAATTCATATTACCATGTTGAGGAGGAGCTGCCAATGATATAATATCTCCATGACAGAGTTTAGCTTCCGGGCTGCTCCTTTTCAACTTCTCCCAGTTTAGATACGTACCATTAGTGCTGCAGAAGACTCAATAAAGTCAACAAGTAAACACTAACGCATCTTACAAATCCCATAAACAATACACAAACCTAGTATCTTTTAAGAAGACAGACACACATAACGAGGAAGGAGACTTGGCATCTTCATTAGCAGCCCTCTTCCTATAAATTTTGCAATGACTTCCACTAACAGCATTTGATTCTATCTGGAAACGCATATCATCCACTAAGCGGCCAATGCAGTGCTCATCAGAAGTCAAAAGCATGTTAATGCCCTGGTTTAACAATGCACACATCAGCTCAAGTACACAAATAATACCCCAAAATATTACAAGAAAGCTCCATTTATAGTATGGCATTCTTTCTTTAGTAAGAAGGCTTGTTAAAGATCACTCTTTTTCAAAGGCTAAGAAGAGGGCTGTCCTGCTAAGGGAAAAGCTCATAAGGCCTTATTACTAGATCAGGGGTGCCGAACAAGCAGAAAGTCTTTTTAATGAACCAATTTAACCTAGTGATGCTTACAGCTAATGGACTTTTTGCCATCTAGTTATTTTATTTTTTCTATAATCCTACAAGAAAGATTCTTTTACCAATAACAAATGAAGATGCCATCCTAAAGACAAGATTTTAGTGCCAAACTCTTTGGACTAAATTAATTACTTCTTAAAGATAGTCGGTACTAAGTGACCCAATTGATTTTAGAGATCTTTTGTACTATAATTTTCCGGCAAGTTTTTTCTGATTCAGATAAGATGACACTAAAGACTTAAAAACAGTTGAAAATATCAACATGAAAAATTTAGGCCGCATGCTACATAGCTCTAGAAAACTGGAAGCATTGAATGCCTAGTTAATTGTCTAACTCATTGGAGTTGTGAAAAGAGGGCATGGTATGGCTACCTATTTCAGCTAACAAGCCCCATTTACCTAACTCAAGAGGTACTCTAGGACTACATGATAAAGAAACCAAATAATCAGCAACCCCCAAAAAGGAAAAAGTTAGGGTTATTAACCTGGGAGCGCTTTCGGGCGCTGGTGGAAATGGCGGTGAGGACACCCCAGACGTTGGGATCGGAGTAGTGGACAGGCTGAGATGAGATCTTTGAAGCCGCTGAGACTATTAAGTCCTTAGGGCACATAGGAGGCTTCTTCAAACCGCCATTGTTGTCGGGCTGGGAAGAACTCACTTGAGACTGTCGATTTTCGTCATTATTAGGGTTTGGACTCGGGGTTGGAGCCAATGGAGTTGGTGGACTTTCTTCTACTTTCGCCATTCAAAGGCACCGGCTGAAAGAGTTGAGACGAATGACGAATTGCGTATGCATACGAGCACAATTATTCGCTGTTTTACCTATGGATGAGAGAGAGAGAGAGAGAGAGAGAGAGAGAGAGAGAGAGGCGTTGAAGATGGCGGGGAATTCGAAACCCTAGTTAACTGTCCCGAATTTTGCGGGAAGAGGAAAGTGTGTTGAGCAATCTAGGTTTCAGTGAAGAGTCTCTGGGAGGTTTTTTAACGCACTCACGGTATCGCTCTCAACACATGTTACTTTTGGCCAATAATCCGATTATAGGTTATTAGATTATTCGTTTTATTTTTATTTAAATTTTTTTTGTATTTGTTAGTTTTGCGTTAAAATTTTGTAATTTCTGAATTTATTTCGACGAGACGAATCTAACAAGTACAAAATTATGGTCAAACCAAATATTTTTTTGAATAAAGCCGAAATAATTGGTTTATTCGCCAATAATCCAAGTATTTCGGGCGTTATTCAAAAAAAATTGACTATAATTTTGTACTTGTTAGATTCGTTTCATCGAAAGGAGTTTAGAAATCACAAAATCTTGATGTAAAACTAACAAAATCAATTTTTTTTTGAATAAGGACAAAATAAATAATCTAATAATCCATAATCTGGATTATTAGCCAAAAGAGGCCGTTCTCTTCACACCAACTTTGTATATTCAAAGGCAGGCCTAATTTTTCAAAAAAATTTAGTAATTCAGTTGCTGAAATCATGTTGCTAATTTTTTTTTGAAAAACTAGACCTCATGGTTAATTTTCACTATTTTCCTCTTGTGGTTTGGTCCCTAAAACGCTCGGAAAATTTGGGGTCTTGGCCTCTTGGGTAGCATGGGTGTGTTGCCCAACTTACATCCCAGCCGTCAAAAAATTGTGTTGGACAATCCGGATTTTAAAGAGAAAAAGATAAGAGAGGGAAAAGGATTTGAAAAAAATCTAACCATCCAAAATACTATTGGTCCCTCCCCAAACTTGGGTTGCGTAGGGAGAGGTTCATAGGGACGGCATGTAGTGTTCTAATTGAGGCGAGTTGCATAATCGTTTGTGGAGAGGATGGCAATAGTGGTGTTGGGTGATGTCTTGAGTCGCAATTCATTCTAAGAACATAATCGTATCAAATATTTCCAACTTTTCTTTGGCAAAAGAAGAATATCATATCGCAGATAAGAAATGAATCATGATACACACCAACAAACAAAAGCATCATATAAGAATAAAAAATTGTTGCAAGTTTCATTATATACTTTTTGTAATAGATCTAGTCCACCTTACTTTTTTAAAAGGCCTCGACTCGTGTCCACCGTAGTAAATTTTGTCTATAGTAAACCTGCTATCAACTGGCATATATAAAAACGACATAACCATCCAAATCCATAGAACGCCATAGATGCATTCGAAGGTTGCAAAACAGCATTGTGAAAATCACCAATAGAAGAAGCTTGGAAGAGTTTTGCTCATGATGCATCACAAGATTGGTCTCTTCCTCTGCTAATATTTCGATTTTTCGTAGTAATTAAAAATTCATGCATTTGAAAGCTCTTATGGAAACTGATTAGCATAAACTTTTCCTCTCTAGGGCCACCTGCCTTTTGTATCTTCTTATTAATGCCAGTGTACTACAAATTTGAAGAACCAACGCATCCATACACAATTTGAAATGGAAATAAGTAGATGCGATGGTAAGCACCATATAAATAGTCAGCAAGTTCGGATCTTCTTCCGTCCAAGTTTTGGACAAGACCAATACAGTTAGTCTAAAACAACATCCAAACACACAAATACTCACGTAAATGTGTGTGAGCTGCACACATTTATGTAAGCGATTGTGTGTTTGGGTGTGATTGTATACTTATTCTTGTGGTAGGAAATCCAAATGAGAGCACCAAGTGTTTGGCAACCCAAGTGTCCGGTGTTCAACAGGAGCACCATGTACATTCAAAAGAATACGCATGAGTATCACAAAGATCAGTAAGCAATAACTGGCATGTTAAAAGTTGCTACAAAAATGAGTTTTTAACAGTACTTGTAGGAGGTACAGCTTCACCCAGTACAAAAGACATTTCCGGAATGAACCTATTGAGGATCCACTAGACTACTAGCATAATTCTGAATTTGACGACAGTAACATGCTGATTTTTTTCTTCCTCCGATTTCACCTAGTGCAAGACACTTGACTGCAACTGCAAATAGTGATGGGTAAAGCATTGATTTCTTTAGCAGCAGTGAATCCCACAGAAACAAGGATAGAACCAACAAAAATCCTTAGGCATGAACCTAGCCAGCAAGTGGATTAGCATGTATCGTCACACGATTGATTCTTATTTCCGCAAGGGGTCGATCCCCTGGTCCTGTTTGAGTCTGCATAAACCCAACATATAGATCAATGTACAATTTGTACATTATGTTAAGGGAGTTCCAAAGCATCACAGAAACAGAATAAGATCTTGATGGTGTAACACTGTAACTAAAAATAAAAGGAGCCTTGGTTTAGAAATCACCAATGTCAATGAGCATTGGTGGTAAACAGACTCATAGTATACCCATAAGTTGAAAAAAATAACATCTGCCACCAAGATGGCAATAATACCTTCTCCATAAGATCAAGGACTTCAAACCCGTGAATCACTTTTCCAAACACAGTGTACAATCCGTTGAGATGCGGTTGCTTTGTGTAAGTAATGAAGAACTGACTTCCATTGGTATTGGGGCCACTATTGGCCATTGACATTATACCCCTTGCATTGTGCTGGAAGATGAGCCAAAGAAGTCAGTTTTATACTGAAAAAACAAAACCAAACAAGAAGCATGTCACGTAGGATCAACGAAGTGACGAAAAGAAGCCAAGGATAATTAACCAAGACCAGCAGACTCTTTCTTTATGTCTTAAGCCCAGTAAAACGTAAAATCTCCACAACATTAATGAATAGGAGGCTCAGGCTCATAGGGATATCACACACATCAGGGTTTATACAGGCCAACCTCGACTGTTTTCAACTCACTTTGTCTTGGATGAAACACTTCAGGTTCAAACTCAGCCCAAATGTAATGGCATAGCGTACAAATTTCTATTGTAGTTATTAGGTAAGGTTATCTCATCTTTCCTTTCTAATAGCAAGGGTTACCACATCAATAGATAGCAAATAGACGGAAAATCACTAAATAAGTTGACAGAGCAGAAACCAAAAGCAAGTATATGCAGGCTGAGTATTTTTCCTGAACTTACCTTGAGAGACTCCCTTATCTCATCATTGAACTTTTTGCCCCATATACTGGTCCCACCTTTGCCCGTGCCTGTTGGGTCTCCACCTTGTATCATAAAGCCCTTAATATTTCGGTGGAATATGGTCCCATCATAGTAGCCGCCGGCACATAATGCCAAGAAATTCTGAACCCAAATCAAGAATGAATACGGTTAACAAGGAAGAAAGAGAACGGAAAGCAATGACCTATGATAGCATCCACTCAGTACGTGTGATAACCCAATTTTTGTTATAAATATTTCGATTTCCTTGAACACATTATTTTCAAAAAATTCACAGGCGCACCCAATTGTACAACATTTTCCCTAAATTTGCGGAATTTTTCGGAGAAAGATATCCGGACAACACAACTAATCAGGGAACCGGTAAATATTGTCGGTGTTTATTTAAATGGAACCTTTGATCGGTGGGTTCAGGGCTGTGGGTTCCAGTGTTTGGTTGGGTGAGGATGCATGTAATTTGTGTAGATAATTGAGGCCTTAAATTGTCTGTCGGATTAAATGACTGAGAAGATACATGTTACAAAAGTGAGAGATTTAGGTGTTGCATAAGCAAAGAAACAATATGGCTGGAAGAATTAATTAGAGTGGTCGGATATATTTTGGTTATATATAGGGATGATCCTTGGAAAAGAGCACATAAGAGAGTTTGGTCTAGCATGAGGCAGTAGCCTTCATCCTTTCACAATAATATGTTGGAGATGATATTCGCATATTCTACGCTACGATCTCGGCATGAGGTATCGGCAGGCGAGTAACGAAGGTGAGTAATGAATATACGTTGGTTACATAGGTTATTTTTAAATGTTTTGTGAATTATGATTTGCAAAATGGATCGATATAATACGTTGAATATACAAAAAATAGATGTCTCATACGGAAGCCTCATAGTGCATAATAAGCACAATTTGCAAATGAAATCTTAAAGATAAACATGGGATCGATTGAAAAGGTAAAAGAGAACGAACTGTATTGTCTATTCTGATAAACATCAGGGTGTTGAATTTTTGGCGCCTAACTAGGTAAAGGATATACCTGGGTATCCAATAGACTTGATATCATTTTAATGGTGGGGGCGCTCCCCCAAATGAACACCTTGGCCACCCTCAAGAGCTGTATATAGAGGTTTGGCAGTTTTGTTGTTTGCTGAATAACTGCATCGTTATAGAGGTTAGACAGTCCGGCTGAATAACTACATCATTGTAGAGGTTTCGCAATTTTGCTCATTAATTGCATTTATTAATTTACGGATAGCAATTTCAAGTTTGAAAACTTGCATTTAAAGTTATTTTTTGTTGGACTATTCCCAGATGCAATGCTCATTGGAATGGTTTCGTGTTTATGAAACTGTTTCATGACACCGCGAGTTAAGCTGGCTCTATCACTGTTGGTTACTTGGGTGTTGCTAGGACTAGCAGAGCCGCAAATGTTGTAATTGATGCCAATACGCGAGTATATATGTACTATTCTTGCACAATAGTGAGCTCTGAATGTATTTTGTCTAATTCTAATGCTTCCGCTTTACAATTTATTAAACTTGATTATTTTAGAAAAGTATTGCAAAGGTGATTTTTAGAGAGGCTGGGGTGATTTAGTATTACTAGCCGGTCATGATTTTGAACCCTCCGGATTGAGTCGTGACAATATGACTGCAAAGCTCAAGGAAATGTTTTCATTGCAATCATCTCATATAAAACACTCCTCAAAAGCATTCAAAAAGAGATCAGACTAAACTTTATCCACACCAACAAAATTTGGCTATGGCCATAGAAAGAAGTACAGTGACTTAATATCATTAAGAAGTTCTTGTGCAAAATTAATTTGAAACATTATACTTGAAAATACCAGCAAGAATTTTCTGTCATTTTGTGCCAGGCATAAATCATGAGTATGTTATAGTCATTGAGCTACAGTCGTACAGAAACTTATCTTGGTTGCTTCGGTAGGTGGTCTGTGTTGTGATCAACTATTTGGGAAGTGATTCGTTGAAGAAAAGATTGGGAATTTCCCTTCAAAGACCCCTCACATTTTCATTCTCCTCAGCAAATCACTCCACAAATCCTTGATCCAAATGCAACGTTAATGTTTAGCCCTTCTATTCGAAAGCATAACACAGGCGCAAAATTATAAGAACTCATACAGCTAAAATTCTGAATTCGTCTCTGTTAAGGAGAACAACTTATACAACAAACACGGTTACTAAACAGTCTCTTCCACTTGGTCATTCCTAGAGATCACCACCATGCATTATACTTTAGGGTTAGCTTGTGCTAATTTCGGACTATCCCTACCGTACATCCCACAGCCATTTCACAGTCTTATGCATGCGTGGGGTGAGGTGGCGAACGGAACGGGAGTCGAACGACTCAAGACTTGGGAGAGATGAAATACTAAGTTTCAATTATTGACCACGATAGTCCGTTCTGCAATTTAAAAAATCCAGTCCATCACACAAGTCCTAGACATAAAAATACACTGAAACCTTAATTGGCTAAGTACAATTCAGTCTATGCTCAACTCTTAAACTAATTCCCATTATTTTTTCCACAAAAGAAAACAACAATGAACAAGAATTCAGCAAATCTGAAGCTAACACAACCAGTTTGCTTAATTGAGTGAACGAACCTCGGCTGCTCTGGGGACTTCGTCACAAGCGATCTCGCACTTGATGTCTCCGAGATTGGTGTGAAGCGTCACCGACTGCAAAAATAAAATACGCACGTAAACAAGAGTTCGGACGGATTGAAGAGAACGGATTCGATGAAATACCGCAGTGGGAATGATACATACCATCTCCCGTGAGCGTGTGCGCTGAAACTTTCGAGTAGGCGAAGCGCTCTTCTCCAATGTTGTGCGAGTCCATTAGCGCGCTTTTCATTTTTCGAGTGACGTCCAGATGTTTCTAGAGACAGTTGCAACGGCGTCGTTGCCTCGGACTTGGTAGGAGTAAAACTTTGTGGAAAATTTCGGGGAAAAAAGAGGAAAATATCAAAAAAGACCCTGACTTTTGGCCCGTTTATCACATCAACGCCCGACCTTTTAAAAAGGTTAACTAAACTCCCGAGCTTGACACTCTGTTATCAATTTTGCCCCTCTTCCCATTTTCCGTCCTATACTTAACGAAAACTCCCAAAACGAAGTTGTTTCGGGAGTTTGTCACGGACTTTCAAATTTCTTAATAAAATGTTGTCTTTCGATGCCAACTTCAGGGTCTACACAAACAATTTGGACTGTTTAATAATTTTAAAATGGATATTGCTTATGTATGTCTATTAGGCACACAATAAGTGGATTAAGCGCACAAACAAATAAAAGAAAACACATACTCTAATACACATTTTACATTTTTTTAATACACTTTCACATATTTCTATATACTTTTTGCACATTTCAATATACTTTTTCAACATTAACATGTGCCTATTTGGCATACATTAGCATTTTCCTTTTAAAATAAATAATTTAGTGGGCTTGTTAAAAATGAGGCTCTTCAGATGTTTGTAAAGTAAGTAATTGATCTAATTAGTTCAATTTTTCTTTCAGAATCAAGACCCTATAATCTAAAAGAATTTTGAAAAAAGTTATATAATTGTGTGCTCGATATCTCCATGATTTTACCGTAAATATCGTAATTTTTTTATTGAGAGAAGCATTCACTATTGAAATTATCTTAATCAGATGCATATGATAGGTATCAAAATAGTTCATAATTGATCCAGCCCACCCACCGGCGACAATTTTCTTGCAATCTCAAACCTCATATTTTCTCTCTACATTTGACAAGAAAAATAGTTAGGGGTGCTTTGGCAAAGAAAGGAAAAACTATTTTTTTTTGCTTTTCGTTTTGTCTTTATTCAATTTTTTTTTTTGCATTTGCTAGTTTTAGGTCAAATTTTTGTGGTTAATGGACTTGTCTCAGACGAGACAAATCGAAGAGTATAAAATAGTGGTTGAAACTATTTTTTTTAAAAATAAAGCTAAAATTATACCAATAAACTAGTATTTATTCAAAAAAAAAATGTTACTTTTAACCATAAATTTATACTCATTGAATTCATCGACGATACAAATCTATAAATCATAAAAACTTGAATCAAAACTAATAAATGCCAAAAAAATATTGAATAAAGACCAAACAAAAAAAAAACCAGTTCTTCTCCTTTCGTGCCAAAGCAACCCGTACTATACACGTGTCACTGTCAGTTGAAAATTTGAAAATTTTATCTTAACCACTCTCTTTGCGCAAGTTGCAAGCGCACATAACTCGTCTCTCATGCCACTGCTTTGATCACTGTCAGTTGCTTTTCCTCCCTCCAAAATCGTCACTAACGCTGCAACTGATCTGATTCTTTTTCACTTGTTGCTCGCTGAATCGATCCACTTCCACTGCGAATTTCATTCTCTCTGTTCACGATTTCAATTCGACGATGTCCCAGTCAGGAGCATTGGATCTGGCTACTGGTGTTGGTGGAAATATGGAGAAGAAAGCAGTTCTTTCAGCTGTTGACAAGTACATCTCTCCTTAATTGCTCTCGCCTGTTCTACTATGCTTTTGGCTGATTCTCAATTTTCTTGTTACGGGTGCAATCTGAATCTGGTTTCGATTATTAGTAAATTAGTGGAAGGAATTGATTTCTCCAATTTAGCATGATCAACTAACTGAGAAGTATCCTGATTCTCTAGATTCTAGGATTGCGTGAATGATTTTTGAATAGGGATAGTTGATAACGCGTTACCAATATTTTAGGTATGAGAAGTATCATTACCCTTACGGAGGAGATGAGGAAGAGAGAAAAGCAAACTGCTCAGATATGGTAAGCTAACTTTCTCATCCTTAGCATAATAAGTTTGATTAAGAGGAAAATTTTAATCGAAAGAGAATTTTCCGTGCTTGAATAGTTAATGTCTGCGATCCTCACTTTGAACTGAGAGATTTAATATGGTTCACAGCTAAAATAAGGTAAAATTTATGATCTTGTCGGGTATCAAATTTGAAGTTTAGATTTTTTCCCTTTGTAGTAAGGAAAGGCGTAAGGAAGTTGCAGTCGTCCCAGCCATGCAGTATTTGTGCAATATGGATGCAATTTACTGAGCCTCATTGTTCGATTACCTTAGTTTGTGTCTTGCTAAGATATTGTTGAAGGGCAATTGATTTCCGGAAATAAAAGGCAGTTGATCTACATTGCTGGTCTACTTGATACTAGGTTAACAAGTATTATGATCTAGTGACGAGCTTCTACGAATATGGATGGGGTGAATCTTTCCATTTTGCAAACAGGTATGTAGTGAGCATTTCCACATACATATGCAGGCCTCTTTTCCTTCTTTATCTACATCCAAACGGCTTGTGAAGCTTGTATTAAGAAATAACACTATTGTTGTACTGGTAGATGGAAAGGGGAGTCGCTTTGAGAGAGCATCAAAAGACATGAGCACTTTATTGCTTTGCAGCTAGGCCTGAAACCAGGACAGAAGGTTTGGTTCACTCTCACACCTTTTTTTCTTGCTCAGCTACAAAAAAGATAATTGTACCAGAGACATGCCGAGGAGGCACAAACCTTATTCAATAATACAAAAAGAAAGCAGATGCAAAAGTACCAAGAAAAATTGCAAATTGTGAAGTTATCCACATGGACTGCAAGACTTGCATAACCAGCTTTTTTTCTCATCCATCACTACTAAACGTATTTGTCTAAGTTAATGCAAAATTTTCTTTTGGTATTTCCATTTCTCACTACTTGACAATGCATTTCTCTTAGTAATAACAGAGTTTTCTTTTTGCTAAAAGTTGTAATTGAACTTCTATAGTTACTGGCAGGTGTTGGATGTAGGATGTGGAATTGGTGGCCCGATGAGAGAAATTGCTAGATTCAGGTAACCCTTTGTTCTTACTTCTTAACCATCCAGTTTTCTTTTTAATCTTGTCTTCTATTAACTCTGTAGTACGCAAAGATCTAAGTATACTGGGTTTAAGCGATGAAGTAGCATTTGACAGAGCTCAATGGAGAAAAAGGATTCATGTAGCCGACCCCAATTGATTGGGACATAAGGCTTGGTTTGGTTTGGTTTTTTTGCATGGGAAAAAATCTGTGTGAAAGATTCTGCATTTGTTTTTTCTAGTGCTACGTACTCCACTTCCGGCAATACAAAAATGTTTTTGCTATGTTAGATTTTAATGCAGGCCACCACAAGAAGTTGTAACGCTGGCTTCCTGGTTTTACCTTAATAAGTAGTCCAATTGAAAACTGAACTTGTTTTTATTCATTTGGACCACACAATTGAAACTTGGAAAGTACATGTTTTCTTAGAAAAATAATCCTGAAGATTGTTCTGTAGCCCATCTTGCTTATGGGGGATCAAATTAATGATCAACTTCAATTTCCTAATATGGTTGTGTTGATAAACCACGGGAAAAGAAAACGTGAAGAGGAAAGAAATGATCACATTGCCCAATTACCAAATATTAGAGCAAGGAAATGCGAAAAACATGTGAAGAAAAGATATCGGTTCCTTTTCATTGTTCACTTTCCTTGTCCTATCCTTCTATTTCCTTTTCCTTTCTTTTCTCTCCCGTGTCTGCTAATCACATCATGTCTCTGGAAAATGTGTATTTTTCCAGTAATTTTCTAAAGTTAATGACCTTGTGCAGCAGTACACAGGTTACATGGGTAAATATCAATGAGTTTCAAATAACAAGGGGGACGGTAAGTAATCCTTCACTTGTTTATGGATTTTGAATGCAGGCTATGTGGTGGAATTTCCCAGCTAATAGTCTATTAACTTCGTTTCTATGCATACCTACAGAAATAGCTAGAGTTGTTTCCTTAATTGGTTGTTTACATGCTTCGAGTGCTCTGCAGGAACTAAACCGTATGGCAGGAATGGACAGCACCTGCAACTTTGTCAAGGTCTAATTACTATTCCATTTCGTATCCAAATTTACTTCCACCAAGGGATCCCTGTACTTGTAACTGCCTTCTCCCACGACTATCTTTCTCCATATCAAATTGCTCGTGCTATCCCATGTAGTTTTCATATCCACAGCTAAAATGGTGTCATTTCTTTTGAGTTTTGAGATTTCCTTTATTTGGACATTGCAGGCTGACTTCATGGATATGTCATTTTCTGACAACAGTTTTGATGCCATATTTGCAATAGAAGCTACCTGTCATGCCCCAGATTTGGTATGCTAAGCCAGAATGCTCAGTTAGATCGTGTCCAAAATTTGAATTTGCAATTTTCTCATGACTCTGATCTTGCATGTTGGGTATTATACTTGGAATCCCTATGTACATGTGTGCATATTCATTTTTTGTGTATCGTGTTTATCTATTTGTTTATTTGTGGGAGAAAAATAGGTGGATTGCTACAAAGAGATTTACAGAGTATTGAAGCCTGGCCATTATTTTGCTGCCTATGATTGGTGCATCACTGATTCTTTTGATCCCGGAAATGAGGAGCACCAGAGGATCAAGGTTATAATCATGCAAATCAGTCTGTTGTGATTTGTTAGAACTTGGTCAGCATTAAACTTACTTTCTTGGAAACAGGGCGAGGTTTAGCTCGGTAACGGGCTTCCTGCTATCAGGTCAAGGGAACAATGTCTTGAAGCTCTAAAACTCGCAGGTTTTAATGTGAGTGACATGCAAACCATACAAATTTGAAGTGCCCAACCACGTTGGGACTGTAGAAGCATCCTTCAACCATGTCTGAGTAATTAGAAGCATTTAACTTACTCTAGTTTTAATTTTCCACTGAAGGTAATATGGGAAAAGGATGTTGCTTCAGACTCCCCTCTCCCCTGGTATCTGCCTCTGGATAAAACTCATTTCTCACCAAGTAACTTCCGGGTAACAGCTGTTGGACGTTTCTTCACTAGAAACATGGTAAAATACATT